>OX463237.1:36608497-37208497 GCA_949820135.1 Sylvilagus floridanus | reverse complement strand
GTAGGACCTAAGAGAGGCAAGGAAATAGATTCTTTCTAGACCTTCCAGAAGGAGCACAGCCCCACTGTCTCAGACTTCTGACCTCTGTGGGTGCGGGAGGATACGTTTGTGGTATTTTGAGCCATTGTGTTTGTGACTGCTTACACCAGTGCAAAGACAGCATTATACAAACATGACCACGCCACTTCCGGAAGTCTAGAATGGTGGGCCCTGTTTCTCAGTCATACCCTGTCAGTCAGATCAGGGGAGGTTGTGAGGCAGTGACCAGCAGTCCTGCCCCCAGCTGCAGCATAGACGACAACAGTGCTTTGCTTGTTGCTTGTGCTGGGTGTTCATCCCAGGTTGGAGGTCTCTGTGCTGTGTCCTTCTTAGGGACCCGGCTTACAAGAGCCTTCACCACGTGGAACATGGTCACCACAGGAGGGCCAAGGGAATGTGACAAAGAGCACATTGGTCTTCCAGGGAGCACGTGGGAATCGGGCTGTCAGTCTGCAGCATGGCCAGATCTCAGAGGCGGCAGGGAAGGCCCATGCTACCATTTGTCCAGAAAAACAGGAATGAGAACATTGGTGGAAAACACTGAACCCTTCTTCCTTCATGATGAGTCTGGGACGCCATTGCAGCAGTTGATGGCTGACTAAAGGGTCAGGATTGTGTATCCCGGTCTGACTCAGAGTTTGCCATGTAAACAGGCCATGTGTAACGTAACTTCATCTTACCACGTGCTTGAAATGCCTGCCCGGTAAGGTAGGTGATCACTTTGTGGAAGCCTGTAGATGGCATAACTTCTTTAACAATTTGGGTCAAATTGTGAGTGTACTTCCTGCTTGTGGGTGGGTACTTAGCAAGGTCAATTTTACCTTTTGAAAGATTAATTTGATCACAAGGGAATTTGTGCAGAGCTTTATGGTTCTTTGTTGGAGTTGTAGTATGACCTTTTCGTCCGCTTTCCATAATTACACCTTTGGTGCGTAGCTACTAAAGGGCCTGTACTAATTAGGCTGATTTCCGGATCCAGATTTGGCCAGTTCTGCTGATGTCTGCTGCAGTCCTGAGTGAGTGACATGATGTGCGTCTGTCACGCAGATCACACAGCTGATGCTGTGCTTTTAGCCTCTTGGAAAATCTTCCTGGTTTGTTTTCCAAAGTGAGTAACTGGGATAATCATGGAGGCGATTTTTCCTGAGTCCCAACACCAGCTGAGGGGGGCAGTGGAGCGAGAGAAAGTGTTAGCATTTTTCAGATGACAGTGCTGGAGAGCACGCAAGTGGGAATACCAACCACTTCCACCTTAGCCCCAAGTGGCCCTGATGGCGCTCATAAGAGAACAAGAAGAACTGCCCGACCTGGCCATGGCCGTCTCCGTTTACTTCCCTCACCCAGCCCAGAGTCCTCTTCCCACACTGAAACCGTTTGCTTCCGTCCTGAGCTGTGTCACTGCATCCAGCTCAGGTTTGCCTAAGAAAGCTTTGTGGAGCTGGTTCATGGCATTTTATTTATTTGAAAGCGTTCCACAGAGAGGAGAGGCAGAGAGAGAGGTCTTAAATCTGCTGGATGACTCCCCACTTGGCTGCGGCAGCCTGAGCTGCACTGATAAGGGGCCAGGAGCTTCCTCCGGGTCTCCCACTCAGGTGCGGGGGCCCAAGGACTTGGGTCATCTGCTGCTGCTTTCCCAGGCCATAGCAGAGAGCTGGCAAGCATCCAGGACTGGATTCAGTGCCCATACGGGATGCTGGCCCTGCAGGTGGTGGCTTTACCTGCTACACTACAGTGCTGGCCCAGACATTTTGTTTTTACATAAATAATATATTTTTACTTGGATGCTCAAAACACTGAGGTGACACCTCGGGAATACCTGTAGAAAATGCACCTCTTACTTGGACAGGAATTGGCCATCATGTCATCCTAGATAACTTCAACATCCATGAGGACAAACCAGCCAGCAGGCCAGGCTCCCAGATCCTTGGCCACCCCAGCCGCAGGGCTACTACTTGCGTGATCGTGTTGGGCTGTTACCCATCACACTGCAGCCCGGACACACTGCACTGCAGGCCGCTCACTTCCGGAGCCCAAACTGGACTGCTTCACTTGCACTGCTCTTGTTTTCAGACAGAACAATTGTGGTTTTTTTCCCCCATTTTTTTTTTGTTTGTTTTGAAAGTCACTGTTTCAGGCCACAGTGATACGGTGTAACTCTGCAGTTAAATTCTTGTAACTCTGCAGTTAAATTCTAAGCAGGCTGGAATTTTTAAAAAATTTATGTGACAGGTAGAGTTACAGACAGAGAGAAAGGTCTTCCTTCCGTTGGTTCACTCCCCTAATGGCCGCCACGGCCGGCGCTGCGCCGATGCGAAGCCAGGAGCTGGGTGCTTCCCCCGGTCTCCCATGTGGGTGCAGGGACCCAAGCATTTGGGCCATCCTCCACTGCCCTCCCGGGCCACAGCAGAGAACTGGACTGGAAGAGGAGCAAACAGGACTAGTATCCGGCGCCTCAACCAGGACTAGAACCCAGGGTGCCGGCACTGTAGGTGGAGGATTAGCCAAGTGAGCCACGGCACCGGCCAAGGCTGGAATCTTTTTTCCCTTTTTTACATCACCTCCTTTCTGTCTTCACTTCCTTTCCACCTGCTCAATCCAACCCTTCCGCTTACCATCACCACAGAGCCTGCAGGTGTGCTCGTTAGAGAAAACCCTACCTGGATCAGTAAAGCCGGCTACCTTCTACATGCTCACCCGACCCATGGGTGCCCACAGAGACCGTCAGTCACGGGCTCACTCCTGCTTTAAAGGGAGGATTGGCCCTCTGAGGGGAGCCCCTTGACTTCCAGGCCCCCACTACAATTTCCTTGTGTCGCAGTGGTGTGTTGGATCCAGGTCTTACTGCTTTGCAAGAGCTGATTATTAAATTTTCAGGAATTTTGTGAGACAGTTGCTCAACACAGCCATTATTAAAATTAAAAGATAAAAGTTCCCAGCTCAGTAAATTATATTAAAAACAGGTTGCAAATACAACTTTCTCATTCTTCTGTTCCATTTTACCATAAACTAGCTTTGGGGTTTACGTCTGTTCATCACAGGGAGCCAGCTGGCCCTGTTTGCTCAGGGTAGAGGCAGAACAGTTTTGGACAAACCATCTTTAGGGCGCAGTTACTGCTGACCGATAGGATTGTGCCTCTCCTCCTGAACTCTGGGCTCAGTGACAGCACAGCGGCAGCTCGGAATCCGCCGACTGTGTGGACGTTGGCAAGTGTTACAAAGCAGCACTTGGTTTATTGTTTTGCTGGTTGTCTAGACTTAGAAAGTGATGGAGAAAATGTGAATGATGCAGATTCAACTTAAAAGTGTGTTGTGTCTGAAGCCTTAGTTTGCAAATAGTACAAAAGTGCAAGAGAGATTGTCCCATATTCAAGAACTATTATCTGATTCAGCGGAGAAAGTCAGCCAAGCCTTTGGCAGACCAATGAAGCCCTGTAGCCACGTCTTTGCTACTGTCCTTGAATCTTTAACATGCAGTCAGTCATGCAGGGTTCATGCCAGAGCCACACTCATCCCTGAAAGCAACCACAGCATGACTGAAGCCGACAGCTGGGCACAAATCAGGGGAAGTCTCCTGTGAGAATGAGTTAAGTCCATGGCGTTTGCAGGAAAGATGATCATATAAGTGTGTGTGTGTGTGTGTGTGTGTGTGTGTGTGTGTATACACTTTTCTTCTCCTTGGGAAAAGTCAGTTCTCAGTGGGAGAAGGAGTGACTTTGCTCCTACAGAAGCCAGGGATCCTGCTAACCATCTTAAAATGCAGATGATGGCTCCCACGACAAAGAATTATCTAACTGGAATGTCAGTGGTGTCAAAGTTGAGAAACTTAGCTCTAGGGCATGTGTAATAACAAGCCAAATAAACTGGTCTAGGGATTTGTGTGTGTGTGTGCTTTTTAAAGATTTATTTATATGTTAGAGAAAAGAGAGGAAGAGACAGAGAGAGGTCTCCAATCTGCTGGATCTCTCCCCCAATGGCCACGATGGCCGGAGCTGGACCAATCCAGAGCCAGGAGCTTCTTCAGGTCTCTCACGTGGATGCAGGAGCCCAAGCACTTGAGCCATCTTCTGTTGCTTACTCAGGCCGTTAGCCAGGAGCTGGATCAGATAGAGAGCAGCTGGGTCTCGAACTGGTGCCAAAACGTTATATTAAGAATCCAACTCTTGGGCCAGTGCTATAGTGCAGCAAGTAAAGTCGCCGCCTGCAGTGCCAGCTTCCCATATGGGCGCTGGTTCTAGTCCCAGCTGCTCCTCTTCTGATCCAGCTCTCTGCTATGGCCTAGAAAAGCAGTGGAAGGTGGTCCAAGTCCTTGGGCCTCTGCACCCACGTGGGAGGCTTGGAAGAAGCTCCTGGCTTTGGATCGGCACAGCTCCAGCCATTGTGGCCATTTGGGGAGTGAACCAGTAGATGGAAGATCTCTCTCTCTTTCTGCCTCTGCCTCTCTGAAACTCTGCCTTTCAAATAAATAAATCTTTTTTAAAAAAGAATCCAACTCTTGGGCCGGTGCTGTGGTGTAGCTGGTTAAGCCTCCACCTGCAGCGCCGGCTTCCCTTATGGGCACCGGTTTGAACTTGTCTTCATTCCTTCCTGAGGTTCCCTCTCGTCCCTTCCCAGTGAGCCCCCGCCTGATTCCCGATGCAACCAGTACTCCAATTTCTGTCACCATTGTTACCTGCTCTCATACTGTACTGTTTTACTGTGTGTTCTTACTTCTGGCTTCTTAGCATAAAGTTTTAAAAAGTCATCCGTGTTGTTTCAGCTTGACTCTTGTTGCAAGTAGTCTTCCATGCTATTGCCATACCATAGTGTGTTTATCCATTTACCTGTTGGCAGGAACCTGTTCTATTCCAATGTGGATAATAGGAATAATTCTGCTATGCACGTTCTTGTACAAGACGTCTTACTGACACGTCATTCTTCCTTCCGTACCAGCCTTTGACTAGGAGGCCTTTGCCTGTGCTGCCTGTTCTGCACAGCATGGCCTTCCCTCAAGGGTGGAAGGACGAGAATATCATTTTATTGTTAGACATAACTCTACGGGGGCCAGCGCTGTGGCACAGTAGGTTGAACCTTCAGTGTGCGGCGCTGGCATCCTTTGTGGGCGCCAGTTCAAGTCCCAGCTGCTCCTGTTCAGTCCAGCTCTCTGCTGGGGCCTGGGAAAGCAGTAGAAGATGGCCCAAGTCCTTGGGCCCCTGTACCCATGTTGGAGACCCGGAAGGAGCTCCTGGCTTCAGATCAGCCAGAGTTGTGGCCATTTGGGGAGGGAGCCAGTGGATAGAAGAGCTCTCTGTCTCTTCCTCTGTCGTAACTCTGCCTCTCAAGTAAATAAATCTTTGAAAAATTTATCTATGAACTATATTGAATCTGTTAAAAATTAAAGTAAAACATTTAGAAAAAGAACGCCCTTCCCTCCCCTACCTTGCCTGACCCCAGCCCCTTCACCTAGCACGTTCCTGTCAGGACTCTGAGACTCCTCTAGACCCCGGAAGCATTCCCTGGCTGCAGGCTCCTTCCTCGGGTTGGGCTGCGTGCCTCGCCCACGCTTGCCCCTACTTGGGCACTCAGAGTACCAAATCGCCCGTTACCCACCCCGCTCACACCTGGGCCGTGAGTTTCCAGAGCACAGGAGACAGGTTTGCCCTGTGCTGGCATCCCTAACGCCTAGCACACAGCAGGGACTTGCTCAGTGTCTGGGAAATGAAATTCTCTGGTGTATTAGACAGACTTGATTTGCTGGGAGGGAAGCAGACGGCATTCAGGACTGCTGGGTTCTTATCTTCACAGCCAGATGAAAATTCGCTGGATTTTTCCTCCTGTATGCTGCGGCCCGGGATTAAAAACGCTCAGGAACTTGCGTGTGGGGTGTGCCTCTTAAACGTGGACTCCAGGAGCCGGGTGAGTCGCGGGCTTCTCCCTGACACGCCTTGGGGATGGCCCTCCCTCGCTTATTTCACTGCAAGCTTTGTGATGAGAGGCGCAGATTTGAGAGTCCTGAAAGCAGCCTGGGAACAGATACATCCTTTCCAGGGGGCAGTGGGGCCGCTGGCGGGGGAGTGGCTGCGGGCCTTCCCTGTACACACTGGGGTGGCCAAGAGCAAAGGTTCAGCGTGGAGGGCCTGGCACGAGGTGAGCGGCCCTCTTCTGGGAGTTCTGTTGACCTAATGGTTTCAACGTTATTTCAGAAAGAAGAGAAGCCTGCAGAAGAACATCCTAAAAAAGTATGAACCAGTTACACGTTACCTTAGCGTCTCCATCTGACTTTTGAGTGTGGAAGGCAAATCGGATGATTCCGTTGCCATCCTGAATCGTGCCAGTCATGACCTCTTCACTGAGTCACTTTCGTTCCCATAATGTCTGATCGAATCAGCTAGCGTGTGCGTGGGCCTTCGTCTGTCTGGTCTGCATGCTCCTGTCTCGTAACTGGCTCATGTTTCTCTGCGATGAACGGGGGAGCGGGAAGAGCAGCTCTGCAGGGTCGGAAGTTGTCCTTTCCCACGGGTCAGGAGTCAGGACTCGGCCGTCACGGACCAAAGCAGCCTGTTCGGCTTGTTGAGTTTTGTTTGTTTGCTGGCCATGCTTTAGAGGACCAACCGCAGGAAGTGGTGGAGGTGTGGACTGCTGCTCCCTGGTGCCTGGAGTTCCCTACACGTGCTGCTCATCTGGAAAGCGTCCGCACGTGTTTAATCGTCCACTTCCGCTTTCCAGACTCAAACCTCTGTGGACTTTTCAGGCGTGTGGATTCAGTTGCTCACTCCCAGTGGCTTCTGCCCCTAAGCACTGTTATCCCTTCTCTGAGCATTTTTCATGATAGTGCTGCGCTCCAGGCAGACTCTGGCCTCGCCTCGGGGCCAGGGCTTCTTTCAGCACAGGGAGATGAGAAATCACCCACTCCCCTCGGCTGTGTTCAGTTCCCTTGTCATGAACTCCCCTCCCCTCCCCATCACCTGTCTGCCTTTTCTGTGAGAGGCTTGGCCGCCATTGTGTAAATGGAGTCTAATGGTGGTGCTTTTTCTGAACCTTTCTATAGTGATTAAAAAAAAAAAAAGAAAATTCTCACTTGAATTCTGTAGCTACCTGCTTAGCTTGTGTGTGTGCCATTTGGGGCTCAGCTCTGTGACCTGGAGAGATGTCTGTGTTGATTGCTGGTAAGCGCATAGATGCAGAAAAGCCTGACTTGCCCCACATTTTTATTTCTGGCAGGCATTCAACTCTGAAACAGACAGTTTCAAGCTGGCATATGGAGGACACCAGTATCACGCCAGCTGTGCCAACTTCTGGATCAACTGTGTTGAACCAAAACCTCCTGGCCTCATCCTGCCTGACTTGCTTTGAAAGCCTCCTTTATGAAGCACCAGCTGTGTGTGTGTGTATGTGTGTGTGTGTGCGCGCGCACCCCACACCCATGGGGTGCACAGGGACCAATAAAATGTGAGTCCTGCAGAGTTCATCTCCATGAAGCTGGCTGACTTCCCGGCGAGGTAAGGGCGAAAGCACTGTGGGGGCACCCCGTCCTTCCCCCAGAAAACCTGATCCCCAGCCCCCACTGCCAGCCTTGGGATTGGCATAAAGCTGCCCTACCCACGCTGCACGTGGTGCTGGGAGCTTGCTCACTTATCTCTTAAGATGTTTTAAAACACGGACCACGATTTCTTTAACTGAGGGGTAATTTGCCACTGCAGTGTTGGAACTGCGGGGTTACCACGCGAAGGAAAACACGTTGTTGTTGTGTGGGACTGGAGTTAGCAAGACCGCGCCTCGCCTGGGCGTCATCTCTAGAACACCCAGTGTCCTGTGAAGCAGAGTGCGTGGACGTGCGCTCAGCTTGTTCACGTGGATGCATGGAAAGGGGAAACTGCGGCTACACTGACGCTCTTGGTGTAGAGAAGGCTGCAGCGCGTCGGAGCCCCACGGCAGCCGGGGAGGGCACTGCTCCCACGCCTGCCGCACAGCCGAACCCATTCTCCACTCCTTCACTGCTAAAACTGTCAGCTCGCAAGAAGCCTCTTCCCTAATGCCTGCCTGGGCTTTGGCGAGGGCAACTCTGGCTGCCTGCGGCCTGAGCGAGCAGGAATCTCCCTCCCTTTGGGGTCGTCCCTGTTTTGCCGTTTGCAGACTGTGACCATGGTAGTTTGCAGGAGAGGTTGGAAAGGCGGCGTGCGGAAGCCCCTTGCAGTGTCTGAGAGACCCGCAGGTGGTCCGGGCTGAAAGGAATGGTGAGCAGAGGAGGACGATGTGTGCGTGGCCTGGAGGCCGTGGGGGCGGTGGAGGGAGACTGCTCAGGAGCAGCACCGGACTCCAGAGGGAAAGGGCTTATGCTGTCTGGGGCAGAAACCCTTTGCTGTTGAAACCAAGTGCATAAAATCAGGGAACACAAGTTAAGCGGTCAAGGGCTGTGTTGTTCCTAGAAGAAGGATCTAGAACACACATTTCTCTGGGTCGTGCGCTAGGTGCTTTCTACAGAGACGTTGGATCTTCCGTGCTTCGCTGTGGTGACGGAGGCCTGCCCCAGACTGTGGAGTTGTAGACTGAAGGTTGGCTTTGTCTGTGGCACTGCTGCTTTCGCAGTTTGTGGATTTTTCGCATCTCGGGACAAACGCTGAGGGAACTGTCCTGTCCCCACCTTAGACCTCTCACCTTCCCTCCAGGAAAGGCACAGAGCCCTCACAGTAAGCAGCTGTGGAGGCTCCCCCCCCTCCCCTTGCTGGGTTCGGGAGCTCGACTCATTCACTGCAGGTGACGCCTTCTCCCGCCAGGAGCGGCGGCAACGGCTGTCTGAACCGTGGGCTTGGCGCCCACGCGGTGTGACTACCACCCCAGATAGCCAGTTCTCAGCAGGCTGTCCCCGTGTCCCCGGGGCCGCGCTGGCAGCACCAGTGTTCCTACAGGCTCCGCGCTGCACACTGGAGCCCTGGCAACGGGCCCCACGTGTGTAATTCCACAGCTGTCCCCGGTGTGGCACTGGGGGGAGGGTGCAAGGGGAAAACTCGGCCGATGGCAACAAAAAGCCTTTGCTGTGCCAAGTCCCCTCTGAGTTCTTAGAATGGTTCATTAGCGACCACTAGGGGCCGGGGAGTGCAGAATGGCACTGTGCTGATTTTCTGTATACCGACTGGCTTTCAGCTTCACCTCAGCTCTTGCCTCGTGAGCCCAGTGTCCTTGGAAACAGTAACCAAGGTTACTGCACACCCTGTGTGTGTCAGGCGGCTGCAGCTCTGTGCTTGAATGGCGAGTCACAGGAACTTTTCTTTTTTGGTACTATGCTTTGCCCTTAGAATTTTTTATGGGTTGATAAGTAATTTGATTTTTGTCTGGACATGCTTGAGACAGAAGCACAGGTGTGCTGGCGTATGATTCACGTCAGATTTTTCCCGTGGCTGCTGGCTAGCCTTTCATATGGTTTTACATATTTTAAATTATTTAAATATTGTTTGCATATACTGTTTTTTTTTTTTTTTTTGGTAAAGTCTTAGTTGTTTAAAGATAGCATCTGCTTGCCTGTTTCTGAGTGTGTTCTTAGCTGTGAGGATTCCAGGCGCTGTCAAGAGAAAGGCCTGCTTTGAACTGCTTGCTGTGCTTTGGGAGACCACTGCGGAAATGCCCTTGACCCCTGTGGGTCGACTTCCTTTGTGAGGAGCTGATAACACTGGCATCTTTGAGGAGGGAGCACTACAGCCTGCGCAGGTCCTTCCAGCCGACGGCGGCCGCAGCGCGGCATGTGTGGGGCCCGTGCTGCTTTCTGCACAGGTTAGTCTGTCTCTGGGAAGGTGTGTACTGAGTAACGATGTCAGACAGCCCTCTCCTTGCAAACTTAGCGTGAGATCAAGTTCACTTAAGCTCTCGGGTGTGAAAAATGCCACTTTACAAGTTACTTTTCTAAGAACCTCTCATTTTGAAAAATTTTGACTTGCTTCCGTTACTTGTATGCTGATGTGAATACAGTGTACACGCATTCCTGTGTGGCAGCTGTTTTGTAACTGGCTGTATTAACCAGTGCGTGCTGTGGGCCACAGTGAAGTGGGTTACCCTGTGTGATGTGGAACTTGGGCCTGTATTTTAAGATGCTGTAGCCTTTATCCTTCGTTTGCGTTTTAATAAATAGCTCTACTTTACATGTTTAGACATTATAAAGCTTGACCTCTATGATATTTTCGGGGTCTTTTCTGAAATAACCACTTACTGAATTCTACTAGCAGTAAAACAAGTGTAGATAGAAGAATGTCATGCTTCTAGACCTTCTGTTTGCTTAGTTAAGAGTTCAGATAGATGCAAGTCACTAAGAGGAACAGGGGCCAAAGCACTCGGAGATCAGCAAGGCGTGAGGCTTCCTAAATGCTAAGAATACCCAGTGCCAGGATTTCTACAGGAAATCTTTAATAATCAAGAACACCCATCACCAGGTGTCTTCTCATGTAGTACAATGATTATCCTCAGGCTGTCACTCAGACTACCAGATGTAAACGGCTGGCTTCATACTAACAAAGTCGGTCTCTGGACTGTTTTGATCATGTGCTGATGTTGCGTTCGTTGGTTCTTCTGATTTCCCATGGACACTTATCAATTTCATTTTATTTTTCCTACTTAGACAATAATGATGCATGCTTTTAAAAGTAGGCAAATGGTATAAAGCAAGAACAGGTAGAGTCCAGAGGGAAAACCATTGCTGTGGATCAGGTAAAATCTGGAAGACACAATTTAAGTATGGAGCTCCTGGTGTATTTACAGCTTCCTGCCAAACAGACCAGAAAGCTAGAAAGCGATTCTGTGAGTAAGCAACCTACAGCCTTGGAACTGCTGTTACCAACTGTATGGAGAGACTTCCAAGTGGCTCTCTTACCCAGAAGCAAACTCGCCGTGGTTTCCTAGGAACGTGGAGTAGAGAAGAGGCTCACTCCATGTCTGCCCCGCCCCGGTGGGTCAGGCTGCCAAGTTGAATGGGCAGGGAACTGGATGTTGTCCCACCACTGACCAGCCACTGTTATCTGCTTATCACTTACAGTGAGGTGTGGTGTAGGGCACTTGGGGGTGTGTACATGGTCAAGCAGGGGCACCCCTGGTGTTAAACAGATTTCTGTGATGGGAGCACTCACTGCTTCAGTGCACTCCATTTACCGAGAAAACGGAAAGCAGGGTGTTTTTTCAGGGGGTAACCAGCAAGAATGTGAAATGGTGACATGGTGCAGCTGTGGTATCTAGTTTAAGTAGCATTCATAATTGTCCCCAGAGCCATTATCAAATGTCAGTTACTGGAAAGAATCTTAATTAGCAAAAATCCTAGTATGTTAAGCAGATATATTTATTAAAAATAATGCTAATATAATCTTGGGGCACATTGATTCCAAGAGGATCTTTGTAGCAGACTTCATTGTAATTACTTAACAACTAAATAATAAAGGCTTATTTATTTTAACTTACAGAGTCACTAAATCATAGAGGTGAAAGTATAGAAGAGGACTAATCCAGTAGAGACAGCAGCTGGTAATCTTCCCTAAGCATTTGTCTGGTCTGCAACCTTGGGCAAAGCTTGTCTCTAAAGGGTTAATCAGGACCCAAAGTGATTTTTGCACTGAGCTCCTCCTGCACCTGCCATGGTGCCAAAAGGCATGAAATTCAGGGTAGAGCAGAACCAGTTTGTTAAACTGTTTAAATTGTTAAAAATGATTAAAAGCCAGTTAAAGATTTTCATAAACGCTATTCCAAAATGCTAGTTTTAAAAATGTTACTAGCAATGAATGCATTCCCCTTATTCCCACCCTTCCCTGTCTCTTAAAATAAACCTGAACACCTATAGTGTAGAAACACTGGAGGGAGAACCAAAGTCGACCATTTGAAAGGAAAGATGATGAGGAGAGCAGATGGTGTGTAGCAGATGCTGGTACTGCTCACGGGGCTGTGGTGGCATTAAATCCCCCAGTAAGGCATCAGGTGGCGGGACTCTTTCTCATAAACGTCTGGCACTATGCCATAAGGTGTCTGTACCATTTTAACTGTCGACTTCCCAAAGAGCTGGCGCTCGTAGTCTATCAGCTGCCGCCAGAAGCCTACGTTCGGCCTGATGACAGGTCTCCGGGCCTTCACCCAGTTGTACGCCTCCAGCAGGCACACATTGTGGAATTTCATCAGGTAAGCGATGCACAGAGTGGCCGAGCGGCTCACCCCTGCAGCACAGTGCACCAACGTAGCCCCATGCTTCCGGCTCACACTGTGGATCTTGTCAGCCACAGAGTCAAAGTACAGTCCAATGGGGGCATGAGGCATGTCAGCCAGAGGCACTTTAACATATTCAAATTGGGGCCAGTTGAAATTGGGGATCTCGATGGTTGCATTGACGATGCAGGTGATGCCGCGAGCCTGGAGGAAGTGCCGGTTGGAGGCCACACTGCCTCTGCCCAGGAAGAGAGAGGAGGTAATCTGAGCAATGCCTCCTGTGTCGCCCTCGGAGATCATCCGAGGAGCCATGAGAGTCCGCGGTAGCGTGCTGTGACCTCTGGAGCTCATGAAGATGCCAGCAGTCACACTTGCATCGTCGGCGGGGGCAAGACCAGAGTGTGTGGTTTTCCTTCACGAAGGAATCCGAAGTTACAGCCTCCTTCCTGCAAAACACAGGTATGTGTCAGAGCTGTAAATGGCAGTGATTCATCACAGCCTTCTGTGGGGGTGTCAGATGGGAAGGAGTCACTGTCTCACAGAGGACATTCTTCCAAAGATGCAGACAGATCAAGGAAAGTGGCCCAGGAAGCCAACGTAGAACTTGCCTCTCCGGTGACTATTAAAAAGCAAAAGAGCTCCAAGTGGAAATCATCTGCTGTTTTTGGACAAGGAAAGAAATGTTGCAGGGTGTTGGCTCTTACTCAGGGCAGGTGGTCTCTGATGCTCCCCTAAAACTCATTCTAGACCCAGAGAGCTTACTTAAAAAGGTATTAAAAATGATCTCACACCAAGTAACAGATGAAATGAATTGCCCTTCTGCATTAAAAAGGGAACTGGGTCAGCGGGAGAGAAGCTAGGTCACATCTGTGCAGTGGCACTGCCATGGGAAGAATCCCAGACCATTTGAAAGGGCCAGGATCTTAAAATTAAGATAAATGAGGATCTGACCTGGGCCTACGTGTAGCTACACGAGAACTTTGCCTTCCTCTAATTCTAAATCCAGAACAAATCCCACTGGCCTTCATGAGTTAGAATTAAGATGTATTTAGGGGCCGGCGCCGTGGCTCAACAGGCTAATCCTCCGCCTTGCAGTGCCAGCACACCAGGTTCTAGTCCCGGTTGGGGCGCTGGATTCTGTCCCGGTTGCTCCTCTTCCAGGCCAGCTCTCTGCTGTGGCCAGGGAGTGCAGTGGAGGATGGCCCAGGTGCTTGGGCCCTGCACCCCATAGGAGACCAGGATAAGCACCTGGCACCTGGCTCCTGCCATCGGATGAGCGCGGTGCGCCAGCCGCAGCAGCCATTGGAGGGTGAACCAATGGCAAAGGAAGACCTTTCTCTGTCTCTCTCACTGTCCACTCTGCCTGTCAAAAAAAAAAAGAAGATGATGTATTTAGGGCTGGTGCTGTGGCTTACTAGGCTAATCCTCCACCTTGCAGCGCTGGCACCTCTGGTTCTAGTCCCGGTCTGGGTGCCGGATTCTGTCCCGGTTGCCCCTCTTCCAGGCCAGCTCTCTGCTGTGGCCTGGGAGTGCAGTGGAGGATGGCCCAAGTGCTTGGGCCCTGCACCCCATGGGAGACCAGGAGAAGCACCTGGCTCCTGCCATCAGATCAGCGCGGTGTGCCGGCCGCAGCGCTCCAGCCATTAGAGGGTGAACCAACGGCAAAGGAAGACCTTTCTCTCTCTCTTACTGTCCACTCTGCCTGTTTAAAAAAAAAAAAAAGATGTATTTAGCAGTTAACTCACCTAATTCCTGTTCCCCTCACTGCCAAGTCACGTGGAGACCACCACCCCCAGGTGCCACAGAGAAGGGGTACAGGGGCTACTCACTTGCTGAGGTGTCCGGTGAACACTTTGGCCCTTGGTCTGGATCTAGAAAGTCCTGAGTGAGCAGTGCCGGTTACGGGGACACAGCAAGTCTCAGATCTAGGAAGACAAGGAAGTGTGGGCAGAGCTGGTCAGGGAGTTCAAAAGAACTGATCCCAGGTGTTCACTGCTGTATCAGGCTGACTGGAAGAAAACTAGGAAATACAAGGTCAGCTAAACAGTTTGTATGCACATCTAAAGAATGTGCCAGCAAGACATGTCCACCTAAGTCTCAGCTTTTCATTACATAAACCATGTTAAGTACAGTTTTGGCAATAACAATTTTTTAAAGGCGGTGACTCAGAGACCACAGCATAGTGATGCAACGTAAGGCACTGCAGGCTGCTCACGGTTCCTGTGAGACATGGAAAATGAGCTGCAGTCTCTTCCCTGCACCCATAGTCAACCAGCCAGGGGAGGGACTGGGCCAGATCCCGCAGTGGGTAGAGAGGCTAAGCGGCAAAGACAGCAGGTGTTGTCTTGTACACAGGTGCAGGAGGCTGTACCAGGAAGTGAGTCAGCTGCTGTGGCCGTGGCGTCTGTACCTGCATGTCGGGACATTTGAGGAACAGCAGCGCTACAGCCATGACTGGTGTCAGTGTTCAGAAGAACAATCTGACACTTTCTCCACTCCGCTTTGTCTTCCACCTCAGCCCTCTTAATTCATCTGTGTAGGAATATGGTGAACACCCGGGAGACATCATTACAGGCCTTCCTCTCCCGCCCTGCCCAGGTAACCATCACACTTAGGTTTTTATTTTCTGCCAGCTTTAACAATGCACAAAGTGACATACAGCTTGGTCACATGTGCAGCTTGATGAATTCTGACATCAAAATGAGCAGTCTTTAAAAAGTTCATGGAAAAATGCATGTCATGAAAACAGTATGCAGGATTTCCAAACTTTTTTTGCACCAGAATACACATATTCACTGCATCTTCCCATGAACTTTTTTTTTTTTGGACAGGCAGAGTGGACAGTGAGAGAGAGAGACGGAGAGAAAGGTCTTCCTTTACCATTGGTTCACCCTCCAATGGCCGCCACGGCTGGCGCGCTGTGGCCAGCGCACCGCGCTGATCCGAAGGCAGGAGCCAAGTGCTTCTCCTGGTCTCCCATGGGGTGCAGGGCCCAAGGACTTGGGCCATCCTCCACTGCACTCCCGGGCCACAGCAGAGAGCTGGCCTGGAAGAGGGGCAACCGGGACAGAATCCAGCGCCCTGACCGGGACTAGAACCCGCTGTGCTGGCGCCGCAAGGCAGAGGATGAGCCTATTGAGCCGTGGCACCTGCCAAACTTTTTGAAATAGCCTTTTATAAAGACACCATGCTCTTCTAAAATAATGAACATAGCCATCACCCCTTAAAATCTCCTCCTGTTCGTTTAAAACCCATTCTTTTGTCCCCATTCAACATAGACCACGTGTTGCTTATCCATTCACCTCTCAACACACAGTGTTGCTGCTCCAACAAAAGCTGCTGTGAGGGTTCACGTACCGGTCTCTGTACAGACATACACCTTTCTAGATCATTTTAAGATATTTTTTAAAAGAAAATTCTCAATACAATGACATTCCAATCAAGAAAATTGTTTTCTATTTTATTAGTTGCTCAAATTATCACTCTGAGGACTTACTTTACTCCACTAAAGTAAGTTCAGACTAGATTTAACACTCCAGAAGTCTTTACTGAGTATTGTTCTCAGAAAATTGTCATTGCTTCTAATTTAATTAGAATAAAATTCTAAAGAATATGCTTTCACTAATGCCTTGCTGCATCTTAAGTCAGTCATTCGACACCTTCATAAGTAGATCACTGAGGCAGTGTTCAAGATACAGTCTCAGTCAGTCAGTGAATGTAAGGAGGTCTACAGTGTGACGGTGCCATGGATGATTAACAGAGCAGTGCATAGCCCGCGTTCATTCAGAGTGGCTGTGATCATTTCTGACATGATGTTGTGGACAAATACGCAATAAAAAATAAAAACCAAAGAATCACAGCGTATATTATCCGTAAATTTTATAACCTCTGTTTTATGGGTAACTTCAGTTTTCGCAAAAGGCTGGTAATATTTCAGTTATTTTGATACATCAGTGTTAACTTTGAGTTGGCAGAGGTAACCTAACTAAATACCATTATCTTTGGTACTAAGTGATATACCTTTCAATAAAGTTATTGAAATGCAAAAAAAAATACAATGACGACATTGTCCCTGGAGGGATTGCTGAGCCCACCCCCAGGTTTGAGTGAGCAGTTCTGGGGTGGGGTGTGCGGCTGCTGCAGAGGTGGGTGCTGTGGGACACTGCCCAAATCCATCCCTGCCAGACTGAGACACTCAGTGCTGGTGCCAGCAGCGCCAAGTCCGTGCAGGAAGCTGCCTTACCCTTCTCTGGGGACTTTAATGCCACAGGGAAAACTGCACCATGAGGAGGTTTAGTGTGTTGGGTAAGATGCCAAGAGGGCAGAAACCGTTAGAAGACAACATCCTTCCCTACAGCAGAGCAGAGCCTCTGTCCCTTCCAAGTCCTCCCCTGGCAGAGTCCCAGTAGTTTATTAACACTATGACTCTGGTGTTTAAACACCAAATGAGGCTTTCGCACTCTGCTGGCTTTGTCTTCCATGTGGAAAATCTGGAAGATGCTAATCAGATTCCCAAGTAGGTTATCAAGGCCTCAGCCTTGCATCCTTGCCAATCCCTGTGCCTACAGGGAAGCTGCTGGCCCCCTCTCCCAGCAGAAAGGTCTTCATCAAGGACCCCGGCACGTGAGGGGTGGCCGAGACAGCTCTTCTGTTCGTTCTCACTCGCTGAGCGGTGGCAGGGTATGTGGCGCTGCTGGGAAGACAGACTGTGAGTCCCCAGGGCAGAATCCAAGTGAGACAGACAGGATGCTCGACCCCTGCTGCTGCTAGTCAGTCTCATGCCAACAAACCTGCTTCAAACGCCAAAGCTGGGCCCAAGTTTTAAAAAACAACTTCTGCCAGAGAGCACTGGGAGGACACAGGTACCACAGCTACTTCCGGGACAAGCACTCCTGACCCTCATCACAGTCTGCAACACAAGGCTCAGAAAGAGGGACATCGTTTCCGTTAAACCAGGAAAAAGCCAAGGAGTCCACACACTGCTCCTGTCGTGAGTGCAGGGGGCTGTGTGTTCATGACCTGCCTTAGCGGCACTGTTAGACCACAAGCCGGCAGAGCAGTGCATGAGCGGGGTCTTGGATCTGCCTCAGAAGAACACGCTGCAGGTGCTATTTACAGAAAAGACAGCCCAGGTGCTCTGAGCTGCTGCCGTTTTTACCTGGTGCTGAGAATAGGGAACAACCGCCACAGCCCTCCCGACAGCAGAGGGACCACAACAGGGATCCCAGACAGGCACTGTGAGAAGCCCCAGTGTGGTTCAAGTCTAAGGTTAGCAGAACCTGATCTTGTAAAGATTTTTTTTTAATTGCTGTTGTATCATTGGTGCATCAAAATCAACTCAGTATATGTGTCCTGGGAGACGGAGACAGATGTGTCAGGACAGCGGGACCCTTATCTGAAGGATCAAAGAGGGCGTGGCACGGAGTGAGCAGGCCACTCCCCTGGCCGCACAGGGAAGGAGGCCCATGGCGCTGTCCATGGTGTCTCGCTTCTCCGGCTGCTCTGGCAGCTGCATAGACTTCTCGGAGGAAGCACTGCTCACTAGTGCAGGCAGTATTTGTGAACTGTCAGAGATGTTGCTAAGATGGTGTTTGTCTCTGCGGGGTGAGCAGCTGCCCAGGGGCCTGTAATCTCAGTAACACCTCAGCTAATGCTGACTGGCTGCTGCCTGCAGTAGTGAGCCCCTGGGGTGTTAGCACCAGCATCCACCACACCTGGGCACTGACTCCCAACCGCCGGGGAGCCTTCTATTCTGCGGTTTTAACAGCATCAGCAGAGGACTGAAGTCCCATCGACCGCTGTTTCGTCTCATGTTGAACACGCAGGAAATGGCCACAGTGGGGTTACAGATGACTCTGTAAGATGATCTGACTGCAATATTTTTAGCTTTAGGAATTTCAGGGGTCAGAGTATACATTGGAGGCCTGCAGTGTTACTTTTTATATTTGAAAAGCTTATGTAATCACAATTTCTCCTTCCACTGAAGTAAATATGTACTTTCTTAGTGACTTTAAGGTCTCTTTTTCCCTCTCTTTATAAAAGAGAAGCATTTTAGCCTACATTGTCCTAAATAAGTACTGTTTTCCTCATGAAGTCAGAGATGTGTTCCACTGGGGGGGGGGGGGGAGTTAAAATATTCACTCTTAAAAATAAAATCACAATATAGCAATCTTCCATAAGGAAAAATCACTTTCTGGTGTAGCATGAAGGAATCAAATTTAAGGGGGCTGGCCCTGGTTCAAGTCCCGGCCGCTCCCCTTCTAATCCAGCTCCTCACTAATGAGCAGTGGAAGGTGGCTCAAGTACTTGGGCCCCGCTAACCACGTGGGAGATCCTGAGGAAGCTCCTGTCTTCAGCCCGGCCGTTGCGGCCATTTGGGGAATGAACCAGCAGATGGAAGATTGACCTCTCTCCTCTTTTGCCTTTCAAGTAAATAAGTAAATCTTTTTATAACTATATAAAAGTAAAGCAATGCTTGAGCTGTATTCATATTAAACTAAACAGATACTCTCAGTCTGTTCTCAGTCACCGGAAACACCCGCACACTTGCAGGACAGGTCAGTGCTGCCTTTCCCACCACACTGGCTAACGGCTAATGACAGCATGCGGAGGTGAGGATAAATGTGGATACAGGTAAAGATGATCACCATTCTGGCTCTGCTGCAGATGCTTCCCACAGTGACACACAGCTGTGCAGCAACTGCCTACCTCGTCCTAGGCAGATGGCCCATCTTGGTGTCCATACACGGGCCACCAGCCCACAGGAAGTGTATGCCAAAGCCTAGCCGCAGCTGATCACTGTAAAGCTCTAGCTCGCTGCTGGATGTAGAATAGGCCCCAGCCCAAAGACAACAGGCAGCCCACCTGATGAACATGGAAACACAGCCCTGTGCTGACATAAACGGCTTAGGCTTATGTAAGTACGCAGACTGTCCACGCTGGGAGCAGAAGGAGTAAGACATGTATCTCTGCATACCATGGAGTAATCTGTTCACATCTGGGACTGGATCTGGTCCTCATTCACACAGGAAGTATTGACTGAGTTCATGTGGTATGCCCACTATGCAGAATGTTGTGGATTGGGGCCAGTGCTGTGGCACAGAGGGTTCAGTGGCTGTCTGCAGCGCCAGCATCCCTTATTGGCACCAATTCAAGTCCCAGCTGCTCCACTTCTGATGCAGCTCCCTGCTGATGTGCCTGGGAAAGCAGCGGATGGCCCAGGTGCTGGGGCCCTGCAACCACAAGGGAGCTCTAGATGAAGCTCCAGGCTTTGACCAGGCCCAGACTTGGCCATTGCAACCATTTGGGGAGTGAACCAGTAGAGGGAAAACACATCTTTCCCTCTCCCCAACCCCTCTCTCTTTCAAATAAATTAAAAAAAAAAAAAAAAAAACCCACGTTGTGGACTGTTGCAGGCTGCTTTTCCCAGGATGGCCAGGACAACACCTCCCATCCCACATAACGTTCTTACAACATAACCTTGACACTCCTCCCACCGGAGTGGTGTTGATCACCCTCCCCTTCACCCTGGAGAAATCTGTGACTGCCTCAAGCACAAGAGCACAGCAGAAATGATGCCTGGTTGGCCAGAGGATAATCATTTCACAACTCCTCCCTTTTTCTCCTGGCACTTGCTCTTGGGCCAGGCTTCCGTGATCTGAGGAAGCACAAACTAGCCCAACAGAACTACCAAATGGGAAAGACTCTATGTAAGTATTCCAGTCACCAGACTGGCTGAGGGCCCAGCTGACAGCCAAGATCAACTCCTTAGAGATGTGAGTAAAAACACCTCAGTATGACTCCAGTTCCCAAATGCCGAGTCTCCCCCAGGCTTTGCAGCTCCCAGTGGAGACTACAGACGTTGTGAAGCAAACACAAGTTTGTCCCTACTACGTTAGGCCCAAATTCCTGACCTACAGGAGCACAATGCAAATAGTTACGTGACACTACCGCATTTTGGAAATGTGTTATGCAGCAACAGTGATTATAAAACATGTCAGGTAACAGATATACAATTCTGTGCTAAGATATTTATCATCTGAAAGAAAGAAATATAGAAAAGACGAATGACAACAGGAGCAGACTAACAGGGCCATTATTGTGGTGTAGCAGGTAAAGGTGCCGCCTGTGACACTGGCATCCCACACGGGCACTGGTTCAAGCCTTAGCTGCTCCACTTCAAATCCAACTCCCTGCTAATGGCCTGAGAAAAGCAGCAGAGAAGGCCCAAGGACCTGGGGCCCTGTCACCCATGTGGGAGACTGAAGTTCCTGGCTCCTGGCGTGGGCCTGGCCCAGCAGCCATTTGGGGAATGCACCAGCAGATCTCTCCCTCTAAGTCTTGACTTCCAAAAAAAATAAATCTTAAAAAAGAGACTAACATGAGGTAAACTGAATGACTAGTCAAACAGTAAACAGTCCACGGTGTTGAAAAACTGAGTTGTTTCTTGGAGATATGTCATAAACTGTACTATCACACTTTACAGTCCAGGCCCAAGAGTCGTGGTCCAGCAGGTTAAGCACCACTCGTGATGCCCACATCCTGTATTCCGTCACCGGGGTTGAGTCCTGCCTCTGCTTCCGACCCAGCCTCCCACTGCTGCACGCCCTGACAGGTAGCAGACGACGCCTCAAGTACTTGGATCTCTGTCAACAATATGGGAGACCCAGATGGAGCTCCTGGCTTGAGCCTGGCCCAGGCATGGCCGTCACAGGCATCTGGGAATCAGCAGATGGAAGACTTATGTCATTCTGCCTTTCAAATAAAAATAAAACTTGAAAAATATAAAATATGCTGCCTCCTTAGTTGTAGTTCCAAGTGTGACCCAACTTCCAGAGGCACAGACACCACCTGGAGCCTGGCAGAAGTGCAATTTTCAGGCTCTATCCCGAGACCTACAAACTCTGCAGTTATCCCAGGTGATCTACACACACAAAGGGTGCACAGTGCGCGCTCACTCCACTGCCTTGTTCTGTCCCAGTGGACTTGCCTGAAAGTAAACGCCAGCACCTGTCCCGGTGAAGCCAGGGCCTGCTCTGCTCTCAGAGCCCAGATCAGTATCACTCCGCTGCTACAGTTCCCAGATGGGGAATCAGAGGCAAATGGAGTTCAAGAGGCTTTCCCAGAGTCCAGGCAGAAAGTGAGAACCCCACTGGGACCAGAACTCTCCTTCCCCAAGCTGTCCTTTTGTTAATTTAGTCATATAGTCTGACCACAACAGATCAGCCGATCTAAAGACTACCAAACACACAGTGCACTGGGGGAAAAAGACAAAAGGGAGAGGAATTAGGAAACATAAGATCAGCCTGATTGTGCCTTATCTACCATCTGTATATTAATCTCTCAAAACCCTGAAATGTTAGCGGTATGAGATGGTCTCTGGGTATGAAATGTCTGATAAAATGAAACCGAGGTCCCAGTGTTTGGTGTGGCAGCTAAGATGCTGCTCTGCTTGGGAAGCCCATGTCCCGTGTCAGAGTTCTGGACCGCAGTCTCAGATTCATTCCCGTTCCTCGGGAGGCAGCAGGTCATGGCTCAGGTACTCGAGTTCCTGCCACCGACATGGGAGACCCACACCGGGTTCCCAGCTCCTGCTTTCCACCTGGCCCAGCCCCAGCTACTGCTGGGGAGTGAACCAGCATTTAGAAAATCTCTGTATCTGGGGTCGGCGCTGTGGTGTAGCGGGTAAAACCACCACCTACAGTGCCGGCATCCCATATGGGCACTGGTTCAAGTTCCGGCTGCTCCACTTCCAATCCAGCTCTCTGCTGTGGCCTGGGAAGGCAGTAGAAGATGGCCCAAGTGCTTGGGCCCCTGCACCTTCGTGGGAGACCTGGAGGAAGCTCCTGGCTCCTGGCTTCGGATCGGTGCTGCTCCAGCCATTGCAGCCAATAGAGGAGTAAGACAAAACATGGAATACCTCTCTTTCTCTGCCTCTCCTCTGTGTAACTCTTTCAAATAAATAAAGGAAAAAAAAAAACTTTCAAACAAATAATTTTAAAAAATTAACCAAGAAAATCTTGCAAAATCCACAATTAGATTTAAACTTGTATAAAATGACTTCCAGTTTGCACCAAACAACAGCCAACATAAATAATTGTTTAAAATCTTCCTGGAGTAAGTGATCCAAGATAGATGGGCGTCACAGATGTTTAACCAAATAAGGAAATTTGATTTATATAAGTCAGGACATCTACAGGCAGAGTACTGAGAAGAAAACCCACATTAGCAGTGAGCTCCAGGAAGGTGTGAACTGGCCTCAAAGCTACCCAAGTCACTACTGCCCTCTCAAGGAGGACTGGGACACTTCAGGAAGCTCAGGTCGTCTTGCAAATACGCCATTCCTTAAAGTTCATTATTTAAGGAAGACAAAGAAAGAACTCGTAAATAAGAATGAAGTTCACAGGACTAGCTCAGTACTTAGGAGTTAATCACCCTCTGATGTAACACTGGATACCGCAAAATCCTGAACACTGGACAGTGAGCTTCAACATTTTCCTGAGGATATATCTGGCCCAATTCCACTCACTCCCTGCCCCCCAAGATGTATTTATTCTAACAGAGACAGGGAAACAGAGAGATCCATCCATTGGTTCACTCCCCAAATGGCCACAATGGCAGGGCTAGGCCAGACCAAAGCCAGGAGCTTTCTCCTGGTTTCCCATGTAGGTGCGAGCACCCAGGTACTTGGGCCTTCGTCCACTGCTTTCCCAGGTGCATTAGCAGGGAGCTGGATAGGAAGTGGAACAGCTGGGACTCCGATCAGTGCCCATACCGGATGCTGGCATTGCAGCACTGGCCCTCCACTTTTCTTTTAAATACTCAATTAAGTTCATTTATAAAGTATTAATACATTCATCTCCCATTTCTCTTCATAAATCAAAAGCATCTATGGTTACCCATTAGTTTCTGGGCAGGGTGCTTTGCTGGATGAAGCCACATACCCCTGCCATGCAGGCCTACCCCTCTTTGAGGACAGCTCGGACTCTGACCCACCCTATAGCAATGGGAGGAATCAAGTTTTTGGCTGAACGGGGTCAAAAGCCAAGGGATTCCAAAGTCAGTCCCTTGGCTTTGTCTCCTAAAAAAATACTGTCATACAATACAGTAAGACAAGGTACACAGTTCTTAGAAGACTTCATTACTAACTGTTGAAATATTCCTAAATTACTACGCATACTGTAAGAGAATGCAGTCTGGCAGGTTAAGCCGGGGCTGGTGCGGCCTGCATCCGGTATCAGAGTGCCACTGCTCTGCTTCAGATCCAATTTCCTGCTAATGCATCCTGGCAGACAGCGGATGATGACTCAAGTGCTTGGGCCCTTGTTATCCACTTGAGAGACCCAGATGGAGTTCTGGGCCCCTGGCTTCCCCCTGGCCCAGTTGTGGATGTTGCAGGGTGAGGGGCAATTTGGGGAGTGAACCAGTAGATGGATGATCTCTGTCACTCCAACTTTATTTTTTTTTTTTTTAAGATTTATTTATTTTAGAGGCAGAGTTACAGAGAGGCAGAGGCAGAGAGAGAGAGAGAGAAATCTTTCATCCACTGGTTCACTCCCCAGATGGCTGCCAACGGCCGGAGCTGTGCCGATCCAAAGCTGGGAGCTTCTTCAGGGTCTCCCATGTGGGTGCAGGGACCCAAGCACATGGGCCATCTTTCTCAGGCTGAAGCAGAGAGCTGATTAGAAGTGGAGCAGCCAGGCCTCGAACTGGCACCCATATGGGATGCCAGCACTGTAAGCAGTGGCTTCACCCACTAGGCTACAGCGCCAGTCCCTACTCCAACTTTCAAATAAACAGATCTTAGAATGCAGTGGCATCTGAATATCAGTCTTTTTTGTTCAAGTCAGGAGTTAACCACTGAGTCTCAGCCACACTGGCATTAGTGCGAGCCCACCACTTGTTTTTGTTCTGCCCATGATCTAAGAATGGTTTGTATGTATATATTTTTAATGACTAAAAGAGAAATCAGAAGAATAGTATTTCATGACACATTTAAATGCTATGAACTTGAAATTTCAGTGTTCATAAGTAAAGTTATTCTGGGACACAGCCACACTGATTCGTTACATTCACCCTTCTGTGCCAGACTGGCAGTGTTAAGCAGTTGTCACGGAACCATGGGGCCCACTGCCTGACATTCTTACGACCTGGCCCCTTGTCAGAAAGTCTGTCAACGCTGGGTTGAAGTTAGCGAGCTACACACCATCCTGGCATGGTGACGCAGTTTTCCAGTGTGGCCAGCGGAGCCTTCCTGAGACTTGCTGGGCTGCAGGCGCTGAGACGTCACCCCTGACCTAATGGAGCTCTGCGAGTGAAGGCCTGGGCACTTACATTTCTAGCAAGCACCTCTAGGAGGAACTGACAAGTAAGACTAAGATGCTACTGGGAGAAGATGGATATTGTTCCAATTTTAGGATATGTGCTGTAGAAGCCAGCACAAGAGAAATGTCATCTACTTTAATTTCCCAGAAGATAACTGGAACTCCATAAATGTGATTTATTTTTAAAAATATTATCTTCTTGGGGCCGCCATTCTGGCACAGTGGGTTAAGTCACCTGTAACGCCAGCATCCCATCTGGGCACCAGTTCATGTCCTGGCTGCTTCCCTTCTGATCCAGTTCCCTTCTAATGTACCCGGGAAGGAGCAGAGGATGGCCCAAGTCCTTTGCCCTCTGCACCCACATGGGAGACCCAGAAGAAGCTCCTGGCTCCTGGCTTTGGCCTGGCTCAGCCCCAACATTTGTGGTAATTTTGGGAGTGAACCAGCAGATGGAAGATCTGTCTCTCCATCTCTCCCTATAACTCTACCTTTCAAATAAACCAATAAATCATTATGTAAATGTGTTTGTGTGTGTGTATGTTTTCATGGCTCAGCATTGTGGCACACTGGATTTAACTGCCACCTGGGACACCAGCATCCCATATGAGTGCTGGTTGGGGTTCAAGCTGCTCCACTTCCAATCCAGCTTCCTGCTAATGTGACCAGGAAAGCAGCAGAAGATGGTTCAAGCCTGGATGGAGTTCAGGCTCCTGCCTTGGGCCTGAGCCATATCTACCTGTTCTGCAGCCATCGGGGGAATGAATCAGAGAATGGAAAGTATCTCGTGTGTGTGTGTGTGTGTGTGTGTGTGTGTGTGTCTGCCTCTAACTGCCTAATAAATAAAAATAAATATTTTAAAAAGAAGAAGAAAATTAACTGTAAGTGGCTGTCAGTCCAAGACCCCTCTTCAGTCTCTAGCCTGTGTCTGGCAGCAGCCTACACAGGAGCAGGAACAACAAGTCAAGTCGATTTTGGTGAGAGAACTTGGCAAAGACGCCAGTGAAGTACAACAGCCACGTCAGCAGATTCTTAATTAGAAATCCTGATTTCACATTTATATCTAACAAATGCTGCACTACTGTTCTCACCAGTGCTTCCTCTAAACTTCAAGCAAACCCACCTCA
The DNA here is from genome assembly GCA_949820135.1 of Sylvilagus floridanus. Classification (NCBI taxonomy): domain Eukaryota; kingdom Metazoa; phylum Chordata; class Mammalia; order Lagomorpha; family Leporidae; genus Sylvilagus; species Sylvilagus floridanus. The sequence goes on along the minus strand of OX463237.1, from coordinate 37,182,870 downwards.
TGGTCTCTCTCCCAGGCCAGGAAGGCTGGTGCCTCACTCACCACCTCTCTGCCACCTACATGTCAAAGGGGCTTCTCACATGTACCCACAAACTCAAAGACCTAAGGAGTCAAAAAACCTGCCACAGGCCATTGATGCCGAGACTGTTCTGGGAAAAAGACAGAGGAGGCCCAGCCACTGCACAGGAGTTTTAAAGAGCTTTCCCGTCCAGAGATCTAGAGGGCAGGAGGAATGGAAAAGCAGCTGGAGCTAAATGGGAGGTCACTCTTTGTAGTTTAAGGTCAAGAATGGAAAATGCCAAGGTTTGCTGCATGGGCCACGTACTCCCACACCAGGGCACGACCATGATGGTCACACCTGGCTCTTCCTTGGGGCTCACACTGCCCTGCCCTGCAGCTTGTGGGGCCGTGAGGTTCCTCTGTGGGTCCGCCCACTGGGGGACCAAGGAGGTCTCAGACACACAGAGGACCAGCCCTGCTGTCACCACGGTTGAAAGGTGATGACACCACTTTTTAATCCTCCTCACAGTGTGTCTTTTTATTTCTTTTTTTAATTGAAAAGCAGGAGACACAGGGATCTCCTGTCTGCTAGTTCACTCCCCAAATGCCCACAACAGGCAGGGCTGGGCCAAGCCAAAGCCAGGAGCCGGGAACTCAAAACTGGTCTCCCACATAGGCGGCAGGGATCCAAGTACTTAAGCCCTCACCTGCTGCCCCCAGGGTGTGCATTAAGGAGGCTGCACTAGGGAGCAGAACCAGAATTCAAACCCAAGCACCATGACATTCGAGGTGGGCGTCCCCAGAGGCGTGTTAACCACGGTGCCAAATGCTCGCCCCTGAGTATCTTTTCTTGAAAACTTCTAATTTACACATATGGGGTTTTTTAAATTATGATTAGAGATTCTAAAAAAATCTTTACCATAATAAGCAAAAAAGTATTTGTGACTTGTAAGTAAGCACTGACAAGAGAGTAATTTAGCCATTTTCTAAATGCCTCACAGAAGAAATAAAAAGGAACTGTGGATCTCACACTCCAGCATCCCTCCAGAAAAGAACAAGGCTCCCCCGAAGGGATCTGGTAAACCTGTAGGATCATAGCGCATTCTGCTCTATGGGCACACAGTGTGGGTTCACCGGAGATGCTCAGCAAAGACCTGAATCTAACACCTGTCCCCAGGTGGCCTCCTCATCCTCATCCTCATCCTCCCTCCGCCTCCTGGCTTTAAACCCAGCTAGCAAAACTAAACACAGGCACTCAAAGTTCACTTGGCAACTCCTCAGAAAGCAGAAATTCTCTCCCTCTACACCACCTCTACATTCGCATACAAAGGAAGATTTAGATCAATATACAGTCTAAAGATTAGCAGAGCTGTCTGTTCTGTAGCAAAGAGGATGTGGCTAAGGTGATTATTTCGGAACTGCCCAGAGAAGTACTAGCCAGGGTCTGTGCTCCTGTCTGAGGGAATAAGCAGGTGCACACAAGTGTGTGGCCCTGACCTCCACAGGTCCCTGTGCACTTCACACACTGACTGCGGTACACACTCAGGACCGGGCAGACGGCAGTAATTCACCAGAGGCAGGATTCACTCAAGACCACTACAAGGTTTCCAGGTACAAGACACTTATATTTAGTACTTCACTTTGCATATTTAAATTGCGCTATCACTACTCAGAACAAAAACCAATGGAAAGAATCTATCAGGTATCTGCCAACCAAAGTCAGGAGAAACACATTCCTGGTGTTAGGAGGTTAAGTTGGTGCAAACCATATAACTAAACTTAAACAGAAATACACTGGTACCTGATGGGCCAGAGGTCCATTTAGTCACTCACAAAACACCCAAGCACATTATGGGCAAAGAGCAAGAAGGTGAGATCATAAATCCAAGGCTGACACCACTGAAGGAATGTAAACTGGCGACAACCACTCTGGAGAAAAGGCATCAACTAATAAAGCTGGGGATGCGCCCACGCGGCCCACAACTATTCCTAATTGCCCCAGACCAGAAATAGCTCAGATGGCTATCAACAGTGAATAGACAATTTGTGGCACGGTCATACAATAGTGAACTACAGTCACAGGCAACACAGCCGAATCTTCAAAAACAGCACGCTGAAGAAATTTAAGCAAACAAAAAAGTGTGTGTGTGTGTGGGATGGTGACTCAAAAGGAGGAGAATCCTAAAGAACACCTATTTTGATTCCATTTGCATAGAGGTGAAAAACAAGCAAATTAAAACTAGCTTGCTTGGAGATTTAATTGTAGGAGATAAAAACTTTAGAAAAAGAAGTGATTTCCTTAAACTCAGGGTAGTTACTGGCCAGGTCACGTGCCGGGGAGCTGGGCCAGGAGGAGTGTGGCCTGCGAGATGGCCATCCTTGTGTTTTCTTTAAAACAACTCAGCTGGTTACCCATCTGTTTTATACCTGTGTCTACAATGAAACACGTTCATGTTGCTCTCCAGGAATGGAGAACATGACAACAATCGTGGCCACTCTGAGGAAGCAGCACTGGCTCCGAGTGTCACTATTAGCCTGTCCCCTTCCTACAGTAAGGGGCCTGATTTGCCTCTTACCCTGGTACTCAGCACAGCACCTGTAGCACAGGTCAGCGTGCTCCACAGTTAATGCACAAATCCACATCTGACGTGAATTTTACATCACTCATTTCAAAGTGATTCTTTTCAGCTGTGCCCACATTAACACTTTGCTTTCTTCGTCTTCACCCCAGCAAAGCTTTCGTAAAGAATAAAGCTGCCACTTTAAATGTTAGCTCTGTAAGTTTATACCCAGGCCTCCGTTGTGTTAGCCACTCTCCCTGCCTTCCACTCCCCATCGTGCCTCCTTACAAGCAAAGACAAAACCACCATTGGCGCTAAGCAATTCCAAAAAGCTCGCATGTGCATGTGAGAGTAAAGCCCAGGACTGCAATGATTCAATGATTCTGAAGCTGTTTAAGGTCATTTTTGCCCAGTGGCCTAAGCAACACAGCACGCTGTCAGGGTTAACAGAACATTGCATCCGGCGTGCTACTTTAAAAAAAAAAAAAAAGCCACTTGTTCCGAACAGAAGCCAATCTCTAAGAGTAGAGCCACTCAATCTACAAATTAATTGCAGTTTGAAAAAAAAAGTCGGTGCAGACATTTAAGAAAATGCTGTAAAAAGTCTAAAAGGATCCACAAGCAGTGACTTTTGAGAAAGATGCCTAAAAGGTTTTAACCTTATTAGTAAAGTTTTAATTTTTTTTACAGAGAATGAGTAACACATTTCTCATGATATCAACAGAAAAGCACTTGAACCCACCTCGCCTTTACCACAAAACTCCAAGTGCAAAGGGAAGCACCAGCCAACCCCCCCTAAAGCTCATCTTTTAAACGTCCGCGTTTCTGCTCAGGTTCTGAAGGATTTCGCAGACGTCCACCCCCGCCAGCGCGCACACACACTGGGCCACTGCAGAGGAGGACAGACAGCGTACCTGCGCCCAGCCGACTGCCGACGAGAAGCCCGCCGAGACGCCGTTCAAGACTCGGGACCGAGGCAACTGTTTCCCATTTTATGGGGGAAAGCCAAAAATACCCAGCGCCGATCTCTCCTCCCCCAAGCGTCAGAAGATGAGTCAGAGCCGGGGGCAGGAGCAGGGCCCGCGAGTCAGGGCGCCGCGCGCGGCCGCGGCCTGCCTGCCCCCGGGAATCCGCTCCCCCGGCCAGGTGCGGCTCCCGCGCGCAACGCTCAGGTGTCTCGGGCAGAGGGGGTCAGGGCGGCCGCTGAGTCCCGGAGCCCTCGGGAGCCCACGACCCGCAGCGCATCTTCCAGACGCACTCCCGCAACTGCCCCGAGAAGCGGCACCTCCGTGGCCCGGGCTGGGACTTGGCCCGAGTCTCCCTGGCAGCCCCGGACCCCGGCAGGGGGGACCCCCCCCCACACACACACCCCCTGACCCTGCACAGCGGCCGTCCGGGCTGGGGACACCCGCGAGCCCTGGCTAGTCTCTGGGCCCACAGTCCTTTCCCAGAGTAAAGTTCGCTCTTCCCTCGTCAAACGCGACGGCGAAGCTCTCCACCTGGCTCTTAGAAACCTGTAATGGACGGCTAACGAGTTCACACAAGCTAAATGCCCTGAGGTCCCGCCGCGTGGAAAGTACAAGGGGAGGTTCTTAAAAAAAAAAAAAATCCCTACACGGAAAACTGTATTTGCAAGCGACTCCCCTTTGCCTTGCCTCCGGGATGCCCCGTTACCATAACACTGGCTGGCACCCTTGGCAACATCCACCGAAATACAAGTAGTTATACAATCCGCTTCGGGCGGCCACGCACAACCCCGCTTCGCGCCCGAGCTGGGGCGGGGAAGGACCGCTGCTAGCACCCAGCGGCCGCCGCGGAGAACCCGCGCGTCCAGGACCCGGCGCCGCGCCAGGCAGGGCGCCCCTACTACCCGCGCGCCCCAGCAGCCGCCGCGCCCGCCCCGAGGATGCAGACGGCGCGGAGAGGCGGCAGAGGCCGTGGCCGGGCCGAGAGCCAGGGTCAGGAACCAGGATGCTGGCGACCGAGCGCGGGCTGCGGAGTCCCGCGGCCGCCCCGCACCCGCCGAGGGGGGCAGCCGGGGGCGCGCCCGGGGCCGAGAGGGCGCTGCGGAGGGCCCGGGCCTCCCCTCCTCGCGCCACCCCAGAGGTCGGGAGAACCGCCCGGGAGCAGGTGCGGGCGCCGGCGCAAAGTTTTCAGAGACGGAGGTCTCGCGCGGGTGCCGGCTCCCCCAGGCCCCCCCGCCCCGCCGGCGCGCGGTCGCACCCGGCCCGCCCGCAGTGCCCCAGCCCCGCAAGGGCTCCTCACCGGCTCCGCCGACTCGCGCCTGGGCTCCGTCCTCCGGCGCGCTTCCCGGCTTCTGCGGGCTGGCCGCCGCGCGCGTGCCCCGCCCCCGCCCCTCCGCCCGCGCCCGGGGCGGGCCGCGCGCACGCTCCCTGCGCCCCGCCGCCGGCTCCGGGGGGGGGGCGCTCGGCGAGCGGGGCGGCGCGCGTGCGCGTGCGCGGCGGCCGGGGAGCGCCTCGGGGCCGGGGTCCCGGCTGCCGTCTCCTGGCTTGTCGCGTGCTTACGACTCCTTTTGCCCACTTTACGTCGTGGCCCTGCGCCGGGCTGGAGGAGGGGTGTGTGTAGGGGGCTGGGGTACTTTGTGGGTGTGAGAGGACCGGGTCAGAAAACCGCCCCGGCACAAAGGCGTGAAGCCCGCCGGCAGCGCCCGGGCGCCCGGCCGCAGAGTTCGGGGGAAGAAGTGCCGGGCGGCTGCGGAGCGAGTTTCGGCCGCTCCGGCGTGGGCGGTGTCCGGCCCGAGACCCAGAAGGAGGCATGCGCACGGCCGTCTCCGCCTGCTCCGAGACCCCAGCCCGTGCCTCCGCGGCTTGCTCGCGCGCCCCTCCGAGCGGGGGTCTTTCCCCGAGGGCCGCGCCGCGCGCCCCAGCAAGCGGCTGCCAGCTGGCTTTGGGCAGCGCCTGGGGCAGGTGAGCCGAGCCCGGGGGCGGCCAGGCCGGGCGCTGCCGGGAGGCCGACGCCCAGGGGCCCCGGCGTCGGGGGTCGGGAGGAGGCCGAGCAGCCGCGCTGTGCGCCGCCGCCCCCGGCATCTGCATCCCCGAGCTCCTCGCCAGCTCCAGATCGGCGCTGGCCGAGCCGAGTCGGAGTCACGCTGCGGGGGCTGGACTATCTGAAAGTTTTGTCTGCTTCCCAGATAAAAATATAACACCAAAGGCACTTGGGTGATCACCCCGGGAGAGCTTTTTACAAAGGCACAGGAGGGAAAGACTTATTTTTGCCTTCCTAAGAAGAGAACAGAGCTTTAGAAACGAGGCGAAGTGAACCTTTCTCTGAAGGCGACGCAAAACACGACTCGGGGTAAAACACGTCTTGCCTCGGATGGGCGTCTTGTCCTGGGCATTCGTGTAGTGCCGTATTTTTGACACGCCAACCCGAAAATAGCCAGATCTGGAATTGGAGTGATTGTGTGCTGCCTCCTTGCTGCTTCTCGCCCAAGAGTTCCGTGACTCAGCAGCACAAAGAGCTCCATCCCTCTCCGGAGTCCAGCTTGTTGGGCACGCCGCAGACGGCGGCTAGGGACCAGGAGCGGGCCATGTTCACGGGTGACGGCCAGGGGGCTGTGAAGCATCCTGCCTTCAGGGAACGGGGAGTGGCGTGGGCTCCCCGTGAGTGTGAGGCGTAAAGATGTAGGGATTAAGGAAAGTGGGAAGAGTGCTGAGGTCAGTGAGCCTGGTTCTTGGCTGCTTAAATGCCTGTGGGGAGGAAGTGCTTGATGCCTTTGCAGAATTGAGGAAGTGTGGGCTTCCATGGGCCCCTAAAAAAAAAAAAAATTAAAAAAAAACCAAAGACTAGAAGGCATTCTCTTCTAGACTTGCTGCACTGCCCAAAGAAGTACATAAGCCACACTGGCTCTCCACTGTGCAGTGCAATAGCCGCGACCCACACGGAAATGTAGCTAGGCGTGGAATTTATTTTATTTTGTTCTATTTCAACCAGTTTCAACTGTCGCTAGTGGCTATTTTACTGGATAGCGTATTTCTAGGCTATAAATAGTTTCTTCTCCGAGGCAACTATTCAGATGGAGAAACATTTTAGAGGCCATTTGCTACAAAAGCGTAATTTGTGCCCAGAAGGTTTGGGTCCTCCTGACCCAACTAAATAAGCGGTGCTTCAGAGCAGGGCAGCATCTGTGCACTCGAGAGCTGATCAGATTAGACACAGTAAGCACAGGGTGGGGACGTCCCTCGGCTTAGCTCTGGGTGTCCACCTTTCTGAGAATATCTTCTTAGCTGCTTGGGCAATGACTACTCTTGAATCAGACTTCTGGAGGTCCCTATACTGGCATCTTCCACTCCTCTTGTGGCCTCCTATTAACAAATGAGCGGCAGCGTGGCTCTGCCAGAATTGGGGGGCAGCAAGGAGCAGCATTCCCCAGTCTAGACGTTTGATTTCAGGATGCCAAGCTCACAGAGGTCTCCAAGGCCTGCTTGCTACCACCTGTAATTACACGTTATGTACAATTGATGGCTATAAAAATGCAAAGTCCCCTGGGAGAAGTAAATTTTTCAGCTGCTGCCCTTTGGCAAGTTTGAGAGGGACAGTGGTCACTTAGTACCTGAGAGAATTCTATAAATGTGGAAAAGATAAAAAACTAGCAGGATAGGCGTCTCAAACTATTTACTCAAAACTATTTACTACAGAAGTTTGCCTAAGTCTTGTGCTATTTCACAAGATGTAAGATAACACCTTACATGGCTGTCATAGGGTTAACTCGATTTTATTACATGTCAAATACTTCAGCTTCTATTAGAGTTTTCAACGTCCTCATAAAATCTACTTTTCTGGGGCTGGTGTCGTGGCATGGCGGGTAAAGCCGCCACCTGTGACACCAACGACCCCATTTGGGTGCCGGTTCAAGTCCTCCCTACACTTCTGAGCCAGCTCCCTGCTAATGGCCTGGGAAAAGCAGTGGAAGACGGCTCAAGTACTTGGATTGTTGCACCCATATAGAAGACCTGGAAGAAGCTCCTGGCTTTGGTCTGGCCCAGCCCTGGCCATTGCAACTATCTGGGGGAGTGAACTAGCAGATGAAAGATCTCTGTCTCTTCCTTTCCCTCTGTAACTCTGCCTTTCAAATAAATACGTTTTTAAACAACTATTTTCCCAGGGTTGGGCATTTGGCAGCGTGCTTTAGGTGCCACCTGGGACAGCGGCAGCCCACACTGAGTGCCTCTGCTTCCAGCTCCAGCTTCCTGCTGATGCACACCCTGAGAGCAGCAAGAGATGGCTCAGATGCCTCGTTCTCCGCCAGCTGTGTGAGACCCAGACTGAGACTGAGGTTCCTGGCTTCAGCCTGGCCTGGCCCTGGCTGCTGCAGGCATTTGGGGAGCGAACCAGAAGATGGAAGATCGCTGCTTCTTTGCCTTTCAGATAAATAAAATTAATACAATTAAAATATATATATTTTTTTCCAGTAAAATATAAATGATAAGCGGGCCTGTTAGGCACATCATTAAGGACCACTTGGGATGCCCATATCCTGTTATCAGCGTGCCTGGTTCGAGTCCCACTCGCTTCCAATTCAGCTTCCTGCACATACCTACTCTGGAAGGCAGCAGACAAAGGCTCAAGTATTGGGGCCCTGCCACCTACATGGGAAACCGGGTTGGGTTCTGGGCACCTAGCTTTGGCCTAGCAGGCATTTGGGGAAATGAACCAGCTATTGGAAGACCTCTCCTTTTCTAGTTCTTTCAAATAAAATGAAAATTAATTGTATCAAAGAAAGGATACAGAAGCCAGCATTGTGGTACAGCAGGTTAAGTTGCCATCTGTCTGTATCCCATATAAGTGCTGGTTTGAGTTCCAGCTGTTCCACTTCCCATCCAGCTCCCTGCTAATGTACCTGGGAAAGCAGCAGAAGATGGTCCAAGTCCCCTATGTCCCTGTACCCACATGGGAGACCCAGATGGAGTTCCAGGCTCCTGGCTTTGGCCCTGCTCAGGCTGTTGTGGCCATTTGAGGAGTGAACCAGTGAATGGAAAACCTCTCGTTCTCTGGTTGTCTCTCTCTCTCTCTCTCTCTCTCTCTCTCTCTCCTTTTCGAATAAGTACATATTAAAAGAAAAAAATAATAGAGGAAAAAAAGCACCCAAGCACCTCCATCATAATTTTATTATTTAAAAACAATTAGTACCTAGATTTTTTTTTGGTCTTTTTCCTATACAAGATTTTAAAGTTTTAAGTAATTAAAATAGTGTACAAACAACATTGTAAGCTGACATCACACCTTTTGAGGTAGGCATTATTTGACAGAATATTACAACATGTCTAGGGTAACTAAGTTAAAATCTGTCTGCATTTTATGTCCTTAATTCATCCCTAGGGCTGAGGCAGTGATGCAGTAATGAGAATTCAAGACAAACAACATTCTTGCAAAAGGCACCTGTTTTACATTTGTGTCTTCCAGATCATAGTGCCCCTCTGTTAGCTTTTACCATTATATGTGTGGTACAAGAAAATACCAAAGGCTCAATGGGAAAAGAAAGAAGGGAGGCACCAGGCATGTTCTATTACTTGTCTCATTTAATCGTCACCACACCCAGGCAAGTAGGCATTGTCAGCCACACTTCAGACATGCAGGGTTAAGAAACTTGCCCAAGATGAGGTTGGTGTTATGGCTTAGAACGTAAAGCCCCTCCTGTGGTGCTGGCATCCCATATGGGCACTGGTTTGTGTCCCCGCTGCCCCACCTCCAATCCAGCTCCCTGCTAATGGCCTAGGAAAAACAATGGAGGAAGACCCAAGTGTTTGGGCCCCTACTTTCCATGTAGGAGACCTGGATGAAGCTCCTGGCTTCTGGCTTTGGCCTGGCTCAGCCCTGGCCAGCGGTTGAAAGATGTGTCTCCCTACCTCTCCTCCTCTCCTTTGCATCTGTAACTCAGACTTTCAAAATAAAAAAATCTTTAAAAAATGTTTTTGTACAATAAAATGTATTCATGTATTTAAAAAATATTTTTTAGCTGCTTAAAAGGCAGGGCAACAGAGAGAAAGAGAGTGAGAGAGCAAGAGCTTCCATTCACTCACTAGTTCACTCCCCAGATGCTCAGAACAGCCAGAGCTGTGTCAGGCCAAAGGCTGGAAGCCTGGAACCTCCATCTGGTCACCTACGTGGCTGGCAGGGACCAAGCACTCTTCTGCTGTCTCCCAGGATGCATTAGCAGGAAACTGGATCGGAAGCAGAGTTGCTGGGACTCAAGCTGCTACTTGGATATGACCCACCTGAAAAAATATTTTTTAAATAAACCATTTAAGAGTGGAGAAATGGAGACATAAAATACTTCCTTCCAGGAGTTGGTTATGCTTGGTGGTAAGCATACCAGAAGTGGTATGAGACATACAAGTACTTTTAAAAACATCCAAGGTAATGACTGCTGCTTTGCATAATTTCTTGCAACACCAGAGAGAGAAAACCTGGTCCCAGAAGTAGTAAAGGTCCAAGTCACTCCAGAAGCCTGGAGGCTTCTACTCTGGTTATAAACGGTCAGGCTGCTGACTGCAACAGGAAGCAGAGGTCTGGGAATGGTAGGGTAGCAGAGGTTCCCAGGCTGGTTGAGCGTCGACAGGTAACCTAGTGTGTTGCTCATCTGCTCTTTACTTTGCCAGAGAGTAACGAGTCTGCTACAGGAAGCCAGGAGCTTCACATACATTCTTCAGCAGAACCAAGATGTACATGTTGTTGTAGACACTTCCTTGATGCAAACAGTGTCTCCAGCGCCCTGGGGCAGTGTCTGGCTACATCCTGGATGCCTATTAGGGGTATCACCTTTCATCAGAGGCCCTCTAAGCTCCTGGGCTCCTACATCCACCTCAGTATGCCACATGTGCTAGAGATCAATTGCCTACTTCCCTCTCCCCCTCCCCCAACCTCCTAGTTTCCATGGAAATGCAACAGTTTACTCCCCCCCCCACCCCCAACTCGAAGCCATGGTTATTTTTAACTGAAAAACTCTGAGCCAGGTCACAGCTGGGATCTGGATGCTGCAATGACGTCTGTAGCCACCCTTCTCTCCCACAAACGCCTCCTCTTCTGCAGTGGCTGAGGGCGGCGGTACTCCTGGGAGAGTTTGCTCTTAAAAGCATTTTTGCTTTGCATCATGAGATTAAAACCCACTTGGATCTGACAAGTGTCCTGGATCTGAAGCTATGCTCATCCAGCCACAGCAAGCCAGGTAAAGATGACTGGAGCCTAGATACATGGGGGCTCCAGGAATGGCTTTATCTGCTGTAGCTTGCCCTAGGTTAAAAAGTGGCTTCTAAGAAAGGACATTGTGTGGAAGAGCCACGGCCCCACCTCTCCAAAGCAAACAGCAAATTCCCAGGATGTCAGCCTCAGGATGCTGCTGCCCCCTCCTCGGCTGCTCAAAGTTCAGATCAGTCCACCCACCTCCAAGGCCCTTGGTGTAGAGAGCCGATGTCATCACGGCACCTGAACTTTTCACTCTTTGGAAAAGCTATTAAATAACCCTGAAAATTGCCCTTTTCATCTTTGACGATTTCCTAAGATTAGCAACTGAAATAAACACATGAAACTCTTTAGCCCCAATTCAAAATCAGTTTTTTTTTTTTTAAAAAGGGACGTTAAGTTCTGGAGCCCAGACCCCATCTTTATTTTTTAATTCATGTTTTCAAGGAATTCCTTAAATGAGGGGTGGTAACAGAGGGAACAATCCAAATCAGTCGTGCTCAGCGAGAGAGAAGAGGCATAGGTCATTCCAAGCAACTTCAGAAGCGGGGTGCACCCTTGGCATCCCGCTCTCCCAGAGGAAGAGAAATGCCTTAGAGTTGGCACTAGCTGTGGGTTCACTGGACAAGGGTGATGACAGCACTTCAGCATGTTTGCTTTAATAAAGTATTGTTTTGTTTTTTTTTTTTTCGACAGGCAGAGAGGACAGAGACAGAGAGAAAGGTCTTCCTTTACCATTGGTTCACCCTCGAAGTGGCTGCTGCGGCCGGCGCACCACGCTGATCCGAAACGAGGAGCTTCTCCTGGTCTCCCATGGGGTGCAGGGCCCAAGAACTTGGGTCATCCTCCACTGCACTCCCGCGCCATAGCAGAGAGCTGGCCTGGAAGAGGGGCAACCGGGACAGAATCCGGAGTCTCCACTGGGACTAGAACCCAGGATGCTGGTGCCACAGGCAGAGGATTAGCCTATTGAGCCACGGTGCCGGCTAAAGTGTTGGTTTCTTAAAACAATAAGGTCTTCTTTCCACACTTCTTAAGATGCTGATTCTGGGGCTGGCACTGTGGCGCAGTGGGTTTAACATCCTGGCCTGAAGCACCGGCATCCCATATGGGTGCGGTTCAAGACCCGGCTGCTCCACTTCCGATCCAGCTCTCTGCTGTGGCCTGGGAAAGCAGTGTAAGATGGTCCAACTCCTTGGGCCCCTGCACCTGTGTAGGAGACCTGGAAAAGGCTCCTGGCTTTGGATCGGCACAGCTCCAGCTGTTGCGGCCAATTGGGGAGTGAACCATCAGATGGAAGATTCTCTCTCTCTCTGCCTCTCCTCTGTGTAACTCTGACTTGCAAATAAATAAATAAATAAATAAATCTTTTCATTGTTGTAAAGATGCTGATTCTGTTTAACTTTGGACCAATACAGGATCATTATGGTAGCATCTGGAAGTTTCTTGTCACATGAGGATCTCAGGGTAGACCAAGGCAAGATGAATTGCTTGGTTAAAAACAAGAGATGAGGGGCTGGTGCTTGGTACAGTGGTTAAAATGCCCTTTGGAATGCCACATCCCACATCGGAATGCGTGGGTTCAGGTCCCAGCTCCGTTTCTGATTCCAGCCTCCTGCTAATGCACACCCTGGAGAACAACATATGATTGACCACTCAAGTACTTTGGTCCACTCCACCCCCATGGAAGACCCGAATTCAGTTCTGAGCTCCTGGCTTTGGTCTGGCTCACCCCTGGTTGTTGTGGACATTTGGGGAATGAAACAGTAGATGGAAGGTGTCTTTCAGTATTTCAAATAAAATGAAAATGAATAAAAAATCTTTTTAAGTTTGTGAAAAATCTAAGTTAATTAAAAAGACATGCTGGGGGCCGGCACTGTGCCATAGTGGGTAAAGCTACTGCCTGCAATGCTGGCATCCCATATGGGCGCCGGTTCAAGAACGAGCTGCTCCACTTCCGATCCAGCTCTCTGCTATGGCCTGGGAAAGCAGAAGATGGCCCAAGTGTTCTTGGGCCCCTGCACCCGCGTGGGAGACATGGAAGAAGCTCCTGGCTCCTGGCTTCTGGCTTCGGATCAGTGCAGCTCTGGCCGTTGTGCCCATTTGGGGAGTGAGGAAGACCTCTCTCTCTCTCTCTGTGTAACTTTCAAATAAATAAATCTTAAAAAAAAATAGAAAAAAAGAAATGCTGAATGAGATTAGTTCAACCAAATGATAGTTTGGTGACACAGAAATCCATCCGCTGAGCTCAAAAACAGAACGTGCGTGCTTCAGACTCAATTACGCAGTCCTGAAAGACAAGCCTGGCATGGCAGTCTGGCAGTCCAGGGACCCTCAGCGCCAGGCCTACCAAGTCTGGCGATGCCTGTGGCTGTCAGTTTTGGGTTTAACCTTTCGGTGGACCTTTTGCCTGCATTCTCACCTCCAGTTCCTGATTCCTGCTCTCAACAGGGAGCAGGGCCTGGTACACAATGCCTAAGAACAAATTAACTCCTCCTGACAAAAGATGTCAGATGCAAGACCTTCATTCTTCCCTTAAATACCCAGGAGTGTGATTTGGAACTTTAGTCAATCAAACCAGAGGGCAGCGGACCCTCTTTCACTGCAGACACCTCGACTGCTGGAAGCCCAGGCCCCAAGATATGGAAGTCCCTCCACCTCCAGCCACTGCCACTCATGCCCTCCCCAGAGGCAGCGCTAACAGTCCAGTTCTCCCGCACACGAGTATTTCAAGGACACTACTTAGCATCCACAGTACTCCCCAGCTAACCGCTCTTACTACTGTGCTCAACCCGTCACATGTGGATGGCAGTGCAGCTGCTCCCACCCAGACGCTCCTCTGACATCATGTTCAATTTCACTCCAAAGAATTGCTTACCGTGTCTGACTAAAGAGAAAGTCTTCACCTTCACCTTCACCTTAGCCACTTTCTACACAAGGCCACAGACACGGCGGGGCCACACTCTTCCAAGGCTGGGCCTTTCCAGCAGAGCTGGGAGGGGTTGGCTGCATCTGGCTAAGCACACAGGAGAGCACAGCAGAGCTTCCAGATCCATCTCTCTCACCTCTTAACTTCTAGGAATTCAGACAAATGGAAATCCAGATATGTGTAAGTTGTGCTAAAGGTGTGTGTCATTGCCAACACACAATAATACAGTATATATCCAGAAGGTATCTGCCACGACACCCTTAAAGACAAATACATGATGGTCTAGAATGCTGTTTAGAACACGTCCCACTCTCTTGCCTAGAGGTGAGTCAAAGCGTTTGTTAGGGGTAAACAGGAACCAGTTTTACCAAGCAGCCGTGTAATTTGGGCCTCTGATTCTTCACACCTTGGAGATTCCAGCTTCCTGGTTACACTGACTTACCGACTGGGATTCTGCTGGAATCGACGGATGCCTTGCGGTTTCCCCTCTGCCCACTGACCCACCAGCTGAGGCAGACTACAGGGACTGGCTCCCTGAGGCCAGGTTTTAGAAAACTGAGGGAGGGAAGTAAGCAACAAAAGGATGGAAACCAGAACTTGGGACAGGATAAACAGCATTTGTGTGAACAGGCCTCTAACAAGAGATGGTCTTAGTCTTTCTTTAATTTTTTTTTTTAAAGATTTATTTATTTACTTAAGAGGCAAAGTTATAGATAGAGAGAGGGAGAGACGGAGAAGCCTTCCATTCATGGTTCACTCCCCAAATAACTGTAATGGCTAGAGCTGCGCTGATCCAAAGCCAAGAGCCAGGAGCTTTTTCCGGGTCTCCCACAGGGATGCACGGGTCCAAACACTTGGGCCATTTTCTACTGCTTTCCCAGGCCATAGCAGAGAGCTGGATCATATAGGGAGCAGCTGGGATTCGAACCAGAGCCCATACGGGATGCTGGCACTTACCTACTAAGGCCACAGCACTGACTACCTCTAATTTCTTAAATGTTGATTTTCATCTATTTGAAAGGAAGAGCAAGAGAGAAAGACAGAGACAGAAAGGTATCTGCCATCCATTTGTTCATTCCTCAAGTGCCTGTACAGCAGGGGCTAGCCAGGAACCCAGAACTCCATCTGCATCTCCCACGTGGGAGGCAAGGGGCCAAGCACTTGGGCCATCACTGTTGCCTCCCAGGATGCATTAGCTGGACTGGAAGTGGAGCAGCTAGGATCTGAACTGGCATTCAGATATGGGATGCAGGCTTGTAGTGGAAGCTTAATCTACCGTGCCACAACAGAAAAAGTCATCACATGGAAACAGACTTGTTCTGTATTTCCCACTACTGGGAGAGAAGGATATGTAGACTCCAGCAAAAACCTTTAGTGTTAAATTCAGTAAAAGGTCTTTATTCATGCTGCTGAGTTTAAGTTCTCCCTCTTTGGGGGGATCTGGCTTAGGAGAGGCTTCTAACAGTGTAGTTGGTTTATGTCCAACCCGATCTATAAGCAAAGGTTGAAAGATTTTTTTTTTTTTAATTTGAAATGCAGAATTACAGAGGCAGAGGCAGAGACTTTCCATCTGCTGGTTCATTCCCCAAATGGGTGCAATGGCCGAGCTGGGCCCTGCAAAGCTGGGAGCCTGGAGTTTCTTCTGGGTCTCCCATATGGGTGCATGGGCCATTTTCCGCTGTTTTCCCAGGCACATGGGCAGTGAGTTGGATAGGAAGTGGAGCGGCCAGGACTCATACCAGTGCCCATATGGGATGCCGGCACTGACTTTAGCTACTATGCCACAGTGCTGGCATGTTTTTTGAAAAGCATTTGCTAGCTCTGGGTTTCATTTCTGAAGAATGATCTTGTCTAGGTGCTAAGAACATGGGAAGAAATAATTACAGCCAGCCACATCAAATATCAGTGAGCATTTTTCTTTCTTTCTTTTTTTTTGACAGGCAGAGTGGACAATGAGAGAGAGACAGAGAGAAAGGTCTTCCTTTTTCCGTTGGTTCACCCTCCAATGGCCGCTGCAGCTGGTGCGCTGTGCTGATCCGAAGCCGGGAGCCAGGTGCCTCTCATGGTCTCCCATGTGGGTGCAGGGCCCAAGGACTTGGGCCATCCTCTACTGCCCTTCCAGGCCACAGCAGAGAGCTGGACTGGAAGAGGAGCAACCAGGACAGAATCTGGCACTCCGACTGGGACTAGAACCCGGGTGCCGATGATGATGGCAGAGGATTAGCCTATTGAGCCGCGGTGCCGGCTGAGTATTTTTCTATTATAAAGGCAGTATGGCTTGACCTTTAAGAAGCCCACTAGGGGGGCCAGTGCCATGGTGTAGCAGGTAGAGCCAACACCTACAGCTCCCCGCTCCTGGTTCCAGACTGGCCCAGCTCTAGCTGTTGTGGCCATTTAGGGAGTGAACCAGTGGATGTAAGATCTCTCTCCCTCTGTCTGTCTCTCTGTAATCCGGCCTTCTGCCTTTCAATAATAAGTAAATCTTAAAAAAAAAAGAAAGAAAGAAAGAAAGAAAGAAAGAAAGAAAGAAAGAAAGAAAACCCACTAAGGTTACAAAGTCTTCTATTTTGCAGTTAAACTTGCCAAAGGACTAATAATCCTATTGTGTAAAGTCTAGTCATTTGAAATTACAGTCTTATTCCATCACTATTTTCAAGTGTGCCATTTTCCTCATCAAATGATTCCCCATCACTTTTCCAAGAGCAACTGATTCCCAGGTTTCCATCAGACAGTCCTCCCATCCTCCCCCTCAGCTACCACAGCTGCCCCCGGCGTTCTAGCCAAGTAAATCTCTTGGCACTGTTTTCTTTACTCCCACTGCTGCCTCCACACTGTCTCCCACCCCCTATGTCTGGAACAGTCTCCTGCTTCCATCTGCCATTCCTCTCTATCTTATTATTGCCTCAAAAGCCCACCTCTCCGAGGAGCCCCTCCTTACTGAAGGAGTCTTCAAACCACAACAGACACCACCTGACACTGCCGTCTCACCCGACATAAGTTTGCACAGCAGTGACCTCCCACGGACGAGAGGCAATCCTTCACAAGCAGTGAGCCTGATGGTGGTGGTGGAATCCATTTTCTAAGCATCCTTCTTACAGAACCAAAGTCCTACACCTGAATGCCTCAGATCCTCAGAGTGTCCTTTTCGTTTCTCTTTTCCAAGATGCGGAGTAGTTATTATTTACATCTGTCACCAGTGTGAGCAGATGCTTCCAACGAGGAACACAGATTTTAACTGGACGTTTTTTTTTGTTTGTTTGTTTGTTTGTTTGTTTGTTTTTTACAGCAGAGTGGACAGTGAGAGAGAGAGACAGAGAGAAAGGTCTTCCTTTGCCGTTGGTTCACCCTCCAATGGCCGCCGCGGTCGGCGCGCTGCGGCCGGCGCACCGCGCTCGTCCGATGGCAGGAGCCAGGAGCCAGGTGCTTTTCCTGGTCTCCCCATGGGGTGCAGGGCCCAAGCACCTGGGCCATCCTCCACTGCACTCCCGGGCCACAGCAGAGGGCTGGCCTGGAAGAGGGGCAACCGGGACAGAATCCGGTGCCCCGACCGGGACTAGAACCCGGTGTGCCGGCGCCGCAAGGCGGAGGATTAGCCTGTTGAGCCACGGCGCCGGCCTAACTGGACGTTTGACGGTTGGAGGAACTGAAGAATCCATCAGCTATCAGACGCGACTGGTGCAGAGTCTACGTGCAACTTTGCTTCTGCCGGAAATGAAACAGCCATGACTGTGAGTTCAGCTTCTTGTTCTGCAGAGGCTTGAGGACCAAGGCTCAGATGTGGTGGGGCTACTCACCCTCATATACTGAGTCTCATACAGGAAGCTGCTTTCCTTCTGTTTTTAAAGCAGCTTTTATTGCAGGCCAGCCTTTCACCATTGAGAAACGAGGGTTCCGGTGTCAATCCAAGCAAAGCTGAGGTTAGTTGCATCATCTCCATCCTCAGGGGCCTGGTATCCTGGGAAACCCAGGGTAAGGACAGGGTGAGTCCAGGACACACATGTCAGCAGAGACAGTGCAGCGTGATGCAGCGGGCATCCAACACCCTAAGAATATTTGACACACCCACAAATTAAATAGCAAAACATTTTTAATCCATTAATTCTAAAAATAACAGAGACATTTTATATCCGGTGCCACCTCCTCAAAAGTCTACTGCAGATCAGACAGCCAGACGGCAAAGTACAAAGCCAGACATTAAAGTAAAAAATGCAGTTTGGGACAAGACCTTCACGGGGAGACTTTCCTCCGCTTTGTCCTTAAATCTAAGTCGTCACTTTAAAAATCCTTACAAGGAAAGAGAAAGCTTTCGCATGCTCTGAAAGCTTTTCTCTTTATTTAAAATCCATCAGCTGTTTGAAGGCAAAACAGACAACTGGCAAACTTAGCCCTCAAGTACAGGGATCTGAGCTGGACCTCTGACTGAAGACTGGGTTTGGTTCTACTTCTACCAACACTGTGATGTGAGGTACTACGGTTCTTGTTTTAGTTACAAGAGGTGCTAGGAATGAATGCCCACTCACACTTAATAATATGTAACACACAACTCTGCAGTACAACACTAACAACAGGAGTGTTTAAAGGAGAGTGGAAGAAAAGTAGACGTTAATACAACTTCAGGGGTTCCTTTGTCCTCCCCTTTTCAGAACTCAGCTGGAAAACAAAGCTCTTGAGGGCCCACACAGTCCTGTGGCTCACTACATTCCAAACATCTGACCTCTGATTCCAAGCCCTGTAGAGTCTCAGGCTTTAGTGATGTATCCTTCTCGGATGAGGAAATCATAGATCTTCCGGGTTTTGTTGACGTCTATCTTGATGAGTGCTCTCGCCTGTGCCAGTCTCAAGCCTCCTTGCTTGTTACATTCGTTCAATAGAGCAGATTTATATTCTAAATAGGCTCCAGGGACCAACCTCACCATCTGACAGAGCTGCAAGACAAGGCAAATTTAATAGACATTAACGTCGCTCATTCTTATAATTTAATTCAGCAGGTATAGAAAAAAAAAGTGACATCAACCTCCAACTATTTATAGGACCTGTTGGGTGGCTGGGCCACATTCCATTTAGTCTCTTCTCTGGAGAGAACACTGCCTAAGGATAGACACCCAGGGAGAAAAAGCCAGGGTGCGATGCTGAAGAGCCTTTAGCCAGTTCAGGCTGCTGAGGGGCCTGTATCTGTCAGGAAATACGAGGATGTGTTCCTGAGGAGCAGCCTAGCTCACACAGGAGGCGAGCGCTGCACGCCCGGGGAGGGGCCAGCACCACGCGAGATCAGGAATGGGCCTCAGGGCCCATTATTCCTCGTGTCGGCACAAAGCAGTAGTCCCTTCTTTGGAGGGAAAGGCGATACAGAGACCTTGCTAAGAGGTGGCCACTTTAACTGTTAAAAATCTAGAAAGTTGGTTCAATTCCAGTTCACCTGCCATTACCCAGCAACGAGCAGTCTGAGGTCATCATCATGTAGGGAAAGATAAAAATGCTTGAAATTCCAAGCCATTCAATGTTTGAGTCAGACTGCCCTGTGACCTTCTTCAGCAATATGTGATGTGACACACAAACTTCCTTCTGTTAGCACACCACTCTTCACTGCTCCTGATGGATGAAAGCTCACAGCAGCCCCTACATGGGGACCCGTGCTTATCATCTGACATGATCTAATGAACTCAGTGGCAGGGAAACTGAGCAAGGGAGCTGTAAAAGAACAAAAGAGAAATTCTCTCTTGGAATGGACTTTCAGAGCTGATACACATTCTTTTGAAAGCTCTTGGTGATACCTCTTGTTTCAGAAATAGCCAAAAAAAACGCTAAGATAATTGGTGGCTGCAATGGGAAAGGAAAAGTAGGTCATGGCATCTTTTCACATCAAAATGAATGTGTGACTACACAAACGGACTTCAAATATTTTGTGGAAGGGGCCAGTATTGTTTCATGTTGGGCTGAGCCACCGCTTGTGGCACTGGCATCCTACTTTGGAGTGCCAGCGGAGTCCCGGCTGCTCTGCTTTCCTGCTACTGTGCCTAGGAAGGCAGTGGAAGATGGCCCAAAGCTTGGGTTCCTGCCACCCATGTTGGAATCCAGTGTAGCTCTCAGCTTCCACCTGGCCCAGTCCAGCCATCTGGAGAATCAAACAACAGATAGAAGATCGATCTCTTTCTGTCTGTCGCTCTGCCTTTCAAATAAATAAATAAATCTTTAAAAAACCTTTGTGGAAAAATGGAGTAGAAAGTTAAGTTTGCTTCTATGCAAAAAAACTTGATATCTGTGTAGTTCTGTCATAATATGTACTTTCTGTGAAAATTTGGAAGACTCCTTGTATGGGATACGGGATTCCTTTCTTTTTGATAGTAAACAAACTTGAAGACAATCCCAACGGATGTTTTTAGTGATGGTTATATTGCTGGAGTAAGTGTAGAACTTCTCAAAGTGGGCCGGCGCCGTGGCTCAACAGGCTAATCCTCCGCCTTGCGGCGCCAGCACACCGGGTTCTAGTCCCGGTCGGGGCGCCGGATTCTGTCCCGGTTGCCCCTCTTCCAGGCCAGCTCTCTGCTGTGGCCAGGGAGTGCAGTGGAGGATGGCCCAAGTGCTTGGGCCCTGCACCCCATGGGAGACCAGGAAAAAGCACCTAGCACCTGGCTCCTGCCATCGGATCAGCGCGGTGCGCCGGCTGCAGTGCACCGACCGCGGCAGCCATTGGAGGGTGAACCAACGGCAAAGGAAGAACTTTCTCTCTTTCTCTCTCTCTCACTGTCCACTCTGCCTGTCAAAAAAATAAAATAAAAATGAAAAAAAAAAAAAGAACTTCTCAAAGTGATCATCCCAACAAGACATGCCTATTTCCATGTGAAAATTAATTTCATTTACATAAAGCACTGAGGAGAACATCTGGCACATGGTAAATATTCAGTAAGTGACATCTGCCGTTACCTCATTAACAGGTGCGTGTTCTTCCCCCGAAACAGGAATGGTGACAGGGTGATGGGGAAAACCTTTGTGAGATCGACCAGGTTAGTGATTTTTTTTTTTAGAATGACTTATTTATTTGAAAGGCAGAGTTACAGAGATAAGGAGAGACAGAGATCTCCCATCTGCCAGTTTACTCACCAAAAAATCGCAATGGCAAGGGCTGCGCCAGACTGAAGTCAGGAGCTTCTTCCAGGTCTCCCACGAGGGTGGCAGGGGCCTCAGCACTGGGGCCACTTCCACTGCTCTGGTGCCCATATGGGGTGTGGGCATCACAGGAGGGGCTTTAACCACTACACCCAGGTTGGCTCTTTAGCTCTAGGGACTCTTGGGATGGACCCGAGTTATTCGTCTATGTTAGGTAAATGAAGCAAAATGGGTCTGCACTTGTAATGCGTTTTTAGTGACAATCAATGAATAACCAGCCTCTACTCTCTTTCCCTCAGTTTCCTTCCTCTCCTTTATTTTACCTCTTTTTCTTTTTCATTCAGCTTCTCCGTGCCAGGGAGCCCAGTGAGGTTCAAGGGTGGTGCACTTCGTCTACCTACAGACACAGAAGAAAAGCAGAGACAACTGGTCAGGTGTGACGTATAACAAAGTCCAGTGCAACCAGGCCAGCTATGTGTAGGATCATCACACACAGTGCTAAGAAAGTTCAAGTCACCTCCTTAGATATGTTTAGGAACAACATGGATACTGCAACATTCAGCTGAAAATGACAATAGCAATTCATGTGTCCTTGGCTCTGCTAAAATACCTACACAATCACACATACCTTAGAGTCAGATGTGCCTACTCCTCACAGCAGTTACCCCTGTGTCTTCCTAACCACGTAGGAGGCTCCACCACCTGAAGCTCAGATATTACCCAGTGCACTGCCTACTGCCTGCCTTGAGAGCTGCTGAATGGAAAGAACAGGTCTGCAGGAGAGACATTCCCTAATCCTCAACACACCGCCAGCGCTACACTGTAAACACGGCAATTAACCAAGCACCTTGTGCCTCTAGATCAAAGGCAGATTGTTAGGCCAGCAAAAAGCCTTTATGTATTACGTGAGCGAGAATTTGTTCATTCCAAAGCAGCCCTGTTTACCTGAAAGATTCACTCCCAGGAACAATGAGCCATTATATGGCAAAGCAGCTGGGCTAAGGTCAACTCACAGAAGCTGAGAAAGAAACCCAAGCAGAAGTTCACTGGCCAGGCCAAGATGGGAAGTGAATGTGCAAAACTGTTCTAGTTTTGTTTTCAGCGTATGTTTCGGATTAAGATTTAGCTGGGGATGGACAGAGTGAGTTAGGCAAGAAAGTATGTAGAACGCTCACCAGTTGTAAAGGGGGTATCTTTAGGTGGGGCAGAAGAAGGGGAGGGACCATTGTAAGCTGATCATTTGGAAAACAGGGCTCTCTGGAATACTAACAAAGGGAATGCGGGCTTATCCCAAATGCTCAGAAAGTACAACAGCATGGTGCCTCCCAAGTCCCAAGTCACCGGAGGTTGGATACAGTCAGTGATGCCAGGCTTCCAACATTTCATTACATTCAGAGCATAAAAGACCAAGGGGTCTCCTCACACTAAATGCAGAGTGGAGGAAGCCCATGCCAGGCCAGTAAGAAACAGAGACTGAGTGCAGATGGTTCAGAAAACTCAAACACCAGAGCTGAATGATCATGTTAGCCATTCATTTTAATTAACCAGTAGTAAGTTATATGTATTTTTGTATTTAGGTTGGAAGTAAGAAATTTACAAAATAAAACTTGGATTTCACTGTTTTGGTGACTCAGTAAAAAAGTCTCCCTTCTCTCTCTTAAGCATTAAAGAATAATTACTTACAACAGAGGAATAAAAGGAGAAAACCAAAAAACTCCTAAAGCGACCTTATCTGAGTCCCATCTAGATCCTCAATCTACTGAGAGATTTCAGAAGCTCTGCTAGAAAATGGGTAAAATGGCTCTGCTGTCTCTGCTCAGCAGAAGGGTCTGCATGTTCTCATTAGGAGAAATGGCCAATCTAGCATATGGAGCAGGAGCAGATGACCACCAAGAGAACAGGCAAAGCACACTAAGGGGCCAGTGTTGTGGTGCAGCGGGGAAGCCTGCTGCCTGTGATGCTGGCATCCCGTCTGAGCACTGCTTTGTGTCCTGGCTGCTCCACTTCCATTCCAGCTCAGTGTAATGGTCTGGGAAAAGCAGCAGCAGATGGTTCACATATCTGGGCCCCTGCCACCTAGATGGGAGACCTGGATGAAGTTCTGGTTCCTGGCCATCAGAGTGAACCAGCAGATGGAAGATCTCTAACTCTGCCTTTCAAATAAATAAATAAATAAATCCTAAATAAACAAACAAGTAGTCCATGATCTTGGGTCAGAGCTTTACAACTATCACCTCTTCAAATTCCTAGTCACTGATCACTACACACCAAGATCATCAGATAGCAGCCAGCTGAATCCTGCTCTACAAACTTATCTCAAAATAGGACATACCCAACGAGGCAAAGAAACAGAAAAACCTGTTTTCTTATTTATAAAGAAATCCTCGGCAGGCAACACGGCTCACTAGGCTAATCATCTGCCTGCAGCGCCGGCACCCCAAGTTCTAGTCCCAGTTGGGACGCCGGATTCTATCCCGGTTGCCCCTCTTCCATCCCAGCTCTCTGCTGTGGCCCGGGAGTGCAGTGGAGGATGGCCCAAGTGCTTGGGCCCTGCACCCACATGGGAGACCAGGAGAAGCACCTGGCTCCTGGCTTCAGATCAGCGCAGCACCTGCCATAGGGGGTGAACCAACAGAAAAAGGAAGACCTTTCTCTGTCTCTCTCTCTCTCCTCTCTCACTGTCTAACTCTGTGTGTCAAAAAAAAGAAAAAAAAGAAATCCTCAAGTTTCTGGCAAGTAACACACTGTTTGCTCATACTGGATACAAACCTTTGATCTTCTGCAAGACAAATCTCAAGAGTGTGTGGCAGATTCAGGTGCCATAAACTGACTGCCCACTGACACTGGTAAAATAAGGACGCTACCTTCTCTACTGTTCTTCCTTCCTCTGTCTGTCCTCTCACCCTGAGGACACGCCTTTCTGCCCGGGGAAGGTTCCAGAAACCTGCGGATGTTTACAAACTGGACTTGCCTGAGTGCCTTGGTCTACACTGGGTGGGATTTTGGGGTCACCATCACCCCCATAATGCAAACTTTACCATCAAGACTAATTCCAGCCTGAGAAATAATTACCTGAATTTGAAGCCATCGGAACAGAAGGACTCAGGCCGGAATCACTGTAGTGAGGAAGAGGAATGTAGACTTAGGTCAAAGGACAACTTCCAAAGTCCCTATGGGATTGGGGACCATTCCTCAGGTGGGTCACTCTGAAGACATCATGTTTTCCAGGGTATCTCACTACACTGACTGGGAAGGAAAATCTGTTCTGAGGGAAAATAAAAGCAGCCCTGATTCGTTGACAGCCAATTGGAACGCCATTGATATCGTTACGGGAAAGGGTTAGCAAGACGATTCTCAGTGGGAATCACACCATGGATATCCAGGCGGAGAGGGCCCAGGTGGGAGGCTAGGGAAACCCACTCATTTTTAAAAATAAGAACAAAGTAGCAAGGGGGAATTCCAGGAAGCCAGCTCTATTTCTCAGAACTGTTAGGACTGCCCTGTTTCTGAGGGGTCTGCGGTCGTCTGCATCCAGGGTGCCCGAGAGGGGCTCCAAAGCACCCGTGCGGGTCACAGCACCAGGAGGAGGGGCTGACTGCTCACATGTCGGCTTGCCGGCGGAGCCACTGCTGGCACGCCCCACTGTCCTGGATGTACTGCAGAACTTCGGAGAGCATGGTGCGTTTCAGGCGCTCCTCCTCTCGTGTCTTCTTCAAATGATCGTAGGTCCTGGCACCTGAAGGCATAGAAAATATGATGACCCCAATGACAATGCAGCAGAGCTATGGGGATTCCTGTTTGGCTTTTCTTGGTTTTCTTTGCAAAACTGCTTTCACAGTTATTTTTCCAAGAGCAAAAGCAGAGTTCTCCCAGTCTGAAATCCCTTTGTTGATACTAACTGAAATATTTTTATTCCCGTCCTACCTTTACGAAATTTGGATGAGAGGAGGGAACCAGAAAAGCACAAATAATACTCATATTTCCACTTTAAAAAAAAAGTAATTTGACTACTGTCATATTTGCTTTCTGGGTTTTTTAATTCATATCTATTTCAAAGTCACAAGGGCCATAAGCATAAGCTGTTCCTACAGAACCAATCAGAATTAAAAAAAGTCCCCACTCACCACTTTCTATCCCATACTTGCCAGAGGCAACCAACAGAAGGTAACTAAAAGTCAGCATCCATCTCTACACACATCTAAGAGTTGTAGGATGTTTTCTCTACATTAACAAAGGTCTCTGGCTTCCAAAACACCGTAACAATGGGTTTCAAACTGTGTCACACAGAGCCTCAGGATCCTACGAGGTTACTTTGAAGAGCAAAGTCAGTGCCAAATATTGGGAGTCCTGGGCTCCATTCCTAAGTGGCACATCAAATGTCAACCAAAGTAATTCCACTTATGACCTATTTGTAGTTTGTAGCTTCACATAAAATTTCACTTCAAACATGGTTTCCACTGTTAAAAGGAAAGAATTGTTGAACTTATACCCACAGGGCTATGTTAAGAAACATAGCTACTTCTTGTGGGTAGTGGATGATAGCTTTCAAGTCTCAGAGACTTCAAACAGGAAGAGGGAGTGAATGCTGAAGATCATTCCTACAATAATAGCAGAACAACCAGAAACTGCCATTTGTGGGGGATTTCTGTGTGCCAGGCACTGAGCCACATTTTTACACTACCTCTAACTTAATCTTCATACCAACTTGAGACTTGGGAAATTGAAACTTGAACAGAATCACAGAGCTAGTAAAGAGGAGAGTCCAAGTGTAGCCCTCTAGCCTCAAAGTACTGTAATAACACATGGCCTTCCCTGATGAACTGGCTTTAACATTTACTCGCTCTTTAATCTCTTCAAGTCTTCGTTTCTTCAATAAATGGAAATAACAGTACCTCATGAGCTGGTCATGAGAGTTCCAAGACATAATCCAGGTGAAATGCTTAGCATAGGGCCTGGTGTATGGTAAACATTTGACAGATGTTAGCTGCTACTAATACAATTACTCCCATTACTTCAAGTAACTGGAATGCAAGTACCAGAGCCATCCAAAGTTTGGTTAATAAAACTTTGTTAATACAATTAGAAAGGCTGAGGCTAAAACCTAGAATATAAAACTCTTCTTTATTAGGAACCATGGCAGAATCCTAAATCTAAAGCAACATCTCTTTTCTTTATATCATGACTGTTATTCTACTTCAGATAACCAAATAATGGTAGTTATATGGATAAAATGGGATGAAAGTTTACTGGAAAGATTGAAAACTCATTCTGAAAAAGAAAAGCCTGTTTTAATAGAAGTATCACAATACCTCAGACAGTTCATGGATGCGTCTGGAAGACACTTGCTCTCTGATACAGCATGTGATCGAAACATACTTACTACAAAAATTGGTAATGCCCGCTGTCCTATATTCCTGGAGTCTCTTGATTTCTCTTCGGAGCTCAAATTCCACTGTTTTCCCAAAAAAGAAGAAAAATTGAAAAAAAAAATAAAAACCAACATGAACGAGCACTTCTGCTATGTGTTTTCAGTCATTCTGCTTTGGAAAAGGTTGGGCAATTTCACTTGGGGAATCCTATCTGCCGATAACTTCTCATTAGAAATTTTACCTAAGAGCTGAGAAAAAACTCTTCTGGCTGCTGTCTCTAAGAGACAGACGGCTTGTTTCCTATAAAACTTACAGCGAACTGATTGAACTCATCTGTCTACCAGAGCTACCGATATAACTTGAAACAGTATTCAAAATGACAGAGAAATATCTTCCATCCCGGCTTTACTCTCCAAACGCCTACAACAGCCAGCTGGGCCAGCCTGAAGCCTGGAGCCTGGAACTCTACCTGGGTCTCCCAGGTGGTGGCAGGGACCCAAGTACCCGAGCTCACATCTGCGGCCTCCTGCGGTACACATTAGCAGGAAGTTGGACTGGACGCAGAGGAACCGGCACTCAAACCAGGCAGGCGACCCAAGCAGTGACAGCCGCCTGTCCCGTGAATGTCATCTTCTAAGTCCCTGAGTTTTTCCTGCTCTACCTATCTTCTGCTGAAAGTCCTACTCACTTGCCTGAGCTTTCATGAGATCTCTGGGATTACTTGATGTGGCCCTCACACAAGGGAAGGACAAAGTTCTGTTTGCAAGCCCCAGTTAGTTTCTTCAGAGCTCTTCTGTCGTGACAAAAGAGCACTGTGTTGTCCACAAACCAAAAGGTTCTGCCTCCTCTGAACACAGGTCATGTTGCTATGATATGATACAACACTCACATGTGGGTGCTTTTGAAGCAGAGGACAAAGGAGAGCCTAGGCACCTATGGGGTGTGGTTTTCTGAAGTGACACATAAAATGGGACAGGAAGTAAACGATCAGTCATTCAGTACAAATGACATCAAGAATGCCAACCAAAGAAGGTGTTGGTGAGGACAATCAACTTGGCTCAGACAAATGCTTGCAATGTTACACAAGAAGTAGCTGCAAGTGGACAAAATGGAGAGCCTTGGAAGAGGACCTTTCAAGACTAAAGCTTGGGAACCAAATACACGAACTCCTGATGAACGATACAGACTAAGCCTCCTAACTGAGTCGGTCTGGAAGGTCTTGATCCCTTAACCACTTTGGTTTTTTATTGTTGAAAATGAAATGGTAACTGGGCAGAGCTCTCTTAGGGGTATGAAAGGCAAGAGAATGAATGATGGAGGTACTATTCCTATGAGTTACCTAATTCTGTTCCCATTTTTAAACCCAGTTTCAATACAGAAACATGGAGTTCGTTATATTACTTCTACTTTTCTATTCTCTTGTCCTATTCCCACAGTCTCACATTTATCTCATAGTAATAAGAAGGAACAAAGACAGAAATATCTATTTATTTACAGAACTCCACACAAAACACACCCTATTTATATAAACACACACACACACACACACACACACACACACACAGATACCAGCTCAACAAGGCTCTAAAACCACCTACGTGCATGGCTTTCAATGAATTTGTCATGTTCCACTGGTCCCACAATCCTTGCAAATCGCCTCATTGTTTCATAAAGGTCTTGGACCTCCTTGGGATACCGCCGTTCCATTACTACAGAGAAAATAAAACACAAGTGTGTCATGGAGAACGTGAGGATCCTGACATTTTCTGCATTTAAAAAAATAAAAAGTCAAATGGAAGGATATTAGTCCTAACCTCACATGATTAACTTACCCATGACAGGAAGCAAACAGAAAGCAAAGAATGCCAAAACACTACTCTTAACAGTCACAGCATCACAGCAGCTACCACACAAAGGTCTTGTTATCGCTAAAGACCATCTCCACTCTCAGACTTCACTGTTAGGGCAGGAACTGCTGGCAAGGGGGGCTGGAGCGATAACACAATTAAAGGCAGATTTTGCATTCTTAGAAACAATGCTAGCCAAATTTATGCAATTAGGAATCTGCAAACACAACAGCCCACTAGAGGAGCTATATGGGCTGGGAAAAAGTGTGTGCTCTCTTGTATACCCTACCTGGAATCTTCTCTTTACCCACACATCCTCAAAAGAGGAATTTTTCTTCATTCCGCCTGCGGACCATTTTGCCTTTCTCTAAATGAAATTAAGCACTGCAATGTACTTCACTACTAATGATGCTATATTGTGACCACTAAGGCCCAAGTAAATGGTCACACATGCAGGGTAACCAGGGCCAACAACTCTCAGGACCACTTCTGACCAAACTTCTTACCGAAAGAGGGATCTGCTGAGGTGAGGGGCGACTGCCAACAGCTGGAAGGTCGGCACAGCCAGGATATCTCAAGCTGCTATTTGATCTCAATTAGATAATCAACAGGGCAATGGACTTTAGTCTTGGACTAAAGATACAGGCTTTCATTGATGACAGTTATCTAAATTAAATCCGCTTTCCAGATCCATCATTTTGTTCCCTTGCAGGAGACATTCCTATTTTTTAAAAAAAGATTTATTTATCTATTTGAAAGCCAGAGATACAGAAAGGCAGAGGCAGAGGCAGAGGCAGAGAGAGAGAGGTCTTCCATCTGCTGGTCAGTCCCCAAATGGTCACAACAACCAGAGCTGGGCGGATCTGAAGCCAGGAGCTTCTTCCAGGTCTCCCACGTGGGTGCAGAGGCCCAAGGACTTGGGTCATCTTCTACTGCTTTCCCAGGCCATAGCAGAGAGCTGGATAGGAAGTGGAGCAGCCAGGACTCGAACCAGAGCCCATATGGGATGCCAGCACTGCAGGCGGTGGCTTTACCCACAATGTCACAGCCCCAGCCCCACAGGGGACATTCTTATCCAGAAATACCAAAAATGAATTTGATGAGGAGCCACAGTCTGGTTATTTTGACTACAAAAACAGTCCTCACTAAGGGGATACCACAGAAGAATTTGGAGTACAATTTTTAAAATTTGAAGGAAAAAAGAAAAACCCACCTGCCATACTACAGTCACTAGTTCATTCAGTATAGTGGCAACTGAATATCACTGAAAACACAATGCACTTGGCATTTCTATATTCTGAGAGGTAACAGGGCTTCTCCTCAGCCCTGCATCTGGGAAAAACATACTTAACAGAGACACGAAGCCAAACTGATCTCTGCCCACGAGGTGAAAATAGAATTTATGCAAAAGTCAATGTCTACTATGAATAAAGGTCAAAAAACAACTGACCTATTATGGAAAACCCAGGAACTGAGATAAAGGAATCCACTACTGTGACAACCAGAATAGGACCAATTACTGTCTGCTGAAGAACAGAGGAAATCTGAGGTCTAGGTCTAGGTGAGGTCTAGGTGAGGACAAGGTCAAACAGGCAACCTCATCCACTGCTGGAAGAAATCTAAACTGATACAGCCATCTTTTGGAAAGCAATCTGGCAGTGGTGGGTCAAAAACGTTTCAACAATCATACTTTCTGACCTATTAATTCTACCTCCAGGAATATACCATAAAGCAAAATAAAATAAAATAAAAACCATGAACTACAAATAAAACCTAGACAAAACTTTATTCATAAACAAGTTCAGTATGACATTATTTATATGATTAAAAAGCTAATCAATAACTAAAAATAAAAAAATCAGATCAAGTATATAAATATTTCTCTTTGTGTATGCATATGTAACTACTAAAAAGACATATTACAAAACTGTTAAAAGTAACATTCTCAAAACACTACAGTAACCTGAAAAATGTGTAATGGGAAGTGAAAAATAAAAGTATCACTTTCCGCTGGAGAAAATCATAGCTAATCATTTAGGTTGAAAAGACACTTCACCTGTGTAACAGGCTGACACAAAACCTGCAGCACCACAAAGAAATAACCCTGTCAAGACTCTGTCCACATTAACCAGTAGGTATTTTTACGAAAAACAGTATTATGACACACAGCTAACAAATATTTTTCTGTTTTCTTTTTCTGACAACCTATTTCTCTGCTCATTATAATTACTTTTATGTAAGTTTTGCAATGATTATTGAGATCACCGTTCTTATTTGATGAACAGACTACACTGTGGGGGAAAAAAGGATGGGTACTTTTCTGCTCAGCTTAGAGATCTCCAATATTTAAAACAGTAATGTCAAATATAGCATTCATTTAAAAACCATTAAGTTAAATGGCATCTTTTTGGTTTGTTTACCACCATGCAAAATAAAGGTATTGCTTTCAGCTGATTTTTCTCTAAAAATATATTTAAAACTTGAAGATTAAGATCATTTTAACACACTTCAAAATTAATGACCATTAATATTCACGCTACACTTACTATACTAATTTTAGGGAAATAAATCTCATCCAAATGTTGCTGATTACAAATTAGGAGTCCTTAACTTCCACCGTGGTTCAGAGTGTCTTGAAGACTTTAAAAAAATATGTATGATCAGGGCCAGCGATGTGGCACAGTGGGTTGAAGTCTTGGCTTGTGGCACCAGCATCCTACACAGGTGCTGGTTCTAGTCCCAGCTGCTCCTTTTCTGATCTGGCTCTCTGCTATGGCCTGGGATAGCAGTGGAGGATGGCCCAGGTCCTTGGGCCCCTGCACACACATGGGAGACCTGGAGGAGGCTCCTGGCTTTGCAGCCACCTGAGGAGTGAACCAGCGGATGGAAGACCCCTCTCTCTGTCTCTACCTCTCTCTGTAACTTTTTCAAATAAATAAAATAAATCGTGTGTGTGTGTGTGTGTGTGTGTGTGTGTGTGATCTACCTCTACTAGACTGACTTAGTCAGTTTGGGGTGAAGGCCAAAGCAACAGAATTTTTAAAGTCTTCCTAGGTACTAATATGCAACCTGGATTAATAAAGAACGACTGTCATAAATGATTTGTTGAAAACTAATCAAAGACATGGGAGAAATTATAAAATACAACAGCTAATACTTACACTGAAATTTTCTGAGGTTGATTAATCCATGATCTCTTATGATTCTAAAATGACAAACCACAATCACCTGTGTGTTAGAATTAGTTTCACAGTATCTTCTGCATGCAGCTTTTATTAGACATCCTAGGTATTCTGAGGCAGAACACTGAGGTACAAAGAAGTCACTCCCCACAAACTTGTGCAGTGAATCATGGCGCTGGCCCACTCAGGATCTCCAGCATCACGCTGTTTCCTTCTTCTTATGCATAGTAGATTCTCAGTAACTACTTGATGGGTGAATGACTAAATCAACTGCCACTCACAAATTCTGAAAATCATGTGTCTATCACTTAAGATCAAACAGAAGGGAATCTGTGTCTGCATCATAAAGTTAATCTGTTTAGTTTGTAGAAATGATCATTGAGAACAACCATGTGAGGGAAACCTGCTAACCATAAAAAGGC
This sequence comes from Sylvilagus floridanus, assembly GCA_949820135.1. Classification (NCBI taxonomy): domain Eukaryota; kingdom Metazoa; phylum Chordata; class Mammalia; order Lagomorpha; family Leporidae; genus Sylvilagus; species Sylvilagus floridanus. The sequence goes on along the minus strand of OX463237.1, from coordinate 37,151,258 downwards.
ACCAGATCACACACTCAGCATTTACAACGTGCATTCACACAGCACTTTCAAGCTACGTGAATACACACGGTACATGCTTTTGGAAAGGCATCATAAAACATGAGCTCTAACAGTAACCTCAACAATCAGGGTGTACCATACTCTAGCTCTCACTGTGTGTTTTAAGGAAATCAGAATTTCAGTAAACTACACAGGCTCTGTCACTATATGAAGCCTCCCATGTAGCAGCTTGGTAAGCAACCTCAGCACTTCACGGCAGCTAACTCCAGACACATAGCATAGTCAGTTTGAGTTTAGATCACATCTGGGTCCCCCAAGAGTATCCCCCAACTCCCTTACCTTTCACCTGCTGAGATACCTCTGTGTCTGTATTAGGAACACCACAGTAACATCCATGCCTACACACATATACCCTCTCTGAACCACTAGAGTCTCTGTAACCCAGCAGAGGCCTGGGATCCACAATTTCTAAGTCTGAAAGTATATTTTTTTATCTGTTTTAACAAGGAATACTAGAGTACCTGACATATCTAATTTCTTTGAAATTGTTTTAGGTAAAAGACTTCTTACAAAAGAAAAGTGAGAGGTCAGAATAACATTTAAAAAAAGCCTAACAATTTATTAATGCCTTGAATTTCTCTCATTCTTTTCTTTTCCAATGTATTCACATTATTCACTGTTCATCAGAACATCAACAAAGGATAAGGGAAAAGGAGGAAAAAGCAAGACAGGAATTATTATCCCCATTTGAGAGATGGAATAACTGAGACATAGGAAGAGAAGTGTCTTCCTTAAGGCCACAAGATGACATGCAAGCAGAACACTTCTATGAACTAGATGCTGTCAACATTTCAAAGCTGAAAGAAGACCGGGTGGTTTTCCATACTTACTTTTTTCGTCTTTGTCTCTCTTTTAATCTTGAATGATAGATATCTACCACAGCCATCTTCAGAGCTACAATGCGTGTATAAAACAAAATATACATATATATAGAACATAAACAAATCCACAACAAAAATAAATCTTTGACCCAAACTTAGAACCACATATTGCTAACTATTCTACATACACTAGCCTAAGAAGTTTGTCTATCTGGAAACATAGAAATAACTTAGTATACTGAATTTTTCTATCAGCAAATTTACAATGAAGTTCTTTTTCCCTATGTATTTATTATAGCATTACTGTATAGATAATTTTTTTTAAAATTTTTTAAACTCCCTTAACACTGTAAGCAGATCTAGTTTTAAGGAAGAGGCAGAAAGAGAAATCTTCCATCTGTTGGTTCATGCCCCAGATGGCCACTACAACCAGGTCTGTGCTAGGCTGAAGCTAGGAGCCAGGAGCTTCTTCTGGGTCTCCCATGTGGGTACGGGGGCCCAAACACTTGGGCCATCCTCTGCTGCTTTCCCAGAAGCATTTGCAGGGAGCTAGATGGGAAGTGGAACGGCTGGGATTTGAATCAACGCCCAAATGGGATGCTGGCATCACGGGTGGCAGTTTAACCTGCTTATCCACAATGCAGGCCATATGGAGATAATTGAAGGTAGCAGGTAAAGCTGTGCCTGCAACAATGTCCCACATGGGCGCCAGTTTGAGCCCTGGATGCTCTATCCCATCTGACTCCCTGCTAATGGCCTGGGAAAGCAGTGGAAGATGGCCCAAGTATTTGGGCCCCTGCACCCACATGGGAGACCTGGATGAAGCTCCTGGCTTTGCCTGGGCCCAGCAACGGTTGTTGCAGCCATTTGAGAAGTGAACCAGTGGATGGAAGATCTTTTGTCTCTCCCTCTCTCTTTCAAAATACATAAACAAATCTTTCCAAAAAACCCAACAATTTCCGCTTTCTACTAACCACCTCTTTTGGACAATTATGTAGATTACTGTTCATAGTGAATGCCTCAATCACATCTATAAGAGTGCTTATAAAAAGGAGTATTTTTCTATCTTTAGAGCTCCCAAGGCTTCTGTTCTCAATTTTCATTTCACCCTTCATCTTATTCCTATAAATTTATCCAATTTTAAGGTTCCAAGTACCATCAAAACATACAAATTATTTCAAAGTCAGATTATCTATTTTTTTTTAAAGATTCATTTATTTATTTGAAAGGCAGTTACAAAGAGGAAAGGTAGAAAGAGAGAGGTTTTCCATCTGCTGGTTCACTCCCAAGATGGCTGCAATGGCCGGAGCTGCACTGATCTGAAGCCAGGAGCCAGGAGCTTCTTCAGGGTCTCCCATGCGGGTGTAGGGACCCAAGGGTTTGGGCCATCTTCTACTGCTTTCCCAGGCCATAGCAGAGAGCTGGATCAAAAGTGGAGCAGCTGGGACTTGAACTGGCACCCATATGGGACACCAACATTGCAGACAGGGGCTTTAATCTGCTGTGCTACACATCCAGCCCCCAGATTATCTATTTTTAAAAAGGTTTATTTATGTTTTTTGAAAGAGTTACAAAGATAGGAGAGAGAGAGAACTTTCATTCGGGTCTCCCACATCGGTGCAAGGTTCCAAACACTTGGGCCACCATCTGCTGCTTTTCCCAAGCTGTTTGCAGGGAACTAGATCAGAAGTGTAGCAGCCAGGACGTGAACCTGTGCCTATACAGGATGCCATGGTGTTACCTGCTATGCCACAACACAAGCCCCTAGATTATGTTTTTAAGCTCCAGATTCTATTGAATATCTTTTTTTTAAAAGATTTATTTATTTTTATTTGAAAAGTAGAGTTACAGAAAGGCAGAAGCAGAGAAAGAGCGAGGTCTTCCATCTGCTAGTTTACTCCCCGGATGGCCACCATGGCCGTAGCTAGGCCAATCCGAAGCCAGGAGCCAGGAGCTTCTTCTGGGTTTCCCACACGAGTGCAGGGGCCCACGGACTTGGACCATATTCTACCGCTTTCCCAGGCCACAGCAGAGAGCAGGATTGGAAGCGGAGCAGCCAGGACTCGAACTGGTGCCCATATGGGATGCTGGCACTGTAGGCAATGACTTTACCTAATATGCCACAGCGCCATCACCTCTACTGAATATCTTAATTCCCATTGGCCTTCAATTATAAGTTTGTGTTTTACCCTTTTCCCATCTTCTATAACTCTTACCTTGGTTAAGAGAACTAAAGTTTAGTTGTCCAAGACAACTTTGACTTTTCCCTTTTCCCTTCTCCTTTCTTCATATCTAGTCAGCCAGTCTTATTTGTACTTCAATCTTTTTCAAATATACCTTTGCCTCTCTCACTGTTCCTCAGAGCGCAGGCCTCTTGTCTCTCTTGATGTTACTTTATAGAGGCATGCTTCCTGTCTTACTAACTCCACTCTGGCCTTACTCCAGTTCCCTCCCTCCAAACGGTATCAGAGTCATACTTTAAAATACAATAGCACAATTTTATGGTGTAATTCCCCTACTTATACATAATTCTTCAGAGGCTTCCCATCCATTTGCAGAAATTCAACCTCTGACAAGAACCTTTATCGTCTTGATTCTGCCTGCCTTTGCAGTCTCACTTCCTACCATTTCCATGTATGCACCATGCACACAAAACAACCTTCTCACGATCACACAGCTAAGAAAAAGGGAAAATCCAAACCCAGGCAGCTTGGCTCCGAGCCTTGAGTAGGAAAGACTCTGAAATTGTCCAACATATGTACTTTCTTTGAACTAGTCCTATATCTTAAACTTGGCTACACTGAAAATGAAATGTATACTTAAAAAAAAAACACTTCAGAAACAAAAAACTCTCACAGGTTTTTAATATTTGAAAAACCTCTAAGGTTAAGATATGAATACCAATTATTAACAACTCTAGAAGAAACTATGAGTATTGTGTAACTTAGCACTATGCTATGTTAAACCATTCTTCTCACTGATGGATTCTGAAAGCATCTTAAGATTTTTTGATGTCAGTAAATTATGGAACTATCTTAACAATTTGTTAATGCCATAAGCTTGTGTAAGTTGAGACTTTGGATTTTTGCTTTAATTACTGCATGTATTTGCAGAAGAACGAGCTTCTAGGGCACAACACACTGACCTACCATGTGTCCTTTGAAAAACCAAAAAAACATAATTCAAAGGTTAGGTAATTATTTCTAACACCACACTGGCTTTGCAGCAAAGACTGTGAGAGACTTTCTTCTTTCATGTTATAAGCTCATCCTAAACAGCTGAATGCCACTAAGCCTCAAGCTTCTGGAATACTGGTGTACTCAGACAGTACAACCCCATTCCTCATCCAGTGAGTATGAGGGGACCCAAGTTCAAGTACAGACTTGAGGGGCAATGATCAGCACAGACCTACAAGCTCTGCTAGAGCAAGTCCGAAACCCCATTTTTAAATAAAATGTCATTTAGAACAGGTGAGTCAGATCTGCCCCAGCTGATCCTCTTTTCTGTACTCTGGCCCCAGCTAGCTTTCCCAATAGTAGTCCCTGAGGATACCTCTAATTAAAGTTTGACACACTCCCCTCTGCTAGAACTAGATGTTAGTGCAGGAAAACAGTGGGACAATCAAGTAATAGAACAGGACACAAGAGGAAAACAAACAGGCGGTTGAGCAATGTGCTGAACCACATTGAAGCACTGTCAGTGCAGCAGCCCTGGTTGACAACAGAAATGACTTCTGGATACTGCATACCGACTCGCACTGTGCATCTCGTGGCTTCCGCCTGCCCTCGGGCTGATCGTACATGCAAAGGTTCAACACAAAAATCTGGCGTGCTGAGCTATGAGCAGCTGCGCTACTCATGTCCGGGACTTCAAACACTGCCAGATGTCCAGGAATACTTTATCCAGACCGGCCTCCCTTAGCTCTGAGATATTTTAGGTTATTTTATAGCCTAAATCTTAGCTGGATCATCTGCAAAGGTGAGTGAATACAATTTGTTTTAAAGTTTAATTATAAAAAACTACTTACCATGGATTCTTCTTATTTCTAACAAGTTCAAAGATTTAAACATTGGTTCATTTTTCTTTTTTTTTTAAGATTTTATTTTATTTATTTGAGAGGTAGAGTTACAGACAGTGAGAGGCAGAGACAGAGAAAGGTCTTCCTTCTGTTGGTTCACTCCCTAGATGGACGCAATGGCCAGAGCTGCGCTGATCCGAAGCCAGGAGGCAGATGCCTCCTCCAGGTCTCCCATGCGGATGCAGGGGCCCAAGGACTTGGGCCATCCTCTACTGCTTTCCCAGGCCAAGCAGAGAGCTGGATTGGAAGAGGGGCAGCCAGGACTAGAACCGGCGCCCATATGGGATGCTGGCGCCAGAGGCAGAGGATTAACCTACTGCACCACGGAGCCGGCCCAGTTCATTTTTCTATCATAACTGTCTACAAATGAAAAGTAATTCCGTGCTGTAAAGTCCAAGATTTAAAGCAATGGTTTTCAAATTCTTTTTTAAGGTACAGACTTCTTCATACAAGTGACACCTTCCTTGGTTTTTAGGGCTGTTCCACATGGAAGTCCAGAAACCACAGGATGCTCAATGGCCTGCCATTGCTGCTCTGGGAGAACAGGCTTCAGAGCGCTCTGCTGGTGGAGACGCATTGCACGTGGCTATGTGGTAGGACAGGCATGCAGGGAGAGGGAGGAAAGGAAGAGTCTCTGGCATGCCGGTGTTAGAGGGCTCTGTCCTCAATGAAAAAGGAAGAATTATGAAGTCAATAGTGGAAGCCAGAAAGGGGAACAAACATAGCAACAGCTGAAGTATACTGAGTTCTGATGTTTCAGGCTCCCTATGTGATTTATCTCATTTATCTACCCAATACGATGAGTGCCAAAGCAGTGTCCTCACGCCAGCACTGTGGTACAGTGGAATAAGCAGCTGCCACAGTGCCAGCATTTCACATGAGCACCGGTTAGTGTGGTTCATGTCCCAGCTGCTCCACTTGAGATCAAACTCCCTGCTAATGTGCCTGTGAAAGTGGCGGAAGATAGCCCAAGTACTTGGCCCCCTGACACTCTCATGGGAAATCCAGATGAAGCTTCTGGCTCTTGGCTTTGGCCTTGTCCAGCCTCAGCTGTTGCAGTCATCTAGAGAAATGAACCAGTGGATGGAAGATCTCTCTGTGACTCTTTCAAATAAAACAACAACAACAACAACAACAAAAAAACCCACTTAAAAAAAATTGTACAGGCCAACTTTGTGGCATAGGAGGTTAAGCTGCCTGTGACACCAGCATCCCATATGGGCATTGGTTCTTGTCCTGGCTGCTCCACTTCTGGTATTGTTCCCTGCTAATGCACCTGAGATAGCACTGGAAGATATCCCAAGTGCTTGGGTCTCTGCACCCACATGCCAGACCTGGAAGAAGCTCCTGCTCCTAGTTTTGGCCTGGCACAGCCCTGACTGCTGTGGCCATTTGGGGAGTAAACCAGTGCATGAAAGACCTGTGTCTGTCTGTCTGTCTGTCTCTCTCTGTAACTGTCTTTCAAATCAATCAATCAATCTTAAAAAAAAAGAAAAGAAAAAATAAATGTCTTAAAGATCCAGTGAAAATTACTGCTAATTTTGACAAAACATTTCTGTAATTCTTTGTAAGGTACTGACTTTACCACATTGTTTTCTGAGATGTGCGTGGGAATGGCTTAATTAAAAAAGAAAAAAAAAATCCCTAGAGATGATGTTACCTCCCTCAAAGAAAAAAAACTTAATAATTACCGCTGATAAACAGCTTTACTGCTCAGAATTTCAGTCACTTAAATTTGTGCAAGTGTCTCCGGAGAACAAAGGGTAGGAGAAAAACACAAAACCAAATGGGAAGAGAACTGGAATTCTCCCAGTGAGAAACTTATATTTGAAGCCGTCTCTTTTCTTTATAAGGCACACTGAGCTCCAAATGACTACAAGATCTTAACTGTGTAAACAACCCAGGAGGGCCAGAGCTGAACAGAAACAACCAGGCAGACAGCTACTACAAGCCACTGACGCTCCAGACACACTGGCAAAGAAAGAGCCAGAGCCCATCAAACAAGCACACCAAATCTAACCACCACTACAAGGCCTCTGAGATCTCCGCTCTGGGGGAAGAACAAGCTCTCTGTGATTACACTGGTGACGGGTAACGTTTCCAAACGGCTAGCCTTAAAATATTTCAAGAAGTGGGCAGAAGTCAGAGGCAAGCTCCTTCCCACTGCAGTATATTTCTAACATTGTTCAAAATAGCTGGCAACATGTTTCTGTTTTCTTGACAGAAGGCACTTACTGCTTGCTTGGCAAGAAAACAGACTCAAAAGCCTTAACTGAAGGGAAACCAATCAAAATCCTTCCTGCACCTGCATAAGGACAAACTCAGGTACATCCCTGAAGTAAAGCTTTTTAAGTTATTTCCCCCTAAGCTCTTAAGGTACACACAAATAAAGAATTATTCATTTATTTGAAAGTTAAAGTTACAGAGAGGCAAAAGTAGAGGTAGAGAGAGACAGAGGTCTTCCATCCACTGGTTCACTCCCCAAATGGCTGCAATGGCTGAAGCTGGGCCGATCTGAAGCCAGGAGTCAAGAGCTTCTTTCGGGTCTCCCATATGGGTGCAGAGGCCCAAGGACTTGGGCCATCTTCTACTTCTTTCTCAGGCCATAGCAAAAAGCTGGATTGAAAGTAAAGCAGAGACCAGCGCTGTGGCGCAGCAGGTTAACACCCTGGCCTGAAGCGCCGGCATGCCATATGAGCGCCGGTTCGAGTCCCAGCTGCTCCTCTTCCAATCCAGCTCTCTGCTGTGAACTGGGAAAGCAGTAGAAGACAGTCCAAGTCCTTAGGCCCCTGCACCCATGTGGGAGACCTGGAAGGAGCTTCTGGCTCTGGATCGGCGCAGCTCCGGCCACTGAGGCCATCTGGGGAGTATACCAGCAGATGGAAGACCTTTCTCTCTGTCTCTACCTCTCTCTGTAACTCTTTCAAATAAATAAAATAAATGTTAAAAAACAACAACAAAAAAAGAAAGTAAAGTAGATGGGACCGAACCTGTGCCCATGTAGGATGCTGGCACTGCAGGCAGCGGCTTTAACCACTATGCCACAGCACTGGTACCCACGCAAATAATTTTGCAAAGGGAAGAAGATAATGTACCCTAATGGTTAAATCCAGCAATTGGGAAGCCCTAGGCAAATTACTTAACTTCTGTCTGAATTTCTCCAAATGTAAAATGGGAAAATATCTATTCTTACTTCTCAAAAATGTGGTGAGGCTACAGAAAACAAATGTGAAACCTCACAAGAAAGAAACAGGAGTAAAAATTCAAGAATCCAGGGCCAGCATTGTGGCATATCAGGTTAAGTGGCTGCTGTGTCACTGGCATCCTATATGGGTACTGGTTTGAGTCCTGGATGTTCCATTTCCCATCCAGCTCCCTTCTAATGCACCTGGAAAAGCAGAAGATGGTTCAAGTTCTTGGACTCCTGCCACTCTTGTGGGAGACTCAGATGAAGCTCATGGTTCCTGGCTTCAGCCTGCCCCGCTGTTGTGGCCTGTGGCCACTTGGGGAGTGATCCAACAGACGGATGATCTGTCACTCCTTCTCTTTATAACTCTGCCTTCCAAATGAATAAATCTTTTTTTTTTTTTTCCAAGATTGCAGAGACAGTAAATATTATATAGTATTAAGAACAAGGACTCAGGCCGGCATTGTGGCGTAGCAGGTTAAGCCTCTACCTACATTGCATTTGGGTACCGGTTCAAGTCCTGGCTGTTCCACTTCCAATCCAGCTCCCTGCTAATGCACCTGGGAAAGCAACAAAAGATGGTCCAAGTTCTTGGGCTCCTGCACTCACGTGGGAGATACAGAAGAAACTCCTAGCTCCTGGCCAAGCACATGCTGTTATGGCCATCTGGGGATTGAATCAGCAGATGGAAGATCTTGTCTCTCCCTCTCTCTCTGTTTCAAATGAATAAATAAAACTCAAAACAAAAAACAAAAAAACATGGACTCTAGGGATGGCTCTGCCAGTTGCGTGCTATGTGATCTCAGGTAAGCTATGTGACCCTTCCACATCTGCATTTTCTCATCTGAAAAATGGGAATAAAAATGGCACAACAGGGACAGGGATTGTGGTACAGCAGGTAAGCCTCCACCTGCAATGTAGGAATCCCTTATGGGCACTAGTTCCAGTCCAAGATGCTACACTTCTAATCCAGCTTCCTGCTAATGTGCCTGAGAAAGACACTTCAAATACTTGGAACCCTGCAACCCACATGAGAAACCAGGGACAAGTTCCAGACTCCTGACTTTGGCCTGGCCTGGCCCTGGCTGTTGCCACCATTTTGGGAGTAAACCAGATAGAAGACCTATCTCTCATCTCTCCCTCTCTCTTTCACATAAACAAATTAAACACACACACACACACACACACACACACACAATTCAGGGTTGTGTGAAGATTAAATGACTCTACATATGTGAAGGACCTGTACCATTCTACACCTGGAATGATGCTTTCTGTATTATCTATTATTACTGAAAGATTTATGTCTAATGTGTCCTATATCAAGATAAAGGAAAGAGCACTGCCAACAAATGAACACACAAGAGACCAGGCTCAACCTCTGATCTACTAACTGGTAAAGGCCATAAAGGGCTGAGGACGCAGGCCAAAGAAAAATGAGCAGGACCCGAAAAATGGATGGGACCCATGCCTAGCAGAGAAATACTGCTGATATTAGCTTTCCAAATAGCAAGAAAGCGAACTGTACTACTGTGTGACACTGAAAGTTGCTGGAAACTCATAGCAGAGGTTTGTAAAGCCTTTCGCTGGCCTTGATCCTGGGAAAATGACTAGAAGATGCTACAATCAGAATTATAGGACCCTGAGACACTCAGAACAAGTAGTCCATATATTTAAGAGAGATTTTCACAGATCAAAAGAGTAAGGGGGCTGGCGCCATGGCTCAACAGGCTAATCCTCCGCCTTGCGGTGCCAGCACACCAGGTTCTAGTCCCGGTCGGGGTGCTGGATTCTGTCCCGGTTGCCCCTCTTCCAGGCCAGCTCTCTGCTGTGGCCCAGGAGTGCAGTGGAGGATGGCCCAAGTCCTTGGGCCCTGCACTCCATGAGAGACCAGGAGAAGCACCTGGCTCCTGCCACTGGATCAGCGCAGTGCGCCGGCCGCAGCGCACCAGCCGCGGCAGCCATTGGAGGGTGAACCAACGGCAAAGGAAGACCTTTCTCTCTGTCTCTCTCTCTCACTGTCCACTCTGCCTGTCAAAAAAAAAAAAAAGAGTAAGCGAAGAGCTGTGAAGAGGAGTACTTAACTGAGCACGTGCATGGATATCTCAAAATATTCCACGAGAGGTTAAAGCTGTGAGCCCTCTGCCTCTCTCTTTCCAAACTAATAGTTTCTGCATGTTTTAATAAGGTATCATTAAGGGATCTCAGAACTACCTAATTTTCTTCCTTGGACAATGCATAACTTGCAGTAATTTTTCTGTGCCCATTCTGAAAGCCTTCTGGCATGGCTGGAATGCAATTAGTTATCCATCCATTGTATCCCAAGCCTCTGATAATGCAAGCCAATTTCATTAGATAAATTCCATGAATCAAAGCAAAAATCTTTGTTTGGGAAAGGAAAAGGGCTTGGTGGCATCAGCCAGTATTTTAGACGGTTCTGAATACAAAATCCAGACAAGCAGTCTGCTTCCTTCCAGCAGCTCTAAGTGAGGAAACATAAAAGGAATGTTGTTACTGCTCAGTAATATTACGAGTATAATGGTCTGATGGAATGACAATAACACCAATCTCCACTATTTACTACCCTTCCTTGAAGACATTTTCATTCTCTGACTAATCAGTGTCACTCTTTCTTTACTGGCAGGGGACACAAAGAAACAGCAACCAAGACTCCAAGAACCTGCTCGAGACCAGAGTGACTCAGAAACAAGGGTGAGGTAGAGTGAGCGTCCTGATGTCTACAAATTCTGTACCCCTCTCTGTTCCAAGTATTTTTTTTTTAAAGATTTATTTATTTATTTGAAAGGCAGAGTTACAGTGAGGCAGAGGCAGAAAGAGAGAGGTCTTCCTACACCGATCTGAAGCCAGGAGCCAGGAGCTTCTTCTGGGTCTCCCATGCGGGTACAGGGGCCCAAGCACTTGGGCCATCTTCTACTACTTTCTCAGGCCATAACAGAGAGCTGGATCAAAAGTGGAGCACCCAGGACTTGAACCAGTGCCCATATGGGATGTCAGCACTGCAGGCAGCGATTTTGTCTGTTATGCCACAGTGACGGCCTCCCAAGTATGTTTAACAGCTCCTTCTCACTCCTCTCTGAGCCTCCTTGGACACCTAGGCCCCTTCACAGAATGTTCTGGAGAGACTGCTCAGGGGCAACAGGTGCCAGGACACTGGCTGTGCTGCCAAGAGTCATGAGAGCACAGAGCCAGCAACAAGACATCTCTTGAGGCACCAGCAAGTCATCCCTTTCATCTGCAGTGCTGCAGACCTCTTTAAAATGTTACCACCGTGTTAAAAGCACCCATCTACACATCTTACATACACTTCACAGGGATCCCTACGCACACTGCGTCCAAGCTACCTATGTGTAAGGATTCATATGGATGTTCCCGTTCTAGAGCAGAAGATTTACAAGGTTGTAGAAACTGTAGAGGCCGGTGCCATGGCTCAATAGGCTAATCCTCCGCCTGAGGCACTGGCACACCGGGTTCTAGTCCTGGTCGGGGCGCCGGATTCTGTCCTGGTTGCCCCTCTTCCAGGCCAGCTCTCTGCTATGGCCCAGGAGTGCAGTGGAGGATGGCCCAAGTGCTTGGGCCCTGCACCCCATGGGAGACCAGGAGAAGCACCTGGCTCCTGGCTTCGGATCAGCGCGATGTGCCAGCTGGCGCAGCCGCAGTGGCCATTGGAGGGTGAACCAACGGCAAAGGATGACCTTTCTCTCTGTCTCTCTCTAACTGTCCACTCTGCCTGTAAAAAAAAGAAAAAAAAAAAACCACTGTAGAAAGTACCAATAACTAAAATATGTCACAGGTTTGAAAAGCTAAAATTACTGATCACTTAACTGCCTCTTTGTTATTGCCCCTTCTGTTCCCACTTAATTACAGAAAGGACCACAAGTACACCAGAAGAAATTACAAATCCTGCTCCTACAATGAAGAACAAAATTAAATACCAACCATTACTACAGTTTTCTTCATGTTGAATCATACGAATGAAGACCTTGGATTAGGGCCTACAGAAGTGATTCAGCAAGTCACTTACATAGTTGAATCATTACTGACATTAAAGATGTTGACTTTCAAAAGTTTAGTATTTCTGAAGAGTACCTAAAAGGATGACACTTATGAAGCTGCTCTTTTTGCATAGAATAGTCTGGTAAGAAAGACACAAGTCAGGAAACAGTAACATTTTAATTAACGCTGGTGTGTATGAAGATAAATATTGAATGGCAACCTGCACACCACCTTAAAGGGAATAACATAAGAGGTGAAAACAGACAACATGAGTCATTGGAGATGAAAAGAGAGATTGACATGGAAGACTGAATAGATACAATGGATCTAGTGAATGCTAAAGTCATTTGCTTTCAAGCTTTCCTCTTTTAGTTCTATCTGCGTCACTTTGACTTTCCTTCAATTTGTGTGGGAGAAAAGAGGAGGAATGAAATTTTGCAAAGAAGACTGCTCAAGAAGTGCATAGAGAAAAAAATTCTCAAGGTGAAATTTTTCCAAAGACTCTTAGTCCCAGAAACAGGGTAACAAACACCTACACAGCTTCTCTATGAACAGAAAAGAATCAAATTCCCCTTGGAGTGACAAAGTGCCAATTAATGCAACATGAAAACTTGACTTGCAATTCAACAAGTATACTACATTTAGTTATCAGCAGTTGTTACTGAAGCCTCAAGGTCTTCAAACAGATTCCTTTCCTTCTAAAGAAATCAAGTGAGCCCATTTAACCCATGACCTCAGGGCAGGCTCACCCCAAACAAAAAGGCCAATGCGTGGGGTAGCACCAACTGTTATTATCTAATCAACATTCTCACCATTATCACAACTCACTCAGTGTGGTAGAAACCCAACACATGGTAGGTTCAGCATCTTAACTCCCATAAAGGCAGAAGACACATTATATTCATTCTTGCATTCCTGGAATCCAATAGTGTTGTCACACAGTTTACATTCAATAAACATTTGATAAAATAAAATGTTACCATGTAAAATGTCCGAGTCATCTTCAACAAAATCAATGTCTCTCAAGTCCCATTCTGCATAATTGTCAAACTCCTGTTAAGGGGAAAAAAAATCTGGACTCCAAATTCATCAGTGAAGATTAATGGCTTATAGTAGCCATGCTTTAGAATTAAACAGAAAATACACAAGCAAACACATTTAAAAAAAATCTAGATGGAGGGCCGGCACTGGGGCATAGTGGGTTAAGCTTCTGCCTGTAATGCCAGCATCCCATATGGGCACCAGTTCGAGTCCAGCTGCTCCACTTCCAATCCAGCTCCCTGCTGGTACACCTGGAAAGGCAGTATAAGATGTCCCAAGTGCTTGGTCTCCTGCACCCACATGGGAGACCTGAAAGAAGCTTCAGTCTGATCTAGTCCTGGCTGTTGCTACAATTTAGGGAGTGAACCAGTGGACAGAGATGGATTTCTTTCTATCTCTCCCTCTAACTGCCTTTCAAATAAAATAAATAAATCTTAAAAAAAAAAGAGAGAGAGAAAAGGATACTGCCATAAGTAATAGGAAATCATGGAAAATCTGAGGGACTTTCAAGTAGTACTGACAACAAAAAATGAGAATAGTTATAAGTTCAAGATTAAAAACAGTCTGCTCATTTCCAAGATAATCTAACCTTTAGTTTGGCCTACAAGTGTTTAGGTAAGAAGTTTGCACAATTTCATTTATTTTGTATTATCTGAGAGCCGTAGTGAATAACATTGTTTATATAATTCAACAGGTATGTCTGTTCATATCCTTTTTTAAAGATTTATTTTGCTTATTTGAAAGGCAGAGTTACACACACACACACACAGAGAGACAGAGAGAGAGAGAAAGAGAGAGGGAGATACACATATATAGAGAGAAAGATCATCCTTTTGGTGGTTTACTCTCCAAATGGCTACAATGGCAAGGGCTGGGCCAGGCCTAAGCCAGGAGCTGGAACTTCTTCTGGGTCTCCCACACCGGTGCAGGGACTCAAGCACTTGCATCAACTTCTGCTGCTTTCCCAGGCACATTAGAAGGGTGCTGGATAGGAAGTGGAGCACCCAGGAGTAGAACTGGCACCCATATGGAATGTAGGCACTGCAGCTGGCAGCTTAACCTGTTACACCACAGCATTGGTCCCTCATATTATCTTTAATAAGTAGAGTTCATGAGGTCAGCGTCTATGGTATAGTCCTGATATCACTTTCCATGAACAAAATGCTGACTTGTGCATGTGGCCAGCAAAACTGTTAAACTCTGAAGTTATTTCCAGGAACATCACAGTTGTGGATTAGATTAGATGATAAATCAAGATTTGTGACTATATTCGCATGATTTTTAATTCCACGGCTGGAAGAACAGGCAGTTTTATACATATTCACTATTGTGTATGCAGAGTAGGAGTCAGCAAACTACCGTGCAGCTCATTACCTCTTTTTACATATAAAGTTTTTTTTTTTTGATAGGCAGAGTTAGACAATGAGAGAGTGAGAGAGAGAGAGAGAGTTATAGACAGTGAGAGAGAGACAGAGAGAAAGGTCTTTCTTCTGTTGGTTCACCCCCCTAATGGCTGCCACGGCCAGCACTGCACCGATCTGAAGCCAGGAGCCAGGTGCTTCTTCCCAGTCTCCCATGTGAGTGCAGGGTTCCAAGCACTTGGGCCATCCTCCATTGTCCTCCCAGGCCACAGCAGAGAGCTGAACTGGAAGAAGAGCAACCGGGACTAGCACCCGGGGTACCAGTGCCACAGGCGGAGGATTAGCCAAGTGAGCCACAGCACCGGCCACATATAAAGTTTATTGGAACACAATATTATCCACACTGCTTATGCACAGTGACAGCAAAGTTCAGTTGCAACGGAAACTAAGACCTGAAAAACCTAAAATATTTACTATCTGGCCTATAATAGAAAAAGTTTGCCAACTCCTAATACAGTACAACCTTGAAACCCGCTAGTATGACATGAGAAATACTGCAGAAAACTCCATACCTTCAAAGGAACAATGAGTCAGAACCAATACAACTTAAAACTTTTACTGTTCTACAAGTGCAAATGTTTACAAATGAGAAAAAGAACTCAAATGGGAGAAACTGTGTCTTCCTAAGAGCTTGACAAATGACACTGCTTTGCACATCTCTTTCAGGTGGTATGGATTCCATAGGCAAGAGCTCCAGCACACATCAGAAACAAAACCAGGCGTCTCCTACCTCAATGAAATCTGCTCGCGCTGGCATGTATCCTGCCATGTCCCGAGAAAGCAAGGAGTCAAAGGTGGGTCGAGGCGGGTCATCTGCAGCTGGAAGATTCAGAGTTTGGCTCATTGACTAACAGAGTACTGACAGGAAGAAGTGACACAAAACAGTCCTTATTTACACTCTGAAACACTTTTGTATGGGCCAAGACAGTATCTGAGAAAATAAATAAATTTAAAAAATAAAGGGAAAAATGAAAAAGATAATAAAGCACTATGGAAACTAGCTAATTCTGCAGACTAGGAAATAGGACTTATGGAACCCTCTGAATAAATATGGGGAAATTTCCTCTGATTCTACTTTCCTAAAATGAAAGGACACAAGATCTTTGTCAGCTTCAAATCCCTTAACCCTTGGTGCCAATCTCAATTTACAAGTCTCATCAACTGAGAAGCCAAAAAACCCACTTGATCTGGAGGTTGGCTGGAATGGAGTCCCAGCTCTACCACCCAAGAGTACCATGATCTTGCACAAATTATTTAATCCTTCTGAATCTGAATTTTTCCTATGTAGAATGAAGACACTTGCCCTGGTCATCTCATTGGGCTGTAGCTGGGAACAAATGGCCCAATAGATTTGAGAAAAAGTGCTATTCAACTAGGCAGTATCCTCTGCCTCTGAGCTAGCCAGGTACACAACTAATTCTATGGAGTCTGAGGAAGGGAAGGGAGACATGAAGACATTCATATCTCATGACTTGTGCTCTGGGAGTCACTCAGGAAAGATGTACATTTGTAATTCATCATGTTTTGAGATGGTTTATAAAGACCCACTAGTCCCACAGGTCTGTGAGATTAAAAGTCTGACATCATTGCTAAAACCAAGTGAACAAAAATGATAAACTGCTCCTTGCACTTGACACTAAGGCAATTAGTAATCATCCAAGCACTAGACTCTCTAAGCAACTCATTTAAGATGATAAACTCGTGGCTAGCATTGTGGCATAGAGGTTAGAGCCACGTCTGCAATGCTGGCATCCCAAATGAACGCTGGTTCGAGTCTGGGCTGCTCCACTTCCAATCCAGCTCTCTGCTATTGCCTGGCAAAGCAGTGGAAGACGGCCCAATCGTTGGGCACCTGCACCCATGTGGGAGACTTGGAAGAAGCTCCTGGCTCCTGGCTTTGGATTGGCACACCACTGGGAGCTGCAGCCATTTAGGGAGTGAACCAGTGGATGGAAGACCTTTCTCTCTCTCTGCCTCTGCTTCTCTGTAACTCTGCCTTTCAAATAAAATAAATAAATCTTTTTTATTTTTTTATTTGACAGCCAGAGTTATACAGTGAGAAAGAGAGAGACAGAGAGAAAGGTCTTATTTTTTCCGTTGGTTCACCCCCCAAGTGGCCGCCACGGCCTGAACTGATCCGAAGCCAGGAGCCAGGTGCCTCCTCCTGGTCTCCCATGCGGGTGCAGGGCCCAAGGACTTGGGCCATCCTCCACTGCACTCCCCGGCCACAGCAGAGAGCTGGACTGGAAGAGGAGCAACCGGGACAGAACCAGCGCCCCAATTAGGACTAGAACCCAGGGTGCCGGCGCCGCAGGCAGAGGATTAGCCTAGTGAGCTGCAGTGCCAGCAAAATAAATAAATCTTAAAAACAAAAACAAACAAAAACAAAACAAAAAAAAAACAACAAAAAAAACAAGATAGGGGCCAGCATCATGGTGCCGTAGGTTAATCCTCTGCCTGCAGCACCAGCATCCAATAGGGGTGCCAGTTCTAGTCCTGGCTACTCCTCTTCTGATCCAGCTCTCTGCTGTGGCCTGGGAAAGCAGTAGAAGATGGCCAAGTCCTTGGGCCCCTGCACCCACGTGGGAGATCTGGAAGAAGCTCCTGGCTCCCAACTTTGGATTGGCACAGCTTCATCTGTTGCAGTCTTTTGGGGAGTGAACCAATGGAGGGAAGACTTTTCTCTCTGTCTCTAACTCTATCTGTAACTCTATCTCTCAAATAAATAAATAAAATCATAAAAAAAAAAAATAAACCCTCCAAAGGGATTGCTAAAAGCTTGTACTCACCACAGCATGGAAAGGTTGGTCCCTTTTTCACATCTCATCTTACACAAACAAGCACTAAAATTAATTGCTATGTTCAAGAGATTCAGAGAGTGCCCAACTACACATTGGTTTCAGGTTCCCAGATGTCCAGTTAGAACTCTGACCCCTGAGAGATGTTCCTTCTTTGCCACATTATATACATTTTTTAGGTTTATTTATTTGAAAGGCAGAATTACAGAGAGGGAGAACAAGTTACAGAGAGAGAGATAGAAATTTTCCATCCACTGGTTCACTGCCCAAATGGCTCCAAAGGTCAGGGATGTGTCAGTCTGAAGGCTGAAGCCAGGAACCAGGAGCTTCTTCCAGGTCTTCTCCCATGTAGGTACAGGGTCCCAGGGACCTGGGTCATCTTTCACTGCTTCCCAGACACATTAGCAGGGAGCTGGAGGAGAAGTGGAGTAGCTGGGACTAGAACTGCTGCCCACATGGGATGACGGCACTACAGACGCAGCTTAACCCACTGTGCCACAGCACCAGTCTCTCTCTGCCACATTATAACCCTGACTCAAGAACTCCCATGCCAACTCCCCCTTTATTCCACATACTCTTTAACTGTTCAAATCACTATTCATATAGGGCCCAACAATGTGCTAAGCATCTCTTACAAACCAGGGAGGCACTTACAGTGAAATGGAATGGCCGTGTCAGCAGTTTTTGCCTCCTCTGCTTGTTTCAGGTTTAGCAGGGTAGATGCAAACAGAGGGTTGTTGATGAAATGCTTCATGTAGTGCTTCTCACACTCTTCCTTTGTCTTGGTGCACATCTGATTGGCAACATCTTGCCTTTAGAAAGGAGAAAAGGAAACAATACTTTCATTCATACATAACTGTCAAAGCGTGTTTTTTTTTTTTTTTTTTTGACAGGCAGAGTGGACAGTGAGAGAGAGAGAGACAGAGAGAGAAAGGTCTTCCTTTGCCGTTGGTTCACCCTCTAATGGCCGCCGCGGCTGGCGCGCTGCGGCCCGCGCACCGCGCTCATCCGATGGCAGGAGCCAGGTGCCAGGTGCTTTTCCTGGTCTCCCATGGGGTGCAGGGCCCAAGCACCTGGGCCATCCTCCACTGCACTCCCAGGCCACAGCAGAGAGCTGGCCTGGAAGAGGGGCAACCGGGACAGAATCCGGCACCCCAACCAGGACTAGAACCCGGTGTGCCGGCGCCGCAAGGTGGAGGATTAGCCTGTTGAGCCACGGCGCCGGCCGTGGTTTGTTCTTGATATTTTAAGTCACAGGCATAAGATGTCTGTAATTTGGTAACTCCAAACTAATATAACAAAGATATCCACAGAAGAATGAGACAAATATAAGTCTTGTATTGGTATAATATCATGTTCCAAATTTTGTATTCCAAGATATAGAAACAATAACTAAGTCCTTTCCTGGGGCCTGGCTGGGGCATAGTGGGTACTGCCACTGCCTACGGCAGCACCAGCATCCCATATGGGTGCTGGTTTAAGTCCTGGCTGCTCCACTTCTGATCCAACGCCCTACTAGTGTGCTTGGGAAAGCAGTGGAAGATGGCCCAAGTACTTAGGCCCCTGTACCCACATAGAAGACCTGGAGAAAGCTCCTGGCTCCTGGCTTCAGATCAGTGCAGCTCTGGCCAAAAGAAAGGAAGATGACTAGAAAATCTGTAGATTTCTCTGTGACCCAGACCTCAGGGAAAGAACTGCTATAAATGATAAGAAACTACCTTAGAACAGTAAACATACTAATTTTATTCCTGTATAATGTTTTATAGGTTATAAAACATTTTTCATGAACAAACATTTCTTCTCTAGAACTCCTCCAATCTGCCAGGCAGAGCTAGAAACACTCACAATATAAATTAAGTCAATCATAGGATTAATGTTACAGTGTGGATATTATTAGTATTTCAATTCCATAGGAGACAAAAATGTAGTACAAAAACATTAATAAACTTACTCAAGAACATAAAGCTTGTAAGTGACAAAGCCAGATTCTACACCCAAGCTTCCAGCCTCCTAGGCCAGGTGGACAGGCAGAAGCCCTCCTGTCTACAGCACTGCATCCCTGGTCCTCCTTCCTAAGGCCTCACTACTCGTTATTCTGTGTACTTAAATCACTTGTCTACATAGTTCTGATTCCCTACTAAGCTAGCAGCTTCTTGAGGGCAGGACGGATGAATGATCTATCTATCTATCTGTTTGAAAGAACTATACAGCAAGAGGAGAGACACAAAGAGAAACTCTTTCCTCTATTTGCTAGTTTACTCCCCAGATGGTTGCAACAACTGGGTTGGTACCAAGCTGAAACCAGGAACCTGGAACTTCTTCCAGGTCTCCAATGTGGGTACAGGGACCCAAGCACTTGGACCGTCCTGTGCTGTTCTCCCAGGTGCATTAGCAGGAAGCTGGGTCTGTAGTGGAGCAGCCGGGACCAGAACTGGCACCCATATGGGATGGCAGCACTGCAGGCCATGGCTTAACCTGCTATGCCACAGCGCTGGCCCCAGGATGCATTTCTTAATTCCTAGCTCTAGTGCCCCCACCACAAGAAGCAAGTCGTCTTTGTGATCGTTGCTTAAAAGGAGAGAGGAGGGACTGGTGCTGTGACTTAGCAGGTAAAGGTACCACCTGCAGCCATCCCATATGGGTGTCAGTTCAATTTCTGGCTGCTCCACTTCTGATCTAGCTCCCTGCTAATGAGCATGGGAAAACAGCAGAGGGTCTAAATCTTAGGTCCCTGCACCCACGTGGGAGACGCAGAGGAAGCTCCTAGCTTTGGTCTGGCCCAGCTCCAGCTGTTAACGGCCATTTCAGGAGTGAACCAGCTGATGGAAGATTTCTCTGTCTCTCCCTAACTTTGCCTTTCAAATAAAAAAATAAATAAATAAATCTTAAAAAAAAAAAAGAGGTGGGGGCTGGCGCTGTGAGTAGCTGGGTCAACAGGAAAGCAGCTGACATTTTCTCGTTTTGAAGCTCTTCCCTTTGTCCTTAACAGCAGCCACCTCTCTGAGCACTAGGGCAGAACAACTCTTACCACCAAGTCTTACCAATTTCCAAAGCCACAGTCCATCACGGCTTCCAGAAGGGCCATTTCTTCTTGAGCAGTCCAGCTGGGGTCAAGAACAGGAAAGTCCGAGGTCTAAGGAGAAAAAATGTTGCCTAAGAACAGAGATAGAAATGGAACCCAGGGATCCCAACATAATACTAGTTCATGGCTAATGACTGCCATTCCCATGGTATAAACAGACACCCAAAGTATATTATCATTAGCTGTCTACTTCTCCCACTCCTATTTTCACCATTAGCTGTAAGAGTCTTTAATAAATATTATATGGGCTGGTGCTGTGGTGTAGCAGGTAAGGCCGCTGCCTGCAGTGCCAGCATCCCATATGGGTGCTGGTTCGAGTCCCGGTTGCTCCACTTTCGATCCAGCTCTCTGCTGTGGCCTGGGAAAACAGTAGAAGATGGCCCAAGTTCTTGGGCTCCTGCATCCACATGGGAGACCTGGAAGAAGTCCCTCGCTCCTGGCTTCAGATCGGCCCAGCTCTGGCCATTGCGGCCATTTGTGGAGTGAACCAGTAGATGAAGACCTTTCTCTCTCTCTCTCTCTCTCTCTCTCTCTCTCTCTGCCTCTCCTTCTTACTTTGTGTAACTCTGACTTTCAAATAAAGCAATCAATCTTTAAAAATGTTATCACCTCATGTAGAAATATGTATTTTTAAAACTTGGCACAAAGGTAGAGATACTTGTATTGTGATAAGCTCCCATTTAGCGAAGAGAGAAAGAAATTTAAGTATGTGCATGTGTTTATATATTTTTAAGCAGAGTAATAAAGTTATACATAAAATAGGTTACCGATGGAGGAGAGAGGCAGAGAACAGAGAAAGGTGGACAAGGAAAGAAGCTGGACCACTCTAGAGTTCAATGTTGGGCATAAGAGGTAAAGCTGCCACCTGCAATGCCAACATCCCATATGGGTGCCAGTTCATGTCCTGGCTGCTCCACTTCCTATCCAGCTTCCTGCCAATGGCCTAGGAAATCAGTGGACGATGGCTAATGTGGGAAACCTGGATGAAGCTCCTGGCTTTAGCATGGTTTAGCATTAGCTGTTGCAACCACCTATGGAGTGAACCAGTAGATGGTAGATCCCTCTCTTCCTGTCTCTGTCTGTCTACCTCCTAAATAAATGAATCTTGAAAAAAATCAAAAACAAAAGAATTACTAAAAATAATCTAGACTAATTTTATTTTAAAATTTTTTTTAAAGATTCATTTTATTTATTTGAAAGGCAGAGTTACAGAGAGAGAGAAGGAGGGAGGGAGGAAAAGAGTAAGGAGAGGGAGGGGGAGAGGAAGGGGGAGAGGGAGGGGTTCACTCCCCAAATGGTTGGAACAACCAAGGCTCTGCCAGGCCAAAGCCAGGAGCCAGGAATTTCTTTCAGGTTTCCCATTTGGGTGCAGGGGCGCAAGATTTGGGCCACCCTCTGCTTCTTTCCCAGGCTACTATCAGGGAGCTGGATTGGAAGTAGCGCAGCTGGGGGGGGGGGGGGGGGCTTCAATAGGTGCCCATATGGGATGCTGGCTCAGCAGGTAGCAGCTTATCCTGATGTACCACAGAGGCGGCCCCTAGATTATTTTCTTTAATACAGATGCAGTTACTCTGAGATTACTGCAAGTAAGTTATGAAGTAAATCAAATTAAGTCATTACACTGATATCACTGGAAAGTAGGATTTGGGGCTTGGGAAAATGAAGAGATATAGATGTAAGATCAATGAGGTTGGGGGCTGGTGCTGTGGTAGAGTGGATAAAGCCACCTTCTGGCTTTGGATCGGCTCAGCTCTGGCTGTTGTGGCCATCTGGGGAGTGAACCAGTGGATGGAAGACCTCTCTCTCTCTCTCTGCCTCTCCTTTTCTTTCTGTGTAACTCTGACTTTCAGTAAAATAAATAAATCTTTAAATAAAGAAAGAAAAAAATCTTTAAAAAGAGGAAATAATCAGCACTTATCCTGTTTTTCTGACACAAAATTTCCTTTGGTTGACCACAAAGATAATAATATTTCTTTTTATGGAATTATTCTGAAAAAAATTAAAAGGAACTATAGACTTAAAAATCACTATTTTGCCATCCTTTATCAATTAACAGATATAGACGATAACAAATTAATTCAGTGTAGTCACTAAACATAAATATCAATTTATAGGAAACACAGACAACAGAGAACCATGTTTCTCAACAAGATACCGACTATACTAATCTCTATAAGACATACAACCCAGTTTTTAAAAGTTAAATAAATTAAGAGAAACCAGAGAAGCTTGCACATTACTGAACACATGGAGGCACCTGAAGGGTGGTGTGCTCCGAGAGGACATGGAAGTTCCACGCCATGCCCCTTCCCATGTGCCTTGCCCTGTGCATCTCTCACATCTTTCTTTATCTGAGAGGCAGAGAAACAGATAACTGGTTCATGCCCAAATGTCAACAACAGGAACCTGGCACTCCACCCAGGTCTTCTACCTGCTGCCTCCCAGGGTGTGCAGTAGCAGGAAGTTGGAATCAGATGGGGATGGTGTTGTGTCCAGCAACCCATACAGAAGGACCAACTCAAGTCCCTGCCACTCCGCTTCCAAACCAGCATCCTGCTAAAGCATCTGGGAAGGCAGTGGATGATGGTCCACTTACTTCAGACTCTGTCACCCACATAGAGCAGGATGGAGTTCCTGAATCCTGGTCCAGACATGGCTGCTATAATCATGTGGAAAGTGAAGCAAAAGATGGAAGATCTCTCAATCTCTCTTTCACTCCCTCTCTTTATTGTTTTACTTTTCAAAAAAATAAATAAATAGTTTAAAAAAAAAAAAAAGCAGACCAGACCTGTGACTTGAGCATGGCATTCCAATAGGATGCAGGCATTACAAGCAGCATCATTTTTATTTTTTAAGGATAGATTTATTTATTTGAAAGTCAGATTTACACAGAAGAAGGAGAGGCAAAGAGAGAAAGGTCTTCCATCTGCTTCCCAACTGGCTGCAACAGCTGGAGCTGCGCTGATCCAAAGCCAAGAGCCAGGAGCTTCTTCCAGGTCTCCCACACAGGTGCAGGGGCCCAAGGACTTGGGCCATCTTCTACTGCTTTCCCAGGCCACAGCAGAGAGCTGGATCAGAAGTGGAGCAGCTGGGACTCGAACTGGTGCCCATATGGCATGCTGGCACTAAAGGCGGCAGCTTCTTTACTGGCTACGCCACAGCACCGGCCCCATCAAGCAGCATCTTAACCAATGCACCAAATACCCACACTTTTTTTTTTTTTCTTAAGATGCATTTTATTTATTTGAGAGGTAGAATTATACACACAGAGAGAGGTTTTCCATCTGCTGATTCACTCCCCAGATGGCTGCAACTACTGTGTTGGTCCAAAGCCAGGAACCAGGAACTTCTTCCAGGTCCCTCACATGAGTGCAGGGCCCAAGCACCCATCCTTTGCTACTTTCTAAGGTGCATTAGCAGGGAGCTGGATTGGAAGTGAAGAAACCGGGCTTGAACTGGCAAACATATGAGATCATTTTAAGAGCCAGTGACTGAAATACAGAAATTTTATTACACCATGTATATAGGTAGTTACAGTGCATAGCCCCCAAATGAACTTCTAGAATTCATACCTTCTCACTTTTTTTTTTTAGAGACAGACAGAGAGGTCTTCTATCCACTGGTTCACTCCCCAGATGGCCACAACAGCTGGAGCTGTGCCGATCTGAAGCCAGGAAAATCTTCCAGGTTTCCCACATGGGTGCAGGAGCCCAAGGACTTGGGCCATGTTCCACTGCTTTCCTAGGCCACAGCAGAGAGCTGGATCGGAAGAGGAGCAGCCGGGACTAAAACCGGTGCCCATATGGGATGCCGGCACTTCAGGACAAGGCCTGCGCCACAGCACCAGCCCCCATACCTTCTCACTTCATATGGGCTTGACCTGTGATTTGCTTACAAAGACATGACAGCTTCTACCTTCATGCTTGTAACCCACTAAGTAAAAAAATCTAGCCTCCTTGCTGGACAGACCCTGTGGAGAAGCCACAGGGAAAGCAAGCAGCCTAAATAGGGAGTCACCCTAAAACAAACTGGAAAAAACCAAGGACTCCAGTGATGGTTCCTGTGGATCCCCAATCAGTTTAATCCATCCTAATGAGGGGTTCGAGTACAGGAAATAAGTCTCTGGAGGCTTCTAGCACCATCACACTATGCAGAACTTAGAGCTTCTCTCTCTGTGTCTGGTCTGAATTCCTGACTCACAAAACTGTTGGAGATAATAAAACGGTTGTTGGTTTTTTTTTTTTTTTTAACATTTTATTTATTATTTTATTTGAGAGGTAGAGTTACAGAGAAGGAGAAGGAGAAGGAGAAACAGAAAAGTCTTCTATTCACTGGTTCACTCTCCAAATGGCCACAACGGCCGGAGCTGCGCCAGTCCGAAGCCAGCAGATTCTTCCAGGTCTCCTATGCAGATGCAGGGGTCCAAGGACTTGGGCCATCTTCCACTGCTTCTCCAGGTCATAGCAGAGAGCTGGATTGGGTCCGGCACTGTGGCACAGCAGGTAAAAGCCCTGGCCTGAAGCGCTGGCATCCCATATGGGTGCCGGTTCGAGACCTGGTTGCTCCACTTTCGGTCCAGCTCTCTACTATGGCCTGGGAAAGCAGAAGATGGCCCAAATGCTTGGGCCCCTGCACCCATGTGGGAGACCTGCAGGAAGCTCCTGGCTCCTGGCTTTGGATAGGCACAGCTCCAGCTATTGCGGCCAACTGGGGAGTGATCCATTAGATAGAAAACCTCTCTCTCTCTCTCTGCCTCTCCCCTCTCTGTGTAACTCTTTCAAATAAATAAATAAATGTTTTATTTAAAAAAAAAAAAAATGGAAGTAGAGCAGCTGGGACTCGAACTGGGATGGAGGATTAACCACCTGTGCCACAGCGCCAGCCCCAAAATGGTTGTTTTAATCCAAGTTGTTTATAGGATGGCTGTTTACAACAGTGGATAACTGAACACCAGTCTTTTTAATGTTTGAAACTTTTATAATACTAAGTTAAAAGAAAGTTACATTGATTATTACATATTTTGTCAGTAACAGCAACAACAACAAGCTGATAGGCTGGTGTTGTGATCACAAGTTAAGCTGCCACCTGAGATACTGGCATTCCACACTGGAAGCCAGTTCCAGTCCTGGTTGCTCCAATTCCGATCCAGCTCCCTGCTAACTGCTAATGAGCCTGGGAAAGCAGCAGATGGCCCAAGTGCTTGGGTCCCAGCGTCCCCTACCAGCCCATTTGGGGAAGTGAACCAGCAGATGGAAAATCTCTCTACTCTTTCAAATAAAATACACATATCTTTAAAACAACTGTCACGATTTGTAAAATTATACCATTAATAAGCAATACATTTTTATCTAAGCATGTACTATGGATATGCCTAGTGCATAAGATATTATGAGATCCAAGAGAACAATTTCAGGGTCTATATTTGTATTGAGTGCATAATAACCACTCTCAATCTGGCAAGCATCATACAGACACATAAACATGACAACTCATACATTAGCTGAAGAGCCTATGTTATTCCTAAAACTGTATTTTAGAATAATAATTACCCTTCACCAACTTTGCTGTAGATAAACAATAAAAATTTTCCATAGCACACACACACTCAAAAGGCATGAGGCAGTTCTTCTTAAGTTGAATCAATGTTATTCAACTCCTGGCCCAACCTCAGCCCAGAGGAGCCAGAATCTAACAGCAGGGTCTACAAATTTACATTTCTAAGAGGCTCCCCAGTGATTCTTATGCACTAAAATTTAAGAATCACTGGGATAAAGGGTGTGACAGAAAGAGCTGCCTTCAGTTGTTCAAGGTTCTAAGAATTACAAGACAAAAAATAGAAACAGAACTCAGAAATCTTGATTAATGCACCACCCACCACAGCATGAGTAACTCCCAAAAATATAGCACTGGGAGATGATAAAAGTACTAAAAACCATTTAAAGTTATGAAGCTTCATATGCAAAAAATCAAGTTTTTAGTGCTTTCATGTATAGAAAGTCAAAATTTGGTCATCATTCCTACAGAAGGAAACATTCTCTGGGGACAGATAAGATTGCTCACAAAGAGTATGAGTAGCCCACCGAAACTCCCAATCTTAAATGTGTCTGCTCATGCAGAAGACAGAATAGCTCAATCAGCTCCTGGTAAACTTCCCCACAATTGATAAGGATGTGTATCCACCCACCCACACCACACTGAATTATCACTTTAAGGAATTATTTCACCATTTAAATGAATAAATTTTTATTCTGGCTCCAGGCCTTTTTTGTGTGAGTTTGTGAAGAATAAGTTCTCTGAAGATTTGGTAACTCTGGTGAAATAAACTTGGTCACAGCTACTTTGAACACAACTTTCCAATCCTTCATTCATTTTGCAATTTAAAAAAGGGAAACATTTTCATTTCAAGTCTTTTTTTAAAAAAAGATTTATTGTATTTATTTGAAAGGCAGAGCTACAGCAAGAGAAGGGGAGAGAGAGAGAGATCTATCCAGTGGTTCACTCTCCAAGTGGCTGCAACAGCCCAGTCTAGGCCAGGCCAAAGCTAGGAGCCAGGAGCTTCATTCATCAGGGTCTCCCACATGGGTGCAGGAGCCCAAGCACCTGGGCCATCTTCCATTGCTCTCCCAGGAGCATTAGCAGGGAGCTGGATCAGAAGTGGAGCAACTGGGACTCCTGAACCAGTATCCATATGGGATGCTGGCATTGTAGGTAGCAGCCTAAACTGTTGTGTCACAATGCTGGCCCCTTCAAGTCTTTTTTTTTTTTTTTTTAAGATTTTATTTATTTATTCGAGAGGCAGAGTTACAGACAGAGAGAGAGAGAAACAGAGAGAAAGGTACTCCAACTGCTGGTTCACACCCCAGATGGCAGCAACCGCTGGAGCTGAGCTGATCAGAAGCCAGGAAAGGGAAGTGTCTTCCAGGTCTCCCATGTGGGCGTGCTGGGCAGGAAGTCAGATATTGAGGCTGTGTGTGTATAAGAAAGGCCTGAAGCCCAGTCTCTTGCACTGCAAAGTCCTGCCCAGACCCTGAGAACCTCCCAGGGGGCCCAGTCCTTCCTCCAAGGGAAGCTCCCAGGAGAATTCTCTCTCCTCAGGACCTGATAACAAGGGGCAATAAAACCTTCTCAGATGCCTTAAGGGAAGCCCCCCTACTCAAGGGAAGCCCCTCCACTCTGCCCTTGGCTGTCAGCAAATCTGGGGAGGAATTTGCTAATTTTCAGCCAACAAACCCTTCCACCAGGACTCTATCCTTTGTCCTGGAGGAGAGGGTGCAGTGGGTAAACAGACTCTCTTAAAAACCTAGGGAGTCCAAACAGACTGTGCCCTCAGCTCTCTGCCTCTCTGCTGAGCCGCCTGCCTGGCCTGCCCGCCCTCTTACTCTCCTTTCTTCCCTCCTTCCCTTCTTCCCTCCTTCCCTTCTTCCCTCCTTCCCTTCTTCCCTCCCTCCCCCCCCCCCTTCCTTCTCTCCATTCAACCATGTAACCTCACTCTTCCCTGGTCCTCCAAGCAACTGGGTGCTCTCTCTATCTGTCCTTTCCATTCTTATGGATGCCCTGTCCCCAATAAAGCCTTAACACTCTGCTCTCTGTCTCACGCCTCAATTCTTTCTTGCGTGAAGACAAGGACCTCATGGCTTCCACCATGGCCTTCCCTCCGGTAACAGCTACAGGGGCCTAAGCACTTGAGCCATCTTCTACTGCTTTCCCAGGCCAATAGCAGAGGGGGATCGGAAGAGGAGCAGCCGGGACAAGAATTGGCACCCAAATGGGATTCTAGCAACGCAGGTAGAGACTTAGCCCAATACACCACAGTGCCTTTCCCCCTTCAAGTCTTATAATTAGTGAAAACATTACTTAAAAGAAAAAGGGAGACAGATGTTTAGCCTAGGGGTTACAAAGCCGTGTCCCATGTCAGAATGCCTGGATGTGATTCCCAGCCCCGGCTCCTGACTCTGGAATACTTAATGCAGACCCTGGGAAGCATCAGTGACGGCTCAACTAACTGAGTTCCCAACTCCCAGCTTAGGCCTGGCCAGTCACAGCCATCACAGGCATTTGAGGAGTGAACCAGTGAATGAGACCTCACTCTCTCTGCCTCTTATATAAATGAAAAAATTTCTTTAAAAATAGACCAAAAGGACTTACAGGAGTGCTGGGAAAGGCTAATCAGTTAGTTCCAAAGAACTCTTAAAAAGTACCTATCTTCTATTACTTCATTATGGTCTAGAATCTTTCAGTTTTATAGGCCTAGAAACTTAGTTTTAATAGGATCCAAGAAATGTTCAAGCTGATTCAGAAAGTTGCTGATTTCACTCCTCCTGGACTTTCAAGACACCGAAGTAAATAGCAACAGTGCTACTGCAGGCAGAATTCTAAGTGTCCCCACCTCCTCCCAAGATTCTTGACCCCTGATTATCCAAACACAAAGGAAGTACTGCTGTTAAGGGACTTTGCAGATAGAATTAAGGTTACTGATCAGCTGACAAAGGAGTGAGCTGATCCTACGTGAGCCCAATGTAATCACATGGGGCCTTACTAGGGGCCTCTGAAGTAGAAGAGGAAGGTGAAAGGACTGGAGAGATTCAGCATGGGAGAGCTGAGGCAGGACAGATCACAGAGATTCCAAGCATTTCATTAACAATCCCCAAGGACTTTGCATTGTTGGCTTTGAGGCTACAGAAAAGGAGCCAAGAGCCAGGAAATGTAGGTAGCCTCTAGAAGCCAGAGAACAAGCCCTGGCCAACAGCCAGTAAGGAACAGCAGGTGTCATTTCTACAACTTCAAGGCAGTGAATTCTGCCAACAATCTGAAAAAGCCTATAAGTGGATTCTCCCCCAGGCCTCCAGATAAGAGCCCAGGGCGGTCAATACCTTCATTTCAGTCTCATGGGACACAGGGCAACTAGGCTGAGGCTAACAGTAATCTGACCTACAGAAATGCAGGCTAGGTACTGTGGTGCAGCGGACTAAACCACATACTGGGGTGACTGGGATTGAGTCTTAACTCTGCTTCCGATAGAACTTCCTCCTAGCATGCACCTTCAGTGGAAGTAGCTGGGTCTATGCCGCCCATGTGGGAGACCTGGATGGAGTTCCTGCCTCGTGGCTTTGGCCTGGCCTAGTTGTTGTAGGCATTTGGGGAATGAAACAGCTGATAAAAAAATCTATCTCTGTTGCTCTGCCTTTCAAATAAATAAAAATACTTTAAAATGACCTACAGATCTGTGAGATCATAAATTTGAGCTTAGGCCACTTAATATTTGCTAATTTGTTACAACGGCCACAGAAAATTAACCGAGTGCCAAATGAGTAATCTGCAATGTGAAATTATTACTGCCGTATCAGCCAGCATTCTTTCCTTTCAGAAAAACTACCTGGAGGCCAAATATCAGAAAACTGCTTGGTGAGTTATGAGATTTGGCTACATATTTACTGTGCTGTGATAACTGACAAAACTATGTTGACAAAGGTGTATCTACATGGCTGTCGAGTAGACCAGATAGTCACTCTAGCTAATTAAACCACCCTTCCCCTCCCTGGCCAGGGCAGGGAAGGACAGCAGCCCTTTCATTCTCTCTTTAAAGGTTTAAAGGTGGCAGCACAGGAATCGACCTAGATGTCCATCAACTGATAACCATGAAGAAAATGTGGTACATATACATGACGGAATACTACTCAACCATAAAAAAGAATGAAATCCTGTCATTTGCAACACATGGATGCAACTGGAGACCATTATGCTAAGTGAAATAAGCCAGACCCCAAAAAGATGGAAATCATGTCTTCTCTGGTTGGTTCTAATTAAATATATATATAGATATATACATATACATATATATATATAACTAAAATATAGAGAAAAAAGGAAGGAAAGAAGGAAGGAGGGAGGAAGGGAGGGAGAAAGGGAAGGAGGGAAAATAAAAGAAACCAAACGACGTATTTGAGCTAAACTGACATCTTGTGATTTGACTGCTGTATATAACCCTTATCTATACCCCTGTGGAACAGTGATCTATCTTTTACTTGTAGAGCCCATTGTTTAGAGTAGCATTAAGCCTGTAATTATAAGACAAATTCAAAGTATGTTATCATAAAAAATTCAAAAAAAAAAAAAAAAAAAGGAAAAAGGAGGGAGGGAGGAAAGTATCAATGCATTCTTGGAATCATATCTACGAAATTCATGAAATCTATTCTCTTATATATCAATCAATAAAATATAGCAGCCAATGCTGTGGTGCAGTGGGTTAAAACCTTGGCCTGCAGCGCAAGGCAACCCATATGGGTGCCGGTTTGAGTACTGGCTACTCTACTTCCTATCCAGCTCCCTGCTAATGCATCTGGGAAAGCAGTGGAGGATGGCCTAAGTCCTTGGGCCCCTGCACCCAAGTGGGAGACCTGGAAGGAGCTCATGACTCCTGGCTTCAGATCAGTGCAGCTCTGGCCGTGGCAGCCATTTGACAAGTGAACCAGTGAATAGAAGACCTCTCTCTCTCTCTCTCTCACTCTGTCTCTGTCTCTGTCTCTACCTCTCTCAGTAACTCTTTCAAATAAATAAAATGTTTTTTAAAAAAGATAAATAAAAAATAAAGTAAACCAACCCTAAAAATAAACATTGAATACCACCCCCTCACTCCCCCCAAAAAGTGGCAGTATAAACAATCATAGTCTTATCTTATCCCAACCCATAAGTCAGTCTGTCCCTTCAAAGTGATTTTACGCACAGTATTAACTCATTTGCTCTTCTGTTCATTTTATAACTTAACTCTCAAAGGATAACTAATGCCCCAAAGTGGAGGGATAGAATGCCACACACCACCACCATCATGAAGCACACTGGCAGCACACGCTGGACAGACAGTACCCTGGGTTGATGAGTATCAACCAACATACAGGGCAACATACCTCTTTACCTCACATTGGACAATACTGGAAAATATGTCCCTCACTCAGTATCTTATAAACTGAAAACAAAAATGAGTGGTTAAGTCTAACTGTACTTAAATACCTTAGTAGCTCCATAAAACTCCAATAAAATTTACTGGATAATGATTATGAAATCCAGAAGAGGAGGGAAAAAAAGGGAAAGAGATATTTGGAGATAATTCCCAGACTAATACTTAAAAATCGATTGGAAATTCCCAGTAACGTCATCATTACCATTATTTCATATGTATGATCACTCTGATGTTTCTTGTACTCAAATCCTCGAGTGAAACACTGCAAAGAAAGCAAAATTAAGTTACTAAAACTTGCTTTAAAAATATCTTTTTACGGCCGGCGCCGTGGCTCAACAGGCTAATCCTCTGCCATGCAGCACCGGCACACAGGGTTCTAGTCCCAGTCGGGGCGCCAGATTCTGTCCCGCTTGCCCCTCTTCCAG
Organism: Sylvilagus floridanus; assembly: GCA_949820135.1. NCBI lineage: Eukaryota > Metazoa > Chordata > Mammalia > Lagomorpha > Leporidae > Sylvilagus > Sylvilagus floridanus. The sequence continues at coordinate 37,119,377 of OX463237.1, read as the reverse complement.
GCCAGCTCTCTGCTGTGGCCAGGGAGTGCAGTGGAGGATGGCTCAAGTGCTTGGGCTCTGCACTGGGAGACCAGGAAAAGCACCTGGCTCCTGCCTTCGGATTGGCGTGGTGCGCTGGCCACAGAGCGCCGGCCGCAGCAGCCATTGGAGGGTAAACCAACAGAAAAGGAAGACCTTTCTCTCTGTCTCCCTCTCTCTCACTGTCCACTCTGCCTGTCAAAAATAAAAATAAATAAATAAATAAATAAAAACAAAAGCAAAAGAAAGATCACTAAAAAATATCTTTTTAAAGGATAGAAGACAGTTTGTGGATACCCTTGTGATAAGTTTTTTTAAAAAATATATTTTTAATGGCTGGAATTATGGCACAGCAGGTTAAGCAGGTTAAGTTAATTCTGATGCCAGAATTTCAGATCAGAGTGCTGGTTTGAATCCCGGCTGCTCTACTTCCAATCAGCTCCCTGCTAATGCACCTGGAAAGCAGTGGAAGATGGCCCTAGGACTTGGGCCCCTGCCACCCACATGGGAAACCTGGGTGGAGTCTGAGGCTCCTGGCTTCAGCCTGGCCAAGCCCTAATTGATGCAGTCATTTTTTTTTTTTAATTTTTTTTTTGACAGGCAGAGTTAGACAGTGAGAGACAGAGACAGAGAGAAAGGTCTTCCTTTTCTGTTGGTTTACCCCTCAAATGGCCACCACAGCCTGCATGCTGCACCGATCAGAAGCCAGGAGCCAGGTGCTTCCTCCTCGTCTCCCATGCGGGTGCAGGGCCCAAGGACTTGGGCCATCCTCCACTGCCTTCCCGGGCCACAGCTGGACTGGAAAAGGAGCAGCCGGAACAGAACCGGCGGGACTAGAACCCGGGTGCCGGCGCCGCAGGCGGATGATTAGCCAACTGATCCGCAGCGCCAGCCTGATGCAGTTATTTTGAAAGTAAACCAGTAGTTGGAATAATCTCTTTGTCATTCTGCCTTTCAAATAAATAAATAAATAAATAAATACATCTTTAAAATAGATAAATAAAATTTTAACTGATACATAATAATTAAGCAAATATATGGGGTACAGTGTGACATTTCAATACCTGTAGACAAAATGTAATGCTCAGATCATGGTAACTGGCATATACATCACCTCAGGCATTTAACATTATTTTCATGTTCAGAACACTGTGTGGAGTTTTTAAGAGTTAATGTAATCTTGTCTGAAGGTATAAGAGAATGGTACACTCTGATCACAGCTTTTCAGTGGCTCTCAAAGAGAAAAACTCCACCTTCAGTAAGAGCATGAGCCCTGGCTCTACACTCACAGTATTTCAGCAATTCCAGAACAAACATTATTTTCATATTTAAAAATAATTTTTTTAAAGATTTATTTAATTTGAAAGCCAGAGATAGAGAGAGAGGGAGAGACAGAGAAAGGGAGATATTCCATCTGCTAGTTCACAATGGCCAGGGCTGGGCCAGGCTGAAGCCAGGAGCTGTGAACTGCTTCCAGGTCTCCCACGTGGGTGGCAGGGGCCCAGGTACTTGGGGCATTATCTAGCTGCTTTACTAGGCCATTAGAAGGGAGCTGGATCAGAGCTGCAACAGCAGGGACATGAACCAGAGCCCAAATGGAATGCTTGCAATGCATGCAGTTGCTGGCTTTGCACGCTATGCAACAACACCAGCCCCATATTTTAAAATTCTGAAATCAGAATTCTGTACATTTCACAACTTTCTTCAGTTGTTTTTATGCATCAACATTTCTGAAATATGGATGCTTCTTATAATAAATAATGTTTTATATCTGATCAGACATGGTTATTTGCCATGTGACCTTGAGCAAGTACCTGAACTCTCTTTGCCTGAGTTTCTTTTCCTTTAAAACAGGGATACTGATCATCTTTACTCCATAGGATTTATAGTGGTGATTCAAGGGTTAATTCATGTAAAGTACTCAAAATACTAATTGGCACACAGTAAGCCCTTATAATTAATTAGTTTGTTCCCTTTTTTGTCACCTGAACAGAGGTTACTCTTCAACAAGACAATAAACAGTGTCTTTAAGTGGAATAACCTGCCAGTTCTGTCTCCCATAGTTCCAGTACTTTGAATCTACTTGCAAAACCAGCTTAAGCTGGAGATAGAGCTGTAGAACAGTCAACAGGCTGCCTCATCTAGTTGCTCTGTTCCCTAGCTCTTCACTGGTAAAATGTGTAATGCAAGACTGACTGGAAGGAACAGACTGAACAAGGTATGAGCAATCGATAGTAATCTCTGAATTACTATACCCATAAACCAGACAAGGAGAGGCAAGCCTCTCTTGACTAAGTTACCTGCAAGCAGAGGAAGAAAGGAGGTGGCCCACATTCAGCACACTTAATGTAAGGCTCCATCAGGTAGGAGGAGCAGCCTCTGCAGGGCGGCTTATCAGAGGGATCATCTAGGACAAAGAGAAAACAAATACACTGTTTCAAAACACCTCTGGTTAGCTTAACTACAAAAAGATAAAAACCACAAAGGACCACACAAGTCATTGAACTGTGCAGAAAGGTTCACAGAGATAAGACTAACTCATTCCAAATAAGCAGCAAAAAAGTATGCTGCTTTTTATTTCAGGGCAGCTTTACTGCTACCTACACTGTACTTGTTATTTCAAACCTCACATAAGCAGATACGGCCCACACACACAGATTTATAAACCCAAGATTTAAATGGCAAATTTCACGTTACCCACAACTTACTTTTCTAAGGGGAAAAAGTATACACACACACACACACAAAAGTATACCTACACAAAACATACATACAGTAAATCCGATAAAACAGTAAGCTAGGCAGCAGCCATATAAGTATCACCACACTGTTCTTTCTTTCAACTTTTCTCTAAGTTTAGAAGTTTTTCATAACAAAATGTTGGAGGGAAAAAAAAAACTCATTTAAGTGTGTATCTTCAGATTTAAACTTCACATGAGCTGGGATTTAAGCCCAGGAAACTCCCTCCCTTTCCTGGAGGGAAGCACAGAACACAGCAGACCACCTCCCACTCCAGCGACAGTGGTATGTCTCTGAAATACCAAGGCAAGGAGTACACTCTGAACTAGTAACAATGCAGACAAATGCGTCCCTGGCTGACTCCCCAAGGGAAATCCAGCAAAACTGTTCTCTGTCATCACCTGCAGGAATCTAAGAGAACAAAGGCTTTGGAGGTAAGGGTTTACAGGTATTTAGTAACCTGAGGCAGGATTTCTCAGATTCCATAACAGCATTTTCCTCCCTGAAGTCCACGCAACACTATATATGTTTCAAAGTCTTTTTTCCCCCACTTAAAAATATACTGTAGAGGGCTAGCATGTGGCACAGCAGGTTAGGTTCTGTTTGTGATGCTGGAATATATAAGCGAGCCAGTTCAAGTCTTGGCTGTTCCACTTCTGATACTTTTTTTTTTTTTTTTAAATTTTGACAGGCAGAGTGGACAGTGAGAGAGACAGACAGAGAGAAAGGTCTTCCTTTTGTTGTCATTGGTTCACCCTCCAATGGCCACTGCAGCCAGCGCATCGCGCTGATCCAAAGCCAGGAGCCAGGTGCTTCTCCTGGTCTCCCATGCGGGTGCAGGGCCCAATCCTCCACTGCACTCCCACGCCATAGCAGAGAGCTGGCCTGGAAGAGGGGCAACTGGGACAGAATCCGGCGCCCCGACTGGGACTAGAACCCGGTGTGCCTGCGCCGCAAGGCGGAGGATTAGCCTATTAAGCCACGTCACCGGCCAGATACAACTTCTTATTATATACACCTGGTTAAAAAAAAAAAAAAAGCAGCAGGAGATGGCCCTAGTGCTAGGGCCCCTGTCACCCATGTGGGAGTCATGGATGGAAATTTTAGCTCACGCCTTTGGCCTGGTCCAGACCTGGCTGCTGTGGCCATTTTGGGGAGTGATCAGCAGATGGAAGACCTTGCTCTCTTTCAAATCAACAGGTAAATAAACAAAACAAAACAAAAGGGAAACATACTGTATTTTTTCCATGACAATACACATAAATCTTTCTCATTCTTTTTGGTGGCTGGTAATATTACATTGTGTCAATCATCTAAACTAATGGTTCTCAATTTCTCTCTACAAAGAAATTTTTTCAAAAGATTTATTTATTTATTTGAAAGGCAGAGTTACAGAGAGGCAGGGGCAGAGAGAGAGAGGCAGAGAGAGAGTGAGAGAGGTCTTTCATCTGCTGGTTCATTCCCCATATGGCCGCAACGGCCAGAGCTGAGCTGATCCGAAGCCAGGAGCCAGAAGCTTCCCCCAGGTCTTCCCTTGCAGGTGCAGAGGCCAAGGACTTGGGCCATCTTTTACTGCTTTCCCAGGCCAAAGCAGAGAGCTGGATAGGAAGTGGAGCAGCCAGGACTCAAACCAGCACCCATATGGGATTGCTGGCACGGCATGCGGCGACTTTACCAACTATGTCACAGCGCTGGGCCCACAAAGAAATTGTGGAAGTCCAAGGACGTACTTTTTTTTGTTCCACAATGACTTGGGAGCACTACTGGCATTTTGCAGGCAGGGTCCAAGGATTCTCAGCATCTTGCAATACTCAAGACATTCCTATGCAACAAAATGTGACCTGTGTCCTTTCAAATGTTGAAATTTGAGGTGAAAACCCTCAAATTTAAATGACCCAGGAACTAATATAATAAAGCAAAATATTTGAGTCTTAACATATATTGAAATATCCAGTAAGGCAACCAAACAGTTCTAGAAGAGACTATTTTGTTCTGTTCAGAACTTAACCAGGAGTTATTGTGCTTGTGGTACTTCTTAGTAATCAACACAATACACCTGAATCACTGTTTTTGTAGTTGTAGGATGCAGTGTTTCAACATGAGTATAAACATCTGACTACTTAATCTTCTCTTATAGTCATGTGTAAACATACTGAGATATTTCATTTCATTGTAAATTACTTACCTTTACTAGGGTACTTCAAAAAGTTTGTGGGAAATGGAATTAAAATATGAGCTTAATGGCATTGGCGCTGTGGTACAGCAGGTTAAGACCCAGACCTGCAGTGCCAGCATCCTATATGGGCGCCAGTTCAAGTCCTGGCTGCTCCACTTCCAATCCAGCCCTGTGCTATGGCCTGCAAAAGCAGCAGAAGATGGTCCAAGTCCTTGGGCCCCTGCACCCATAAGGCCTGGAAGAAGCTCCTGGCTCCTGGGTTTGGATCAGCACAGCTCCGGCTGTTGGGGAATGAACCAGTGGATGGAAGCCCTCTCCCTCTCTCTCTCTCTCTCTCTCTCTCTCTCTCTCTCTGCCTCTCCTCCTCTCTCTCTGTGTAACTCTGACTTTCAAATGAATAAACAAATCTTAAAAAAAAAAAAAAGGAGCTTATTTTGGTGCAAAAATATCTTCTACCCTTGCATCTGGGAGTCTTCAAAAAGTTCATGGAAAATGCAAATTATGAAAAAAAAAAACCACATGGGTTTCAATTTGTTTTGGCACCAAAATCAACTTACATTTATAAAAATTATTATGATTTTAAATCTGAAAAGCAGAGATAGACAGAGATCTTCCATCTGCTGCTTCATTCCCTAGACGTCCACAGCAGCCAGAGCTGGGTCAGGCCAGAGCCAGAAGCCAGAACTCCATCTGAGTCTCCCACATAGATGGCAGGAACCCAAATACTTAAGCCATCATGTGCTGATTCCCAGGATGGGTAGAGGCAAAACTTGAACCAATATGGGATGTGGGCATCCTAAGTAGAGTTTTTCTTTTTTTTTTTTTTTTTTAATACTTATTTATTTCTTTGAAAGAGTTACACAGAGAGAGGAGAGGCAGAGAGAGAGAGAGAGAGGTCTTCCATCAGATGGTTCACTCTCCAGATGGCCTCAATAGCCGGAGCTGTGCTGATCCAAAGCCAGGAGCCAAGAGCCTCTTCCAGGTCTCCCACGTGGGTGCAGGGGCCCAAGGACTTGGGCCATCTTCCACTGCTTTCCCAGGCCATAGCAGAGAGCCAGATCAGAAGAGAAGCAGCCAGGACTAGAATCGGCGCCCATATAGGATGCTGGCACTGCAGGCCAGGGTGTTAACCTGATGAGGCACAGCACTGGCCCCCTAAGTGGAGTCTTAACAACTGTGCCAAATGTCCTACCTTAAAAGTACCTTTTAATTTCATTTTTTTCCACAAACTTTTTGAAGTATCTTTGGGTTTATCTCCTTTCCTATAGTTGGAGCATTATTTCTATTTTTTGAAATTCTATGTGTAGATATATTTGTATTATCTAAGTATTTCATTTTCAATGATAAAAGGGGCTTTAAAATTATGAAATCCGTGGGTATCAGCAGGTTCAGAACAATTGTTCAGAACAATTAATCTAATCAGCTCCACTTCGGTTGGTCAGCATTAATTCTGTTTCTGACTTTTCATTTTTAAAAAGAATGTTGAGATTAACAATTATGTAAATGTAACAGCTCATATTTATTCCTCAGGATATATATATATATATATTTTTTTTTTTTTTCCTCATTCTATAACTGTTGAGTGTGTAAAAGACTGCTACAGGATTTTTAAGAGACCATTTATTTGAAAGGCGAGAGTTACAGAGAGAAGAGAGAGAGGGAAAGAAGACATCTTCATCTCCAGGGTTACTCCCCAAATGCTTACAATGGCCAGGGCTGGGCCAGGCCAAAGCTAGGAGCCAGGACCTTCATCCCAGTCTCCCATGTAGGTGACTGGGCCCAAATATTTGTGCCACTTTCTGTTGTTTTCCCAAGAGCATTAGCAGAGTGCTGGATCAGAGGTGAAACAAACAGAATTCGATCCAAAAACGCATATAAGATGCTGGTATTGCAGGCGGAGTCTTAACCTGCTGCAGCACAAGGCCAGCCCCTGTTACAGGATTCTGAGGCTCTCTGATACTGATATATACGGCCAAACTGTTCTTCAAAAAGATATTCAGCAAAAAAAATATTCAGGAACTACCTGTGATGTTGCTATCCCAAATTAAATGGTCATATCAACTGACCAGTTACTTGAGTTCTTGCCACCCCGTGGGAGACCTGATTGCCTTTCTGCCTCCTCGCGTAGGCCTGGCCCAACCTCAGACGTTGTGGGTGCTGGTGAGTGAACCAGCAGATAAAAGATAATCTCTTTCTCTCTCACCCTCCCTTTCTGTCATTCTGCTTTTCAAATTAATTTAATTAAAAAGATATTACAGAATTTTCTATAGCCTAGAACAGAAAGATTTTTTTATTTTAGCCATTATTCAAAATCCAGAGGCAATAAAAAGTTAACACCTGCTCTGCCACAACACTAACCCTTCAATACTGAATTTACTAAAAGTGATCATTCCGCTGAGGTTTATTCTCAGGAAATAATCACTGAGGTACTTAAGGGTAAAGGGCCATGATATATGTCACCTATCTGAAAGTGATTTGGAAAAGACACTTGGTATATGTGACTATTCTTACAGTGGAGGGAGCGAGTGAGTACCAATGAAAAAAGCAAATGGACTGAAAGATTAATAAATTGTATGCAAGTATCTTTTATATTCTTTTTTTTTTTATAGGCGAGGGGACAGTGAGAGAGAGAGAGACAGAGAGAAAGGTCTTCCTTTTGCCGTTGGTTCACCCTCCAATGGCCGCTGCGGCTGGCGCACCGCGCTGATCCAAAGCCAGGAGCCAGGTGCTTCTCCTGTTCTCCCATGCGGTGCAGGGCCCAAGCACTTAGGCCATCCTCCACTGCTCCTTTGTATTCTTACTCTGGTAACTTTCGATAAGTCTGAGATTATTTCCAAATAAGTTGACCAATTATTTTGTAAAAGGTGCAAGAAACTGCAATTTTATAGTTTATATTCCCAGCACTGGATTTAGATCTTCTGTATGTGTAAAGCCAAAGAGTGGATTGGAAGAGGAGCAGCCGGGACTAGAACCAGCGCCCATCTGGGATGCTGGCACTGCAGGCCAGGGCGTTAACCCGCTGCACCATAGTGCCAGCCCCGGCTACTCCACTTTCAATCCAGCTCTCTGCTATGGTCTTGGAAAACAGTAGAAGATGTTGGCCCAAGTCCTTGGGTCCCTGCACCCACAGGGGAGACCCGGAAAAAACTCCTGGCTCCTGGCTTTGGATTGGCTCAGCTCTGGCTGTTGCAGTCATTTGGGGAGTGAACCAGCAGATGGAAGATCTCCCTCTCTCTCTCTGGCTCCACCTCTCTCTGTAACTGTTTTTCAAATAAATAAAATAAATACTTTTTAAATGGTTTTATTTCACCATCAATTCTTTTTTTTTTTTTTTTCAATTATTTTAAAGACGGAGTTATTCCCCAAATAACCACAAGGGCCAGAGCTGAGCTGATCTGAAGCCAGGAGCCAGGAGCTTCTTCCAGTCTCCCACAAGGGTGCAGGAACCCAAGGACTTGGGCCATCTTCCAATGCTTTCACAGGCCACAGCAGAGAGCTGGATCAGAAGTGGAGCAGCAGGGACTCGAACCAGTGCCCAAATGGGAAGCCAGCACTGCAGGCCGCAGCTTTAATCTGCTGTACCACAAAGCCAGCCCCTAAAATAAATCTTTTAAAAAAAAAAAAAAAAACTCCATTCTGTCCTAAATTTATGTAGGCAATATGGAGAAAGAGAAGCAAAAAAGCACTTTCCAATTCTTCTCACTGGGACACTACTAAATACCTAACGACAGAATTTCTATTTCTGCCAAATTTCATTATCTTCAGAATCAGAAACAGAGTATATTTATTTTTAGCCATTACTGTGGTTACCTGAATTTATTTCATACATGCACCACAATTCTTTGCATTATCACTATCGGTGGTTTATTCTTAGAGCATAAATTCCACTTAAAGGGAAGAGGAGGAAAATATGCCCTTTACACTATCACTGATACTAGTTCTCATCAAGGTGCCTGTAAGATGCTATAGGTTCAAAAGACAAATCCCACCGCTTTAAGTCTAACTCCAGGATAACCAGACTACGCCTGGTTTATTTTAGCTTCGTTTTTTCCTAAGATCTAAGCTTGTATGTTTGTATCATGTGTTCAGTGGGCAGTCAATAAATACTGGCTGATTTTATTTGACACTGTCCTAATTTCTTTAGGATTAGCTAACTTCCAAGCGCTTATTTTTCTTTTTTGATCAACTTCGACTTGAGTTTGCCATTAACATTCCCGGGAGACTCGTTCCCACTGTACTTACTGCTAAAGGAACCCAAACGGTCCATCCCCTAATTGGCCAAGACTGCTGCTTTAATCTTCCTGCGGGCAGAGCTTCAAGATCTCAGAACTGGGCAACACGTCCTCCAAAGCTTGATGAGCCTCTATGAACAGACCAAAGGAGCACAGGGATCAGAAAACAATTCAAAGGGACAGGATATGTGACGTATTCAGCTATGTCACATCTTAGCTTTGTAATGCTGAGAAACCATTTTGTGTCTGTAAGGCTGTTTCCTCCTCTGTAGAATGGATACAGCAGTATCTTCCTCCCCACCTGCTGTGAGAATTAGGTGTCATGACCACATCTGTGCCCCGCCCTTAGGAGCCAACCACCATTGGTTCTCTGCCCCCGCAGCACTTCTCTTTAGCCCTCTTTCCTTTGCAGAACTGACCCTTCCGCATTTCATGTGGTATTGGTGGAGTTCCCAATCCCAACATACCAAGCTCAGCCCAACAGAAGCCGAAAGCAGCAGACTTCTTGCTGCAATCTGGATCTTGAATGAGACACAGGGGCAGCAGGCACCTGGAGCAAAGCCTTCACTGGTCAGAGTGTGCCACTTGAGGTCTGCCACTGTGATCCCTGTGCCCAGGGATCTGTTTACTCCTCCCTCATTTCCCTATCTTTCCGACAAAATTTAATCTGAATGATTTCTGTTACTGGAAACCAAGGAATCCCATCCATTACGATACACATTTACTCCTTCAACAAAGTTGCAGGGGCTGGCACTCTGGTGCAGCAGGTTAAACTGCAGCTTGTGACACCAGCACCCCACATCCAAGTGCCAGCTGCTCTGCTTCCAACCAGCTCCCTGCTGATGCACCAGGGAAGGCAGTGACGGTGGCCCTCGTACTTGGACCCTCAGAGTTTCTGGTTCCCTGCTTTGCTCTGGCCCAACCCTGGCCATTGCACACATTTGGGGAGTGAACTAACAGATGGGAGAGCAACTGATCACTCTCTCTCCCTCTATAACTCTCCAGTAATTAAATAAACAAATCTTTAAAAAATGTATAAAAGTACCTTTTTTGAAAGCAGAAATGAATTATTTCACCCTAAGCAAAAAAAAAAAAAAAATCCTCTTTATTCTATACATCCAAGATTTTGTCTTTTTTTTCCAGATTTTTTTATGACTTTTTTAAAGTTATTTTTTCTTTTCTGGCACTTTTCACATTCTTCTTGATAAGAACACCTTCTGTATATTTTCCCACTTCTAAACTAAATGACAGCAGGGACTGCATCCAATACAAAATTTTTTATTTATTTGACAGGTAGAGTTATAGACAGAGAGTGAGAGAGTGAGAGAGAGAGAAAGGTCTTCCTTCTGTTGGTTCACTCCCCAAATGGCTGCTACGGCTGGCGCTGCGCCGATCCGAAGCCAAGAGCCAGGTGCTTCTTCCTGGTCTCCCATGCAGGTGCAGGGCCCAAGCCCCTGGGCCATCCTCCACTGCCCTTCAGGGCCACAGCAGAGAGCTAGACTGGAAGAGGAGCAACCGGGACAGAATCCGGCGCCCATATGGGATGTCTGCACCACAGGCGGAGGATTAACCATGTGAGCCATAGCCCTGGCCCCTCCAATACAAATTTGTATATCTTTAAAGTACCAAACACTGTGCCAAGCACGCAAAAGGAACTCAATAAACCTATAAATACTGGACAACTAAATGCTGGTTCTACAAAAGGATAATTCATAGTTCTCCCGGAGTGACTTCCTTCCCCCAGAAGTCTTTGGCTCGCAGAATAACTCATCGTGACACTCGGGTAACAAGACTGCCAGTAAACTCTGCCTTTCTGGTTGAGGTGGATGGGTCTCCCTCTGCTGGAAATAAACGTGGATCTCTGGAGAAGAACGAGCTTAACAAGGGCACGTTACCCACCCAAGAACAGAGCCGCATTTACAGAACTGCTGCGATTTTCCACGTGCTGACTGGCAGCGCGCTAGGCAGAGTCTGAGGGATTAGGCTACCTGCCTAGCGTCCCACAGCTAGTGATACAGACGGCCAATTAAGGGTGAGCAGGAGGCAGTCTGAGGAACACCCCCATGCCACAAAGCACGCTACTGTAATTAGGCACAATATCGACATGAGCAAAACCGTCTTTCCTCCTCTTCTCACAAGAGACTGCCTCGTGACACTGACATCCACGGCACAGTGGGCGCCAGCTGCAAATCAACACCGGCCAAATTCAAATCAGCGAGTGGCAGGCGGCGGGGAGGAAAAGCTGTGGAGCTGGACGGCCCAGATCCAAACCTTGGCTTCGCTCCGGAGCCGCATGCTCTTGGGCAAGTCACTGGATGGATCTGAGCCTCGGCGCCATAGCAGGGCCTAAACGCCTCCTAGGGAAGGCGCATTTGGAAACTCAACGGGAAGCGCCGGGGCCGGGCAGCACGCGCGCCGGCTGCAGTCGGCGTGACCACGCGCACCATTGCAGAGACGGGAACACAGAGGCTCGGACCACGCGAGGCCGCGCAGACGCGGGGCGGGGCCCAAAGGGTCAGCCGGGGCCCGGCGCCGCCCTCCCCCACAGCGCGGCGGGACGCCGCCGCCGCCGCCGCCGCGGGGGCACACAGCTCGCTCCCCGTCGCCGTCGCTCCCAATGACCCCCCCCAGCTTCCCGGTCTCCCCGCCACAGCGGCTCGCGCCCCGCCGCCTCCCCGCCGGCCCCGCGCCGCCTCGCGCCTCACCTCTCCGCGGCCCCCGCCTCCGCGCCGAGGATCCGCCAGCCGCGCGCGCGCGTGCAGCCCGGCCTTGCGTGCGCGCTCCCGAGCGGCGCAGTCGCGAGCGCGCGCCGCCTCCGCCCCTGCCCGCGGCGGTCCCCAGCCCTGGCGGCCCCTGCCCGGCGGCGCCGCCCCTCTGCCTCTAGCCCGGCCTCCGCCGCGCGCCCGCCGCTGCCGCCGCCGCCGCCGCCGCCGCCGCCGCCGTCCCGGGGCCTGAGCGCTGGGAGCATGGGGCTGAGCCGCTCGCCTGGCTCTTGAGTCGGACCCATAATCACTTTTCCCGTGTGGCGCGTGGCCCGTCGCCAGAGGCTTCCCGGTTCGTGGTGCCGTTCGATCCCCTCCGGAGTGCGGTGAGGCGGACCGGGCCGGTACTGTCTGGGTGTGGGGGTAAACATTGCCGCCTCCACCCCTGTGGAGGGCCTGGGCCCGAGGACGGCGAGCCGTGGCCGCCTCTCCCGTGCGGGCCTCGCAGTGCCGCTCATGGATTTTCCAGGCTGAATGAATGGCTTAGGGGTGAGGAGGGTACATTTCATTCAGATGCTTCCGGAACGTGGAAATTGCCTTCTTTGGAAAGAAGCAGTCCCACTTTGGGCTTCAGAGGCCCAGATGGAGGCACTTTGATGAGAGGATGTGGTGGTCCACTCTGATGGCAATCTTGAGAGCTAGGTATGTCCCAACACCTCTTACTACTACTACTGCTTAGCTACCGATTGTCGAGTACCGATTGCATGCCAGGCATTGCGCAAAGCAGGTTACACATACAGTCTCATTTTAAACAATCGTGTGAGGTAAGCACTAGTATTATCCCCAACTTCCAGGTGCAGAGATTGTGGCTGCAGCGTAGAGACCGCATTGCTAGGAGGCATTGGGGAAGGGGCGTTGATCCAGGATTTATCTGAACCATGATATTGTTATATCTGTTAAGAAGTCTGTCTGTGATCAAGGTTCCCAACCTGCTTTAGAATTCATTTACCTTTTCTACGTGTGTGGTGCCTTTATTCATTTTTTGGTATACAGGTAAATGCAAGATAATCCTATTTGAAAAAATTTGTATGAGCCAAAAATAATGTGAAAACCACCTCCTATCACGCTAAGTAAGCAGATAACAATTTGGTATATACCCTTTCAGATATTTTCTTAAACATCGTGTCAATAAATGTATTATACATTTGATGTATTTTACATTTGATGTATCCTAAAATCTCTTCATTCATTCATTCACTCAACAGTTATTTAATGAACACACACTTCTGGGTGCTGGGAATTCAGCAGCAAACAAAGCAAAGTCTATTTGCCATGGAGCTTGTATAATGGGGAGATTGGCAGTAAGAAATACACATATAACTAAATAATAGATAATGACCAGTAATGCAGTAAGTTTTATGGAAAAATCTATAAAGGGAAATAAAGGGATAGGAGTGATGCAGCTTGAGACGCTAATCCCTCAGAATCTGCCTAGCACGGTGCCAGTCAGCACATGGAAAATCGGAGCAGTCCTGTAAATGGGGAAGGTTTCTTTTAGTGACAGTGGATGAGGAGGGCCTCAGCAGAGGAGGCCCAGTAAGCAGCAGTCTGATGATTTAATGGGAAAGGGAGCTGGCGGATTTCTAGAGGGGAACTGTTCTGGGGGAGAGGAACAGCAAGTGGCCCTGAGCTCGGGGCTCTTTCGGCATGGAGAAGAAGCATGTGGCAGGAGCACAGCTCACTAGACAGTAAGATGGGAAACAGGCCCAAGAACAAGATCATCTGTCATCTTATAAACCGTAGCTGGACTTCAGATCTCATTGGGATGGGATAGAATACCAGGAAGGGTTGACACCAACAGAATAATCAGATTGGTTTTTGAGGGGTCACTCTGGGAGCTGTGTGGGGGAAATGAATGGTAGAAGCATTAAAATGACTGTTCAAGCATAAGTTGTCCTCTCACACAGCAGTTTACTAACATTGGTGTTTCCCCTGCGCCTTTACACCTTTCAAACCACAAGATGGAGACAGGGTCAGTCGCGGAGGACATAGCTTCACATCGTATCTTTTGTCTCACTTAAATTGAAATTCTTGAGTCTAGCTAGGGCATACATCCAGATCTGGATGTCATAATTGTCAACAAACTGAATATGAGTCATCAGTGTTGTGCCATTGTAGGAAAAACAGGCCCACGTAATAGAGGGATCTGTTCAATAAAAACATAGCATTCAAGCACTTGGAAGTTACCCTTCCACTTCAACTGATGTTAGGCCCTCCCTAGAATTTTGAGCTCCAGAGACTGGCATAGCACGGTGGGTAAGCCACAGTATGACAGCAGCATCCCATATCAGAGTGCTGGTTTGAGTCTTGGCTACTCTACTTTTCATCCAGCATTCCTGCGTATGTCCTTGGGAAAGCAGTGGGACTTGGTCCCCTTTCACCTGTGTGGGAGACGAGGCTAGAGTTCCTAGCTCTTGGCTTTGTCCTGGCCCATGCCTGGCTGTTGCTACCATTTGGATCCTTAACCATCAGATGAGCCGGCTCTTTGTGTCTCTCCCTCTCTCTCTTCTAGCTCTCCCTTTCGAATAAGTTAGTAAGTAAGTATTTAGAAGAAAGAAAGAATTCTGTTTAGTCAGTGTGCTTAAACTATAGAAGAAATTAAAATGCACAGTGAGAAGAACAGTAACACTAATTAAGGCAGTGTTTTTCTGGGTTTTTGCCCTAAGCAATGTAGTGGACAGTGGCATCACTTGCAAGATCGGCTGAAGGGAATGGGAAAGACCCAACTGGAGGAAGAACAGATTTGGGGGAGAAATTAACTGTTCTGTTTGGACCTGTGTTTTGCGTTGTGCCTGGAAAGGACAAAAGTCTAGAGCTCAGTGGAGATGTTTGGGCTACAATCATGTAACTGTATTAGAATTCTTTCTTTGTATATCTTCCCCAGACAGAGCGTGAGAACACTGTCCTTTCTTCTTTGTAACCTCAGTAGCCAGAAATGTAACCTCAGTAGCCAGAAATGTATCCTCAGGAAATATTTGTGAAATGAGCAAGTGAAGGCCAAGATAAGGATGAAGTCATTTAGGCTTCTATAAGGAAGAAAGAAAAGATATGCATGCTGCGCTCTCAGTAGAGGTCTAAGCACTTCAACATCACTTGCCAGTAGGGTGACTGTAATTCCTGTCCTGCTCAGGACAGTTCCACTTTATACTGTTCTCCCTATGTGGTAATTAATATTGCTTGTCTCAATCTCAGAAGGGTCTGTTTGTACAGTAAATTTGTGTGTCACTAAAGGTTTATTTATTTGAAAGAGTTACAGAAAGAGACAGAGACAGAGAGAGAGAGAGAGAGAGAGAGGTCTTCCATGTGCTGGTTCACTCCCCAAATGGCTGCAATGGCCAGGACTGGGCCAGGCTGAAACCAGGAGCCCAGAACTTAGTCCGGGTCCTTTACATGAGTGGCAGGGACCCAAGTACTTGAGTCATCATCTGCTGCCTCCCAGGGTGCCCATTAACAGGAAGCTGGATTCAGACTCGGAGTGGGGACTTGAACTCCAGCACTCTGGTATAGGATACAGGTGTCCCAAGCAGCGTGTTATGCACTAAACACCTGCCCCCCATTTTGTTATCATCACCATCTCATCTACAGTCCATTCTCCAGCCAAGCAAAAGTATGCTTACTTCTCTTTCAGGAAGCTTTTTTAAAAAAATATTTATTTTGAAAGGCAGAGTTACACGTGTGCACGCACACACACACATACATACACACACAGAGGAATAGTGAGATAGAAAGATCTTCCATCTACTGGTTCACTCCCTAAATGTCCACAACAGCTGGAGCTGGGCCAGATGAAGTCAGGAGCCAGAAATTCCATCTGGATCTACGACATGGATGTGGGCTTCTGCTGCTTTTCCAGGTGCATTAGCAGGGAGCTGGACTGGGATTGAAAATGGATCATCTGCCGGCGCCGTGGCTCAACAGGCTAATCCTCCGCCTCGCGGCGCCGGCACACCGGGTTCTAGTCCCGGTCGGGGCACCGGATTCTGTCCCGGTTGCCCCTTTTCCAGGCCAGCCCTCTGCTGTGGCCCAGGAGTGCAGTGGAGGATGGCCCAGGTGCTTGGGCCCTGCACCCCATGGGGAGACCAGGAAAAGCACCTGGCTCCTGGCTCCTGCCATCGGACGACCGCGGCGGCCATTGGAGGGTGAACCAACGGCAAAAGGAAGACCTTTCTCTCTGTCTCTCTCTCTCACTGTCCACTCTGCCTGTAAAAAAAAAAAAAAAAAGAAAAAAAAAAAAAGAAAATGGATCATCTGGAATTTGAACTGGCGCCCACATGGGATGCTGGCCTTGTAGACGGCAGTTTTACCCACTATACCATAATGCAGGCCCAGCCCTCTCCCTATTGAACCATTTCATCTTTTCATGACTTCCTTTGCTGAGGTGCCTCCCACCTCAGCTTGAACATCAGTTTCTGAGAAACACCTCTCCTGCCCTCTCAAGCTGTGGGAAGTAGACCTCTGACATGCTCCCAGTATACCCTGTATTTACCTGTCACAGCAAAAATGACCAAGTGCCTCCTTCTTCCTTCAAACATCTTTCCTCTTTGGGCCAGGAATTTACATTGATAATCTTATTATTTCATTAATAACATTCAAATCAATCCATTTTGGACCAGTATTTTTGAAGATTAACCTTCAGGACAGATTAATGTCAAATTCTCCAAACCCTTTCATTCTTAACTGAAGAAGTCAACTCTTTTTGTAAAGATTTATTTTATTTATTTCAAAGGCAAAGAAAGAGGGAGAGACAGAGATCTTCCATCTACTGTCTAACTCTAAATGGTTGCAACAGTCAGGTCTGGGCCAGGCCATAGGCAAGAACCAGGAATTCCAACCCAGACACCCTTAAGCGTGACAGGAGCCCAAGCACTCAGGCCATCTTCTGCTGCTTTCTCAGACACATTAGCAGGGAGCTGGATCAGAAGCAGAAGCTGGGACTTGAACTGGTATTCATGTGGGATGCCAGCATTAGCAGGTGGCAGCTTAACCCCCTACATCAGAACACTGGCCTCAGAAATAGGCTTTTGAATGAGAAACCCAACAAGGAAAAGTCTATGCTTTAGTCAGGCTCCATAACATGACTGCCACTGACTTAAAGTATCTTCTCATCTTAAAGCAGCTCCTCATCTAATAAACTGCTGTAGTTAGAATAAAAAATGCAGTTTCCTTTTTTTTTTTTTTTAATTTCTTTTACAGGCAGAGTGGACAGTGAGAGAGAGAGACAGAGAGAAAGGTCTTCCTTTTGCCGTTGGTTCACCCTCCAATGGCCGCCGCGGTCGGCGCGCTGCGGCCGGCGCACCGCGCTCGTCCGATGGCAGGAGCCAGGTGCCAGGTGCTTTTCCTGGTCTCCCCATGGGGTGCAGGGCCCAAGCACCTGGGCCATCCTCCACTGCACTCCCGGGCCACAGCAGAGGGCTGGCTGGAAGAGGGGCAACCGGGACAGAATCTGGTGCCCCGACCGGGACTAGAACCCGGTGTGCCGGCGCCGCAAGGCGGAGGATTAGCCTGTTGAGCCACGGCGCCGGCCCAGTTTCCTTTTTTTTTAAAAAAAAATATTTATTTATTTATTTATTTATTTGAGAGGTAGAGTTACAGACAGTAAGAGAGACAGAGGGAAAGGTCTTCCTTCCGTTGGTTCATTCCCCAGATGGCTGCAACCGCCGGAGCTGCGCCGATCTAAAGCCAGGAGCCAGGAGCTTCTTCCCAGTCTCCCATGCGGGTACAGGGGCCCAAGCACTTGGGCCATCTTCTGTTTTCCCAGGCCACAGCAGACAGCTGGATTGGAAGAGGGGCAACGGGACTAAAACCGGTGCCCATATGGTATGACAACGCCACAGGCGGAGGATTAACCTACTGCGTCATGGCACCGGCCCCAAAAATGCAGTTTCTAAGCTCCCTCCCTGTGGAAGTAACACTCTGTCATGTTGTCATGTCTAGTTACTTATGTCCTGAGTGCTGGAAGGCTTTATAAACTCTTATTATCTAATCTATATTTTTCATGTAACTGATGACTGTAGTTTGATACACAGAGATAGAAACAGAAGTCCAAAAGCCTACCTATGCCTTCTGTGCTTCAACTTCTCCTTGTTAATCTGAGATAAAGCTAGTCATTGTAAAATAGGTACATAGGGCCTGGAGCAGACCACTTTCCCGACCTCAGGGGCTCTTGAAGGCCAGGAGCCTTCCCGTGACATACTCAGTAGAGAGGACTTCACCTCACAAAAGGCCTGAGTCTCAAGGGTTACAGCTTTTGGAGTTCGAACACTGAGGCTCTTTCACGGGAGCCCTGGCTCCCACGCTGCCTGGCTCAGGACTGAGTCCAGCCTGCGCTGCCACCTCTTCCATTCAGGAACATTGCCCGCCTCCTCCAGGCGCCCCTCCTCATCTTTCTCCTTTGTGCCCATACTACTCAAAAGGGAATCAGTCCCTTTCCAGCCAGAAAGTTCCTAGACTGCTGTACATGGGGGGCTGCAAAGAGTTTGTGGGAAATGTGCATTATCTTTATTTTTACAAAGGAGTTATGTATTTAATTTATTTGAAAGATAGAGTGACAGAGAGAAAGGGAGAGAGAGATCCTCTATCTGCTGGTTCACTCCCCAAATGGCTGCAGTAGGTGAGGTTGAGCCAGGCCAAAGCCAGGAGCCAGAGATTCCATCCGGGTCTCCCACTGGGTGGAAGGGACTGAAGCACTGGAGCATCAATTGCTGTGTACCCCACCCTCAACCCTAGCACATGAGAAGGTAACAGAGTTGGAAGCACAGTAGTTAGGACTCAAACCAGCGCTCAGATTAGGGATGCTTCATCACAAGTGGTGGCTTAACCCACTGGGGCACAATGCCAGCCCCATGTGCCTTATCTTTTAATGCCATTTTCCACTAACTTTTTAAAGTGCCTTCTTATAGCTTGATTCCCCTACTGTGACCAGTCTGTGCAGGAATTGGAAGCACCTTCTGCTAACCTATGATGTAACACCATTTCCGGTGTGTAGGTCTACATAAGTAAGAGGAGCACTGAAAGCTTTTTTTTTTTTTTTCAAAGCTTTTTCTTTTCTTTTCCTTTCTTTTCCTCTCTCTCTCTCTCTCTCTCTCTCTCTCTCTCTCTCTTTCTTATTTATTTACTTATTTATTTGAAAGACAGAGTTACAGAGAGGCAGAGGCAGAGAGAGAGTCTTCCATCCACTGGTTCAGTACCCAGATGGCTGCAATGGCCAGAGCTACGCTGATCTGAAGCCAGGAGCTTTTTCCAGGTCTCCCACACAGGTGCAGGCCCAAGGACTTGGGCATCTTCTACTGCTTTCCCAGGCCACAGCAGAGAGCTGGATCGGAAGTGGAGCAGCCAGGACTCGAACTGGTGCCCATGTGGGATGCTGCTGCTACAGGCGGCAGCTTTACCCGCTATGCCACAGCTCCAACCCTTTAGACTTTTATTTTCTTTATTTGAAAAGTAGAGTGACAGGGAGGGAAAGAGAAAGAGAAGGAGATCTTCCATATGCTAGTTCACTCCCGAAATGGTCGCAACAGCCAGGGCTGGGCCAGGCTGAAGCTAGAGCCAAGAACTCCATCCGGATCTCCCATGTGGATGGCACTTGAGCGATCATCAATTGCTTCCCCGGCACATTAACAGGGAGCTGGGTCAGAAGCAGAGCAGCAGGGACTCGAACCAGTACTCCAATATGGGATGCCGGCATTGCAAGCAGCAGACTAACCTACTGTGTCATAATGCCAGCCCCTAAAAATCTTTTTTAAAAAAAAAATTATTTGTTTTATCTGTTTGAAAGGGCACAGAAATAGATACAGACAGAGGTCTCCCTTCTGCTGTTTCACTCCCTAAAAGCATAGAACAACTAGGGCTGGGCCCCTCCAAAGCCAGGAAACCCCATCTGGGTTTCCCACATGAATGACAGGAACACAACTACTTGACCTATTACCTGCTGCCTCCTTGGGTATGTATTGGCAGGAAGCTGGAATTGGGAGCAGAGACATGAACCCGGGCACTCCTGTGTGGAGTGTGGACATCCCAAGTGGCACCTTAACTGCTATGCCAAGCTCCTGTCCCAGATCTTAATGTGAGAAAGAGAAAAAAATAAAATTCTGCTAGGGGCAGGGTACATCCTACTTAAGATAAGGGAAAATAAGCCCCAGAGAACTGAAACCATTTGCCCTAAGTTGTTCACTTACCAGGTAGCACAGCCAAAATTAAAACTATATGTGCAGGTTAAATTGCCACTTGAGACATTCTGCATCCTGTATCGGAGTGCCAGTTCAAATCTTGGCTCCTTGCTTCTGATCTTGCTTCTTACTAATACAACCTGGTAGGCAGCGGATAATGACCAATGTGCATGGATCCCTGCCAGCCACATGTGAGACCCAGATTGATTTCCTAGCATCTGGCTTTGGGATGGTCCCACCCTGACTGTTTCAAGCATTTGTGGGTGGAAGATTTCTCTCTCTCTCTCTCTCTCATTCTACCTTTCAAATGAATAAAAATTAATAAGTAGACATTTTTAGAGAGAGAGATATGTCCCTATAGCAAAGGCAGCAGCCAACAAAATGAAGAGACAAACTATGGAATGGGAGAAAATATTTGTGAACTTATATCTGAAAAGGAGTTGATATTTTAACTATATGAAGAACTCAACTCAATAGTAAGAAAACAGTACAATTAAAAATTGAGCAAAGGGCCCCAAAAAATTTCTCAAAAAAAAAAAAAGATCCAGAAAATTACACAAATGATTAACAGCTATGTGAAAAAATACTCAACATCACTGATCATCAGGGAAATGCAAATTAAAACTATAGTGCATTATCACCTCATACCAGTTATTAGGATGATTATTATAAAAATGACAAAAAATAAGCATTGGAGGCCAGCATTGTAGCACAGAGGGTTAAGCCTCCACCTGTTACGCTGGCATTCCATGTCCTGGCTGCTCTACTTCTGATGCAGCTCCTTGCTAATGCACCTGGAATGTAGCAGAAGATGGCCCAAGTACTTGAACGCCTGCCATCCACATGGGAAACCCAGATAAGGCTCCTGGCTTCTGACTTTAGCCTGGCCCAGCCCAGCTGTTGCTGCCCTTTGGGGAATGAACCAGTGGATGGAAGATCTCTCTCCATGTCTCTTTCTGTCGCTCTAACTCTGCCTTTCAAATAAATAAATAAATCTTAAACAAAACAAAACACAACAGCAAGGATCTAGAGAAGAGAAAATCTTTGTGAACTGTTGGTGGGCAGTAAATTAATATAGCCATTATAGAAAACTGTGGAGGTGCCTCAAAAAATTATAGATAGATAACCATATGATTGAACAATCTCATTTTGAGGCATATGTCCTAAGGAAATGTAATCAGTATGTGCAGGGCCGGCGCCATGGCTCACATGGCTAAACCTCCACCTGTGGCGCCCACATCCCATATGGGCGCCTGGTTCTAGTTCCGGTTGCTCCTCTTCCAGTCCAGCTCTCTGATGTGTCCCGGAAGGGCAGTGGAGGATGGCCCAAGGGCTTGGGCCCCTGCACCTGCGTGGAAGACCAGGAGGAAGCGCCTGGCTCCTGGCTTCAGATCGGCGTAGCACCGGCCATAGCTGCCATTTGGGGAGTGAACCAACAGAAGGAAGACCTTTCTCTCTCTCTCGCTCTCTCTCTCTTTCTCTCACTCACTGTCTGTAACTCTACCTGTCGAATAAATAAATAAAATCTTAAAAAAAAAAAAAGAAATCAGTATGTCTAAGAGTTATCTGTATTCCCATATTCATTGTAACAGTATTTAGAGCAGCCAACACATAGAAATAATCTGTTTATTGCTAGACGAATAAAGAAAAATGAGATGTGTACACTTATATGTACTATCCAGCCTTAAAAAATGAAAACTCCTGTAATTTACAACAGTGTGGGTGAACCTGGAGGATATTATCTTAAGAGAAATATTCCAAGCACAGAGAGGCAAATTGTCTCACCAGGATGTGGTATTTTAAAAAGTGAAACTCAAGAAGCAGAGAGCAGGATACCTGGTGCTGTGGTAGCAGAGACTAAGGAGCTGGAGGCAAAAGGTTACAGAATTTTAGTTACAAGGCCTACATTCAGGTGGCCTATTACACAATATGGTGACTATAATTACTAACAATGTATGTGTTCACTTGCTAACACAGTACAACTTAAAGGTTCTCACCACAAAAAAGTGAATGTGTGAAGTAATGGATATGTGAATTAGCTTGATTCAGCCATTCCACTGAGTATACATTTATCCAAAACATTCATAGGCTGTAAATATTATGTATTCTTGCCAACTTAAGGAAATAAAAATTTTAAAATATTTATTTATTTATTTGAAAGGCATAGTTGGCAGAGAGAGAGAGAGATCTTCCTTCCCATCTGCTGGTATACTCCCCAAATGGCCACAGTGGGTGGAGCTGGACCCATGTGAAGCCAGGAGCCAGGAGCTTCTTCTAGGTCTCCCACACACTTAGGCCATCTTCTACTGCTTTCCCAGGCCATAGCAGAGAGCTGGATCAGAAATGGAGCAGCTGGGACTCAAACTGGTACCCAAAAGGGATTCCAGCACTGTAGACAGCAGCTTTACCTGCTACGCCATAGCACCAGCCCAGAAAATAAATTTTTTAAAGATTTATTTATTTGTTTGAAAGAGTTACACACAGAGAGAAGGAGAAGCAGAGAGAGTGAGGTGCTCCATCTGCTGGTTCACTCCCCAATTGGTCACAATGGCCAGAGTTGTGCCAATACGAAGCCAGGAGCCAGGAGCTTCCTCCAGGTCTTCCCATGTGGGTACAGGGGCCCAAGGACCTGGGCCATCTTCCACTGCTCTCCCAGGTCATAGCAGAGAGGTAGATCAGAAGTAAAGCAGCCAGGACTTGAACCAGTGCCTGTATAAGATGCAGGTGGTGGCTTTACCCACTGTGCCACAGTGCCGGGCCCCCAGGAAGTAAATTTTTTTTTTTTTTGACAGGCAGAGTGGACAGTGAGAGAGAGAGACAGAGAGAAAGGTCTTCCTTTGCCGTTGGTTCACCCTCCAATGGCCGCCGCGGCTGGCGCGCTGTGGCCGGCGCACCGCGCTCATCCGATGGCAGGAGCCAGGTGCTAGGTGCTTTTTCCTGGTCTCCCATGGGGTACAGGGCCCAAGCACCTGGGCCATCCTCCACTGCACTCCCTGGCCACAGCAGAGAGCTGGCCTGGAAGAGGGGCAACCGGGACAGAATCCGGTGCCCCGACCGGGACTAGAACCTGGTGTGCCGGCGCCGCAAGGCGGAGGATTAGCCTGTTGAGCCACGGCGCTGGCCGGAAGTAAATTGTTAAAAGAAACAATCTATGCCATAGGTATGTAAATAAAATATTTTTAGGCCGGCACCGTGGCTCAACAGGCTAATCCTCCGCCTTGCGGTGTGGGCACACCGGGTTCTAATCCCGGTCGGGGCACCGATTCTGTCCCGGTTGCCCCTCTTCCAGGCCAGCTCTCTGCTGTGGCCCAGGAGTGCAGTGGAGGATGGCCCAGGTGCTTGGGCCCTGCACCCCATGGGGAGACCAGGAAAAGCACCTGGCTCCTGGCTCCTGCCATCGGACGATCGCGGTGTGTCGGCTGCAGCGCGCCGTCCGCGGTGGCCATTGGAGGGTGAACCAACGGCAAAAGGAAGACCTTTCTCTCTGTCTCTCTCTCTCACTGTCCACTCTGCCTGTCAAAAAAATATATATATATTTTTAATGCTGCTTAGAAAAAAACAAATCCCCAAAATATCCAAGTATAACTAGTAAACTGTCTCTTACTATTTAAAACAGAAGAGGTAGCAGGTATCAGGAGTTTCCTAATGCCATGGCCATTAAACAATTTTCGTGAATCCAGGCCTTTATTACTCATCTTTCCTGTCTCTTCCTCTCGTCACTGATTTCTTTCTCATCTACACAAAGTGCAGGATATTTGTCTCATGAGTCACCAGGCTTTTGGTAGAATCCAGTAAGTTAGGTGAACTAGAAATGTATTATTGCAGAGTAGATCTGTTCATCAGAAAATTTAAACATGCCTGGCTACATACTTTTTAGCTTGATATGCAGGGCCTCCACCTTCTGACTGTCAAAACAGGCTCCTGAAGTATTTTACATAGTTTGGTGATGAACTGTCTGTACTCTTTTGTAACCAATAAGTGCCCAATAAATGTCTGAAATATTCCTAAGGTACCTGGCACAGTTTTGAAACAGCATGGACTTTAAAGCTTGTCTGAGTTTGTGTCCTGTCTCCACCTTGACCACTTTCAAGAATTTGGGCAATTTATTATCTTTCTTTGTCTCTTTTCTCCTCACATATAACTTGAAAAAGATTGGAAGAGTTTTGTAAGAATGTGATGATAAATGAATTTTAGTAGCTAGGTCACAGGAGGGAGCAAATAAATTGTGATTCTGATTTTAATTCTAGAAGCACTCCGTTAGGTGCGCCTGGGCTTGTTTAGAACTTGTTCTAGAGAAGGGCAGTTTGGACTTGGTACGTCTGCATCCCGAATTGGGGTTTATGTCTAGCTCCCCACCAAGGTGCACCCTGTGACGCCTCAGTTGATATTTCAAGTAGTTGGGTGCCGCCTACATGGGAGACCTGGATAAATTCTGGGCTCCTGTCTTTGGCCTGGCCCAGTTCTGGCTGTGGTGGGCATTAGGGAAGTGAACCAGAAAGTGAATGATTATCTTTCTTACTCTGTCTGCCTTTCAAATAGATAAATAAATAAGGTTTACCTCCCCACTCCCCGCCAAAAAAAAAAAAGTTGTTCTAGGTTAGGTTGACTAGTGCTTAATATTAGAGTTTTTTCATTATTTGAATCAATAATTCTTCCCTACTGGAAACCTGTAGATTTGCAAAACGGCAAGTAATTAAATAGAATCTCTTTTGCTGCCTGCTTCTTCAGCATCTTTCTCACTACAGAAAACTAAGGAAAGGTCGCAGTACAAATGCAAGTTGCTACCTAAGATAATCCAACCTTGTCTTAAATGGAGAGCAAACTCAGGAGCCATGTCCCAATTAATATATGTAAATAGTGAACAGACATATGCACTATGCGCAATTAAGTATGAGACTTCCTCAGGGTAGATACAGGGTATTTTACTATTGTATTCAAATATAACTTACAATGAGGTTAATCTCATGCATATTTAATGATATATGTAATTGTTATGCTGCTGCATGATAATTAGGCATTGAATGTTGTTTACATAAATGACTATAATTGGCTAATTTTACATAACCATACTCATATTTTAGTGTTTGCTCATTTTATTACTGTTCTGGAATCCATAATCATGCCAATGACAGCAGTTTTCTGCGGAACTGTTTTCTATTTAATCAAGCACTCACATAAGCACGCTCTTCTAAATGACACAGCAGTGTTCTATCCTGACTTAGTACCAACAATATCTACTGTTCAAGGCTCTTTGTAAATATTCTCTCATTTAGTCCATAAGAAACCCTGAAAGGAAGCTGTTACTCCCATTTCTTGATTCATTAACTGATACTCAGAGAATGTAGGCAGGCAGAATAGAGATTCAGCCCTTTTCCATCACTTTATACCACCTTGGAGGGTAATGGATCCCATCAGAGATAAGTAAAGTTTCTTTAGGGAGACAGAGTGGTTCTCCAAAGAGAAAAGGAGTCAATGGACTCATCCTGAAAGAGGGAGGGGTCAGTTCCATAAGAGCTGGAACCTGTTGGAGCTGACTTTCTTAGTGCCTATTCAAGGAGGGGAGCTTCCGCCAGTGATTTCAAATAGTGTTGCCCCATTACTCCTTACTATATTGCAGAGGTATCTCTTCAGCCTAGTGCCATTGAATATTTGGATTTTAGGATAAATTCTCTTTATTCTGATTCCTTACAAAAGAACTCTAAGGGTCAAGCTAGTGTTTTTCAACCTATTTTTTTAATTAGTGGTACACACTATTGATTTCTTCTTTTTAAAAAATATTTACTTATTTATTTGACAGTCAGAGTTATAGAGAGAGGAGGAGAGACAGAGAGAAATCTTGGATCTGCTGGTTCACTCCCCAAGTGGTCCCAAAGGCTGGTACTGGGCCAGGCCAAAGCCAGGATCCAGGAGCTTCTTCCAGCTCTCCTTCCTGAGTTCAGGGACCCAAGCACTTGGATCATCTTCTGCTTCTTTCCAAGGCACATTAGCAGGGAGCTGGATTGGAAGTGGAGCAGCTGGACACAAACTGGCACCAGTGTTGTGGGCAGCAGTTTTACTGCTACACCACAGTGCCAGCTTCTAGAGCATTCTCATGTATTCATCTCTTCATTCAGTAAGCATTTCTTGAATCCTGCCAGGCCATGAACTGTGCCAGGTACTAGGGATTCAAAGACTAATAAATACTCTTCTAGCAGGGGAACCAGATATACACACAAATGATTACATTACCAGATAGGTGAGCTATCATAGAATTATGCTGTGGATGCTGAAGTCTCCGAGAAGGTAGTAGTCAGCATGAGGAAGAATTAAAGAGTAGAGCTCTGGGAAGTGATGAGCTAAGTCTCTGGGAATAGGGAAAGAAATTCCAAGTGAAAAAAAAATATGCAAAGAACTAGAAACATGACATTTGCTCTTTCTGACTGGAGTAGAGAGCACAAAAGAAGATCACTGTCCATGAAGTAGTTCAGGGAGAGGTCAAATCGTACAGGGCTTTCACTCTACTCCTGAAGTTCTGGGGAGCCCATGAAGCATTTTATATTATGAAATGTTGTTGTCATTAACCTGGGCTTTAGGGGCCTGGTTGGAGTCCTAGCTCTGCTTCAGACTCCTGTTAATGTGCACCTGGGAGGC
Organism: Sylvilagus floridanus; assembly: GCA_949820135.1. Lineage (NCBI taxonomy): Eukaryota > Metazoa > Chordata > Mammalia > Lagomorpha > Leporidae > Sylvilagus > Sylvilagus floridanus. The sequence continues at coordinate 37,092,655 of OX463237.1, read as the reverse complement.
AGCAGGTGATGCCTCCAGTACTTGAGTTCCTGCCACCCACGTGGGAGACCCGGATTGAGTTCCTGGCTCTTGACTGTGGTTTGGCCCAGTCTGGGTTGTTGTGGGCATTTAGGGAATGAACTTGCAGATGGAAAACACTGTCTCTCTGCCTTTTTTTTTTTTTTTTAAGGGAAAAGATTTATTGTCAGGGATTGGGGGGAAGCTGACAGGCTGCCTCCCCGTGCACAGAGAGAACAGCCCTCTCTGCCTTTCAAGTAAACCAAAATAAGTAGGGACTGGCGCTGTGATATAGCTGGTAAAGCCGCTGCCTGTGGCACCAGCATCCCATATGGGCACCAATTCGAGTCCCGGCTGCTCCACTTCCCATCCAGCTCTCGCTATGGCCTGGGAAAGCAGTGAAAGATGGACCAAGTTCTTGGGCCTCTGCACCCACGTGGGAGACCTGGAAGAAGTTCCTGGTTCCTGACTTCAGATCGACGGAGCTGCGGCCTTTGCAGCCAACTGGGGGGTGAATCAGCTAATGGAAGACCTCTCTCTCTCTGCCTCTTTTCTCTGTGTAACTCTGACTCTCAAATAAATCAATAAGTAAACATTTTTACAAATAAAAAGCAGAGGCAAATGGTTTAGCTATACAAAACTCAAAATCTCTATACAGCAGAAAAAGCATCTTAAATAATGTCAAGACATAAATGGAAAAAATATTTGTAACTCATATCACAAAGAGCAAATCCTCTAGAAATAGATAAGAGATCAGCCGTACAAGAGAAATGTCAGTGACAGAAATAGGCAGTTTATGTGTAGATTTTGAGGTTAACTACTTAGTTTAGAATTTTACTTAGGTCACTTCCTAGCTCTGTGACCTTGGACACAAAATGCAGATGATAATTGTAGCTGTCTCAGGGAGTTGAGATGAAAGCCAGGCAGAGGAACCTGATAACTCATGGTAAAAGAAGGAAGAGCACAGAGGAAAATGGGTTCTACATTTCTGATATGTGGGAACCTTGAAGCAAAGAGATTATAGGAAGAGAACCAACCCAATCCCCATCAGACCTTTCTTTCATTAGGAGCAGTGATTTATTAAGCCCCTGCAAGTGAGACACAGCACTGCACCTTGGGATACCAGTTTAGTAAAACCCACATGGAACTGGCCCTCAGTGTAGTGTCCCTCTGTAACAGAGACAGGCATCCATCAAATACTACAGACGGGTATTAATAAAAATAACAAGAATAATATCCTGAAGGACACAGCAGTGTAACTGGGGAGCCTCGGGGAGTTTGGGAGCTCACACTGAGGAGCTGTGTTTTGAGTCAGTATCTGAAAGTTGAGTGTGGCATTGAATAGTAGCTGGTAGGGGAAGGGAGTGTGAGAGGGTAGAGAGGATGTTCTGGGCGGGGCCACGGCTTAGGCCCTGAAAGACTCCTCCACTGCAGCGGAAGCCAGAGGAAAAAGGAAGCCTTCGGGGGAGACCAGATCATCGATCATCGAGGGTCTTGCCGGTCTTGGGAGGAGTCGGGACTTCATTTTGATAGCAATGGGAAGTCACCTAAGGGTCTCTGGTGGAAGAACTACAAGATCGCACTTGGGTTTTGAAGAGCTCACTCTGGCTGCGCAGCAGAGAGCTGTGTGCAGAGTGAAGGAAGGAGAGCCAGACTCAGGCTGGTGCCCTTCAGACCAATGGTGTGCTCTCTGAGCTACTTGTTTTCCTAATATTACTTTAGCAGAAGGCAAAGCCTTTTATTCTTTAACGTAATAAATTTGCATCAAATGTTAGCCATCCTTTTTATCTACAGTAGGAGATAAAAGGCTTAAAATTAATCCACCAGGAAGAATGAGTACATTGAGTGAAAGGATTTCATTGAAGCAGAAAGGGGAATCAGATTCTTTCCTTTCTAGAAAGGAGGGCGGGAGCTAGGGGAGTAAACACTGATAGCTCAGTGGGGAGGAGAGGAGCCAGACAGACTTCCTCTCCCAAGCACTGACTGGCTATTTTGCCCAAGTTTATCTTCTCTGTGCTCAGATAAAAACGTTGGGCAAAGGTACTTTACGGCTTACCCTGGCAGGCTCATTGCTTTTTAAGGGAAGTAGCCCCAGGAATTTAGATACTTTGCTGCATATTGCAATTATTTCCAACACTATAGAGTTGTCATTGATATGTAGGAAAATAATATCTAAATAAATCATTCTGAAATTGAACTTGCACATTTCTTAGCTGGTTTAATTTCACAATCAGACAATGACTAGTAATCTTTTTGAAAATTGCTTTTTTTTTTTAATCTTGCTGCAATAAAGAATTGAATAGGGTTGGAGTATGCTAATGACCCAGCCACCTTCTTTTGTTGGGTAGAGTCAACAAAGCATAGTCCTTCAGGGTGGGAGACCTCCAGCTTGTGGAAGCCTAAGAAGTTTATTTCAGCGCAGTGCCCTTCTCCGGATGCTTGCATCCCATGTCAGAGTGCCTGGTTGAAATTCCGGCTACTCTGTTTCTAATCCAGCTTCCTGCTAATGTGGACTCTAGGAGATAGCAGGTGATTGCTCAAATGCTGTGGTCTGAACCACCCATGTGGGAGACCTGGACTGAGTTCTAGATTTGTGGTTTTGGCCTGGCCTAGCTTGGCTATTGCAAGCATCTGGGGAGTTAACCAACAGGAGGAAGATCTCGCCTCTGTTGCTCTGCCTTTCAAGTAGATGAAAATAAATAAACATTTTTTAAAAAGATTTATTTATTTATTTGAGAAGCAGAGTTACAGAGAGAGAGAGAGAGAGAGAGAGAGAGATAGACAGAGAGAGAACTTCCATCCTCTGGTTCACTCTCCAATTGGTCTCAATGGCCAGAGCTGGGCCAGACTGAAACCAGGAGCCAGGAGCTTCTTCTGGGTTCCTCACGTGGTGCAGGTTCCCAAATATTTGGGCCATATTCCACTACTTTCCCAGGCACATTAGTAAGGAACTGGATGGGAAGTGAGTAGCCAGGAAAAGCCAAGTTTTCTATTTGAAAACCATATGGGATGCCAGTGCTGCAGGTGCAAGCTTAATCTACTTTGCCACAGTGCCAACCCCAAATAAGCATTTTAATAAAAAGTTGATTCAATATACATAGAGTATACCAGAGGTCACCAGAGGCTTGGCAGGGTAGGAAGTAGGGATACAGAAAAAGGATGAAAAACAGATATCAAAATACAGTTAGGGCCGGCACCATGGCTCAACAGGCTAATCCTCCGCCTTGCAGCGCCGGCACACCGGGTTCTAGTCCCGGTCAGGGCACTGGATTCTGTCCCGGTTGCCCCTCTTCCAGGCCAGCTCTCTGCTGTGGCCAGGGAGTGCAGTGGAGGATGGCCCAAGTGCTTGGGCCCTGCACCCCATGGGAGACCAGGAGAAGCACCTGGCTCCTGCCATCGGATGAGCGCGGTGCACCGGCCACAGCGCGCTGACCATGGCGGCCATTGGAGGGTGAACCAATGGCAAAGGAAGACCTTTCTTTCTGTCTCTCTCTTCTCTCACTGTCCACTCTGCCTGTCAAAAAAAAAAAAAATACAGTTAGGAGAAATAAGTTCCAGTGCTCCATATAGCACGGTAGGGTGACTGACAACAAGTTTTGAGTGTTCCTAACAAAGAAATGACAAATGCTAATCAACCTGATTCAATCATTAGACAGCATATACATGTATCAAAATTGTACATGATGCCCCACAAAGTAGTGATTATATGTCAGTTAAACACTTTTTTAAAACCTAGGAGACCTTAAAATCTTTTTGAGAAATATGGTTTTTAGGACTTTTAGGCATAAACATTGATAGGTTGCTTTTTTTATTTTAAGATTTATTTATTTATTTGAAAGTCAGAATTACAGAGAAAGAGGAAGAGATCTTCCATCCTCTTGTTCACTCCCCAAATAGCCCCAGTGACTGGGGGTGGGCCAGCCCGAAGCCGGGAGCCAGGAACTTCTTCCAAGTGCAGGGGCCCAAGGACCTGGGCCATCTTCCAGAGAGCTGGATTGGAAGAGGAGCAGCTGGGACTAGAACCGGTGCCCAAAGGGGGTGCCTGCGCTTCAGGCCAGGGCTTCAACCCACTACGCCATCCATTGCCTTTTTCAAAAGGTGCAGTTAGCAACTTCAGCCACTGGATGGCAGAAATTCACAAGAGTCCATTGGAAGTTCCTAAATTAAACCCAAGGCATGCATCTGTTGCAGCATTGCCCAGGTGAAGGAGAGTTAGGTAAAAGAAAAGAACTTTTGTACCTAAAATTTTAGTACAGACATGGATCTAAGTTCCCTAGAAATTCAGACTAGGAGAAATTTTTAGTATTAGGTGACAGACAAGTTAGATCACTGAAAAAAATGAAGAGAAAAAGGAAAAGTATTGGAATAATGAGGAAGAGATAAAGAAATCTGAGACAACAATTATTAAGTCTGGAGAGATGAATTCAGGTGTTACCAATAAGTATAGTATGGGTTCTCACTGGTTTGCAGTTCCCTCATAACTGATAGCAGCTTTGATGTGAAAATACAGGTATCTCATCTCATTTTCTTCTTCTTTATTTTTTTTAAGATTTATTTATTTATTTACTTGAAAGTCAGAGTTACACAGAGAGAGAAGAGACATAGAAGGAGAGAGAGAGAGAGAGAGAGAGAGAGAGCGAGAGAGAGGTCCTCCACCCACTGGTTCACTCCCCGGTTGTCATAACTGTGCCAATCTGAAGCCAGGAGCCAAGGTCTTCTTCCATGTCTCCCACATGTGTGCAGGGGCCCAAGGCACATTAGGACGTGGGCCATCTTCTACTGCTTTCCCAGGCCATAGCAGAGAGCTGGATTGGAAAAGGAGCAGCTGAGACTCAAGTGGCACCCATATTGGATGCCAACACTGCAGGTGATGACTTTACCCACTGAGCCACAGCGCTGGCCCCCTCATTGTCTTCTGAAGTCAGCTATGCACTGGTTGGGATGCCTTCTAGGGTGGCTGAGTCCCATGTCAGAGTGCCTGGGTTTGGGTCCTGCCTCTGCTTCCTGTTTCAGCTTCCCGCTGGTGCAGACTTGGGAGGCAGCAGGTAATGGCCCAGCTGACTGGATCCCTGCCACCCACATGGAAGACAGAGTGAGTTGCAGGCTCCTGGAACTCAGCTCCAGCATTATAGGTCAGGCATTAATCCTGGGACAACTGGTGGATGGAGGGCCTTTCCCTGTCTCTGTCTTTCAAACGAATGCAAATAAAAAACAAATTTTTAAAAAACCTTTATTAAAGTCAAGGCTAGCATTGTGGTGCAGTGGGTTAAACAGCCATCTGCCATGACACCAACTCATATGGATATCAGTTTGAGTCCTGGCTCCTCCCCTTCCCATCCAACTCCCTGCTAATGTGCCTGGAAAAGCAGTGGAGGATGGCCCAAGCACTTGTCCCTGCCACCCACATGGGAGACCTGGATGTATTCCAAATTCTCGGCTTTAGCCTGGCCCAGCCCTGGCCTTTACGGCCATTTGGGAAGTGAACCAGCAGATAGAACTCTCTCTGTAACTCTGCCTTTCAAATAAAACAGAAGAGGAGTTAAAGAAAAATAAAAAACAACTAGGTAAAGTCAGTTATGCTACCTTTAGCTATCCATTTGGTAGTGTGACAACACATTTTTTGTGTCTAGTAAGAACATGGTGCTTTGTTGGCACTATAGAGATATACAAACTAACACAGGCACTGAAGGCTTCAAGCAGAAAAACCGGGTACACATAAAAAGATAGAAGGGACATTTCCATTTCACCTCACTGTTAAGACGTGTTGGAGTATCTGGGTTTGAGCTTTGGGTCCACTCCTGGTTCCAGCTTCCTGCTAATGGGTACCCTGGGAGTTAGCAAATGATGGCTCAGGTAGTTGGGTCTCTACCACACACGTGGGAGTCCTGGATTCAGTTTTGGGCTCCTGGCTTTGGGCTGGCCCAGATCCAGTTCTTGTGGACATTTGGAGCACAAAGCAGCAGTGTATCTCTCTCTCGCTCCCCCCACTCCCCGCCCTGGTCTCTCTCCCTCTTAAATAAATAAAATAAAATTTTAAAAAATCTACTTGAAACTCAGAGAGACAAAGAGACAGTGAGACAGAGATCTCTTCCATCTACTCATTCCATCTCTAAATGCCCACAACAACTTCGCCTGGGCCAAGTGGAGCCAGGAACCAAGAACCCTATCTGAGTCTCCCACATGCATGGCAGGAACCCAAGCACTTGGGCCATCATTCACTCCTTTCCCAGGTGTATTAGCAGGAAACTGGATTGGAAGTGAAGCAGCCAGGACTCGAACTGGTATGGAATGTTGGCATTGCAAGCAAGTATTTAACATGCTGCACCACAACGTCCACCCCAATAAATAAATTTTGAAAAAGATATACTTGGGAAAAAGGTGAAATGATGTTCAATCCATGCTAAGATTTGAAAATATACATAGCTCAGTATATGGGCCAAATAGAAATGTGGTAGTTGTACATTAGCCAAAAAAGGGGAGCAGGTTAAGAGTGGTGTAAGGAGAATGGTGTTAACAGATGTCCTATTTGTAGATGAATCTATCTGTACTGTCTTTAAAGAGATTTACTGGGGCCCATGCTGTGGTGTAGCAGGTAAAGCCGCTGCCTACAGTGCCTGCATCCCATATGGACGTCGGTTTGAGTGCTGGCGGCTACACTTACATAGCTCTCTGCTATGGCCTGGGAAAGCAGTAGAAGATGGCCCAACTCCTTGGGCCTCTCACCCACAAAGGAGACTTGGAGGAAGCTCCTGGCTCCTGGCTTTGGATCAGCTCAGCTCTGGCGATTGCAGCCATCTGATATGGGAAGTGAACCAGTCAATGGAAGACCTCTCTCTCTGCCTCTGCCTTCTGTAACTCTGCCTTTCAAATAAATAAATAAATAAATCTAAAAAAATTATCAGTGTTAACAGTGGTTATCTCTGAAGGGAGGGGCTAGGTATAACTTTTGTTTATGCTTCCCAATATTTTCTAAAAAGATTTATAATGTGATTATACTTTTTTTTTAGATTTATTTATTTTATTTGAAAGGCAGAGTTACAGAGACACAGAGGCAGAGAGAGAGGCTTCCTTCCGCTGGTTCACTCCCCAGAGGCACAATGGCTGGAGCTACACCAGTCCAAAGCCAGGAGCCAGGTGCTTCCTCCAGGTCTCCCACACAGATGAGAGGCCCAAGCACTTGGGCCATCTTCCACTGCTTTCCCAGGCTATAGCAGACAAGTGGATTGATTTTAGTCCCGGCTGCTCTTCTTCCAATCCAGCTCTCTGTTGTGGCCTTGGAAAGCAGTAGAAGATGGCCCAAGTCCTTGGGCCCCTGATCCACGTTGGAGACCTGGAAGAAGCTCCTGGCTCCTGGCTTCAGATGGGTTCAGCTCCGGCGTGGCTGTCAATTCAGGAGTGAACCATCGGGTGGAAGACCTCTCTCTCTCTCTCCCTCTGCTTCTCCTCTCTCTGTGTAACTCTGACTTTCAAATTAATAAATAAATATTTTAAAAAAGTGTAGGATTCAAAGTTGTTAACTGCCGAGGGGATCAGAGGATGCTCAGTAGGTTCTTGATTTGTTCGGGAAACAATTGGCTCCAAAGCAAGATGGACCATTTTAATCCTATCACTGAATTTCTATAAGGTCAGAATAAGTGTCACCCAAATTATATTCTTGCAGAAGATTTGATGAGTATAGACTTTCTTTTTTTAAAAATTAGTTAATTTATTTATTTGACAGAGTTAGTGAGAGAGACAGAGAGAAAGGTCTTCCTTCCGTTGGTTCACCCCCAAATGGCCGCTATGGCTGGAGCTACGCCACTCCGAAGCCAGGAGCCAGGTGCTCCTGCACTTCCTTCAAACCTGTTGTCATTCATGCTTTGCACCTGTTCTACCTGTCAGGCTCAGTTGAGGTGTTCGCTCAGGCCTGAGAGCCGGAGGTTCCCTGTGGTCATAGCTTAAGGAATCCTTGGACAATACTTAAAGAAAGATACAATTCATGTTTGCTTTTGACCAGATAACTAAGAGATCAGAATTCTTAGAAACAGACACTTGTCACCAAAATGAAACCATTTCAGACTCTTTTTTCTTGTTTAAAGATTTATTTTTTTGAAAGGCAGATTGAGAGAAAGAGAGAGAGAGAGAGAGAGAGAGAGAAATCTTCCTTCCACTGGTTCACTCCCCCAAATGGCCACAATGGCCAGGGCTGGGCTAGGCTGAAGCCAAGAGCCTCATCTGGGTCTCCCATTTGGGTGCAGGGGCCTAAGCACTTGGGCCATCATCTTCTGCTTTTCCAGGTGCATTTGCAGGGAGCTGGATTGGAAGTGGTGCAGCTGGGACTCAAACCAGCACCCATTTGAGTGCTGCAAGAAGCAGCCTAATCCATTATGCCACAATGCTGGTCCGTATTTCAGACTCTTAAGAGAAGAGTTGTGGTGTAGTGGGTTAAGCTGCCATCTGCTTTGCCAGCATCCAATATGGACACCTGATCAAGTCCTGGCTCCTCCAATCATGATCCAGCTCCCTGCTAAAGTGCCTGGGAAAAGCAGTGGAGGATGCCCCAAGTGTTTGGGCCCCTGCATCCATGTGGGAGACCCAGATGAAGCTCCTGGCTCCTGGCTTTGGTCTGGTTCAGCCCTGGCTATTATGGCCATTTAGGGATTGAATGAGTGGGTGGAAGATCTCTCTCCTTTTTTCTCTCTCTTTCTCCTTCTTTTCTCTGTGTAACTCTGCCTTTCAAATAAATAAAATAAATCTTAGAGAGAGAGAAAAAGAGAACAGGCCAACACCCTGCCTCACCCCTTCCTCCCTTCTCTTTTTTTATCTGAACGCCGCTTCACGATGAGCTCTTTCCACCTTCTCACCACACACTTACTTCAGTTGGTCAAACTCTGCTTGTAGCCACGTCCCTGTGAGAAAGAGCATCATCATCATTGTTTTGCTCTGGAATGCAGCTCACTGTCAAAGTAAGGTGAATGTCAGAGCCACTTGAGGAATTCTGGGTTGTTGGAAGACGGTCTTCTCTTTGCCGTCCCTGAACCCCTTGGCCATGACTTACAAGGAGGACTTTGGAATGCTTAGGGTAAAGTTTCCTCTGCCAGTGTGCTGATGGCTATGTGTAGTGGCAAAGACTGAATACTAAAATCCTGGGTACATGAACCTGGGCGAGCAGGTGAGCATGAAGTCTGCTGTGAGGACAACAGAGGTGTTGGGAGCTGTGCCACACTATCAGTTGCCTTTCCCTGTTCCTTGCCTGCTGTGTTTGAAGTGTTTTATGAAAAAGAGCAGTGAGATCTATTCATAGTGCTTGGAGGGAAGACTGTTTTCATTTGATGGGATGGAACTGTGTCCATTTTTTTTTTTTTTTTTTTTTTTTTTTTTTTTACAGGCAGAGTGGACAGTGAGAGAGAGAGACAGAGAGAAAGGTCTTCCTTTTGCCGTTGGTTCACCCTCCAATGGCCGCCGCGGTCGGCGCGCTGCGGCCGGCGCACCGCGCTCGTCCGATGGCAGGAGCCAGGAGCCAGGTGCTTTTCCTGGTCTCCCCATGGGGTGCAGGGCCCAAGCACCTGGGCCATCCTCCACTGCACTCCTGGGCCACAGCAGAGGGCTGGCCTGGAAGAGGGGCAACCGGGACAGAATCCGGTGCCCCGACCGGGACTAGAACCCGGTGTGCCGGCGCCGCAAGGCGGAGGATTAGCCTGTTGAGCCACGGCGCCGGCCGGAACTGTGTCCATTTTTATGGGTGTATAAAATGAACCACAGATGCTGGTAGTGGTGTCAGCAGCAGGGTCAGAGCAGGGGAACTCTGCCGTCCAGGCTCTCCCCTCGCTGCCTTGACCTCTCTGCTTGTCATGTCCCTACGGAAGACATGGTGTAGAAGTGACAGGTGTCTGCTGTGGAAGTGAGAAGACTGTGTAGAGAAAGATGCTGTATTCATAAGATGTGTGAGGCAGAGCAGAACTTTTCAGAAGTACATTTGGTGGATGACTGATCCTTGTAGCTTCTTTTGGGTTTGATGGGTTGAGAGTGTGTTGTTCAACCTGGAGTCTGAAAGGAAATATGAAAGATCAGGAACAATGCAAATGGACAGTTCTTCCTATGCCAACACAGCACAGGCACAAGAGTCAAGTAGAAAACCCCATGTAATTCCAAGTACCTTTTATTTTGCCTCTTTGTTACCTGGTAATTGCACTGAGAACGTATGGGCAAGGTGTACCTGTAGATGAGGAACTACGCTGGTTGAAATGTTTAGCCCTTTGGCAAAGTGCCCATCTATCCCTTGACCAATTTGTCTTGAATGGAAGACAAATTGAGTTTGTGGCTGGCTTGGATCCCAGATGCAAAGGAACTCTACTTCATCCCTTTAGTCATACCCAAACAATCCCATTGTATTTTGAAAACACCCAGAGTCCTTAGTGCACATAGACTAGATATGTCCGACCATCCAATTCCACTCTACCATATGTTTCCATGCCCCATATAATGTTGTTTGTACTTTCTAAATGTTTTACTGTTATGAACATAATTACAGGTTTGTTTTCATCAGTCTTTCCCTCTCCCCCCGACTGGATTATAAGCCTCTTTAAGGCAGAAAACTTGGCACATGGGTTTTTAGTAAAACTACTGGATAGGTGAAGCAGCCAAATGTAGCAGTACAGGAATTAAAAGACCTGGATGCTATTTCTGTTTCAATCTGCCGTGTGACCATGGGGAAGTCACATACTCTCCCCAGCCCTCAAAGTAAATGTCAGTAAAATGCAGACATCTGCCCTGCTGCCTCCCAGGGCTTTTGTGAGGCATAAATGTGGTAATATGTAGAAGACTGCCACCTTATTACAATTTTTATGAGTTCCTTTGCCACTTGGTTGCGTATTGTGACCATAGGAGTTTAGGTAGAGTTGATGCTACATAGTTAGTTCTGATGCTACATTGGAATTTTAGTCCCCTTCAGGTTTATTTTTTCCAGTTTTTCATAAAAATGATAATACTGATTGGGGTAAAGAACAAAAAATACACCATATGGTAAAATCATACTAATTTATATAGGTTCATCATCCAATATTGAAAGAAATAGGATTAAAGAAAATATTGACCAGCCAGAGATGACAAATTGGTGGCTGATGCCTGGAATACTGTGATAAGAAAGATTCTGATACCTGGCCTGGGTGGAAAGAGTATCATGCTTGATTGTTGATTTGTGCAATTATCATCAAATTAAAGAGCAGAGGGGTGGACATTGTGGCACAGCTGCCTGTGACCCGGAATCCCGTGTCATCCCATATCAGTGTGCTGGTTTGGGTCCCGGCTGCTCTGTTTCTGACCCAGCTCCCTCTAATGCTCCAGGGAAGTCAGCGAATGATTGCTTATAGACTTGGGCCCCTGACACCTGCCAAAGAAACACAGATGAAGTTCCTGCTTCCTGGCTTCGGCCTGGCCCAGCCACAACTGTTGCAGCCATTTGAGTAAGCCAGCAGATGCAAGATCTCTCTCTTTCTGCCTCTCTCTGCCAGTCTGTTACCCTGGCTGTCAAATGGAGCAGCCAGGACTCGAACTGGTGCCCATATGGCTCTGCAGGTGGCGGCTTTACTTGCTATGTCACAGTACCAGCCCCATAAATAAAGCTTTTTTTTTTTTTTTTTTTTTTTTGATGGGCAGAGTTAGAAAGTGAGAAAGAGAGAGAGAGAGAGAAAGGTCTTTCTTCCATTGGTTAACCCACCAAATGGCCGCTACGGCTGGCGCTGCACCGATCCAAAGCCAGGAGCCAGGTGCTTCCTCCTGGTTTCCCATGCGGGTGCAGGAGCCAAGCACCTGGGCCATCCTCCACAGCAGAGAGCTGGACTGGAAGAGGAGCAACTGGGACAGAATCCGGCGCCCCAACTGAGACTAGAACCCGGAGTGCCAGCGCCGCAGGCGGAGAATTAGCCTAGTGGGCTGCGGCACCGGCCTCCCATAAATAAATCTTTAAAAACAAACAAATAGGGGCCAGCGCTGTGGAACCCTTGCCTGAAGGTTAACCCCCTTGCCTGAAGAGCTGGCATCCCATATGGGTGCTGGTTCTACTCCCAGCTGCTCCTCTTCGGATCCAGCTCTCTGCTGTGGCCTAGCATAGCAGTAGAAGATGGCCCATGTCCTTGGGTTCCTGCACCCGCATGGGAGACCCTGAAGAAGCTCCTGGCTCCTGGCTTTGGATCGGCACAGCTCCGGCTGTTGTGGCCATCTGGGGAGTGAACCAGCGGGTGGAAGACCTCTCTCTCTCTCTCTCTCTCTCTCTCTCTCTGTAACTCTGCCTGTCAAATAAATAAAATAAATCTTTTTTAAAAAAAATAAATCTTTTTTTAAAAAGTCCACAGATGGAGGCTGGCACTGTGGCATAGTGGATAAAGCCACTGCCTGCAGTGCCGGCATCCCATATGGGCACTGGCTGGAATCCTGGCTGTTCTACTTCCAATCCAGTTCTCTGCTATGACCTGGGAAAGCTGTACAAGGTGGCCCAAGACCTTGGGCCCCTGTGCCTGCGTGGGAGACCTGGCTCCTGGCTTTGGATTGGCACAGCTCCAGCCATAGCAGCCATCTGCCTCTCCTCTCTCTATGTAACTCTGACTTTCAAGTAAATGAATAAATCTTTAAAAAGTTTTAAAAAATAAAAAAATTAAAAGGCCACAGAGGAAAATACAGTTGCAATAAAAAAATAGAATTAAAGAGCTGCAGAGTATGAGTACCATCCTGTACTGGATAATCCTTGAGACTGAGTCTGAATGCTATCATTCTACAAAAGTGGACTCTGCTTGATTTTAGAAGTACTGGGAGTCTCATTTCTGCCTTAGTGAGTAATGTAGATGTCTTAAGAAAAGTGCCCACCAATTTTTAGTATTAAAAACCTGAGTCCACTCCTTTTGGAGAAATTGGATTGAAAGCAACCATGCTGAGCCAGTGGTATAGTGTCTGCTCCAGAGAGCAAGGAGCACTACTGGTTTATAATATTTTTAGGAAACCTAAAATCAGGGAAAAAGGAAATTGCTTTGCTAAGTCTTCAACCTGTGTTCAAGTGCAATGGTTTCTAAGCTTTGTTGTATATAAGAATTGCCCAAGTACAGGAATGGATACAGATGCTGTGAGTTCTGAAGCTCTTACAGTTTGGGCAGAGCCTTCTTTTCAAAACAGAATACAAATTTTAAATATATAAAATTAGATATAAGACCATAGAGAGGGCACATGGGCCCTGGACCTTAAGCTGCATTAATTTCACAGTAAACCCACCTTTACTTAGGGAACTTGTTCAGAATTCAAAAAATAAGACTTCCAACCCTAATCTAGACATTCTGATTCAGTGTATCTGTGGCCCCAAAATATGTGTTTTCAATTAGCACCTATTGTGTTATAGCTGGACGGATGTTAGGAAAACACTAGTACACATACCTATCTATTTCCTTTCTCACTTGCTTTCTTTTTTTAAAAAAAGATTTGTTTTATTTATTTGAAAGAGTTAGAAGTAGACACAGAGAGAGAGAAAGAGAGAGAGAGAGAGATCTTCCATTCACTAGTTCACTCCCCAACAAATGGCCACAATGACTGGAGCTGAGCTGATCTGAAGCCAGGAGCCAGGAGTTTCCAGGTCTCCCACAGAGGCACAGGGGCCCCAGCACTTGGGCCATCCTCACCAGCTTTCCCAAGTACATTAGCATGGAGCTGGACCAGAAGTAGAGCAGCTGGGGTTCAAACCGGCGCCCATGTGGGATGCTGGCACTGCAGGCTGGGGCTTTAAGTCGCTGTGTCACACTGCTGGCCCCTCACTCTGTTTTCCCTAAGCAGAGGACATAGGCATACAGAGAATACTTCCCTTCTGAGGCTGAGAGTTCTGCTGGCATTCTGCTGTCCCGGGTGGCAGGTCTCTCTTCTCTTGCCTTCTCCACAACTGCTGGCATAGGCACGGCCTTCTGGCTCTTCAGCGTTGGCTCTGAAGGCAGAAAATGACTGGCATTTAGTTTAAGTGGCTGGGAAGCATTTGATGATCTTCCAAACCTCATGTTAGGCCATTTAAAAGAAATTGTCTTTTTTTAAGATTTATTTATTTATCTGAAAGTCAGAGTTACAGAGAGGCAGAGGCAGAGGCAGAGGCAGAGGCAGAGAGAGAGACAGAGAGATCTAGCTGCCAGTTCACTCCCTAGATGGCCACAACAGCCGGAGCTGAGCCAATTCAAAGCCAGGATCCAGGAGCCTCCTCCAAGTCTCCCATGTGGGTGCAGGGGCCCAAGGACTTGGACCATCTTCTGCTTTCCTACGACATAGCAGAGAACTGAATTGGAAGTGAAGCAGCCCAGTCTTGAACTGGCACCTATATGGGATGCCGGCATGGCAGGCGGCAGCTTTGCCCACTATACCATAGCGCTGGCTCCAGGAAATTGTGTCTTTTAAAGAAAATATTGGGACTGTCCTTCCTTTGTAATATGTACAACTGAGGAAAACACCTCGCATTTACCAAGCCCCTCCTGTGTGCCAGGCACCTTTCTCAACTGACCTTTCTAACCATGTGAAAGGCAAACAGGCTGAGTCACATTTTACAGATGAGGCAGCTGAGGTTTCCGAAGTCAGGAAACATTCCCCAAACCCCTGAGCCATTGAATGTAAGTGGCAGATCTGTCCACACTCCAAAACTGGAGCCTTTCTTCTTTATGCCAAGCTGCCTCAGGAACAGAAAGAAACCTTTTAAAGCCCAAAACCTCAGCCAACTTACAGGACCTGGGACTTCAAACATGACAAATATTATGATAATGACTCTACTGGGCAACAGAGTGACAACAATTAAACATTTGACCACAGTACATTTCTTCTTCCTCTTTAGATTTTCATCTGTATGTAAAAGAGAGAGAGAGAGTGAAAGCAAGCAGTGGGAGAGGGAGAAAAGAGGATTTGAGATAAGGAAGAAGAGGCTGACTCTCTGACCTGAAGTTCTCCTGGTTCTCAAGACCAGTAGAGGCTCAGCCTGACTCAGAGGCAGAGGCTTCATGTCCAGCTCAGACCCAGAGTCAGGAGGTGGACATCATGGACTCTGCTCCAACCTCTTTTGAGTTCTTCTCAATGAGTTTTCTCTGGGATTTGGGATTTTCCATCATCCTGGAGGGTGGATTCTTGCTGTGTTCTTAGGGAAGAAAAGGCTTGTATGCACAAGGAGTTCTAAACATCTCTTATTATCAGCCCTCTTGGGTCTATATCCTTTTGCTCTGACACATCCTATGGGATTATAAAATCACCTTTCCCAGGTGAGGCACTGTGGTGTAGCGGGATAAGCCATGGCTTGCAGTGCCAGCATCCCATATGGATGCCAGTTCGAGTGCTGGCTGTTCCACTTCCCATCTAGCTCCCTGCTAATGTGCATGGGAAAACAACAGAAGATGGCCCAAGTCCTTGGGCCCCTGTACCCACAAAGGAGACACATAAGAAGCTCATGGGCTGGCGCCGCGGTCCACTTGGCTAATCCTCCGCCTGCGACACCAGCACCCCAGGTTCTAGTCCCGGTTGGGGCACCGGATTCTGTCCCAGTTGCTCCTCTTCCAGGCCAGCTCTCTGCTGTGGCCTGGGAGGGCAGTGGAGGATGGCCCAAGTGCTTGGGCTCTGCACCTCCATGGGAGACCAGGAGGAAGCACCTGGCTTCTGGCTTCGGATCTGCGCAGCCCGTCAGCTGCAGCGCACCAGCCGTGGCAGCCATTTGGGGGCTGAACCAAAGGAAAAGGAAGACCTTTCTCTGTCTCTCTCTCACTGTCTAACTCTGCCTGTCAAAAAATAATAACAATAATAATAAAAGAAGCTCATGGATTTGGCCTGGTACAGCCCTGGCCATTGTGGCCATTTGTGGAATGAACCAGCAGATGTAAGAGTAAACCAAATTGGAATCTTACAGGATTTGAGTCCTTGTCAATTTAGGAATTATTTCTAAAAACAGTGAAATGAAAGCGTGCACTTGGTCAGTGTCATCATTATCATAATTGCTTGGTTTTTTAATTATTGTCCATCTGCACATCTATACATTCATCTACTTGAGTTATTTACCACATATATCTGATTTACTCTGTCCCCAAAGCTACAGGGTGAGCTACCTTATGTGGAGAAGGGTCCTTGATGGGACCTTATAACCTCTTTCTTTTTCCCCTGATAAGAATGGAAGGATTCTCTAATGGAAACTCAGGAGCTGTGGAGGTGCTAGAGGTGGGGAAGCCCCCATCACTAAGCAGACCTTACACTGGGATATTCCTGGTGCAAGAGCTAGAAACCAAGACAGAAATGAGAGGATACTTGTGGGAGAAAATGTTGTCCCACCTTCAATTTCACTCTACCCAGCTGGTGCCAAACTGATTATGGCTCTATCAACCTGGCTGACCATAGGTCAAGGTCATGGAGACAAAAGAGCGTCAATAGGAAATAAGGATAGAGATAGCGATTAAATCCCACACAGGGCCCTGGACTGAACACAGGAGCAGAGGGGAGGAGTGATAAAACCTGTGAGTCACTTTTCTCCACCAGAAGAATATCTCGGAATATTTATGACACAGTCTTTTCTCTGCCAGATTCCGTAAAATCTCCATCTTACCTTTCTGCTTCTCCCTGTAGCCCACATCTTCTGATGATCACTGATTCTTAGATTTGCACTTTCAAATTCCTATTTCAAACTCAGGACATTTTCAGGAACTGTCTTCTGAGTATTTTCAGGAAATTGTCCTGTGCAGACTGATCTCACCCACAGTGTGGTAACTTCAGAGGGCATCTCTTTTATGACTTTGCAGGTTTGACCATTTACCTGATTTTTATTTCTCCCTATTTGTGGTCTAGTGCATCCCAACACTCAATAGGCAGTTTCAAACTTAAGAAATTCCATTTAAACGTTGGTTATGTGGAAGTCATCACTGTGGCTTCATAGACACGTAGGGTGGATAATGGTTAGGGCCCCAAGCTCAGAGACATCCACTTCATTTCCTTGCATGGCGCAAATAGTACAGGATGCTGGCTTGCTTAAGTTCCAGAGCTGTCACGAAGGAAGGAGGAAGAATTTCTTCCCTTTTCCGCCTTCCTTGGGAGGCTAGCTGAAAAAAGCATTTTGAATTAGATTGGGTTGATCTTCAGCATTTCTCTTCCCCGTTAGCCTCCCAGTTTTCCTTGTCCTTAGATGCTCCCAGTCCAGAACTCATAGTACTATGTTCACCTCACCCAGAGTGCTTCAGACTCCAAAATGACGTAGGGCCGCTATTTCCTGTCACCACTGCCACTCACTGTAGCAGGGTGTCCCATGTAAGAGGAAAGCAATCTGATTGAGTTCATTTGCATTAATGTTGAGTGGCTGAAAGCCCAATACTCCGGCAGAGGCTTTTGAGGTTTTTGTTTTTATTTTTCACACAGATTATTACTGGTGAAATTTTAGAAAGTATAGTAATAAGATAGTAATAAAGTGAGTGAAACATCCAGGCCATATGAGGATATGTAATTTACCTGTGCCACATCCTGAGAACTTTATCACTTACTTTCCTTAATCCGGCTGGTTTTGTTTTTTCCTGCCTCTATTCTGCTTGTGAGCCCCTTGTTTCTGTAAATGTGTGAAGTTTTATTTTACTTTCCAGTAGTGTAGCAGTAACACCTGGAGGGCTGCCTGTATGTAAAGGGGGACCTGCTCATGCCAGTCGACTGACCGGAAGCAACTTGATGAGGAGAGTGGGTAGAAGGGAAGAGGAAGGAGGGCAGCAGCTGTCTGGCAGCGGGGGTGGGCAGGCACTCTCACGCTGCCGAGGTGGGAATGCGGAACAGACCCAGCTCGGAGCAGGGTGATTCAACATCTTTCAAACCTTTGATGCAGCAATCCTGCTTCTTGGAACGTATCTTACTGACAAACCTCAGATATACAAGAAGAATATATAAGCATCAGGTCATGGCTTGCAGCATTGTTTATGTTTACTTTAAAAAATTTTTTTAAATTTATTTTAAAGAGTTGCAGAGAAGGAGAGGCAGAGGCAGAGACAGTTAGAGAGAGAGAGAGAGAGAGAGAGAGAGAAGAGAGAGACCTTCCATGACCTTCCATATGCTGGCTCCTCAAATGACCATAAGGGCTGGAGTGGGGCCAGGCCGAAGCCAGGAGCCACGGGCCCAAGCACATGGACTGTCTTGCACTCCTCCACCCAGGCACATCAGCAGGGAGCTGGATTAGAAATGGAACAGTCAGGTCTTGAACTGGCACCCCTATGGGATGCCAGCGCTGCAGATGGCAGCTTAACCCACTATGCCACAATGCTAGCCCCTGTTTATATTCTCAAAAGAGTGGAAACAACCAAAATGTCCATCAGTGGAGAACTAGTAACATAAATTATAGTACTGCTGTACCACAGGATAATGTCTGCAGTTAAGAAGGAGGCAACTGTGTGTGTGTATATATGTTTTATATATATAATATATCCATATGGAACAGCCTTTAGATATATTGTTACATACAAAACCTGTGTATACTACCATTTATGTTTTTAAAATATGTACAGCCATACATGCTTAGAGTATTTCAGGTAGAAAGGACAGTGAGGTGGTAATGATGATTGCCTCAGGGATAGAAGACAGGAATGAGAGAGAGGAGGAAGGAGACTCATTTTTTCCTATAAGTGCATGGTGTTTGCATATTTTATTGTGTACATTCAGACTAAACATTTTAAAAATTGTCAAAAAGACCCTTCAGAAATGGAGATCATATGAAAATGACAGGATATCAAGTAGAAAAGGGATTGAGGGACTAAAGATATCAGAGAGGACATTATCTGGTAGTAAGCTCCTGCTGACTTAAAGATGCCAACTGAAAGTTAGCGCCCGGGCCCACCTGCAGTGCTAGCATCCCATATGGGCACCAGTTCGAGTTCCAGCTATTCCACTTCTGGATCCAGCTCCCTGCTATTGCACTTGGGAAGGCAATGGACAATGGCTCAAGTGTTTGGGCTCCTGCACCCACATGGGAGACCCAGAAGCTCCTGGCTCCTGGCTTTGGAGCCCAGCCCTTATCTTTGCAGCCAACTGGGGAGTGAACCAGCAGATGGCAGAATTCTCTCTCTCTCTCTGTCTCTTCCTCTCTGCCTTTAAAATAGATCAATAAACTTTTTTTTTTTTAAAGAAAGTTAGTGCCTACTTCCATCTCCTTTTCCAGTCTCCCATTTGCCTGTTAGAAGGGAGCCAATCTGAGGGGCCGGTGCTGTGGCTCATTTGGTTAATCCTCCACCTGCAGCGCCTGCATCCCATGTGGGCGCTGGTTCTAGTCCCAGTTGCTGCTCTTCCAGTCCAGCTCTCTGCTGTGGCCCCAGGAGGGCAGTGGAGGATGGCCAAAATGCTTGGGTCCCTGCACCCGCTTGGGAGACCAGGAGGAAGCACCTGGCTCCCGGCTTCGGATCAGCACAGCGCCAGCCATAGCAGCCATTTGGGGGGTGAACCAACGGAAGGAAGACCTTTCTCTGTCTCTCTCTCACTGTCTGTAACTCTACCTGTTGAACAAATAAATAAAATCTTTAAAAAAAAAGAAAAGAAGGGAACCAGTCTGAAACTTGGATGTGTGGGTGAGGTGAGAGCTTGGGAAGGCAGAGCTCTTTCTGCAGGGAGCAGCAGTGACCCTCAGATTCCCCAGGGTATACTTGACCTTTGACCTTCTCTCTGAATGTACAAAATTGACATTCACTTTGTTCCCCAAACCGAGGCACTGCAGGGTAGCCCTAGTCCGATTTTGTATGAGTGTAGCCCTTTTGGCTTCTCTGTGAGTTTCTGGAAGAAAAGCCAGACAGAAAAAGGAAACTGGATTTTAATCTGAATGGTCCTCAGCTAACCCACCTCCACTCACGGCCCCTGTTAAACTCTGTTAGTTCACTTCTTCCTCCGTGTGTGTGTGTGTGTGTGTGTGTGTGTGTGTGTGTGTATGGCACTAAAAACACAAGCAGGGCTATTCTGATCCCTGCTGTGAGTCCCGTGAAGATGGGTACTTACAGTAAATTCAGTACCGAGAAATGCTCGGACTGTTTTCATGAATGCAGAGAGGGTTAGGTGCTGCCTGCTTCCCTTTCTTCACCCCCATCTGCTTGGTCTATTAGAGGCATGCCTCGAGGAATAAGAGTTAAATTAAAAATTGGCTTCCAGAAAGTCTCTGCAGGGGGGAGAATGCAAATCTTTAAAATAGTATATTTGAGGTTTGGGCTAGGGAGGCAGGAGACAAGGTACCTTTTTTTTTTTTAAGATTTATTTATTTATTTGAAAGTCAGCGTTATAAGGTGAGAGAAAGAGGGGCAGAGAGAGAGAGAGAGAGGAAGAGGTCTTCCATCTGCTGGTTCACTCCCTAGTTGGCCACAACGGCTGGAACTGCGCCAATCTGAAGCCAGGAGCCAAGAGCTTCTTCTGGGTCTCCCACACGGGTGCAGAGGCTCAAGGACTTAAGCCATCTTCTACTGCTTCCGCAGGCCATAGCAGAGAGCTGGATTGGAATTGGAGCGGCCATGACTTGAACCAGCACCTATATGGGATGCAAGCACTGCAGGCGGCGGCTTTACCTGCTGCGCCACAGCACTGGCCCCATTTTTTTTTCTTTAATTAATTAATTAATTTGAAAAGCAGAGTTACCGAGAAAGAGGAAAGAGAGAGAGATCTATCCAAAGATTCCCCAAATGGCCATGATGGCTGGGGCTGGGCCAGGCTGAAGCCAGGAGCCTGGAACTACATCCATGGTTGGGCCATCATCCACTGCCTCCCAGGCATATTAGTAGGAAGCTGGATTGGAAGCAGGGAGTACTTAGGACTCCAGTTGGTGCTCTGGCATGGGATGCGGGTATCCCAAGTGGCAGGGTAACCCTTTGTGCCACAACACCTCACCCTGAAAGTTTATTAAATGTAATCTTGGACAAGGTATTTCTATAGCTATTTATGCTTTTTAGTACATGACTCACAGGATGTGGGATTTTTTCTACTTATTTTATTTATTTGAAAGAGTTACAGAGAGAGGTAGAGACAGAGAGAGTGGTCTACCATCTACTGGTTCACTCCCTAGATGGCCACAATGGCTGGAGCTGCGCTGATCGGAAGCCAGGAGCCAGGAGCTTCTTCCAGGTCTCTCACGTGGGTGTAGGGGCCCAAGGACCTGGGCCATCTTCCACTGCCTTTCCAGGCCACAGCAGAAAGCTGGATTAGAAGAGGAGCCATCAGGACTCAAACTGGTGCCCATATGGGATGCCGACGCTCCAGGCCAGGGCTTTAATTCGCCTTGCCACAGCACTGGCCCCAAGAAATTTTTCTTAATTTGTTACTGCTATACCTTATGCTATCTGTCTTTAGATCTGATTAGCTAATTTGAGATGTTAAATGTTCAGGAAACTCTGAAAACCCGTGTTTAAGATAAAACAATTACCAAAGGTGAGCAGGCGGTGCCATCCCATCCCATATTACCCCTCCCCTCAGGACTCCCTACCCACGATTGTCCCCGTCTAGCTGTGCAAAGGCAGTGTCTTACGAGAGATCATGACTATGGGAGTGCTAGGTGAGGACAGTGTCTCAAGTAAAGAGAGCCATCTAATAGTGAAGGGAATTTCAATGTCAGTTACGTGAACAAGGCAGAAGAATGGCGTCATATTCCCTAAAGACATCTCCTCATGAAACGGCCAGCTGGCTTTCTGGGTTGCTTAAGTCAGGAGGACTCATGGGCTGCCATCTGTGAAGCATTGCTTGCTGAGTCTCAGCGACAGCTCTGTCTGATAGAAGGGACCCCAAACACTTTCCAAGCTTTTCTTTTGATTTTCCAGGATATTAGGCTAGAGAAGCATTTACGTATCTTGTTGGCATCCTAGGATGCAGTCATTAGGCTAAAGACCAAGATGGTATCCCTGTGAGCTGGAGCACACAGGCTTAAGCTCTCGTTGGAGAGCAGGCGCGACCCCCTTATAACCTTGTTTCTGGTTGCTTCTGCTGTCCAAGTATGATCCTGGAGTGTCTGGTTCTGGTTCCATCCAGGTTATTTTGCCTTATTTCCTGAAGATGCCAGAATAGACTTGCTGGAGAAAGGGCCAAGTGTATGTGTTAATGACTCAGGTCTTTCCCTGACTTCACTGTTGACGAAAGCTGTAATTACCTAGAGATTTTTCTACCGTAACATCTGGTGACAGGTTTTACAAATACTCACACATAGACGTGTAGACATTCACATGCATGTTTACTTGCACAGGCAAATCAGTTTACACAGACATGAAAAGGTGTGTAGATTCCCATTAATGAATGTAATTTCTAGAATAGAGCTAGAAAGTAGGCCTGAGTGGGTTACACTTCAGAGAGCACTGGCCTAGAACTGGTAGAATGGGGTTCTAGTACAGGCCTGTCACGAGCTGTGTCACTGTGGGCAAATTACTTGACTTCTGAGGGTATCAGAAATAGATGTAAATTGAGAGTCCCAACAAAATTATCTCTAGAATTCATCCAAAGTTGTACACATAAGCTCATGAGCACAAACATACCTATTGAATTTTGCATGTTTTTGCACTCCTGAATAGTGAAATAAGGATGGGTTGACAATACTCCTAAGACTTTGGGCTATGAGGCTATGAGGAAGAGCTAAATACAGAAGGAGAGTTGCCAGCTGGAGTTCTGAAATGTTTTCCTAGACAGAAAATTGTTGTTGAAAGTTTTACCAAAATTGTATCTTTCAGGGAAGAGTGCATCTAGTTTTTTTTTTTTTTTATGGGCCAGCACCGCAGCTCACTTGGCTAATCCTCCACCTGTGGCACCGGCACCCCAGGTTCTAGTTCCGGTTGGGGCGCTGGATTCTGTCCTGGTTGCCCCTCTTCCAGTCCAGCTCTCTGCTGTGGCCTGGGAAGGCAGTGGAGGATGGCCCAAGTGCTTGGGCCCTGCACTATGTGGGAGACCAGGAGGAAGCACCTGGCTCCTGGCTTCAGATTGGCACCATGTGCGGTGCGCCAGCTGCAGCATGCCAGATGTGGCAGCCATTTAGGGGGTGAACCAAAGGAAAAGGAAGACCTTTCTCTCTGTCTCTAATCCTCCACCTGTGGCACCGGCACCCCAGGTTCTAGTCCCGGTCGGGGCGCCGGATTCTGTCCCGGTTGCCCCTCTTCCAGGCCAGCCCTCTGCTGTGGCCCAAGAGTGCAGTGGAGGATGGCCCAAGTGCTTGGGCCCTGCACCCCATGGGAGACCAGGAAAAGCACCTGGCACCTGGCTTCTGCCATCGGATGAGCGCTGTGTGCTAGCCGCAGCGCGCCGACCACGGCGGCCATTGGAGGGTGAACCAATGGCAAGGGAGGACCTTTCTCTCTGTCTCTCTCTCTTTCTCACACTGTCCACTCTGCCTGTCAAAAAAAAAAAAAAAAGATTTATTTTATGTATTTGAAAGGCAGAGTTACAGAGAGAGGAAGAGACAGAGAAAAGTCTTCCATCCACTGGTTCACTCCCCTAATTGCCCTAAATTGGGCTGGGCCAGGCCGAAGCCAGGAGCCAGGAGCTTCTTCTGGGTCTCCCACATGGGTGCAGGGGCCCAAGCACTTGGACCATCCTCTACTGCTTTCCCAGGCGCATTAGCAGGGAGCTGGGTTGGAGGTGGAGCAGCCGGGACCTGAACCAGTGCCCATATGGGATACTGGTGCTGCAAGCTGGGGCTTTAACCTGCTGCGCCACAGTACCGGCTCCACATCCAGTTTTATACCCTATAGTCTTTGTGTTGGCCTAGGTAGGTGGATCATAAAGGAGAAACGAAGATCTACTCAGATCTTTGCCTAAGTCTAGAGCCTCTTGCAATCTTTGTACCTACCTTAAATGCACTCCATTGGGTTTAGCTGTGCACAAGAAATTTCTGGAGTCTGAAACAAATTGATAATAATAAAAAGAGAACTTTGGCTCAAGGGACTTTCCTTAAGGGACCATGTGAGATTTGTGTCAAATTACAATTTAAATACCACTTTGTTTCCTGATCCTTGAAATCAGATTGAAATCTGCTAAATCAAGCATCAAGGGAAGTCTTGGTAGGGAAGCATACTGGGAAGAGATGTAGCTAAAGGACAACATGTTGCCTGAAATGGGGAAGAGAGGAAGCACTGCGCATGCAGCTCCACGCCTTTCATTCTTTCATTCAACAAATATTCATTGAGGGCCTGCCGTGTACCAGGCACTGTTCCAGCAGTGAGCAAGACAAAGAACAGAGGACAAAATCTATGTCCTCATGCAACATTGGGAAGCAGGCAGTAAGCATGGTTGAAGATTAAGTGGGGGCCGACACTGTGTTGCAGCAGGTTAAAGCCCCGGCTAGGGGCGCCGGCATCCCATATTGGTGCCGGTTCTTAGTCCCGGTTGCTCCTCTTCCAATCCAGCTCTCCACTATGGCCTGGGAAAGCAGTAGAAGATGGCCCAACTCCTTGGGCCCTGCACCCATGTGGGAAACTCAGAAAAAGCTCCTGGTTCCTTACTTCAGATCAGCCCAGCTCCAGCCTTTGCAGCCATTTGGAGAAGGAACCAGCAGATGGAAGACCTCTCTCTCTCTCTCTCTCTCTCTCTCTCTCTCTCCTTCTCTACGTCTCTCTGTAACTGTCTTTCAAATAAATAAAAGCAAATCTTTAAAAAGAAAA
Source organism: Sylvilagus floridanus (assembly GCA_949820135.1). NCBI lineage: Eukaryota > Metazoa > Chordata > Mammalia > Lagomorpha > Leporidae > Sylvilagus > Sylvilagus floridanus. The sequence goes on along the minus strand of OX463237.1, from coordinate 37,068,077 downwards.
AAGAAAAAGAAAAAAAGTGGTGCAGAATGGCCAATAATAAACAGTATGCAAATCCATAAAGGTACCTGAAGCTTGTAATAGAAATAGAAAGTAACAGGCCAAGGAAGCGAAGGGTTGTAGGCCATGGCTACTTTCATTAGGGCAGTAGGGGGAGAACTTCCCTGAGGAAACAGCCTCTAAGTTAAGAAAACCAGGAGTGTGGAAGTCATAGGAATTCAAGGAAAGAGTGGCTGGTTGATCGCATGCTGAGAGATTGTACATAATGAGTGAAGATATCCACATCCACTGGTCTTCGCAGTTATGTAACATCAGTTCCAGTGTGTGGGGGGGGGTAGTAGGAGTGCGTTGAAAGGGAATTGGGGCCAGCGCCGCGGCTCAATAGGCTAATCCTCCCCCTGCGGCGCCGGCATACCCGGTTCTAGTCCTGGTCAGGACACCGGATCCTGTCCTGGTCGCTCCTCTTCCAGGCCAGCTCTCTGCTGTGGCCCGGGAGTGTAGTGGAGGATGGCCCAAGTGCTTGGGCCCTGCACCCCATGGGAGACCAGGAGAAGCATCTGGCTCCTGGCTTCGGATCAGTGCAGTGCGCTGGCCGCAGCGGCCATTGAAGGGTGAACCAACGGCAAAGGAAGACCTTTCTCTCTCTCTCACTGTCTACTCTGCCTGTCAAAAAAAAAAAAAAAAAAGAGTACATAACATTTTCCAGCATTTTCCAGAGGCTTTGCTGCAAGTGTGGAGAAATGAGACCAGTGACTAGGGAACTTAAGTGTCTCTGGACTTAATTGGTCCAGAGCCAATATTTATTGGTCCTATTCCTTTCTCCCCACTGTGGTTGCTTGATTGGTTAGTGCAACCTAAAGCCGCCCCTGTGCTTCATGATTTTTGTTTACTGTTTCCTTATCGAGACTACACGAGTCTCTCATACCTGCACCACCAGACATTTTTCCCCATGGTTCTGTTGGAGATTTTCCGTAGGTTGGTTTTCCGATGCCATGTAACTTGTGCTGCCCCCTGACAGTGGGGGTAAAAATGCATCTGGAGTCTAGGTATTCTCTTCCTTGGCCACAAGGTGGCAGAAGAGCTCACTTTGCTCAGACGAGACTGAGCTGGGCCCAAAATCAGCTCTCAGACCCTCACCTTTTCTTTGGTGACACAGAGGCCCAAAAGTCAGCCTGCATGTTGGAGCCATAGTGTGGGGTACAAAGAAGCAGGGGAGCTGCCATGAAGGAGTCAGAATATCTAGTAGTGCAGAGGGAAACCCCAGAGTGTTTCTTTACTATTAGGCTGAATTTCTAAGTGAAATGGAGGAAATGGAAATGGAGGAAGGGACCTCTCTTCTTGTCTCCTTTTCTCCACCAAAAAAACCCTATCACATTTAGGAGGGAAAAACCTATTACGTAAGAGAGTTTTATGATGTCTACAGGCTAGAGATTTGACCTCTGGAAGAGATAGAAAACTAGGCTGGAATGGATGAATCAGGGTGCGTCCGTAGGAGGAGCACGTGGTAGGAAGCCAAGAAGCCTGCCTACTAGGCTCAGGCTGGGCTCAAGAGCTGACCGAGTCGCTTTGACCGAGTCCCTTACCTCCTCTGGGCCTCTGTTTCAGTTTCTTTAATGAGTAGTTGGACAAGATACTTTCCGAGGACTCTTCCAGCTCAAAAATTGCTATCATACCTCCACACAGTGCTGCTCTTTCTTTGAAGGGTAGATGTTTTTTGTTCTTTAGTTTTGTTTTATTTACAAATCTTTTGTGGAGTATATATACAGAAGAGTATAATATACATATTTATTATTTTTATATTTGAAAGTCATAGTGACAGAGGGAGAGAGAGAAAAAGAGATCTTCTGTCTGCTGGTTTACTCCCCAAATGGCAGCAACAACCAGGGCTGGACCAGGCCAAAGGAAGGAGCCTGGAACTCCATCTAGGTCCTCCCCAGGGACCCAAGCACTTGGGCCATCAACCACTGCTTTCCCAGGTGCGTTAGCAGGAAGCTGCATCAGAAACAGAGTAGCTGATTGGCCGGCGCCGTGGCTCAACAGGCTAATCCTCCGCCTTGCGGCGCCAGCACACCGGGTTCTAGTCCCGGTCGGGGCGCCGGATTCTGTCCCAGTTGCCCCTCTTCCAGGCCAGCCCTCTGCTGTGGCCCGGGAGTGCAGTGGAGGATGGCCCAAGTGCTTGGGCCCTGCACCCCATGGGAGACCAGGGAAAAGCACCTAGCACCTGGCTCCTGCCATCGGATGAGCACGGTGCACCGGCCGCAGCGCGCCATCCGCGGCAGCCATTGGAGGGTGAACCAATGGCAAAGGAAGACCTTTCTCTGTGTCTCTCTCTCTCTCACTGTCCACTCTGCCTGTCAAAAAAAAAAAAAAAAAAAAAAGAAACAGAGTAGCTGAAACTCAAACCAATACTCCAGTATGGGAAAGTGTTGTCAAAGTGGCAGCTTAACCTGCTACGTCACAATGCGAGCTCCTGTATATGTTTAAATAGTAACAGTGGTATGATAAGGGGAATGTTAAGTAAGTACATCACCCCAAATTAAGGAACCGAACGCTACCAGTACCTGAACAGATTTTTGCATGTCCATCTCTCTGATCATACCCATTTTGTCCTCCCAATCTTTATTTTTCCCATGCTTTGTAAAATAGTGAACTATTGATCATGTATTGCCAAAAATATTTTTCTTAATCTTACCTGTTTTTGAACAACTCTGGATTTTAAAGTAGCCCTTTTTAAAATTGTATAATACATATACATTTATATATATTGTATAATAATAATAGATTTTTGTAACCAGCACCCAGAAATGCCCCTCCTCTCTCTTCCAGCCACAGCTTATCATCAGGATTAACTGCTCTCCAGGTTCTTCCCAGCACAAATGAGTTGTTGCCTATTTTTTGCAGGAGGAACATACGTTGTGTGCTCTTTTGTGTCTGGCTTTTTTGGTGCTCAATAGTATTTTTATAAAACTCAGCCATTATGTTTCACGTAGCAATCATGTGTTCTTTCCCATTGCTTTATAATGCCTGTTCTACAGATGTACCACAATTTCTTTACCCATTCTACAACTGAGAGATACTTGTATTATCTTCAGTTTTTAATCATAATGTACAATGTTCCTGGTGCACAACTGAAATTTTCTTCAAGGTATAAACCCAGAGGTAGAAGTTGGTGATAGGATATTTACGGTATGTTCAGCTTTGCTAATTCATGCCAACCTGTTTTCTAAGGGGTTGTCCCCATTTAAACTCCCACTTGTAGTATATGAAAGTTCCTGTTGCTCCATATCCTTGCCTAAGGGATTAAAGAGCCTTTCTCTCACAGTGCCAACCGTTTGGCTGGTCCTCAGAGGCTCAGACCACACTCATTTGCTCCTCCAAGTAAGGGTAAAAGATTCAAATTATCCCTTTGTCCCTGATTACCACTGCCCTGAAAATACTGGAGGTGGAGGGATGGAGTGGATTTATTATCCCAGTAATTCCCAAGTCATCTGAGTATCTACTGGGCATTTTGCCCTTGTATGAGATATTAGCGGGAAATAGGGGTAAGGGACATGGAGAAAAAGGGGAATGTGTGCTTACTGTATTCTAAATGCTGTGCTAAAAGCTTTGCATTGTGGTTATATAATTTAATCCAAAATAACACCTTACAAAGTGGTTTTAGTGTATTTTATTAAAAATTTTTATTTGCTTATTTTCTTTTCATTTGAAATGCAAAGAGAGAGAGAGAGAGAGAGAGAGAGAGAAGGAGAGAGAGAGGAAAGAGACAGAGACAGAGATGGACACAGAGATCTTCTGTTTGCTGGTTCACTCCCAACAGTCAAGGCTGGCTCAGGCCTTCTCCAGGAGCCCAGAGCTCAATCTGGGTCACCCACGAGGGTGGCAGGGACCCAAGTACTCGAGCATCATCTGCTGCTTCCCGGGGTGTACAGGAGCAGGGAGCTGGAATTGAAAATGGAGCTGGGACTTGAACCCGGACTCTGATAGGGGATGTAGACATCCCAAGCAGCATCTTAACCACTGCATCCAACACCTGTTCCGAAAGAAAGTTTTAAAAAATATTTAGTCATTTATTTATTTATTTGAGAGGCAAAGTTATAGGCAGAGACAGGGAGAGAGAGAGAGAGAGAGAGGTCTTCCATCTGCTGGTTCACTCTCCCATATGGCTGCAGTAGCCAGAGCTGGGCGTGTCCGAAGCCAGGAGCCAGGAGCTTTTACCGGGTCTCCTATGTGGGTGCAGGGGCCCGAGCACTTGGGCCATCTTCTGCTGCTTTCCAAAAGGTCGGTTTACAGACGAGAAAACTGAGGCTCAGAAACAAGGTCACTTGCTCAAGGACACAGAACTGATTAATGACAGAGTCAGGACTTGAAGCCAGGTCTATCTGATTTAAGAGCCCAGGCTCTGACAATACAGAGCACAGAGGAGACAGAGTAGGGTAGGTTGTAAAACTGAGCAACATACATGCTGGAATCCAAGACTGCAAGCCTTAAACAGATCATCTTGTCCATTTTCCTGCCTTTAAAGAAAAGGGCCCTTTAAACTTTCTCCAGGTATTTAGTACTTGTATAGGCCTTAGAAAGGGATTATACACACACACACACACACACACACACACACACATAAAATCAGTCATGGTGGAAGAAACGACAATTTGGTGACTGTCCAGAGTGTAGCTGGGGATTGCAAGTGTTGGAGATTGGATAATCCAGAGGGAGGCACAGCTGAAATGCCGGATGAAAACCCTGTGTCCATGTGCAAAGATCGTGAGAAGTCTCCAGTATAAACACTGTCCTTCACTGTGCCAGTCTACCTTTCATCATCAGGACCAGATTTATGAAGTGACCTCCCTGAGGACATTCTCTGACCTTGTGGTGTGAAGTTCCCTCAGGCTCTTAATTCTGGGCAAACCTGGATGGCTGACCAGAGCTAAGGAACATTGCGTACAGATGAGATATCTTTGTCTTTTTTTTTTTTTTTTTCCACCGCTGGGCAGTGGATAAATTCTGTGCATTTGTCAAGGGGCTAAATATCCTACTGGAGGCCTTGCCTTCCCAGTAGGCAATCTGAAGACGTACGCAGACGTCAGGAGCAGGGCAGCATCTCAAATACAGAGCCGATAATCTGTATTCCAGTTAATGAAGCACCTGGGGGCAGGCGTTGTGGTGCAGCAGGGCAAGCTGCTCATTCAAGTCCTGGCTGCTGCCAATCCATCTCTCGGCTAACGTGCCTGGGAAGGCAACGGAAGATACTCCAGGTGCTTGGACCTCTGCCATCCGTGTGGGAGACCCAGGGGGAGTTCCTGGCTCTTGACTTTGGCTTGGCCCAGCCCTGATGTTGTGGTCATTTGAGGACTGAACCAGTGGATGGAGGATCTCTCTCCCTTTCTCTCTCTCTCTCTCTCTCTCTCTCTGCAATCACCTTTCAAAAATAAATAAATAAATCTTTTTAAAAATGAAGCATTTAAAAAAAGTTGTCTATACCTAGTCCTACTCTGAGAGCTATAAAAGAGGGAACTATAAAAAGACTTTGCTTGCAAAATTATTAGAAGTTTATCTGAAAAGCTAAAACCAATATGCGCATAAAAACTATAGCCCAAGTAACTGCTGAACCTTGTGCTAGTGACCAGTTGTAACACGAACTCAGGAGGAGGGAGAGAAATCTGTGGAAGCTAGAGATGTGAGAGGCATCTTGGAAATGACGAAGTTGTGACTTAAGTACTAGAAAGATTCAGAAAAACAGGAAGGACAAGTTTGCCTGCATAAGCAAAGGTATCAGGACAAGAATGAACACGGCTAATGCTAGAAGCCAGATCCAAGTGTAAGTACTGAGGGTCAGTGAGAAGTAGCATCCCATGGTTTCCCCTACCCTGTCCTAAAGATGGATCGCTGATCTTGCTACTTAAGGACATTGAGGCCATGATCCAACAGCCACTAGGACAGGGGCTTTGCGATTCAATGTTCTGTTAACATTGTTTTCTTTCCTTCCTTACTTGGACTCAGGCCTGACCTGATAACTTTCCTGTCCCGGGAGCACAGGTGTAGGAGACACTGTTGTTTAACAGAGACTCTGGCAGCAAAGAAAGGAATAATGACAAATCTAAAACTAGTGTTTTCAGACTTCAGGATGAATAAGTACCAGCGTTGCTGCTTAAAAAGTTATGGGTTAAAGCTGAGAATCTGCATTTTTAACTTTTTTTTTTTTCTTCTAAGTTTTGATTTGAAAGGCAGAGACCCAGTGCAAGCTCCTACCCGCTGGTTCGTTCCCCTACCGCCTGTGGTGGCTCCAGGCCGAGGCTGAAGCTGGGGACTCAATCCACATCTCCCACATGGGTGACAGGAATCCAGTCACTTGAGCTGTCTGTCACCACTGCACCGCAGAGTCTATGTTAGCAGGAAGAGTCACGAGCGGAGCCAGGACTCAAACCCAGGAACTCTGATATGTGTCCCAACTAGTATCTGGATTTTTTTTTAAAGATTTATTCATTTATTTGAAAGGCAGAGTTAGAGAAAGAGGGGGGCGGGGAGGAAGAGACAGAGAAGTCCTCCATCTACTGTTTCACTCCCCAGGTGGCCACAATGGCCTGGCTGTCAACTGCTAAGCCTGCCCCAGAATCTGCATTTTAATAAATACCTCAGAGTTTCAGTTTCAGGTGTTGGTGGAACATATTTTGAAAAACATAAGGCCGGCACCATGGCTCACTAGGCTAATCCTCCGCTTGTGGCGCCAGTACTCCAGGTTCTAGTCTTGGTTAGGGCGCCGGATTCTGTCCTGGTTGCCCCTCTTCCAATCCAGCTCTCTGCTGTGGCCCGGAAAGGCAGTGGAGGATGGCCCAAGTGCTTGGGCCCCTGTACCTGCATGGGAGACCAGGAGAAGCACCTGGCTCCTGACTTCGGATTGGCACAGTGCGCCGGCCGTAGCAGCCATTTCGGGGATGAACCAACGGAAGGAAGACCTTTCTCTCTCTCTCTCTTTCTTTCTCTCTCTCTCTCTTTTGCTATCTAACTCTGCCTCTCAAAAAAAAAAAAAAAGTTCATGAAAAACATTACCCTAATATAAAGTAGGATTGCCAGTGAAATGCCAGATGGCACTGCCTGGACAGTGACATCCATACTGTTTATCTATATTGGGCTTTATGCGTTTTTGAAATTTCTGTCCTCTCTCATGGCTCTTATAGATTCACATGGCTGTCATCTTAGGAGGGACATGTAGACCCTGTTTTATTATGCTACTTTTGTCTTCCCAAATAAATGGTAATCACCTTAAAGACAGGGATTTCTCAGTTTTCCCAAGAGTAGGGTTAAGAGACCAACTCTTTTTTTTTTTTTTCTTAAACAGAGTCAGATCATTTTCTTTTATTTATTTGAAAGAGAGAGTTACAGAGAGAGAGAGGTCGAGACAGAGAAAGAGAGAGAGGTCTTTCATCTGATGGTTCACTCCCCAAATGGCTGAAACGGCCAGAGCTGAGCTGATCTAAAGCCAGGAGCCAGGAGCTTCTTCTGGGTCTCCCATGTGGGTGCAGGGGCCCAAGGACTTGGGCCATCCTCTAGCTGCTTTTCCAGGTGCATTAGCAGGGAGCTGGATCAGAAATGGAGCAGCCGGGACTCGAAAGTTCGCCCATATGGGATGTCAGTGCTGTGTGGTGGGGCTTTAACCCTCTGCGCCACAGCACTGGCCCAAGAGACCAACTTTAAAATTGGAAGGTACAGAGGTTAAGACACCATTTGAGATGGCTATATCTTATATCGGAGTGCCTCATTCAAGTCCTAGCTCTTCTGCTTCCAATCCAGATTTCAACTCATGTACAACTTGGGAGGCAGCAGATGATGGCTTAAGTACTTGGGTCCCTGCCACCCACTTGGGAAACTGGATTGAGTTTCTGGCTCTAGTCTCAGACTGGCCCAGCTTCAGCTACTGTGGGCATTTGGGGAGTAAGACAGCAGATGGAAGAGCTCTCGCTCGCTCTCTCTCTCTCTCTCTCATGTGCTTTTTGCTTTTCAAAGAAAAATAAATAAAAAAAATTTTTAAAGGAATAAATCTGTGATAACTTTAAATAACCTTGACAAAAAAACCTGGAAGCCGTTTGATATTTGGGAGATGTATTAGTTTTTTAGGGCCGCTATACCAAAGTGTTGTACTACAGACTAATGGCCTCAGGACAGAAATGTATTTCCTCACAGTCCTGGAGCTCAGAAGTCCAAGATCAAGGTGTTAACCAAGTTGCTTTCTTCTGAGGCTTTTCTCTCTGGCTTGTAGTTGGCTGTTTTCTCATTAGGTCTTCACAGGATACTCCCTCTGTGTGTGTCTGTGTTCTAATCTCATAAGAACACCAGCCATACTTTATTAGGTCCATACTAATGTCCTCGTTTTAATTTAATTACTTTTTAAAAGACCTATCTCCAAATACAGTCATAGCCTGAGATACTGAGGGTTAGGACTTCTTCAACAGTTGAATTTTGAGATACAGTTCAGCTCATAACAGACTTCTTTCAGCTTCTGGAAATGTTCCACTCACCTCTGTCTCTTCCACCTGTTAGTCTTGTATAGTAAGTTCTCTCCACCCTTTGGCTCTCTTCCTTTGCCTCTTACAGACATAATGGCTGTGTGGCAAGAACTCAGCAGCTCTAGAGAACCTACATCAGGGGCGGGCATGTTGTAACACGTACCAAACAACACAACATGGGGTTGTTGAAATTCCAGGTGTACTATCTTAAAGACGCAGCTCTTTGGTCATTCTCTGCCCAGCTGTCTTATCATTTGGTGACAACAATTATATTACTAGGTCATCTGTAAATGATCTTGGTATATCCTAATTTAAAAGAGTTAGAGAAAGAGAGGTCTTCCATTGCTGGTTAACAATGTGTTAACTCCTCAAATGGCCACGACAGCTGGAGCTGAGCCGATCAGAAGCCAGGAACCAGGAGCCTCTTCCAGGTCTCCCACGTGGGTGCAGGGGCCCAAGGACTTGGGCCATATTCTACTTTTTTCCCAGGCCACAGCAGAGAGCTGGATCGGAAGAGGAGCAGCTGGGACTTGAACTGGTGCCCATATGGAATGCTGGCACTGCAGGCCAGGGCTTTAACCCATTACACCACAGCATCAGCCCCGCTACCTCATCTTTAATCTGATTTCACTATAGCTCTTTGTTTAGGCCTTTCCTTAGCTAGTTCTTTACAGAACTCAATTACTTTAAACATTCAGTGAGGTCAACAGTGAGATGTACATGAGTTTGCTACAATTTAATGTAAGGTCAGCTTTTGCTTTTAAATATTTATTTGAAAAGCAGAGTGACAGAGAAAGGGAGAGACAGAGATTTTCTATTCACTGGCTCACTCTTTCCTTTTTTATTTTATTTTATTTTTTGACAGGCAGAGTGGACAGTGAGAGAGAGACGGAGAGAAAGGTCTTCCTTTACCGTTGGTTCACCCTGCAATGGCTGCCGCGGCCGGCGTGCTGTGGCCGGCGCACCGCGCTGATCTGAAGCCGGGAGCCAGGTGCCTCTCCCGGTCTCCCATGCGGGTGCAGGGCTCAAGCACTTTGGCCATCCTCCACTGCATTCCCGGGCTGTAGCAGAGAGCTGGACAGGAAGAGGAGTGAACGGGACTAGAACCCAGTGTGCCGGCGCTGCAGGCGGAGGATTAGCCTATTGAGCCAAAGCTCACTCTTCAAATGGCTATAATGAATTGCGCTGAGCCTGGTGGAAGTCAGGAGCCAAGAACTCCATCTGGGTGTGTACAATGGGTGACAGGTACTGAAGCACTTGAGCCACCATCTGCTGCTTCCCAGGTGCATTAGTGGGGAGCTGGATTGGAATCCTAGCAGCTAGGACTTGAACTAGCACTCCAATATGAAATGTGGCATAACAAATAGTGACTTAACTCACTGCACCACAACGCTAGACCCTAAGGTCAGATTTTGAGAGTGAACTTCTGGTTTTGTAGCTTTTCCAAAGCTGTTAAACACTGAGAAAGAATCCTGGAGGAATGTCCCTGCTGCTCCACTTCCGATCCAGCTCTCTTCTAATGGCCTGGGAAAGCAGTGGAGAATGGCCCATGTACTTGGGCCCCTGCCATCCACGTGGGAGACCCAGATGAACCTGGCTCCTAGCTTTGGCCTGGCCCAGCCCCAGCTCTTGTAGCCATTTTGGGAAGTGAACCAGCAGATAGAAAAATCTCTGTCTCTCTCTAACTCTGACTTCCAAATAAATAAATAAATCTAAAAAAATAATAATAATAATAAAAGGAAAGGTAAAAGAAGGACAAAAGACAACCTCGAGACTTTTTGTTCTTTCCAGTCACTTCTTTCATGCCAGCTTGGAGAGTGCTCTTACGGACCAGCAGAGCCTCCTTGTCCCAAGCCTTTGTTCTCAGTCTGTCAAGTCCCAAATCTTTCTCAGCTGTCTTTCCTACTTTTGTCCAACTGACAGATATCCTGGTGCTACATTTAGCATAAAAATGGCTCTCTGTTCGGTCAAAATCCACATCTTTCCCAATTTCTCTGTTTCCACTCCCTATTATTTTTAAAGTGGGTTGGAGATGCCACCATGTAATGCTGTTTTGGGGCTCCTAGATTAGTGTTGCTCCTTGCTGGCAGGTCTTTCTTGCCTCAGCTTCTGCCCAGGAGCATCTGAGCTAGGGGGTGTATTTCTCCCCTGTTCACTATGCACCTGTGCCTTGTAACGTCTTCCCCGCCATGCTGTCATCCCAGCACTGCCCCGGCCTTCACCACCCACTTGTGTAAGAATCAGGAAAGGACTCTGGGTGCTCCCTTAGATTCTTGGAAGGGGTTAGAACGCACTCCATTCCTCTCAAGTGCACACTTTTTTGCTTCCTATTTTCATTCTGTCTTTGTCCAATGGTTGTACCAGGAGGCCTCAGAAAGTTGGCATTTTTCTTTAATCCCATTTCTCCAGGAACTTCTCGAAGCCCCGTCGTACTGTGTTGGGACCCCTTCCAGGTACAATCGATTTTCATCACACAGCTGCCGTGAATGGTGAATGTCTCTCTGTGAAGTAACCGGGAAAGCTAGAGAAATGGGCTGGCTTCGTCTCAAGGGCTTGGCGTAACCACAGTGGAGGATGGGAGGCTCTCTCGAATCGGAGCAGTCAGGAACTGGCTGGCACCTCTTTCCCCTGCTCAGGGCAGGCAGATTTTGGTCCTGAGGCACACCCAGCCACTTTTATCGGGGCTTCTCCTCAGCACGCAGGGACCAGCGCCCAGAGCTCCTTTGCAGGGTGGGCTGCGGAGGGGAACAACGGGTTCTGGAGGTCTAGGAGTCGGCCTGCACTAACTTAAGGGACCAGCCTCTGTGACGAGGCAGCTGATGGCCCCCACACCCACCGAGAGCCCGCACACCGCCTGCCGCCCTCAGCCCGCTTTGGTGCTGCTACTGGCTGGCCGCTCACTTTTTGCGGCCCGGGGCGCCCCTGGTCCTGATGGGAGGTGCGTGTGAGACCGTTTCCCCACTTCCCTGTCCGCCGAAAGAGGGAGCCGGCGGGCTGGCCCCGCAGCCGCTCCCGGCAAAAGGGGCGCCGAGACCGCCTGGGCCCGCCCGCCCTCTAGCCGCTGGGCCCCGAATGGCAGAGCCGCGCTCGGACCATAGGCATCGCCTCACGTCGCCCCGCCCCGCTCCGGCTTGCCATTGGCTGCCTCCAAGTCCTCGGAACCCGCGCCTCGGGGCCCCCCCACCTCCAGCCGCCCGGACCGCGCCGCGGGCGGGAGCGGGGTTGGAGGTGAACGGCCTGGAGTAACCCCGGACGTAGTCACCTCATGGGGCTCGCCCGCTGAGGTGGGAGGCGGAGGCGGGGCGGGGGCGGGGCCGGCACGCAAGCCCCGCCCAGGCCCCGTGTGCCCGGCCGGCCTGGAGCTGCGCGCCTGTCAGCCATCGCCCGGGCCGCCGGCGTCTCCTCCCGCCCAGCACCGCCTCCTCGCAGGGGCTCCGGGGCCGCTGGACCGCGGACGCCGCCACCCTACAGTGAGGTGAGGGCCGCCCTACAATCCGTGACCCGGAACCTGGAGAAGCTGGAGCCTTGGGAGGGGCGGCGGCAGGCAAGGGGCCGCCTCCCAGCCTCCGCCGCACGCGGCCCGGGCTCCATCCTGTCCAGACCCGGTGTTAGGCTGCCCAACCCTGGCCGCCGCTTCGGAGCCTTGAAGTCGCCTCCCGAGAGCCTTGGAGAGGTCTGGGGTCTCGGGGGTGGGATCTCAGGTCCCGGGACCGGGAGGCGTGTAGCTCAGGGCCCCCGGGAAGCGGCTGGGACGTCTGCCTGGAGCTCTCCCTCCTGCCCCTCCCGCCGCAGCCCCAGGGGTCTGGATCCTTCCGGACCCCTCTGCCGTCCTGCCTTGGTACGGGGAGAAGGGCAAGACCACGTGGGAGTGGGGGTGCTGAGTGTGGGGTCGGCTTCCATTGAAAGTCTGCTTCCTCTTGCAGAGTGAGGTATGGGGTGCGGAGACTCGGGCGTCTGTTGCTTTCGCTGTGTCTTTGTATCATGGTGAGAGCCAGGGCCGGGCGGCGTCAGTTGCCTGTTCCTGCTCTCGGGATTTTAGGTTTTCCGTTCTGAGGGGCGTAGTAAAAGTGCGTGCCTGCTTTGAGAGTAAAAGCCGCTGGCCACACTGATGAGGGGAAGCTACTGGAGGTGGGGCACAGGAAGGTGATGGGAGGCTGACGATTTCAGAGGAAAATGTGCATGAAGGGTGCTGCTCGAGTTAGGGCCAGCAATTTTTTTGCATTTGGAGGTGGACAAGTGGGCTCCTGAAATCATCTCTAGAGATCAGGGACTTTATTTAGGGCTTGTGGGTTTTATAGAGACATACAAGAATATAGCTTCTCATATGGGGGGGGGGGATGTTTTAATTTCAGATATTTTTGTTTTGCGATTTAAGACTGAAATCTAAAGCCCCTAGGACTTCCTGATTCCATTTCAGCTTGAGCAGTGCTTCAGCAATGTTCCAAAGTGGCGAAAACACCCAAGATTCTGGCCTCCACTCGGAAGTTGATTTTCTTTCTTTGGTTTCTTGCTCCCGCGTCCCCTCGCTTATGCAGCCTGAGAAGCAAGGGTTGGTTTCCTCTTCTCGGGAATGCCTTGGATGCCTGTGCGGAGGATTTCTGGGCTGTCTGTCCGCCAGGCACTTTTTGAGGATGCATTGTTGTCTAATAGAGCAGGGCAAGACCACAGCTGCAGCCTCCAGACAGATGCCTTCTTGCTACAAAGTGGCAAGTCTCTCCCCACTCCCCTGGCCTCAGTTTCTTCCTTTCTAAATGTGAGGTAACACACCACACTTTGTACAGTGGGCCTGTGAAGGACGGCAGGATGAACTGTTAATTTATGGAGGTGCCTGTGTTCATATTTTGTTTGGTTTTACCAGTGCGGAATAGACATATATCAAGCATAAGATTAAGCTGTTTTGTCATATGGGGGAAAGGTTAGGAAATGATGGCCTTTCACTTAATGGATTTATAGTTAAGACAACAAGTAGGTAACGTCAAGGAACTGACATTTTGAAAGCCAGCCTCCCAGAACTCCCTCAGGTGATACTTCTCTTAAAGGCTGTGGACAGGTTCAGGTGTAGAGCACCATGTAACAAGCTACGGGATTCCCTTTTCTTTTTAAAACGATTTATTTATTTATTAATTTGAAAGGCAGAGTGTTAGAGAGGGAAGGACAGAGAGATCTATCTTCCATCCATTGGCTCACTCCCCTAAATGCCTGCAAAAGGCAAGGCTGAAGCCAGGAGCCCACAGCTCCATCTGGGTTTCCCTCATGGGTGGCAGGAACCGGAGCACGTGAACTGGCATCTGCTGCCTCCCAGGTGCATTCGTTCGCAGGAAACTGGATCGAAAGCTGGAGTAGCTGGGCTTAACCCACTGTGCCACAAAACCTGCCCTGCGGTATTTTATTCCCTTTTTCTCCCTTCCCTTCCCTTTTTTTCTTAATTTACTTATTTGAAAGTTAAAGTTCAAGAGTAGGAGAGACAGGCCGGCGCCGCGGCTCACTTGGCTAATCCTCCGCCTGCAGCGCCGGCACTCCGGGTTCTAGTCCCGGTCGGGGCGCCGGATTCTGTCCCGGTTGCCTCTCTTCCAGTCCAGCTCTCTGCTGTGGCCTGGGAGGGCAGTGGAGGATGGCCCAGGTGCTTGGGCCCTGCACCCCATGGGAGACCGGGAGAAGCACCTGGCTCCTGGCTTCGGATCTGCACAGTGTGCCATAGCGGCCTTGGGGGGTGAACCAACGGTAAAGGAAGACCTTTCTCTCTGTCTCTCTCTCTCTCACTGTCTAACTCTGCCTGTCCAAAAAAAAAAAAAAAAAAAAAAAAAAAGAGTAGGAGAGACAGAGAGAGATTTTCCATACCCTGGTTCATTCCACATGGCTGTAATGGCCAGTGATGAGCCAGCCTGAAGCCAAGGGCTTCATCCAGGTCTCCCATGTGGGTGGCAGTGGCCCAAATGCTTGGGCTGTTTTTCCCAGGCCATTAACAGGGAGCTGGATGGGAAGTGGAGAGGCCATGACACAAACTAGCACCTATATGGGGTGGCAGAGTCTCTGGCAGGAGCTTTACCTGCTATGCCACAATGCTGTCCCCGGTTGTTTCCTTTTCATTCAATAACTAGGAGAATTTTTTTAGCCTGTCACACCAATTGGTTTAACAAGTTGGGAACTAACCACCTTTTTTGGGGTGGTTGATATCCTAATAATCTTGATTGAGGAAATAAAAAAATTGTAGAACGATATCTTGTAATTTAGGATTCCCAGTATTGGGTGAGGGAAAGAGAATCTTTTTGCAGTTGGGAAGAAGTTGTTGCATTCTTATCTAACCTGTGTTTGAAGGTTAATAATTATAGGAGTTCTGCACCAAGCATCTTCCGAAACCCATAAAACAGATTAAGAAGAATGAATAGACAGGAAAGCCTCACTTGGTGGAAAAATTCCTGTTGAGGAATTTTTAAAGGAGGCCTTCATTGATCTTCCACTTCCACAGATTATTGCTTACATAACTTTTGCTTGTTTCTTTAACAAAACTTTAGTGATTATTCTCTGCTTGCACCTAGTGGGTGACTTGAAAGTAATATTAAACAGAGAGGGAAGTATGGCAAATGGCGTCATAAAGATGTTGCACTCAGAGTGTGCCTCTGCTTGATAAGACAAAAGCTTCTGAGTTCATCCAGTTATTCCTAGTTAGTCTTGCTCTAGTGATGCAGTTGTCTTAGCGATTTGTTACTTATTCAAGCCACCAATGAAGTCATCTAGTCTTAGGATGTGTAAGGAGGCAAGTGTAAAACAACGTCTAAGGGGCCGGCCCTGTGGCGCAGCAGGTTAAGCCGCAGCCTGCACTGGTTCATGTCCTGGCAGCTCCACTTCCGATCCAACTCCCTGCTAATGTGTCTGGGAAAGCAGCTTGGGCCCCTGCATCCATGTGGGAGACCCAGAAGCTCCTGGCTCCTGACTTTGTGGCCATTTAGGGAGTGAACCAGCAGATGAAAGGAAGATTCTTCCCTTTATCTCTCCTTCTCTCTGTGTGTAACTCTGCCTTTCACATAAATAAATAAATATTTTTAAAGATTTATTTATGTGAGAGGTAGAATTACAGAGAAAGGGAAAGACAGAAAGAAAGATCTTCCATCTGTTGGTTCACTCTCCAAATGGCAGCAGCAGCTTGAACTGGGCTGATCTGAAGCTAGGAGCTTCTTCCCAGTCTCTCAATCGGGTACAGAGGCCCAAGCACTTGGGCCATCATCCACTGCTTTACCAGGCCATAGCAGAGAGCTGGATCTGAAGTGGAGCAGCCAGGACATGAACCTGTGCCCATATGGGTTGCCGGCAGTGCAGGTGGAGGCTTAACTCACTACACCACAACAGCGACCCCAATAAATAAAAAGCAACTTCAACAAGGGATATTAAGCGAAGGTTGGTGGCTCCAGTTGATCCCACCTTCCAGTAATGTTATTTGGGACTTAGGCTCATTTCATCCTTTCAGCATTCTGTTCTCGCCCCCTATGTGAGGAGATACTGGGAATTTTAATTGTGAAGTGGTCATGCCAGATAGAATAAGCTTTTATAAATAGTCTTCTTTGAAGCGATTAATGCAAAATTTGCAAACATTGAAGGCAGTCATTAAATTAAGTCTGAAGAAAAAAACTTGTTTTGGGGAAGTTTTTTCAAGAAGTTTAAGGTCTCATTTATGCATATTTGTCTATCCTCTGTGATAGAAATAGACTCACTAGTGATATGGGTAAGAATTATCCTGTTTTTGTAGCTTTCAAATCTACCTTTAGTCTCACTGGTTTGCACACATGTGTATGCATGTATACACACACATACACACACACACCAGTTTGGAGGATAATGGATTATAGGAGCTTGATTAGTTTCTAAGTTTATTAGGAATAATATTAGTATATTAGCACCAAGAAGATGGATGCCTGGGTTGCTTGCATTTTGTGCTTTAGCACTCAGTGTTATTGTTGGCCCTGGAAATGTAAACTGTTGAATTTCCCTTAGATTCCATCTCATAATATCCAAGAACATAATAGAACAGTTAGTATCAGAAAACGCCTAAGGGCCGGCGCCGTGGCTCAACAGGCTAATCCTCCGCCTTGCGGCGCCGGCACACCGGGTTCTAGTCCCGGTCGGGGCACCGGATTCTGTCCTGGTTGCCCCTCTTCCAGGCCAGCCCTCTGCTGTGGCCCAGGAGTGCAGTGGAGGATGGCCCAAGTGCTTGGGCCCTGCACCCCATGGGAGACCAGGATAAAGCACCTAGCACCTGGCTCCTGCCATCAGATGAGTGCGGTGCGCCGGCCGCAGCGCGCCGACCGCGGCGGCCATTGGAGGGTGAACCAACGGCAAAGGAAGACCTTTCTCTCTGTCTCTTTCTCTCACTGTCCACTCTGCCTGTCAAAAAAAAAAAAAAAGAAAAAAAGAAAACGCCTAAGGGGCCTGCACTGTGATATCTCGGGTAAAGCCGCTGCCTGCAATGCTGGCATCCAAGCACCGGTTCAAGTCCCAGCTGCTCCATTTCCAGTCCAGCTCCCTGCTAATGTACCTGGGAAAGCAGCAGAAAATGGTTCAGGTGCTCCTGGCTCCTGGCTTCGGATTGACCCACCTTTGGCTGTTGCGGCCATTTGTTGAGTTAACCAGTGGACGTAAAATCTTGCTTGCTTGCTCTCTCTGTAACTCTGCCTTTCAAATAAGTAAATAATTCTTAAGAAAAATAGAAGAAAATGCCTAAGGAATTTTCTAGTCCAGTTTTCCACTTAATATTAGAACATTTTACCTGATATGCCTGTTAATAACTTGTTATTGGCAGTTTATCATGTGACCTGTTGAATCCTGAGACAATTAACTTTTGGGAGTGCTTCATTATTTTCAAGGTAGAACTATTTCCCAAAAACTGCATAGGCAGTCGTAACTCCAAAAGGATTAGCAATTCCTGTTTTAACCTGTGCATTCCTCCAGCTCCAGAGCTCTGCCAGGTCATAGAAAGCATGATGCCAGAACACGTCCAGAGGACATGGAGCAAAAAACTCAAGCAGTCCTTTTTTTTTTTTTTAATAGAACATAAGACATTTTTTTAAAAAAGATTTATTTTGTTTATTTGAAAGGTAGAGTTTACAGAAAGAGAGAGACGCAGAGAGAGATCTTCATGCACTGGTTCGCTCCCCAAATGGCCACAAGAGCTGGAGCGGGGCCAGTCTGAAGCCAGGATCCGGGAATTTCTTCCAGGTCTCCCACATGGGTTGCCTTCTGCTGCTTTACAGGCATATTAGCAGGGAGCTGAATCAAGAGTTGGGCAGCCGGGATGTGAACTGGCGCCCATATGGAATGCCCGTGTTGAAGGTGGCAGCTTAACCTGCTATGCCACAGTGCTGGCCCCAAGCAGTTCTTCAAGGAAGAAATTTCTGTCCTTGAGAGAGAGAAGGTAGCTGATACATATGAATCATGACTCCAGCTTTCTCTAAATATGCCGCTCTAGGAAATAAGTTTACGAGCATAAATTGATTCATAATCCCAGAGCCTTTTAAATTGACAAAATGGCTTTTTATCTTGAAGCTGCTCTGCGTTTTCAGAGGATAATGCTTGCTTCTTACCTCCTGGTCTTATCATTCATTCATTCATTTGAATTCTGATGAAGCTTTCAGCCTGTGGAAGCCTGATGTTCACACAGCATTGTGAGCTTTTGGGGTGGTCGATCAAAAGCCTCTGGAAGAGAGAATCACTTGCCACCCTCATTGAAGAGCTCACTCAGTGTGACCAGGAACACATACAGTACAAATGATAGTCCTGTAAGTAAGTGAGTAACATTCCATTTGGTTAGCTGAATGCTCAGGCAGATGTTGCAGACCAAAGTGGCCCAGAATTAATTGGAGAAAGCTTTATTCGACTTATTTAAAATCTTTAATTTTTTTAAAAATTTATTTATTTGAAAGAGTTACAGAGAGAGAGGGGGAGAGAGATCTTTCATCCACTGGTTCACCCTCCAAATGCCCATCACGGCCAGGGCTGGGCCAGCCCAAAACCAGGAGCTTCATCTGGGTCTTCCATGTGAGTGACTTGTGCCCAAGCACTTGCATAATCTGCTGCTGCTTTTCCTAGGCCGTTAGCAGGGAGCAGGTTGGAAGTGAGCAGCTGGGACTAGAACTGGTGCCCATGTGGGTTGCTGGCATTGCACGCAGCAGCCTCACCCACTATGCTACAGGGTTGGCCCCAGTCTTCAGTTTGTTGTACATAAGTAGTACATTCATATGGTTCAAAGTTTTGAAAGTACAAAATGGTACACAGTGGTATTCTTCCTAATTTTGTCTTGCAGCCACCCAATTCCTACACCCAAAGCAACCAGTGTTATTAATTTCTTAGTATAAATTCTTAATAACACTTATTAGGTATTTTAATGTAAATGTTACTAGTTTCTTAATAACTTCTAGAGATTTTATGCATTTCCTCCCTACCCTGTTATCATACAAATGATTCATGTTTTACTATGTTCTTTGGTCTGTTTACTTAACATTATAGACTTTGAATTCTTACTTTTATGAGTTTTGTATGCACATATTTTAAAAAGTGGTAGATTTACAAAATTCGTTGCAAGAAAAAAATAGCCCATAGCCCAATTCCCACTTCAGTTTCCTTTTTTTTTTCTTTTTAAAATATTTATTTATTTTATTTGAAAGGCAGAGTTAGAGAGAGGGAAAGAGAGAGAGAAAAACAGATTGATCTTCTGTCTACTGATTCACTCCCCAGTTGACCCTAATGGCCAGAGCTGCACCAATCCAAAGCCAGGAGCCAGGAGCTTCTTTTGGATCTCTGACTAGGTGCAGGGGCCCAAGGACTTGGGCCATCTTCTGCTGCTTTCTCAGGCACATTAGCAGGAGCTGTACATTGTGATTTAATACTATAACTAGTATTCCAACAGTATTTTTCACTTTGTGTTGCTATGTGAGGACAAACTGTTGAAATCTTTACTTAATATATACTAAACTGATCTTCTGTATATAAGGAGAATTGAAAATGAATCTTGATGTGAATGGAAGGGGAGAGGGAGCGGGAAAGGGGAGGGTTGCGGGTGGGAGGGAAGTTATGGGGGGAAGCCACTGTAATCCATAAGCTGTACTTTGGAAACTTATATTCATTAAATAAAAGCTGTAAAAAAAAAAAAAGGAAGTGGAACAGCTGGGACATAAACCTGCACCCATATGGGATGTTGGCGCCATAGGCAGAGGCTTAGCCTAATATACCACAGCACCGTCCTCATTCAGTCTTCTTAATGAACAGTCACATTACCCTTTTTGGCCTTTCATGGCATTTGTCTTTCATTTACATTTTTGAAGAGTCCAGGCCAGTTATCTTGTAAAATGTCCTATAGTCTGGATTCATGGTTGTGGGTTACAACATTCAAATTAACCATTTTTGTTAAAAATACTACATACATATTGTATGCTAAATATGTAGTGTTGTATACTTTTTTTTTTTTTTTTTTGACAGGCAGAGTGGACAGTGAGAGAGAGAGACAGAGAGAAAGGTCTTCCTTTGCCGTTGGTTCACCCTCCAATGGCTGCCGCGGTCGGTGCGGCCGGCGCAACCGCGCTCATCCGATGGCAGGAGCCAGGTGCTAGGTGCTTATCCTGGTCTCCCATGGGGTGCAGGGCCCAAGCACTTGAGCCATCCTCCACTGCACTCCCGGGCCACAGCAGAGGGCTGGCCTGGAAGAGGGGCAACCGGGACAGAATCCGGCGCCCCGACCGGGACTAGAACCCGGTGTGCCGGCGCCGCAAGGCGGAGGATTAGCCTGTTGAGAAATGGAGTCTTTTTTTTTTTTTTACATTTTATTTATTTATTGAAAGTTAAAATTTCAGAGAGAGAGAGAGATCTTCTACATGGCTACAATAGCCAGGACTGGGCCAGGCCAGAGCCAGGAGCTTCCCCCAGGTTTTCCACATAGGTAGCAGGGGCCCACACTATTGGCCCAACTTCTGCTGTTTTTCCCAGGCCATTATCAGGCAGTTGGATCTGAAGTGGAGCAGCCAGGACATAAACCATATGGGATGCTGGTGTTGTAGGTGGTGGCTTTACCAGCTATACCACAATGCAGGTTCCTGTTGCACACTTCCAATTGTATTACATCAGGGGTGTATAGTGTCAATTTGTCCTATTATTGGTAATGTTTAGTTTGAACACTGAAGATGGTGTCGAAGTACCATTTCCCCTTTGTGATTAGTGTATAGTCTGTGAGAGGATTTTTTTAAGACCATAAGAATATCTTATTTTTCAGTAACATTTTATCCAATAGTTCATTTATTTGATAGGCAGAGAGAGAATGAGAGACACTGAGAGAGAAAAAGAAAAAGCTCCCATCCGCTGATTTACTACTTAAATGCCCATAGCAGTAGCAACTGAGGAGTCAAAGCTGGGAGCCAGGGACTCAACCCAGGTCTCGTGTGAGTGGCAGGAACCCAACTACTTGAGCCATCCTGTTGCCTCCCAGGGTCTGCATCAGCAGGAAGCTGGAATCAGGAGCCAGAGTTGGAGATTACCTAGGTAGTCCTGTGTGGGATGCAGACATCCTAACTGATGTCCTAACTGCTAGGTGAAATCCCTGCACCTGTTCAGTAGTTTAACATGCATTTCTGATCCTTGCCAATACCAACTATTGCATTGCTGTTTGTCAAATAAATATATTTTGTAATTGTATGATTTTTAGGAGGTAACTATTTTGAGTTTTAGTGGTCTGGAAATTATTGTTTGTAGTTGATCAACTATTGATTGGGTCTCAAATTCTAGGTTGTAAATAATTTTCTTTCAGAGTTGTGAAGGCATTTTTTAAATTACCTTCAAGCTGCCAGTGTTACTGCTCATAACTCTGAAAGGCATTCTCTGATTCTGAACCATTTGTATGTGAATTTTTTTTTCCTTCTGGAAGCTTGTAGGATCTTCTCTTGTGTTCAGGTTCTGAAATTGTAGTGATGTACCTTAGTGTCTTTTTTTTTTTAATGTATAGGGGTGGGTGCTTGGGGCCCTTTTAATAGGACAATCATGCCCTTGAATCCTGTGAAGTTTCATTATTTATTACTTTATTATACTTTTTATATTTTGCTCTCTGTTCTTTTGGGCGCTCCTATTATTCATATATTGGACCTTCTGGACATGTCCTCTCATTTTCTTATCTTTTCTCACCTGCTGTTCATCTTTTTGATTTTTTATTCTGATTCATGAAGACTTTTTCTCAACTGTATATCATCCAACTGATTATTTTTTCATTACTGTAATCAATTTGTAACTTTTAAGAATTATTTTTTAGGGCCAGCATTGTGGCATAGCAGGTAAAGCCACCACCTTCAATGCTGGCATCCCATATGGATTCTGGTTTGAGTCCTGGCTTCTCTGCTTCCAATCTGGTTCCCTGCTAATGTGCCTGGGAAAACAGTGGTGGACAAGCCCAAGTGCTTGGGCCCCTGCACCCACATGGAGGACCTAGAAGAAGCTCCTTGGCTTTGTCCTGATCCAGTCCTGGCCATTGCAGCCATCTGGGAAGTGAACCAGCACATGGAAGATATCTCTTTCTCTAACTCCGCCCTTCAAATAATTAAAATAAAAATTTTTAAATAATTATTTTTTGGTTTTAAGTGTTTTTTTTTTTTAAATATTATGTCTCATCCGTGTAGTATCTTCCCTTAGTTCTCTAAGGGTAATGATGATAGTCCTTTAGGCTTTTTTTAGATAGTAATTTTAGACTTGACAGAAAAGCTGCCAAGATAGCACATGGAGTTCCTGCATACCCTTGACGAAACTTCACTTAGTGTTTATACTTAAGTAGCCACAGTACCTTTGTCAAAACTAAGAAATTAACTTCAGTAGAATACCATTAACTAAACTATGGACTTTAGATTTCTCCATTTTTTCTTTTAAGCTGATTTTTTTTTTTTTGACTGGCAGAGTGGACAGTGAGAGAGAGAGACAGAGAGAAAGGTCTTCCTTTGCCGTTGGTTCACTCCCCAAATGGCCGCTGCGGCCGGCGCGCTGCAGCCAGTGCAGCGCGCTGATCCGAAGCCAGGAGCCAGGTGCTTCTCCTGGTCTCCCGTGTGGGTGCAGGGGCCCAAGGACTTGGGCCATCCTCTGTTGCACTCCTCTATTGCACTCCTGGGCCACAGCAGAGAGCTGGACTGGAAGAGGAGCAACTTGGGACAGAATCTGGCGCCCCGACCGGGACTAGAACCCTGGGTGCCGGCGCCGCAGGCAGAGGATTAGCCTAGTGAGCTGGCCAAGCTGATGTGTTTTTCAGGTGCTATATCTAATCCAGGATGCCACATTGATTCAGTGGTTATGTCTGCTTAGTCTTCCCTGACCTGTGGTAGTTTCATAGACTTTCCTTTTTTCCAATGACTTTGACAGTTTTGAAGAATATTGGTCAAATATTTTATAGAAAGTTCCTCAATTCAAATTTGTGTGATATTTTCTCATGATTGGCCTCGGGTGATGGGTCTGGAGAGAGGATGCCACAGAGGTTAAGTTACTTCTCCTTCCTCTGTTTTGCCTCTCCCTTAAAAAATTTTTTTTCAGCTAATGTTCTTTATTAATAGGGAAAGAGAGCTCCCATCTGGTGGTTTACTCCATAAATGCCTGCAATGGCTGGGGCTGGACCAGGGTTGAAGTTGGGAGCCAGAAACTTAATCTGGTGGGTGGCAAGGAACTCAATTACTTTTCTGCCTCCATTAGCAGCAAGCTGGGCAGGAGCTAGAGCTGGACATTGAACCCAGTCACTCTTATGTTGGATGTGAATGCTTTTTGTTTTTATCCCTTTGGTATTTATTTTGTTTATTTAAAAGGCAGAGTGACAGAGAAGGAGAGACAGAGAGATCCTCCCTCTATCCTCTGGTTGTTTCCCCAAATGGCTGCAATGGCCAGGCAGAAGCTGGGAGTTTTGAACTCCCTCCTAGGTCTTTCATGTGAGTGGCAGGGATTTGAGTATTTGAGCCATCTTGTGCTGCCTTCCCAGGCACATTAGCAGGAAGCTGGATCAGAAGCAGAGCAGGTGGGACTCACACACACACTCTAATTTGGAATGCTGATCCATTGCACCATAGTGGTGACCTTGGGCAGGTGTTTTAAGCAGTGTCTTAACTGCTAGGTTAAACACCTGTTCTTGTTGTTGTTGATTTTTTTCATGTTGGAGATTTTTCTCAGACATGTAGTATTCCTTAGTTATTTGCTTGTATTTAAAAGAGATTGAAAAATTAAGTAGAGATTATGAAAATGCTGAGTAGGCTTGCTGACAACTTCATGGTAGAGTGATCTGGTTGGGCAACTTAATCAGGGAATTTCACTGTTAACTAATCAGGTTTTTCTCCCTTGGGTTGATTAGGTCCTATAAAGAAGAATCCTTCAGTCTCCCTCCTAGAGGGTGAAGACTACGGAGGCGTCTTACTCAATATGTTGGCTTTATCCATTTTCAGTATAGTACTCATCCCCCCCCCTTTTTTTTTTTTTTGGACAGGCAGAATTAGTGAAAGACAGAGAGAAAGGTCTCCCTTTTCCATTGGTTCACCCCCCAAATGGCCACTGTGGCCGGCGCACCTCGCTGATCCGAAGCCAGGAGCCAGGTACTTCTGGTCTCCTATGCGGGTGCCCAAGGACTTGGGCCATCCTCCACTGCACTCCCGGGCCACAGCAGAGAGCTGGCCTGGAAGAGGAGCAACCGGGACGGAATCCGGCGCCCTGACTGGGACTAGAACCCGGTGTGCCGGCGCTGCAGGTGGAGGTTTAGCCTATTGAGCCTCGGCGCCGGCCTCATCCCTTTTCTGTTGATGGTATCCACCAGTCCAGGAACCCTGTTTAACCCTCTCCAGAGAATAAAACTTTTAAACTCTTATATCAAGATGGTAGAGTACCAGGTACCTGGTTTCACTAGTTGGGAAGAAAATCTAATGATCTGAATTTCAACCAATTTTCCATATTTATTTGTTTTTAAATTACATTTGATAGAGAGACAGGGGCAGAAAGAGATGTCTCATCTGCTAGTTTACTACTTAAATACCTGCAAGATCTGAGGTTGGGCCAGACAGAAGCCAGGAACATGGAACACAGTCTGTGTCTCTAATGTGGGTGGCAGGGACCCAGATACTTGAGCCATCACCTGTTGCCTTCCAGAGTGCCCCTTAGCAGCAAGCTGCAATCAGAAGCAGAGCTGGGAGCTCTCTTATTCGGGACGTGGGCTTCCCAAGTGGCAACTTGACCACTTCTCCAAAGGCCTGCCCTGGAGCCTCGGTTTTGACTCAGGTGTACTGCACCTTTGATTACATAATGCAAACTACCTTTTTCCTTCTTCTCACCCACTTCCCTGCCACGTTGTAGAGAATAATACTAGATTAGACTCCATTCTGATCCCCAGTTAACACACATACATGGCCCTAATTCTTGTCCTTTGTCATTTGATGGTGATAGTGGTGTGATCTTCTTAGAAATTCTGGATTACTTAACTAATGTAATAGCTTCTTTCCTTTTTTTCCTCTCTGTTCTTGTTATTTTTTATTTTTTCCTTATCTTAGGAATCCTTAGGGATTGAATTAGTGTCAATCAACCCTGGACCTCCAGCTGCAGTTCTGATTGAGTAGATCTAAAAGATAGAGTTTAGGCTTGTACATTTTTATCAAAGTCCATGTGTCATTCTTGCACATAGTCAAAGCTGAGATCTTCTACTCTTGATACATTTAAATTTGAGGGCTTAGAAGGACATGCAGGGAAGTAGCTAAAGACTCCTGGATTGGAACCGGCATTAAGGCTTATCAGGTAAAGCTGCTGCCTGCAATGCCGGCATCCCATATGGGTGCCAGTTCGAGTCCCAGCTGTTCCCACTTCTAATCCAGCTCCCTGCTAATGCACCTGGGAAAGCAGTGGAAGATGCCCCAAATGCTTGGGCTCCTGTACCCATGTGGGAGACCAGAAGAAGCTCCTGGCTCCTGGCTTTGGCCTGGCCATTGCAGCCATTTGAGGAGTGAACCAGAGCATGGAAGACCTCTCTGTCTCTCTCCTTCTCCCTCTTTCTCTCTGTAACTCTTTCAAAAAACAAAGAAAGAAAGAAAGAAAAAGATTCCTGAGTCTCAGCATTTAGGAACTTAGTATAAGAGGAATTGTGTCCTCTCCCTGATTTCTAACCTTTGTGATGGATCACTAAAACCATTTGGAAACGTAATCAGAACCTCAATGAGTTGTCAAGAATCTAGTGGTTCTAGGCCTGCGCCGTAGCTCACTAGGCTAATCTGCTGCCTGCGGCGCCCGCACCCTGGGTTCTAGTCCCAGTTGGGGTGCTGGATTCTGTCCCGGTTGCTCCTCTTCCAGGCCAGCTCTCTGCTGTGGCCTGGGAGTGCAGTGGAAGATGGCCCAAGTGCTTGGGCCATGCACCCGCATAGGAGACCAGGAAAAGCACCTGGCTCTTAGCTTTGGATCTGTGCAGTGTGCCAGCTGTAGCGGCCACTTAGGGGGTGAACCAACGGAAAAAGGAAGACTTTTCTCTCTCTCTCTCACTATCTAATTCTGCCTGTCCAAAAAAAAAAAAAAAAAAAGAATCTAGTGGTTCTCTTCTCTGTCCTGTCTCATTTTTGATGCAATACTGGAAATGATGAGGCCCATCAAGTGTGCAGTTGGAAAAGCCAACTTAGGGAATGGTAGTCTGAAACTCATAATACATCCTTAAATAATAACGTCTTTGTAATGCTTTTGATTTACACAATTAAACTATTGAATTTTGTATTTCAGGATAACTGAAGATTTGACCAGACAAAACATGATACTTTAAATATTATTAATTTTATATGTTGCTGAGCAAAATAGGAATTGATAAGCATTTTTTATTTCTTTTACAAAAAACTTCAAGTCTCTCTCTCTTTCTCTCTTTCTCTTTAGTTCTTTTTGGAGGTGGATATCTGCTCAGACAGTAAGAATTTTAAGAGGTCAGTTAACAATGTTTATTCCTGTTTACTGTGTGATAAAAAATTTTGTTCATATGTTAAAATGTTGAACTATAGGCTTTTATGTTTAAAGTCGCTTTCTGCAGAAGAACATAGGCAGCTTTGGTGGGAGTGGGGTTGGGGGGAAGTAACCAAAAGTGGATAAGGAGTCTTACAATGGTGGTGCTCCACTACCCTGCCTCTTTAATTCAGGACTAGAATCAGTGGAAATGGGGCAGGCTGGGGAGCAGCTTCTAGAGTGTCTGGACAACTCCTCAGTGATTTTCCATACCCAACCTCTCTGTACCGGTAGTGTGTGGGCTCCTGCCTGGGAGTGCCATTCCGGGCTGTTGAGGCTCTTTAACCGTTTGCACTGAGCTGCTTCCAATCTATGCACATCTTTAGAGAAGGCTGCCTTCATGTTCTTAGGGAACTAAAACTTGAAGTTGGCCTTATTGAGTCTTTCTTTCATTTAGTAACTTGGGGACCATGTTTTGTTAATTCAACCTTGTTTTTTTTTTCCCCCCATGGAATCAAAGGATCATCCCTTTTTGGTGGATTTTATTTTTTTGTGTGGTTGTTTCATTTCAGTAAGACTGTAAGCTAGGATCCATACCTAAGTGCCCTACTTACTACTCTGGTGATGAAGGCAGCCATTATTTTCTGTGTTAGTTGGGATGGAATTTTTTTTTAGACCTGTTGTTTTTAAGTCTGCTCTAAAATGTAAAAGAAATTGGTTGCAGTGGTATCTTTTGGTGTTCTCAGAGTGGTCTGTCTGTTGGCACCATCCTTTCTTCTCACGTTATTCCTCTTGTTCACCCTTTTGTCCATCCATCCTTTCCTCCCTCCCCTTTTCTTTTAAAATGATTTTGTTTTCTTTTAGGCTTCTAGAATGAACCTCTTAATAAAACGTGGACACATTTAATTTTTTTTTAGAAAAACTTAAATTTTCCAAGGGAGAAATGTATAGTAAATTTAGACATCAAATTTTCCTGTTGCATGACACTTTAAAAATTGTTTAAAAATTTTATTTGAGGGGCTGGTGCTGTGGCGCAGCAGATTAAAGTCCAGGCCTGCAGTGCTGGCAAACCATATGGGCTCCGGTTTGAGTCCCTGCTACTCCACTTCTGATCCAGTTCTCTGCTATGGCCTGGGAAAGCAGTAGAAGATGGCCCAACCCCTTGGGCCCCTGCACCCATGTGGGAGACCCGGAAGAAGCTCCTGATTCCTGGCTTCGGATCAGCTCAGCTCTGGCCATTGCAGCTCTCTCTTCTGGCTCTACCTCTCTCTGTAACTCTGTTTTTCAAATAAATAAATATTACTTGAGAGGCAGAGACAAAGACACAGAGACAAAGACAGAGATATAGGCAAGCCCCCATCTTCTCAGTTACTCCTCAAATACCCAAAACACTTGGGCTAAGCTAGCCTGAAGCTATGAGCAGTTAATGCACTTCATGGCTCTCTTGCTGCCTCCCAGGGTCTGCATTAGTAAGAGGCTAGATTTTGTCAGAGTTGGTCAAGATGGTGCTTGGGGCGACCACACATTTCTGCCTTCTGTTTCTTGCTCCTTGCTAATACTCACCCTGGAAAACAGCAGGTGATGCTTAAGTGTTTGGGTCCCTGCAACCCACATGAGAGACCTGCCTTGAATTCCAGACTCCTGGTTTCAGCTCTTGGGCTCATTTAGGGAGTGAACCAGCAGATGGAAGATCTGTCTCTGCTTTTCAAGTAAATAGCACAAAAATGTTTTTTTAAAAAAGGTGAAGCTGCATGCTATTTAATACTGAGTTGATATGTAATTTCAAAATTTTTAAGTAGTGTTTTTGAGGAGTTGGAATAGTGTTTTATTTACTTTTTTTTTTTTTTTTTTTTTTTTTTTTTGCTGTGGGCTTTGAACTGTTCTGGTTTTTGTTAGCAATTGGCAATCTCTAATGCAGACTATGAAGTCCCTATATCTAGAAAAGTTGTAATTGAGATGATACCTCCATCATTTTGATTATAGATTTTATTTTTTTAAGAAAGCTTTTGTTCAATGACTACAAATTTCATAGGTACAGCTTTAGGAATATAGCAGTTCTTCCCTCCATACCCGCCCTCCCACCCCCGATTATAGATTTTAAATTTGGTGGTAGATTGACTCTCTCCCTGTATCAACATCAGCACATTGGAGCCAGAAGCGCCCATTTTTGGGTGAATTTTTAAAATAGGTAACTTAAGAAAAAACTAAATATGCCTCCAGAGTTTGCTTTTATGCCTTTAGGTAAAATTCATAGCCTCTGACTATATAGTATTTAGAGCCAGATGGTCACTCTAAACCACTACCACTTTCCCCAAGACATTTATTCCTCCTAATATTAACAACCAAAATTGCAATATCACAAGAGGCAGTTTTCACCTACTGCAAGGATTTCTCTGTTGAGCATAATTTTCTCTGGGACATCACCAAATTGATAGAGATTGGGAATGGCTTATAATTTTTTAAAGAAAGATTTCTTTGGGGAAAAGGGAACTGTTTTTAACTTTTGGGCCTAATTACAGGGATCTGAGTTTTCCTCCCTGATTCACAATGGCTAGGGAAGCTAGCTAGTTCTCAGGCCCTGCCTTGCCTTCAAGCACCAGCTGTGGTGTATTGGTTATAAGCGCTAGTGTCCTCAGGTTTTACGTGGTTATCTCGAATCTGCTTTTCTCACTTGCTCTTCATTTTCTCTACAGCTCTGAGAGCCCATTTTGAAGGAATAATGGAGGAAACATCTCCCTTGGCCAAACCTCTGGAGCTCAACCAGCACTCCCGATTTATAATTGGTTCTGTGTCCGAAGATAACTCGGAGGATGAGATCAGCAACCTGGTGAAGCTGGACTTGCTGGAAGAGAAGGAGGGCTCTCTGTCTCCAGCTTCTGTCAGCTCAGATACTCTGTCTGATTTGGGGGTCTCCAGCCTGCAGGATGGCTTGGCCTTGCATATCAGGTAAGAGGAGGTTTAATGGTTTACTTATTTCACCAGTTTTATTAGTTCTGCTGCTTACGTTCTAAAAAGGGCAGGAGTGATCTTAGTCCACTGTCACTGGACTAAGTGCTTGGATGAAGGAGTGGGAGATGATGTATTTGGCTGGCTTTAGAGATGTCTTTTCCTAAATGTTCTCAACATTTTCCCATCCTTCCTCCATAACCATCCTTCTAGTGAACAATTTCAAATTTCAGCTCCTGTACAGCTTTGACTAACATTGTTGTAACTGTCTTGATGATTGATAGGAATTCTTCAGGGGTGGGCAGATTTGTAGTAATCTTTCTCTGAATCGCTTGATCACATCAGGAAGTTACATTCTGTTTCTAGCAGGGCCTGTTCTCTGAGGGTTATGATCCAAACAAAGGATTGTTACAGAGCTGTCCTTTTTCTCTAGAAACACAGTTCTCTGTAGTTGAGAGCATCAGTAACTTGTAACACTGGCTTATGTACTCACGTTTGATTATACAGTTGGTGTGTGAGATGCCATCCTTTGGTCATTTGCTTCCTAGTTTTGGATTAAAGGCGCTGCATCAGTGGTTCCAGGTGCTCACTGCTCATTGGCTTCACTTGGGCGGCCTTACGATGCCCCATCCTCCGAGATCCTGGCTTAGCATGGAATTGAGGCCTCATTTTTTTTTTCTGAAATTTTCTTCATACCCAGGTGATCCTAATGTACAAGCAAGGTTGAGGTTATAGGTCAAATCTAGATAAACGTGTTAGGGTGGCTATTGCTGCTGGTATTATCTTGGTGCTTCTGTTATTAATAGCATGTAAAATCATCCAGCTCCCTTTTGTACACTGAAGTTCCGACGGTGTAGTAAAACCCCACGCTGGATCTGGCTGGATGTGAGTGTTCTACTTTATTGTTATCCCTGGAGTTGGGAGTCCTGGCTTCTGAGCGATGAGGTAGTGATGCTGGTGGTCCCATTGAGCAATGTGGAGGTAGAAAGAAAAGAGTAAAGCAACTTAATTATGTTTCACTTAAAAGATTCCTAGAATTGCAATGAACCACGGAGGGAGTTTAGTCTAATGCTTTTTGTCTTACTAGATAAGAAAACTGAGGCCTGATGAGGGGAAATAACTTACCTAAGGTTGAATAGTGAGAAAACTGAAATTCAAATAGATGTCCTGATTCAATTTCAGTAACTCTACTTCCCTGGCCATGTAAGGGTCTTATTATATAACTAATTGAGAAAAAAAATTGGTTTTATGGAGTAGATAAAGTATTATATCTAAGAGTTAAAAAGAGGAAAGAGGGCAGTATTTACAAGCAGGGAAAAGGGGTTAGGACTTTACTGTATGTAAGGATTTTTTTATTACTTTATAGTTGACTTAATGGTTGACTTGAGGTTAATACAGGTGGCACTATCTTTCCCCCTTGATGTCGTTTGGAAGTGTTTGGTGGTTGTGACCGATGGGACTTTTTGCATTTAGAGGACAGAGGACCAGTGATACTCAACTTTGTACAGTATAGTGGGTAATTTCATACAACCAAGAATTGTCCTTCTTAAAAATGCCATAGTGGGGGGTTGGTGCTGTGGCATAGAGGGTAAAACCTGCCTGCAGTACTGGCATCCCATTTGGCACTGGTTTGAGTTTTGGCTGCTCCACTTCCAGTCCATCTCCCTGCCAATGTGCTTGAGAGAGCAGAGGAAAATGGCCCAAGTGCTTGGGTCCCTGCATTCACATGGGAGACCCAGAAGAGGCTCCTGTCTCTTTTCTTTGGATCTGCCTAGCTTTGCTCATTGAAGCTATTTGGGGAGTGAACCAGCAGATGGAAGATCTCTCTGCCTCTGCCTTTCCCTCTCTGTAATTCTGCCTTTCAAATAAATAAATAATTTCTTTGACAGGCAGAGTTCGACAGAGAGAAAGGTCTTCCTTTTTCCGTTGGTTCACACCCCAAATGGCTGCTATGGCTGGTGCGCTGTGCCGATTTGAAGCCAGGAGCCAGGTGCTTCCTCCTGGTCTCCCATGCGGGTGCAGGGCCCAAGCACTTGGGCCATCCTCCACAGCCTTCCCAGGCCACAGCAGAGAGCTGGACAGGAAGAGGAGCAACCGGGACAGAATCTGGTGCCCCAACCGGGACTAGAACCTGTGGTGCCAGCGCTGCAGGCGTAGGATTAGCCAAGTGAGCCGCGGTGCCGGCCATCATTACTATTTAATTGAACATTTAAGAAGAAAGACTGCGGGGCTGGCACCACGGCTCACTTGGTTAATCCTACGCCTGTGGCGCCAACATCCCATATGGGCACTGGGTTCTAGTCCCAGTTGCTCCTTTTCCAGTCCAGCTCTCTGCTGTGGCCCTGGAAGGCAGTGGAGGATGGCCCAAGTGCTTGGGCCCTGCACCCGCATGAGAGACCAGGAGGAAGCACCTGGCTCCTGGCTTTGGATCGGCTCAGCGCACCGGCCGGAGTGGCCATTTGGGGGAGGGGGTGAACCAATGGAAAAGGAAGACTTTTATCTATCTGTCTCTCTCTTACTGCCTAACTCTGCCTGTCAAAAAAACAACAACAAAAACAAAAAACAAAACAAAAAAACAGAAAAAACGCCTTAGTGCCCCTGTTGAGAAGGACCGGAAGCCACCCAACACCTAGAGAAATCTGTACAACTTCAGACTATGTGAAACATATCCATTTATTGGATTAGGAAACTCTGAGTTTGGCAATCGTGAGACAAATGCCATTACAGAAAGCTCAGCTGATGATTCTGTTGGGCACTTTGTAGTTGCCAGGCCACCCCCAAAGTTGATGGCTCTTATGCCAAGACTGAGCAGTGGCAGGAGAGCCTTACTGTTGCAAAACTCATGCCGGGAGCTCGTGGAGGACCCATGGATTGAAGTGTGATCAGCAGCCTGGGAAGGATCAGTGCCAATTTCCACTCACTTCTCAGCTAACTGGTGTTCCAAAATAGAACAGAAGTTCACCGTTGATCTACTCTTTAAGCCATTTGTAGATGTGGTATCCTTAGGCATAGTTTAAACTGAGTCAAGTTCATTGCATAGTAGAAGCACCTTCTCTCTGACATGTGCCACTTATGAGGCATGTTACCATAGGCAATTCATATAATCTGCCTGGACTCATCTTCCTCATCTATTAAAATGAAGATACTGATTCAGGTACTACTTTTCACTGTTTGCCTGCGAAGTTAGAGACTGCTTGTGCTTCAGATCAACCTCCTAGAATGAATAGCCTAATCTTTCACTAGTGATATAGATTAAGAGAGCAGGGCCATTTGTAAGAGATGTTAACTAAAGGCCATCTGATCCCAAGTGAAGTAATTGTGATGATGGAAGATGAGAGTATGCCTCTCTCAAGTTTAGCTTTGATTTGAGGCTCTAAATAAGAAGTTTGGTGGTATGATGGATGGGCAAGATTAGAAAATAGATGTTTCCAGGAATGGAAATGACTTATTTTAAGTGTTTTCTGGAGTCCAATGAAAGACTGATTAAATCACTTCATAAGTATTATGACCCAAACATTTGAAAATAAAATCCCAAAAAAGTAGCTACAGCTGGCCTCATTGTAGACAACTGTTTTGACTTACTATTTTTGTATAAGAGCAGCTATAGGTTGATACTTAAACTAGATAGAGGTGCATCTGAAATTCATCATTAATATTTTTTTTTGACAGGCAAAGTTAGAGACAGATCTTCCTTCCGTTGGTTCACCCTCAAATGGCTGCTATGGCTTTTGCGCTGCACCAGTCTGAAGCCAGGAGCCAGGTGCTTCCTCCTGGTCTTTCTTCTTTAATGTTCAATTAAATAGTAATGATGGCCGGCGCCGCGGCTCACTTGGCTAATCCTCCCCGCCTGCAGCACCAGCACCACAGGTTCTAGTCCCGGTTGCTCCTCTTCCAGTCCAGCTCTCTGCTGTGGCCTGGGAAGGCAGTGGAGGATGGCCCAAGTGTTTGGGCCCTGCACCTGCATGGGAGACCAGGAGGAAGCACCTGGCTCCTGGCTTTGGATCGGCGCAGCGCCAGGTGTAGTGGCCATTTGGGGAGTGAATCAATGGAAGGAAAACCTTTCTCTCTCTCTCTCTCTCTCTCACTGTCTAACTCTGTCAAATAAAAATTAAAAAAGAATGCTAGAGACTGAATATGCATCTTAATTTTGATTACTGGTGTATGATTTGGTGGCATACAATAGAGCTGTAGTTGTATGGCTGTTGGCAGATTCTCTGCTTTTTTTTTTTTTTTTTAAGGTTTTATTTATTTGAGAGGCAGAGTTACAGAGAGAGAGGTAGAGACAGAGAGAAAGGTCTTCTATCCACTGGTTCACTCCGCAAATGACTGCAACAGTCAGAGCTGGGCCTGTTTAAGCCAGGAACCAGGAGTTTCTTCTGACTGCCCCATGTGGGTGCAGGGACCCAAGCACTTGGACCATCTTCTACTGCTTTCCCAGGCTGTAACAGAGAGCTGAATTGGATGAGGAGCAGCTGGGACTGGAACCATTGTCCACATGGGATGCCAGCACCATAGACGGAAGCTTGGTCTACTATGCCACAGTGCCAGCTCTAGATTCTCTGCTTCTTATTGGATGTGACTGGAAGTAAATGCACTCTAGATTATTAACGTTTGCCATCAACCAAACAGGGTTGTTATCAGTTATATCAACTAATGTGCTGAATTTCTAGATGAACTCCAATGGGAATAGCTTATCCCCTCATTTAAGTCTTTGACCTCACAGAGTAGTGTGATTTCCTTACACCTGTTTTATCCTCTATATTTCTTTCTTTTTTCTTTTTTTTCTTTTTTTTTTTTTTTTGACAGGTAGAGATATAGACAGAGAGAGAGAGAGAGAAAGATCTTTCTTCCGTTGGTTCACTCCCCAAATGGCCGCTTTGGTCGGTGCTGTGCTGATCGAAAGCCAAGAGCCAGGTGCTTCTTCCTGGTCTCCCCTGCAGGTGCAGGAGTCCAAGTACTTGGGCCATCCTCCACTGCCCTTCCCGGCCACAGCAGAGAGCTGGGCTGGAAGAGGAGCAACTGGGACTAGAACCCAGCGCCCATATGGGATGTCGGCGCTGCAGGTGGAGGATTAACCAAGTGAGCCATGGTGCCGGCCCCTCTATATTTCATGTTACTATATTTCCTCCTCTTAAAATACATGCTCAAAATATTGAGTGGCCAATATTTTCTGCTTAGTGTACTTCTGTTGCTGCTACAGCCTGTCCTTTTTTGGTTGTTTGTTTTTAAAGATTTATTTATTTATTATTTGAAAGGCAGAATTACAGAGGGCAAGCAGGATCTTCCATCCTCTGGTTCATCCCCAGATGGCTGTAGCAGCCGGTGCTGAGCTGCCGAAGCCAGGAGCCTGGAACTTGATCCCCGTCTCTCATATGAGTGGCAGGGGCCCAGGCACTTGGACCGTCTTCCACTGCTTTCCTTGGCACATTAGCGGGGGACTGGATTGGAAGTAGAGCAGCCAGGCTCCAGCTATACTCATGTGGGATGCTGGTGTCACAGGCGGCTGCTGTGCCACAACACTGTGCCCCTTGACCTGGTTTTCACAGTCTCTTAGAGAACTAGCAGTCATGTTTCTCAGTGACTGTTTGGGAAAATAATAGGAATAATGAGTAACATTTATCAAGTATTAAAACCATAAAGCAGACTCTGTGCTGTGCTTTATGTAGAGTACGGTACCATACTCAGTCTTCGCAGTAACCCTGTGAAGTAAGAGTTTGAAATGACTTCATTCAGAGTGGGCAGTGGAGGCAATGAGGTTTGGCCTAGTGGTTAAGACTCCGCATTGAAGAACCTGGGTTCAGTTCCTGGCTCTGGCTTCTGGCTCAGCTTCCTGCTGGTGTGGACTCTGGAAGCAGCAGCAGTCAACCAGCAGATAGAAGACCTCCGTGTCTCTGTCTCCATCTCTGTATCTGTCTCTCTCTGGCTTTGTCTTTCAAATAAATAAATATGTATTAGAGAACAATAGTGCATCAATTGCAAAATTTTTAAGATTTATTTATTTGAAAGGCAAAGTGGGAGAGAGAGAGTGCGAGCGAGCGAGATCTTCCATCTGCTGGTTCACTCCTAAAGTGGCCATAATGGCCGGAGCTTCTTCCAGGTCCCCATGTGGGTGCAGGGGCCCGAGGACTTGGGACATTGTCCACTGCTTTCTCAGGCACATTAGCTGGGAGTTGGATCGAAGTGCAGCAGCCGGCACTGGAACTGCAAATCATTTAGGGTGCTAGCACCGCAGGCTGTGGCTTTACCCACTATGCCACAGTGCTGGCCCCTGTTCCTAGTGTTACATGACCATTCTCTCCCAGTATCTTGGCTTTTAAAACCTTGTTCTTAAATGCTGGAATAGTCTTGGCTTTTATCACATGCACCTTAATTGTTGTTGGTCTTCTGCAAGGTTTTCTGGCTTCAGCTCTCTTATCTGACGTGCTGTCCTCCTGTCTTAATCAGTGGCACTCCCATTTCTCTAGTCATCCAAACCA
This sequence comes from Sylvilagus floridanus, assembly GCA_949820135.1. Classification (NCBI taxonomy): domain Eukaryota; kingdom Metazoa; phylum Chordata; class Mammalia; order Lagomorpha; family Leporidae; genus Sylvilagus; species Sylvilagus floridanus. The sequence continues at coordinate 37,032,223 of OX463237.1, read as the reverse complement.
GAAATAAAGATACTATCATTCCTTCATGCTTTATATCTAATTTGGTATTATTTTTAAAAAATTATTTATGTGTTTGAAAGAGTTACCAAGAGGCAGAGGCACAGAGAAAGAGAGGTCTTCTATCTGCTGGTTTAGTCGATGGCCTCAACGGCTGGAGCTGGGCCATTCCAGAGCCAGGAGTTCCTTCCAGGTCTCCCACATGGGGGCAGGGGCCCAAGCACTTGGCTTATCTTTTGCTGCTTTCCCAGGGCATAGCGGAGACCTGGATCAGAAGTGGAGCAGCCAGAACTTGAAACAGCACCCATATAGGATGCTGATACTGTAGGTGGTGGGTTTAACCTGCTACACCACAGTGCAGGCCCCTGATTTGCTATTTTTTTAAAAAACGTTTTTATTTATTTCAAAGGCAGAGAGTTAAACACACACATACACACACATCACATGGAGAGGGAGAGAGACAGAGACAGAGACGGAGACGGAGAGAATGAATGTGTCTTTCATCTGTTGGTTTCCTTTCCAAACCACCACAGTGGTTGGGGCTAGGTCAGGCTAAAGCCAAGAGATCAGAATTCCATCCCAGTCTTCCACATGGAGGGCAGGGGCCTAGGCACTTGGGCCGTCTGCTGCCTTCCCAAGCACATTAGCAGGGATCTGGATCAGAAGTGCAGCAGCCAGGACTCAAACCCACGCACATAATGAGATGTTAGTATTGCAGGCAGAGAATTAACCCATTGCCAGCCCTTAATTAAGTATTTTTCATTTATTTATTTGAAAGGCAGAGTTAGTGAGAGAGAGAGAGATCCTTCATCTGCCAGTTCACTTCCCAGATGGCTACAACTCTGAAGCTAGCAGCCAGGAGCTTCTTCCAGGTCTCCCATGTGGATGCAGGGGCCCAAGCACACTGGCCATCCTCCACTGCTTTCCCACGTGCGCTAGCAGGGAGCTGGATTGGAAGTGGAGCAACCTGGAGTCAAACCGGCACCCATATGGATGCCAGCACTGTAGGTAGTGGCTTTACCCGCTACCCCACAGCGCTGGCCCCAATTAGGTATCCTTACTGATGTTATGTCTTAATAACTCTTTAATTCATTCTGCTCTGTACCTTGTCCCTGCCATTGCCCTTGTTCTTATATTTTACTTGGATTGTGGTAATAATATTTTAGCTGTTTTCCAAAGACTTTCCTGCTTCAGTATAAGCCCCAAAGCCCATCATTGAGATTTTTCTGAAAGGTAAACTGTTCTTCTGACTCTACTTCAGTGGGTTCCTGTTAGCCATAGGATATATTATTATTAAGGCAAACATTGTGCCAGGTGTGTAACATTATTTCTACTTATTTATTTAAAGGTTTATTTGTTGGGGCCAGCGCTGTGGTGCAATGGGTTAATGCCCTGGCCTGAAATGCGGGCATCCCATGTGGGCGCTGGTTCTGGTCCTAGCTGCTCCTCTTCCGATCCAGCTCTCTGCTATGGCCTGGGATAGTGGTAGAAGATGGCCCAAGTGGTTGGGCCCCTGCACCCATGTGGGAGACCCAGAGGAAGCTCCTGGCTTCGGATCAGTGCAGCTCCGGCTGTTGCAGCCAATTGCGGAGTGAACCAGTGGAGGGAAGACCTCTCTCTCTCTGCCTCTCTTTCTCTCTCTGTGTAACTCTGCCTTTCAAATCAATCAATTTTTTTTTTTTTAAAGATTTGTTTGAAAGGCATAATGACAGAGAGAGAAGGGAGAGACAAAGAGAGGCATTTTCCATCTGTTGATTTACTCCTGAAATACTCACAACAGCGGGGACTGGGCCAGGTGGAAGCCAGGATCCAGGAACTCCATCCTGGTCTCCTTTGCGAATGGCAGGGATCCAAGTACTTGAGCTATCACCTGCTGTCTCCAAGGTGAGCATTAGCAGGGAGCTAGATTGGAAGTGGAGGTGGGACTAGATTCTAAGCGCTCTGATGCAGAATGCCAGCATCCCAGCAGCGGCTTAACTGGCTGCACGACAATGTCCACCCTAATGTTATTTTAATACTTGTAACAGCTCTCAGCATTTTTGAGGTGGACTTGATAAGATCTGTTAGGGGATAATAAGGTATCAGAGGTTGGAACTGGGCTTCAAAAGATGAATGGAAAAAAAAAAACAGGCTGACAGAGATGGATGTGCATATAGATAGGTGGTGGGGTAGATGACCTGCGAAAAGGTACTAGTGAGACATTTGTCGTGTTCATGTAATTACAAGTCATTGAGTATTACTGTAATGTAAGGGGGACAGCATGGTTATGCAGTGGAGGAAGAGGCTGGTCAGGTCATTAAGGGTCTTAATACATCACTGTGACCGTGAGAAATAAATATTTACTCTTTGTCCCCAGTTCCTGGCACACAGCTCCTGGGGGAACAAAATGAAGAACCCGTGGAATCTCTTGAGTGTTAAGTGTCTTTTATGATAGAAAGGAACTGGGGATTGGAGGCTTCAGCATGGGGATTGGTCATCAGAAGACAAAGGCACGACTTGAGGGTTAAGTTTCAGCCCCACCTTCTGACCTCTAGCAGGGGAGAGGCACTGGGAGCTAATCACCAGCAGTCAGTCAGTCATACATGCTTAAGGCAGTTTCCACAGGGCAAGCACTCTGGTGCAGTGGGTTAAGCTGCTGCTTGCAGTGCCCACATTCCATGTTAGAGTGCCTGTTTTCTTCCTGGCTGCTCCATGCTTTTGATCCAACTTCCTGCTAATGCGCCTGGAAAGGCAGTAGACGATGGCACAAATACTTGAGTCCCTACCACCTGCATTGGAGACACAGATGGAGTTCTGGGCCCTTGGCTTCAGCCCAGCCCAGCCCTGCCTATGCTCATTTGGGGATTCTGAAGTACAGAGAAGATCTCCTTCTCTTTCTGTACGCTGCATTTTAAAATATATATATTTTTATAAAAAATATTAAAAATAAAAGCTTCCATGAAAACCTCTAATCCACAGGATTTGTGGCTTCTGGGTTGGTGAGCACATTGAGGTGTTGGCAGAATGGCATGGTTGGATGAGGCATGGAGGCTTTGCTCTCCTCCTCCCTATGCCCTGATCTGTGCATCTCTTCTATTTGCTGTTCCTGAGTATTCTTTGTGATAAACCAGTAGAACTGAGCAAACTTTTCCCCCCTTTATCCTGTGAGCCATTTATGGAACCCAAAGAAGGGGTCATGGGAACTCTTGATTTATAGCTGGTTGTTCAGAAGATTTAAAAGTAGGCTGAAAAGAGGTTTAAAGATTTAAGGAGGGGCTGGTACCGTGGCATAGTGGGTAAAGCTGCTGCCTGCAGTGCCAGCATCTCATATGGGTGCTAGTTTGAGTCCCGGCTGCTCCACTTCCGATCTAGCTCTCTGCTGTGGCCAGGGAAAGCAGCGGAAGATGGCCCAAGTGCTTGGGCCCATGTACCCACATGGGAGACCTGGAAGAAGCTCCTGGGTTTGGCCTGGCCCAACCCCATTTGGGACCATTTGGGGAGTGAACCAGTGGCTGGAAGACCTCTATCTGTCTCAACCTTTCTCTGTAACTCTGCCTTTCAAATAAATTTGTTTTTAAGTTTTTTATTTATTTATTTTTTTGACAGGCAGAGTGGACAGTGAGAGAGAGAGACAGAGAGAAAGGTCTTCTTTTTCTGTTGGTTCACCCCCCAATGGCTGCTGCAGCCAGCGCACCGCACCGATCCGAAGCCAGGAGCCAGGTGCTTCTCCTGGTCTCCTATGCGGGTGCAGGGCCCAAGCACTTGGGCCATCCTCCACTGCACTCCTGGGCCACAGCAGAGCACTGGACTGGAAGAGGAGCATCTGGGACTAGTACCCGGCGCCCCAACCGGGACTAGAACCTGGGGTACCAGAGCTGCAGGCGGAGGATTAGCCAAGTGAGCCACGGCGCCGGCCTAAAAAGTTAGTTCTTAACTCAGAATGCAAATTTAGTGATTCTTCACAAGTCAAAAATCTAACATTCTCGTCAGTAAAATCTCATGGCAGTCATGAAATCGGAACTCTGATATTCAGTTAGATATATAGAAGATCATCTGTGAAAGGTTCTTAGGACTGCTTGGAATATATAGTTTTGGTTTTAGGACATCAGGATCACCCACTAAATGAAAATGATTGTATTATTTCTCCTCAATTTTTCCCCTGATTTTTCTTTAAATTCCTTCACCAATGACCTTATGTAGGTGTTCATTATTCTAACTTGGGCTACTGCTGTTGGCTTCTAACGTTCTCTGACTTCAGCCTCTGCCTCTGACAACTATTAGAAAACCTGTCAAGTTTTCAGAGTAAAGTCTCAGATAATAATCGACCTCAACCTTGCTGCCGTTTCCTGAGCACTTACTGCAGTCAGGCACCGTGCTGAGTGCGTCCCGTATTTATCTCATTTAACCAACAGCCATCGTCCTGTAGAGTAGGTATTTATCGTCTTCATTTTACAGATAGGATACAAGCTTAGAGATTATGTAATTTACTGACCTCATAGGTGGTGGAGGCGTGCAGTCAAGGTATTCCAGTTCTTCCACAGTCTGGCCACTGAGTTTTCTAGTCTTCTGTCTGTCTCTGCCATGTATACAGTGTTATTTACTTCATTTTCTTGTCCCAGTCACACTAGACAGTTGTCTCTTTCCCATCGTGCCCTGTAATTTCCATCTTTGTGCCCTCATTCTGTCTTTCAGTCTATCTCCTCCCCAACCCCTCATTGAAATGCTGACTCCCCTGATTCTTTTTTTTTTTTTAATTATTTATTTGAGATTCAGAGTTACACAGAGAGAGAAGGAGAAGCAGAGAGAGATAGAGAGAGGGAGGAAGGGAGGGAGGGAGGGAGGGAGGGAGATTGGTCTTCCATCTGTTTGTTCATTCCCCAGTTGGCCACAATGGCTGGAGTTGTGCTAATCCAGAGCCAGGAGCCTCTTCTGGGTCTCCCATGCGGGTGCAGGGACTCAAGGACCTCGGCCATCTTTCACTGCTTTCCCAGGCCATAGCAGAGAGCTGGATCAGAAGAGGAGCAGCTGGGACTTGAACCAGCGCCCATGTGGGATGCCGGCACTGCAGGCGGCAGCTTTACCCAGCTGTCACAGTGCCACCCCACTCCCCTGATTTATTTTTATTTTAAAAATTTTTGCAAGCCCACAGTGACTGAGAGAGACAGAGATAGAGAAAATGAGAGACAAGAGATCTTCCATCTGCTGGTTCACTTCCCAAATGACCTCAATGGCCAGGGCTGGGCCAGGCTGAAGCCAGGAACCTGGAACTCCATCTGGGTCTCTCATTTGGGTGGCAAGGGCCCAAGCATTTGGGCCATTCTCTGATGCTTTCCCAGGTGCATTAGCAGGGAGCTGGATCAGAAGTGGAGCAGCCGGTACTTGAACTATCACTCGTATAAGGTCCTAGCTTTGTAGGCAGCAGCTTAACCTGCTGTGCCACAATGCTGACCCCTCTTTATTTCCTTTAAAGTTACTACCCTTTGAGTTTTTTTAAAAAATATTTATTTATTTATTTATTTATTTGAAAGGCAGTGTTACAGTGAGAGAGGGAGAGATAAAGTGAGGAGAGAGATCTTGCATGTGCTAGTTCACTCCCCAAATTGCTGCAATGACCAGGATGGGGCCAGTCTGAAGCCAGGAGCATTAGCAGAGAGCTGAATCAGAAGTGGAGCAGCAAGGACTCAAACTGACACTCATATGAGATGCCTGTGGTGCTCATATGGGATACCTGTGCTGTAGACAGTAGCTTCACCCATTATGCCACAGTGCCAGCCGGCATCTAAGGTCTTTTTGAAATGTTGATTGTGTGTGAAACTTCTCTCTTCTTAAACCCATTTTGTTTTTTCTTTTCGGGTAATTTGGTCCTCTGTTTTTGCAATAATAATTTTATTTCTTCTCCATTATCTTTTTTTTTTTTTTTTTGGAAAGGCAGAGTGGACAGTGAGAGAGAGACAGAGAGAAAGGTCTTCCTTTTTCCGTTGGTTCACCCCACAGTGGCCGCTGTGGCTGGCACACCACGCTGTTCCAAAGCCAGGAGTCAGGTGCTTCTCCCAACTATTCCACGTTGGTACAGGGGCCCAAGCACTTGAGCCATCTTCTGCTTTCCCAGGCCATAGACCATAGCAGAGAGCTGGATTGGAAGTGGAGCATCCAGGACTTGAACCACATGGGATGCCTGCACTGCAGGTGGCGGCTTTACCCGCTACACCACAGCACTGACCACCCCCCCCCCTTTTTTTTTAAAAGATTTTATTTATTTATTTGAAAGGTAGACTTATAGAGAGAGGGAAAGATGGAGAGAAAGTTCTTCCATTCACTAGTTCACTTCTCACATGGTCACAATGGTTGGAATTGGACCAATCTGGAGCCAGGAGCTTCTTCCGGTTCTCCCATGTGGGTGTAGGGACCCAAGCACTTGAGCTATCTTCGGCTGCTTTCTCAGGCCATCAGCGGAGAGCTGGATGGAAAATGGAGCAGCTGGGATTCAAACCTGGTGCTGCAGGCAGAGGCTTAACCTATTTTGCCACACTGCCGGTGCATCACTTTTCCTTATTGTTACAAATATTTTTCAGGACACACTCTCCTTTGATCTTTACCTTTTTTTTTTTTTTTTTAAATTTTTTGACAGACAGAGTGGACAGTGAGAGAGAAAGAGACAGAGAGAGAGGTCTTCCTTTTCCATTGGTTCACCCTCCAATGGCCGCTGCAGCCGACGCACTGCGCTGATCCGAAGCCAGGTGCTTCTCCTGGTCTCCCATGGGGTGCAGGGCCCAAGCACTTGGGCCATCCTCCACTGCACTCCCTGGCCACAGCAGAGAGCTGGCCTGGAAGAGGAGCAACCGGGACAGAATCCGGTGCCCCAACCGGGACTAGAACCCGGTGTGCCGGTGCCACAAGGCAGAGGATTAGCCTATTGAGCCGCAGCGCCGGCCACCTTTTAAATATCTTTCTGCTAGATCATTCATGCTGACTTTCAGATATACTCTGATCTCACCCATCTTTGTAAAACCCTTCTTTGACTACATGGCCTTTGGGCTGCTGCTTTATCTTCCATCACACTTAAGGGCAGGATTTTCAAAAGTACGGGCTCTCTTCCACATGTCCCACTCATCCTTTAAGCCATTCTAGTCTGACCTCTGCCCAGTGATGCTTGTGAAACGTCGTTATACCATCACTGGTAACTGCTGCATCGCTAAGTGTGTTTCAGGTCTCATCCTTCCCGGCCTCCTAATGATCTGTACGATTGACTACTTTGTCCTTGAAGCACAGGCTTTTCTTTTCTGCTAAAAACCATATGTTATTGTTTTTCCTCCTACTGCCTTCTTACTCTTTCCAGTCTTTGCAGGGTCTTCCTCTTCGGTGTAACCTCTAAATGTTGGATTCTTTTGTTTCTGAGTTCTTATGTTTTCACTCAATGCATGTTTTCTTTCTATGTATTCTCATTCCTTTGCTGTTGCGTGTATGTCAGTGAGTCCCAAATTTATGATATCCATCCTAGACCTGTCATATGAGATCACTTGTTATATTTACTTATTTATGTGAGGTTTTCACTTGGATGTCCATAGGCATTGAACTTTGGGACTCTGACTTTCTACTCCTTAAATCTGATCCTCTACTGATTTTCTCCATCTCATTAAATAGCTCTTATAGCCACTCTGCTCAAGTCAAAATCCTGGAGAATTATAGTTCAGTTCTGTTGATTCTGTCTCCGGTACTTAACTTGATACTCGTATGTTTACTTATTATCACCTTAGTTCAAGTCTTCCTTAGGCTGCTAAAATGGCCACTTTATAGAGTCCTTGTTTATATTATTATATTGCCTCTTCATTTCCTATTGCACTTAGTCTAAGATACAGAAAATTATTTTTACTTTAATTTTTGTTTGTTTCACTTATTGAAAGGGAGAGAGATAGTTCCCATCTACAAGTTCATTTTCCAAATGCTGGATATAGCTAGGGATTAGCCAAACCAGAGCCAGGAGCCAGGAGCTTAATCTGGACTGCAGGGACCCAACCACCTGAGTCATTACCTGCTGTCTTCTGAGTGTGCATCAGTGGGAAGATGAATCAGGAACAGAGCCAGACATGGAATCCACATGGAATGTGGGTTTCCAAAGTGGTGTGTTAACTACCAGCATCCATCCAAGATACAAAATGCTTAATTTGGCTAATGAGACTCTCTGATCTCAGTTCTGTCAACTTCTGTTCACAGACAGTGCTTCAATCATACTGGCCTTTAAGTTCCACTAATAGGCCAGTCTTTTTCCTGACCCTGGGTCACATACACTGGTCATGTAAATCAATAAGAAAAAAGATATTCAGCACAGTAGAAATATGGGGAAATGACTTGAATAGGCACTTCAAAAGAAGATATTCAAGTGGAAAATAAGAATATGAAAAGATGTTCAATGTAATTAGTCATTAGGGATTTGAGGATTAAAATTATAATGAGTTAAACACCCATCCCAACCAGAATAGTTGGATTAAAAGACTGATAATATCAAGTATTAGTAAGGATATGGAGCATATGAGGTTTTCAGATATCACTGGTGGGAATATAAATTGGGACATCTACTTTATTTTTTTAATATTTTTTTTCTTTTAAGATTTATTTATTCACTTCAGAGGCAGAGAGAGGGAGAGACAGAGAGGTCTTCCATCCTCTGGTTCACTCCCCAAATAGCCACAGCGGCCAGAACTGGGCCTATCCAAAGCCAGGAGCCCAGAGCTTCTTCCAGATCTCCCATGTGGTGCAGGGCCCCAAGCCATTTTCTACTGCTTTCCCAGACCATCAGCAGGGAGCTGAATTGAAAGTGGAGCAGCCAGAACTTGAACCAGCACCCGGATGGGATGCCGGTGCCTCAGGCAAATGCTTAATCTACTGTGCCACAGTGCCGGCCCTGGCACATCTACTTTACACAACTATTTAGCAGTATCTTTGAAAGCTAAATATTCTTTCAGCAAGCAGTTCCACTCCTGGGCATAGTATCAAGAGAAATTAGTGCATTTTTCCACCAAAATCAAGCTCATGAATATAGTCAAAATTGATAAATAAAATTTAAGTCCCTTAATAGTAAAATAGGTAAATAAATAATGGGCTATTCACATTATGGATGGAATCACACAGCAATGAAAATGAACAAATTACTGCCATGTCACAACATGGATGATTTTCTACACATAACATTTCTCAAAAGAAACAGGACATGAAAGTGTACACAGTAAATATTATACATAGGAAGATGAGGTTGAGTTATGTCCAGAGGTCAGAATAGTGTTTATCTTCCAGGCAGATATTGACTGGGAAGGGAGCATGAGTGAACTTTTTGGGGCTCTGAGAATATTCTGTATCTTAGTGGGGTGATTGTTTATGTAAATCTATGTATATGGAAAATTAGCTTAGTTGTATACTCAAGATTTGTCTCTTTTATGAAGTTATCGCTCAGTAAAAAGAAAATGCAAGCGATTCTGTCAGCTGTAGTTCAGAGAGGAGATTGGCAAATCCTCAGCCCAGAAAGCAACTATAAATTTGGGCAAAATGGACAAAAACAATACTTCTAGCACCCCAGAAGTCAACCAAAAGGGATACAGCAATCTGAGGAAAGTTTATGCTTCAAAAGTGGTTGAAATTCATTAATCATAGCTGGGATCTGTGTGTTCCATCCACCCTTTCTCAGCTCATTGACATGGAGGTTTTGCTCATGTGGGTAGGCCGTGAGGCTTCATAGTCTTGATGCTGCAGTTAAAGGGAGCTTACTCAATTTGAATGGTAGATGGTGTCCTTGCTCAGTGGTGGTGTCGATGGAAGTGACCATCTTGACAATGGCTTTATTCCACTGAGTTCTGTTTGTGGTTGGGACACGTGACTGGGGCAAGCATGTTGCTTGCTGAGGCTCTGTACACAGAGGAGACATAAGGTCCATCAGAATGTAAATGCTAGGGCACACGTGAAAGTGTCCTGGACTTTGGATGTGCTATCCAACCCTACACACAGGACCTGTGGACAGAGTACAGAAGCCTTACTGGCTTTCAGTATTTGAGCTTAACTCGTGTTGGTTATTGGCTGATGTTTAAGCTGTGTAGACATAAGGTGACTCCTCAGAAGCTAGGTTAAAGCGTAAAAGCAAGGGGGGAAATGAGCCCAAACATCAGTGGGTACACATTTTAGGGCAAATAGATTTCACAGGCAGATTACTGAAAAGCCAAGAAAAAGCCAAGAAAAAAAACTGTAATAACAACATCTTTTGCAGATAAAAGAAATAAGAATCCAGAGTTGTTACAATAAATTGTTTAATACTTTCAGTTTTTTTTTAATGGTCTATTTATTTTGAAGGTCAGAGTTACAGAGAGAAAGATTGATCTTGTACTCACAGGTTCACTCCCTAGATGGCTGCAACGGACAAGTGTTGGGCCAGGAGCTTCATCCAGGTTTCCCACATGGGTGCCAGGGGCTCATGTACTTGGGCCATCTTCTGCTGCTTTCCCAGGCCATTAGCAGGGAGCTAAATCAGAACTGGAGCAGCATCCATATGGCACTCATATGGGATGCTGGTATTGCAGAGGGGTGGCTTGACCTGGTACTCACAATGCCAACTCCAGTACATTCAGTTTTAAACAAACAAAAAAATCATGGGATATAACATAGAGGAAAATGTGACCTATATTCAGATAGAGACTGTCTGAGTATCCCTAGATGCTGGGTTTTGCAGAATCTTCAAAGTTACCATGAAAAGTGTATTTAAAGAAATAAAAGGAAGCATGTTTAAATAATTTCTTATAGCATGATAATAATAAATAGAGAAAAAGAATTTAAAAAGAAAAAGAAACAAGTGTCACTCACCAAAGAGGTTACACAAACATAAAACGATCTTTTTTTTTTTTTTTTTTTTTTTTGACAGGCAGAGTGGACAGTGAGAGAGAGAGACAGAGAGAAAGGTCTTCCTTTGCCGTTGGTTTACCCTCCAATGGCTGCCGCGGTCGGCGCGCTGCGGCCGGCGCACCGCGCTCATCCGATGGCAGGAGCCAGGTGCTAGGTGCTTTTTCCTGGTCTCCCATGGGGTGCAGGGCCCAAGCACTTGGGCCATCCTCCACTGCACTCCGGGGCCACAGCAGAGGGCTGGCCTGGAAGAGGGGCAACCGGGACAGAATCCGGTGCCCCGACCGGGACTAGAACCTGGTGTGCCGGCGCCGCAAGGCGGAGGATTAGCCTGTTGAGCCACGGCGCCGGCCCATAAAACGATCTTTAATAACTAATATTCTTAGCTAATAGAAAATGCAGTTAGTAATTAACTGTCAGGAAAATGAAAATGAAACTAGCAAAATGATACCTCTATACACCTATCAGAATACCTACAGTAAAAAAAATAGGGATAACATCAAGTGTTTATGAGGATTTAAAGAAATTGGGTCACTGGTATGTTGCTGGTGGGAATGTAAAATGATACAGCCTCTGTGGGAAATAACATGACACTTCCTATAAAACTAAACACTTACTTACCATATGATACAGCAGTTTCACTCCTAGTTATATACCTGGAGAAAGGAAAGCATTATTTCCACATGAACACTTGTACATGAATATTCATAGCAGCGTTATTCAGAACAGCCACATAATGGAACCAACCCGTAATTTTATCAATTGGTGATAAACAAAAAGTAATGTATACATCTTTTTTAAACATCTCATTGTATGGATTTTTAAAAAATATTTATTATTTGAAAGGCAGAGTTACAGAAAGGCAGAGGCAGAAAGAAAGACAGGTCTTCCATCCACTGGTTCACTCCCCAGATGACTGTAATGGCCAGAGTTGTGCCGATCTGAAGCCAGGAGCTTCTTCTGGGTCTCCCAGGCAGTTGTAGGAGCCCAAGGACTTGGCATCTTCCAGACCACAGCAGAGAGCTAGTTCAGAAGTGGAGCAGCCAGGACTGGAACTGGCACCCATATGGGAAACTGGCACTGAAGGTGGTGGCTTTACCCGCTATGCCACAGTGCCGGCCCCAAAATTTATTTGTTTTTATTTGAAAGGCAGAGTTAGAGGGAGAGACAAAAAGAGAAAGAAGTTGGTTCACTTCTCAAATGGCCGCAACTGCCCAAGGCTGGCCAGGCCTAAGCCAGGAACCTGGAACTGCATCTGGGTCTCTGACGTGAGTGGCAAGAGCCCAAGCACTTGGGCCATCTGCTGCTTTCCCAGGCACATTATTAGCAGGGAGCTGGATCGGAAGTGGAGCAGCCGAGTCTTGAACCAGTATCCATATGAGATGTCCGTGTTGCAGGTGGAGGCTTAACTTGCTATGCCATAATGCTGGCCCCTGAAAACATTATTTTAAGCAAAGAAATCAGTCACAAAAGACCACATATTATTTGAAAATATTATTCCACTTAAATAAAATGTCCATAGTGAGCAGATGTATAAACATAGAAAGTATATTAGTGGTTTGCTAGGACTAAGTAAGGTGTTGGGGGTAGGAGCACTGAATACTACTCAGAATTTCTTTTGGTGGTAATAAAAATATTCTAAAACTGTGATTATTGCTCTCAATTATGTAAATATATTAAAAACCATTGAACTGTACACTTTACATGAGCGAAATGCATGGTATGTATGTGAGTTATTTGTTTTTATTTTGTTTATTTTTTTTTAAGGATTTATCTATTTGAAAGGCAGAGTTAGAGAGAAGGAGAGACAGAGAGGGAGACATATTCCATCTATTGCCTTACTCCCCAGTGGCTGCATCAGACAGGGTTGGGCCAGGCTGAAGTCAGGAGCCAGGAGCTTCATCTGGGTTTCCCATGTGGGTGCAGGGGCCCAAGCACTTAGGGCATCTTTTGCTGCTTTTCCTGGAGAATTAGTAGGGAGCTGGATTGGAAGTGGAATAGCCTGGACTCGAACTGACCCCATATGGGATGCTGGTGCTGCAGATGGCTTCTAACCCTGCTTTGCTACAGTGGTGGCCCCAAGATTTATTTATTGAAAGGTGGGTGGGTGGAGGACAACCATCCATCTGGTAGTTCACTCTCCAAATGCCTGCAAAGGAGAGGGAGAGGTGCTGGGCCAGGCTGAAGCCAGGAGCCGGGAACTCCAGCCAGGTCTTCCACATAGGTGGCATGTGATATCACAAGCAGCATCTGAACCCACTGTACCACAATGCTGGGTCCCCATGAGCTATTTCTTAAAGTTCTTAGCTAAAATTTTAGAATGAGTTTAGCAGGATCACAGTAACAATATCAATATGCACAGGACAATTGTATTTCTATATGTTAGTTATAAATGAATAACACAAAAATGAAAATATTTTGAGAATTTTTTTCACAATGGCATCAAAAAGAATAAAATAATTGGGAATAAATTTAACAATATGTAGGCTTATATGATAAAAAAAAAAAAAAAGTATAAGCCGGCGCCGTGGCTCAACAGGCTAATCCTCCGCCTTGCGGCGCCGGCACACTGGGTTCTAGTCCCGGTCGGGGCGCCGGATTCTGTCCCGGTTGCCCCTCTTCCAGGCCAGCCCTCTGCTGTGGCCAGGGAGTGCAGTGGAGGATGGCCCAGGTGCTTGGGCCCTGCACCCCATGGGGAGACCAGGAAAAGCACCTAGCACCTGGCTCCTGCCATCGGATGAGCGCGGTGCGCCGGCCGCAGCGTGCCGACCGCGGCGGCCATTGGAGGGTGAACCAACGGCAAAGGAAGACCTTTCTCTCTGTCTCTCTCTCTCACTGTCCACTCTGCCTGTCAAAAAAAAAAAAAAAGTATAGGACATTACTGACAGAAAATAGAGATCTAAGTAAATGGAGAGGTAGGGAGTGGACCTTACCGCTTGGTGGTTAAGGCACCTCTTCGGACACCTGCATCCTGGGTTTGAGTCCCTGTTCCACTTCACATCTAGCTTTTACGCTAATAGGCACTCTCAGAAGCAGCAGGTGATAACTCAAGTGCTTGGGTCCCTGCCTCCCACATAGGAGACCTGGATGGAGTTCCAGGGTTCTGAGTTTAGCCTGGCCAATGGAAGATCATTCCTTCTGTCTTTCTCTCTCTCTCTGTTACTTGGCTACTCAAATGAATAAATCAAACTTTTTTTTTTAAAAAAAAGAATAAATGGAAAGACCACCCATATTCACGGATTAGAAGATTCAGTATTATTAAGATGGCTCTCTAAATTGACCTATACATTCACAGTCCATATCAAGATCCCAGCAACCTTTTTTTTTTTTCTTTCTAGAACTTAACAAGCTGATCCTAAAATATACATGAAAATCTCAAGGACCTAGAATAGATAAAATAATATAGAAAAAGGAGGGCAAAGGAAGACTTGTGTAAGTAGTACCTGATTTCAAAACCTGCTATAAAGGAGAGGTTATAAAGACTGTGGCATTACTGGGTGAGGCATATAGACAGATCAGTGGAACAGAATTTACAGACCACAAATAAACCTTGATATAAATAGTTTATTTTCTACAAGGGTACATCCTTGATCCTGGATTTCTCTGCTTGTTAAAAGCCCCAGCGTAAAACAGTCTCTCTGTCTTTGCTGCAGTATAACTCAGACTGCACTGCGATCAAGCCAGCAAATTCATCACTGTCTGCTGGATAAACTGCTACGTCATCTTTGGTGCTTGGCATGTTACAATGCTGGGATCGGTGTGGGATTCTAGTTGGATTTTGTGCCAGGTATGTGTCAACTTGGACACTCTCTGTTAATGGGACATTAGAATGGGGATGCATTGAATTGGAGACATGGATGTGGCTTTTTATTTCTTGGGTTCTAATATTGCAGAATGTGAGCAGCATCCACAAAAGAATAGAAATTCTAGCTTTGCTTTTAGGATCTAGGTGTGCTGTTTGAATGGTTGTTTTATGTTTCCTTTTGGTGAATGGAAACATAAACTCAATTACTGAGTGTGCCTTCTTAGCATATTTTTCTGATACATTCAAGTGCAAAATGGCTTGCCTTTTTCCATACCTAGTGCTTGGTTTGTTTTTTGAATGTTGAACTTAGGTAGCAAAGGCAGAGTGAATTCCTTTTGGAAATGGCTTATGTCTTAGATGTGTGTAAAATGGAGCTGTCTGTGAATGTGTGGCCTCTGTGCTCTGATTTTTGAGACCTATCACTGTAAAGAGAGATATAAAGATAGAAGGGCTTCTTTGTATCAGCTGAGTTCTTTAAAAGAAAAAAAGCAAACTTGACTAACTTTATTGAAGCAGAATGGAGCAGGTCAGAGAACAACCCAGGGCTTACATTTTACATTATGCCTTCTGTGGGTG
This sequence comes from Sylvilagus floridanus, assembly GCA_949820135.1. Taxonomy (NCBI): domain Eukaryota; kingdom Metazoa; phylum Chordata; class Mammalia; order Lagomorpha; family Leporidae; genus Sylvilagus; species Sylvilagus floridanus. The sequence continues at coordinate 37,016,991 of OX463237.1, read as the reverse complement.
GCCTGATTGAATCTCTTCTACTTGGATTGCATAACTGTCCTAAGATGAGGTTGTTTTAATCACTTATCCTCTGTCTTATCATTTCTATTCTTTCTCTCTCTTTTTTAAAGATTTATTTATTTAGTTTGAAAGAGTTACAGAGGGAGAAGGAGAGAGAGATCTTCCATCTGCTGGTTCACTCCTCAAATAGCCACAAAGGCTGGGGCTTGGCCAGGCCAAAGTCAGGAGCCTAGAATTTCCCTGGGGCCTCCCACATGGGTAGCAGGGCCCAAACACTTGGGCCATCTTTTGCAGCTTTTCTCAGGCCATTCATCAACAAGGAGCTGGATTGGAAGTGGAGCAGCCGGGACTTGAACCTGAGGCCATATTGGACACCCGCATCACAGGCAGTGGTTTGTTTAGCCACTATGCCACAAAGCTGGTATAGTGGCTTTGTGTTTTCTTTGTTGGTCATTTGTGTACTTCTGTTTGAAAGGTTTTTCTGGAAGGTTAATAGATTCTCAGCATGGTTGGCATTTTATTTATTTATTAAAGATTTACTAATTTTTTTGAAAGTGAGTTATAAAGAGAAGGAGACACAGAGAGAGAAAGAGAACTTTCATCTGCTGGTTCACTTCCCAGACATCATATTATTAATTGTTTCTACCTAGTCTTTTGGTACATGATTGAGGTTAGCTACAACTCTGATTGATTATGCCAGCACTGAGGACTTGTCTCAGGAAGTTATCTTTATAGATTCTAAGCTGTTAGGATGTTTTGCCATTGTATTTTTCTTCCTTTACAAGGGAGCAATATTGTGAGCATCTATGAGTTATCTTTACAAAAAGTTTATTCAAAGGCATATTATGGGAAAACTAAATGCATTTCAATTTTTTTGCACCAAAATAAAACTTATAAAATTTTTATTTATTTATTTTTAGTTTAATAGAACAGAGAGAGAGAGAGAGAGAGAGATCTTCCATCCATTGGAAGATCTGTTCCCAAAGACCTGTAACAGCCAGAGCTAAAAGAGCCAAAGCCAGGAACTCAGAGTCCCATCCAGGTCTTCCACATGGATGGCAGGGACCCTGGTGCTGCCGTCACCTGCTGCTTCTCAGCGTGCGCACTGACAGGATCTGGATCAGAAGCAGAGAAAGCAGGACCAGGTACTCCCATGTGTGCTGCAGGGATTCCAAGTGGCGACTTAACTACTGAGCCAAACACTCACACCACATTTACCTTGTAATTTCTTTCATTTTTCTAAGAGTTTATTGAAGGTTTTTTTTTTTTTGACAGGCAGAGTGGACAGAGAGAGACAGAAATTTCTTCTTTTGCTGTTGGTTCACCCTCCAGTGGCCGCTGCAGCCGGCGCATTGCACTGATCCAAAGCCAGGAGCCAGGTGCTTCTCCTGGTCTCCCATGGGTGCAGGGCCCAAGCACTTGGACCATCCTCCACTGCACTCCCGGGCCACAGCAGAGAGCTGGCCTGGAAGAGGGGCAGCCGGGACAGAATCCGGCACCCTGTCCGGGACTAGAACCCGGTGTGCTGGTGGTGCAGGCGGAGGATTAGCCTACTGAGCCGCAACGCCGGCCTTGAAGAGGTTTTAACTTGATTTGTACTTGTTGTTTAGGATTAGTCCAAGATACTTGGTTTGGGGCATTTTTGTCCAAGAATAAGCTGTTTTCTTGGGATGCAGGGCTTTCAGTGTAACTTTGGGCCAATCCTGTTAGCGTTTACAACAGATAGTTCTATATGGTATTCAGCTCTTGTGTGTTCAAGGGATCTGCCCTGTGACAAATTTGCTTTCACAGTAGCATGTGTCTCAGTGGTTTTTCTGGGCAGGATTTTTTGTCTCTGTTTAACCCAAGTTAAGTCCAAAATCTTTAAAGATTTTATCCACATCTTTTTAATGTTCTTTTTGTGATAGTTTCACTCTTACTCTCAAGTTTTGGCAAAGAAAATCTTAGTTTGTGTGTCTGTGTGCATCAGTCTTTTGGCCTGAAAATTAGAATTATGGTTCCCGCTCTTTTCGGAGTTCCTTCATACCGGCGTGTTTCCGTTCCGCTTCGTGTCTGTCCCTCCTGACCTGCTTTCCCCTCTTGCAGCCTGATACGCTCGCTTTTTTCAGCTGGATCTCAGAAATTACCTGCTTACGCTGTGCTGTCCTCCTCCCTCTGGATTTCATGACCCCATTATTTCCCTGGCTTAGCTGTCTGTCCTTGTAAACTTTGTCTTCTTTTTGCCCTGGGCCCTCCATGTCATGTGCTCCTGGCAGTCAGAAGAGGCTGTGGAGCTTTTCCCCCGTGATTGTCAGAAGAAAGTGACTATTATTGAACCATGTCTGCGGTGGCTAAAGCTCCTTTTCTATTTTCCAGTTGTACAAGCTTTTATATGTCTCCCCATCTCCTCTCAGTCCCCTTGGGAAATCAGCTAATTCTATGCATGAGTTGAAAGTATAGGGAGAAAATACAAAAGAGGAGACAAGGCGGGGAAACATGGATATTGGGGACAAAATAGACAAAAACAGTGTAGTTTGAGCCCATCAGGTACACTGCAGTCTGTCTGAAGTGGGGCCAAGAAGCAGGCAGGAGGCATAGTATCTCTTGTCCTCCTGGGTTTTAAGTGGCCACAGCAGGAGGAGGACCTGCGGCTTGTGTTTACGAAGCTGAAATCAGAAGAAAAAGCTTCCATCCTTTTGCTGTGTTGATATGGAGGGTCCTGCCGAGGGAAGAACAGGGATGAGATATTACATGTTTCAAAGGTAAGTCTTAGGAGCCATATTTGGGCAGTGTGTACCATTAAAAAAAAAAAAAGCAAGACGCTGACTGCTAAACCCTGGAATATATAGGAAATTCTATTTGATACTTTATTTTGTATTATAAGAAAATAAAGGCTGGCATATTTGGTCCTGAATTTCTGAGCCCTTATTTTACATTTTACATTCAGCATTTGAACGAAAGAAACCTGAATCCGTACGTGATGGTGCAGCTCTGTTGAAAACAAGTGCTCCTGCACAGACCTTCCTGTGCTGTTCCTTCATCAAGGGCTCTCAGTCTCTGCCAACTTTGCTCACTGCATTTGGCTGCTATTTCAAGAGTAAAGTGCCCTCGACTCTGGTGAAGGAAGGATATTAGTTCTTTGTAGTACATGGCATCTGTTGAGGGTAGTTTTGTAGAAAACCTTTATAGAACATGGCTCTGGGACCCGGAAAGGGCCCCTCTGCAATTGTCATGGCAGCTGGAGCTGTCGAGAAGGCCCTGCTCCCTTACTCTGGAATCTTTCTTGCTGCTGGACCTCAGGCTGGACAGGAAATGAATGGGGCTTCTTGGGCCTCCTTCAAGCTTCCTGCTGCTGGTGCTCCCCAGCAGGGATTCACAAAAAAAAAAATGGGAACGGTTGGCTCTGCAGCAGTCAAGTTTATACAGAACAAAATTACCTAAAAATTAAACTGGACTTAAAAACAGAAAATAAACAAAAAGCATAATTTGTCTCTAGAGTAATCATCTTTACCTTTCCCATGCCTCTTCTGCCTTTTTTAGGGGAAAAAGCCGACAAAACTTCAATGAGGGTAAAAAAAAAACCCAGATATAAGATATAACTTATATATAAGATATTTAAATAGTTATTTATCTGTATATATTTAATAGCAAACATGAAAAAGTTTTATATCATCTTGATTTTTATGTATATATGTATAACATTTTGTATGTTATTTTTTAAAGATTTATAATTTGAAAGAGCAAGAGAAAGAAAACTTCATCCACTGGTTCACTCCCTGTGGCCAAAATGGCTGAGTCTGGGTCAGGTTGAAACCAGGAACTAGGAGCTTCTTCCAGGTCTCTCATGTGGGTGCACAGGCCGAGGGACTTGGGCCATCTTCCACTGCTTTCCCAGGTGCATGGGAACTGAATGGGAATTGGAGCAGCTGGAATTTGAAACGGTACCCATATGGTTCTTAACTTGGTATGCCACAACACTGGCCCCTAGATATCATTTTTTTGTATATAAAACAAACATACAGGGGCCTGTGCTGTGGTGCAGCCAGTTAAAACCCTGGCCTGCAGCCCTGGCATCCCCCATCAGTGCTGGTTTGAGAACCAGCTGTTCCACTTCTGATCCAACTCCCTGCTAGTGTGCCTGGGAAGGCAGCGGAGGATGGCCCTTGTGCTTGGGCCCCTGCACCCATACAGGAGACCCGGAAGAGGCTCCTGGCTTTGGATCAGCTCAGCTCTGGCTGTTGTGGCCATTGGGGAGTGAACCAGTAGATGGAAGACTCTCTCTTTCTCTGTAACTCTTTCAAATAAATAAAATCAATCTTTTTTTTTTTTTTTTGACAGGCAGAGTGGACAGTGAGAGAGAGAGACAGAGAGAAAGGTCTTCCTTTGCCGTTGGTTCACCCCACAATGGCCGCTGCGGCTGGCACGCTGCTGCTAGTGCACCGTGCTGATCCGAAGCCAGGAGCCAGGTGCTTCTCCTGGTCTCCCATGTGGGTGCAGGGCCCAAGGACTTGGGCCATCCTCCACTGCACTCCTGGGCCACAGCAGAGAGCTGGCCTGGAAGAGGGGCAACTGGGACAGAATCCGGCACCCTGACCAGAACTAGAACCCGGAGTGCTGGTACCGCAGGCAGAGGATTAGCCTAGTGAGCCGCAGCGCCGGCCTAAAATCAATCTTAAAAATGTTTAAAAAACAAACATGCAGGGACTGGCATTGTATTGAAGAGTGTTAAGCCTCCACTTGCATTGCCAACATCCCATATTGGAGCACTGGCTTGAGTCTCAGCTACTCCATTTTCAGTCAAGCTTCTTACTAATGTAACTGGGAAGGCAGCAGAGGAAGGCCCAAGTAATTGGGACAGCAGGATCTAGTTCTTGATTTCTGGCTTCAACCTGGCCCAGACCTGGCTGTTGCGGCCATCTGGGGAATAGATCAGTGGGTAGAAGGCCTCTCTCTCTCTCTTCCCCCCCAAATCTCCCCAAATGTCTGTCACTCTGCCTTTCAAATAAATAAATCTTAAACATGTTGTGTGTATGTTAAGTAAATAAGTGTATGCACAGAAGTTCACATGTTGAAGCCTAATCACCAGTGTCAGGAGACGAGGCCTTTGGGAGATGATTATGGCATGAGTGCCTTTATAAGAGGCCTCAGCTGCCTTAGCCCTTCTCGCATGTGGGGACCCAGCAAGAAGGTGCCATCTGTGAACCACGAAGTGGATCTTCATCAGACTCTGAATTTGCCATTGCCTTTATCTTGAATTTTCCATCCTCTAGAACTGTCAGAAATTTCTGTTGTTTATAAACCACCCATTTTTATGTTATTTTGGAATAGCAGCCCAAATGGACTATGATATGTGTGTATGTATGTGTGTAGATACACACACTGTAAAGCTTTGTTTTTCTATTGTTAGAGAACAGTGTTACAAGTTTTGTTTAAAACTCTTAATTGGCTTTATTTTTTTAAAAAACGCTTCTTTACTCCTGTCCCCTCCTTTCCTCACCTCTTCCTCCCTCCCTTCAGCGGTTTGCTGGTTCAGTTAACTATTTATGTCAGAATCAGTGCCTACCAGAGTCTGCTCTGCAGGGAGCTGAAGTCAGGAGCCAGAGCCTGGGATTGAACACAGGCCACAGGCTTTCTGATATGGGACACGTGCATCTTAACTAGGATCTTGACCCCTAAGCTGAATACCCTATTGGCTTTTGTTTTTGATCATAGAATTGAGCAACACTTCATTCCCTCAAGTTCCATGAACCAAGGAGTTTGTTCTTATGGGCAGAAAGGGACCGAAGAAAGTAGAAGTGAAAACAAAAGGTGGTTTGGTTATTTCAGAGAGAGACAAAACAATAGAAAAATAACACTGGTTAGCATCAGGTTATTTTAGGTCACTCTTTTTTGGTAAGGATTGAAGTAAACGGAACTTTATTATCATGACAGCTGAGTTTGAGAAATGTGGCTGTCTAATCTTGATTTCTTGAAAGATCGGGTAAACAGCTTAATTTCAGGCTGGAACTTTAGTGTGAGTGACTCTATTTTGATTTTTAGCCTGATCTGTTAGGCCTGGTACAGGAACTTATTCCAAAAATTGCCTCCTGTAATTTTTTTTCAGTCTTTTTTTTTTTTTTTTTTTTTTGACAGGCAGAGTGGACAGTGAAAGAGAGACAGAGACAGAGACAAAGGTCTTCCTTTTGCTGATGGTTCACCCTCCAATGGCCGCCGCGGCCAGCGCACCGCGCTGATCCGAAGCCAGGAGCCAGGTGCTTCTCCTGGTCTCCCATGGGGTGCAGGGCCCAAGCACTTGGGCCATCCTCCACTGTACTCCGGGGCCACAGCAGAGAGCTGGCCTGGAAGAGGGGCAGCTGGGACAGAATCCGGTGCCCCAACTGGGACTAGAACCTGGTATGCCAGCGCCGCAAGGCAGAGGATTAGCCTATTGAGCCTCGGCGCCGGCCCGCTTCCTGTAATTTTTATTTAATACAATGGCTAATTGCAACAGGTAATCGGTCCAGTTTTTATCCCAAGGAGTTATCCCTTCTGGAGCATTTTACCCTCTGCAGTTTGATTAGTAATCTAGGGAATTCCCTTCCCTTTTCTTTGATGTTGGATCCTCTGTTGTCTGCATCCTTTGTCTTCCTTTTTTTTTTTTTGGTTTATTCCATTGTCTTAGAAGACAACATTATTGTCCCATAACTTCCTGACAGTCTGATGTTGTCTGATAGCTTCCTGAGAAAAGGTAGGGGAGAGGTTAAGATTTTGAGACCCACTTGTGCACTTGATTCTCTTGGTTTCATGGAAGCTTCACTTTTGCCCTTAGCTTAATCCTGGAGTAGCCCTGCCCTTGGGCCATCTCATTGCCCACCTATCCTGTGCAGGGCTCTGTGGTTCCACCACTTCAGAGACTAACTGCAGGACACTTAGTTTCTAACCCGTGGTGGAGAAGGAATCATTGTGTAGCTGCAGGGGAAGATGGTGGGGTTTGGACATCTGGAGTGTTCTATTCCAGCTGCTTCATGTACAGACCTCCAGTTAGTTTTGCTTTCAGTTTCACCCTGCTCTTAGCATTCTATGGTTGTTCTAATCCTTGAACCTTTTGGGGGTGTGCTAGAGGAATTAGCTTGCTTCTTACTGGAGCTTAACGAAGCAGAAAAATCTCACACTTAAGTTACCACACATTTATTTTATGGCCTAAAGTCACAATTTTTCTTTATAGTCAAATATGTCATAGATTATTCTCTTGTTCTCTTTAGGCTATGGACATCTATTTTAAAAAATATTTATTTTCTTCTGCTCGAAAGAGCCATAGAGAGAGAGAGCAAAAGAAAATTTTTTATCCACAGGTAAACTCTCTAAATGCCCACAACAGCTAGGGCTGGTCTGAGCAGAAGTCAGGGACCTGGAACTCCATCTGGGTCTGCACATAAGTGTCAGGGATTTAAACACTTGAGCCATAGCTGCTGCCTCCCAGGCTGTGCATTGTGTGGAAGCTGGACTGAAAGCAAAGCAGCTGGGACTTGAAGCAGGTGCCTCTGATATGGGATGCTGGTGGCCCAAGTGGTATCTTAACTGCTGTACCAAATTCTTGCCTCCTTTAAAAATATTTTTTTATTAATATGTCAAACATGTACATTTTTATGGGGAAGAGTTTGGTATTTCAACAATGTATATGGTATAAACTGATCAGGTAGTTGGCATCTCCATCTTTCTTTTTAAGACACTTGGGGCCTTCTAGCCCCTCTGTTCCTGCTCTTTATACTATATTTATAGTGTTACCAGCCATTCTCTCAGTCCTTTAGGAAACTGGAGTGCAATGGTTAATATGGCAAGCATATATTTGATGCACATTAGAAATCTTGGAAAGCAAAGGTAAAAGTATTTTGTTCTCCAAAGTCATCTTATAAAAATCCAACCAGTGGTCTCTTGGGCAGACAGTGAATTAGGAACCGTGGCCACATTCAGTGTGGTTTAAAGACAGTAAGTACGGCCGGCGCCGTGGCTCAACAGGCTAATCCTCCGCCTTGTGGCGCAGGCACACCGGGTTCTAGTCCCAGTTGGGGCGCCGGATTCTGTCCTGGTTGCCCCTCTTCCAGGCCAGCTCTCTGCTGTGGCCCGGGAAGGCAGTGGAGGATGGCCCAAGTGCTTGGGCCCTGCACCCCATGGGAGACCAGGAAAAGCACCTGGCACCTGGCTTCTGCCATCGGATGAGCGCTGTGTGCCAGCCGCAGCGCGCCGACCACGGCGGCCATTGGAGGGTGAACCAATGGCAAGGGAGGACCTTTCTCTCTGTCTCTCTCACTGTCCACTCTGCCTGTCAAAAAAAAGAAAAAGAAAAAAAGACAGTAAGTACTGTGGAGTAGTCAAGCTCTGGGCTCTGGAGTTCAAGAGGCTGTGTCCAGTTCCCAGCTGCCACCCCTAGCTGTATATGTAAACGAGGGCAAGTTTCAGAATCCCTCTGAGCTTTCCTTTTCTGTTTTGTAAAACGGTGTTCAAACGTCATAGCATTTTTGTAAAGATTAAATAGAGCATAGCACACTGTCCCATAGCAAGTATTCAGAAACTGTGTTGTTATTTTTATGTAGTTGTCAGTAATTAATTAATAAATAATAACAGTAGTCATTTAGAAATCTTTAAGCTGCTTTTACATGTGCTGGATACCCCTTGGTGCTAACGGAATAGCAATGGAGACCCTGACTTCAAGGAACTCACTGTTTATCAGGGAAGATAGCTGTGTTAAGTGGTGTAACAACCCAGCATGATTAGTAAGAATGCAGCATGTGTAAGCTCAGGTGTGGCACAGAGAAAGCTGTTCCTTCATGAAGAGTTAAAGCCAGAGCAGTGAGTGTCATCACGGGTTGGCTGGGAGAACTGACTACTGATGAATTGGAGTAGCACTGGCTGACAGGAAGGGAAGGACATTCGTGACTGAGAACCAGAGGCATCAAGGCCCAGAGACTTAGCAGTGGTGTGTTTTGGGAACTGTAAGCAAAGAACACAGTGCAGTGCTAAAACACTTAGTGGTTCTTACCAGGAAGAACACAGCTTACCTCTTAGAAGTTTTAGTCCAGCTTTTGTGGGGTTTGCACTGCTAGTTGACACTTTCTGATTTCATTCCTCATCTTTCTGCTTCTCTGCTCTATTTCCTCTAGGTGTCATCTTGCTTCATCTAGGGAAAATGAATGTATTTGCTATTCAGGGACTTATTCTGGGACACTATTAAAATTTGCTCTTCAACTTTAGGCAGTTGCTGTACTTAGAAAGCACTAGTGTGGGTAGATAGGAGAGGCAAAAATGTTACTATGCACTGGTGGGCTTCTGTTGCTGAAAGAGCCAAGTTGTAGTAGATGAGAGTTGCCTCCACTCCCCCGTCTCGTAATTCTGCCGGAGGGCACGTCGTGCTGGTTAGGACTTCTATATGGAGGTAGGGCCGATGGAAAAATGGAAGTATCCAAGAGCAGCCTCGGGTTCCTTTTGATTGACTTTTGCATCCTCAGATTTTTAAATACTTGTGGGACATGAAGTGAAGGTGCCTAAAGGGTTAAAGGTATAATGAGGACAGATGAGGAAATGTTGGATTATGTCATGCTCACAGACCTTGATTTCAAAGCATAGATACCTCCCTTTAGCATTGTTCTCTGTTGTGTTCCATACCATTAGGAACGGTTTTCTGAAGGCAGCTTTAGTGAGATATAATTGATAATCAAATGTACCTGTTTATGTGGACAGTTCAGTGAGTTTCTTTTTTTAAAAAACTGAGTTTTGTTGGTATAAACCTACAATCAGGTTGGCCTTTTTTTTTTTTTTCCTTAAAGATTTATTTATTTTGAAAGGCAGAGTCAGAGAGAGAGAAACAAAGAGACAGGAGTCTTTCATCTGCTGGTTCACTCTCCAGATGGCTGCAATGGCCTGAGCTGCTCTGATTCAAAGCTAGGAGCCTCTTCCGGGTCTCCCACATGGGTGCAGGGGCCCAAGGACTTGGGCCATTTTCCAGTGCTTTCTCAGGATATAGCAGAGAGCTGGATCAGAATTGGAGCAGCTGGGACTTGAACTGGTGCCTGTATGGGATGCCAGCACTGCAGGTGATGGCTTTACCTACTATGCCAGAGCACCAGCCCCAGCTTCACCTTTTAAAATACACACACACACATATATATATATGTTTATATATAAATGTTTAACCATCACCACAGTCAGTATCAAGGTGTAGATCATGTCCATCATTCAATTCCCCTGCCCCAGCCCAGTGGTCAATTTTCTGCACTCTCAGTTGTCTTGATTTTATTTATTTATTTATTTATTTATTTATTTTTGACAGGCAGAGTAGACAGAGACAGAGAGAAAGGTCTTCCTTTGCCGTTGGTTCACCCTCCAGTGGCCGCCGCGGCCGGCGTCTTCAACAGTTTCCTGATACATAGCTCCTTAAATCTTTGGAATTTCTTAAGTGATAAATGTCTTTTTGTATCTAATGAGATGATTGATGCTGGGGGGCTCCTTGATAGCCTAAGGATGGGAGCTCTTAAAAGATTGGGACTTTTAGTCTAACTCGCTGACCTCTGGAGAGAGAAGAGGGGGTGAAGGTTTAGCTAATCACCAATGATGATGTCATCAGTTATGAAGCAATGAGTGGAAGATTCTGTTTCTCTCTCTCTAACTCTAACTCTGCCTCTGAAATAAATCAAAAACTTTTTTTTTTTCTTTTTAAATTCCCGAACTGTTGGGTTTGGAGAGCTTTCCTAATTGCTGGATGTGTGGAGGTGCCTGGAGTGTGGGCACCTGGAGAAGGTGTGGAACTTCTGGGCCCCTTCCCACATGCTTTGTCCAGTGCCTCTCTGCCATCTGGCTGTTTATCACTGTGCTCAGTAGTATCCTTGGCAAGTGCAAATGAAGTGTTTCTCTGATTCTGTGAACTGCTCTTAACCCAAAGAGGGAGTGACAGGAACCCTAATTTATAGCTGGTGGGTCAGAAGCACAGGTCTCAGCATGGGGCTTGCAGTTTGCATCTGAAGAGGGGCAGTTTTAGGGGACTGAGCTCTCAATCTGGGAGATCTGCTGCGACCTTGAGGAAGAAAATGTAAGAATTGGTCTGGGTTACATGATGCTGCAGCATTGCTGGCTGTACAGGGAAAGCTCCCACACATGTAGTCACAGAGGTGTTCTGTGTTGTGAAGACAGGAGGAGGAAAGACTTGTTCAACACTTACCTAAGTCCTCCTATTTCCTTTTTTTTTTTTTTTTTGACAGGCAGAGTGGACAGTGAGAGAGAGAGACAGAGAGAAAGGTCTTCCTTTGCCGTTGGTTCACCCTCAAAGCTGCCGCGGCCGGCGCACCGCGTTTATCCAATGGCAGGAGCCAGGTGCTAGGTGCTTTTACCTGGTCTCCCATGGGGTGCAGGGCCCAAGCACTTGGGCCATCCTCCACTGCACTCCCTGGCCACAGCAGAGGGCTGGCCTGGAAGAGGGGCAACCGGGACAGAATCTGGCGCCCCGACCGGGACTAGAACCCGGTGTGCCGGCGCCGCAAGGCGGAGAATTAGCCTGTTGAGCCACGGCGCCGGCCCTAAGTCCTCCTATTTCTAATAATTTGTAGACTCTTTTACATGTTTTAGGTAAATGATCACATCATTCACAAATAGTGACAATTTAACTTCCTCTTTTGTAATCTTAATGACCCTATTTAAAATTTTTTTCATTTTATTTCACTTTCTACACTTTTTTTTGACAGGCAGAGTTAGACAGTGAGAGAAAGAGAGACAGAGAGAAAGGTCTTCCTTCCGTTGGTTCACACCCCAAATGGCCACTATGGCCGGTGCGATGCGCCAATCCGAAGCCAGGAGCCAGGTGCTTCCTCCTGGTCTCCCACGTGGGTGCAGGGCCCAAGCACTTGGGCCATCCTCCACTGCCCTCCCAGGCCACAGCAGAGAGCTGGCCTGGAAGAGGTGCAACCGGGACAGAATCGGTGCCCCAACCGGGACTAGAACCCTGACTGTTGGAGCCGTAGGCGGAGGATTAGCCTAGTGAGCCACGGCACCGGCCTTACACTTTTTTTTTAAACGTTTTATTTATTTATTTGAGAGGCAGAGTTACAGAAAGAGAGAGGTCTTCAATCTGCTGGCTCACTCCCCAATTGCCACAATGGCCAGAGCTGGGCCAATCCAAAGCCAGGAGCCAGGAGCTGCTTCTGGGTCTCCCACGGGAGTGCAAGGGCCCAAGCACTTGGGCTGCATTCCATTGCTTTCCCAGTCCCATTAACAGGGAGCTGGATCTGAAGTGGAGCAGCGGGGACTCTAACTGGTGCCCAAAGGGGATGCCAGCGCTGCAGCCACAGGCTTAACCCAGGACGCCACAGCACCGGCCCCTCTACACCTCTTAAAAATTTTTTGTTTATTGATTTCCTAGCTTCATGCTTGCAAATCTGGGACAAACTCAACCTGGTCATGGAGAAATAATTTTGACTACCATTTTGGCTATTTTGTTTAAGAAGACTATAATCATGGACCTATAATTTTCCTTTTATGTGTCAGTTTTGGCATGATTGGTATCCTAGCTGGGGAATTCCACTTTTGGAAGTTTGGTAGATAACTACTCTTGAAAAGTTGATTGAACTTGTCTTTTAAACCATCTGAATTTTGTATTTTCTTTGTTGGTAATATTTTAACCAAATTCTTTAGTTTTGAAAAGATATTTTACTGTGGTGTCAAGGCTAGATTTAGGGGCAAGGAAGGAAAGATGGGATTGTGAGAGAACATCTGTCTAGGAAACAGTATATAAAGGCGCTTCTATCCATTTCCTTTTTAAATCCTAAGAACACCTTTCAGAGGCTCTATCAATCAAGATGAAGTCATGGGAAGAGAAACTGCATTAAGTCTTATAAACAGAGGGTGTTTAATCACGAGAACTGGTTATTTTGTTTTTAGAGGAATAAAAGTACAAGAGAGGGATGTTGAGATGACCTAGAATTAACTGTAGGAAACCCCTGTGACTGCCAGGGTTGTGAGAAATAAAGGGAAGAGACCTGTTCCCTGAACCTAGGCACTCGCAGAAGGACCCTAGGGGCTGGTGCGTGGACTTCTGGGTCGAAGCTTGGAGTAACTGGTGCTCAGATCCCAGACTGCCAAGGAGTTACAGCCCACTCACTATGGAAGGTTCCTTTAAGATTTTTCCTGGGAAATATGAAAGAAACTAGAGACTGGAATTAATGCTTGTTACCCCTGGAGCAATGTTGATAAGAGCTAGAAAACATGAAGGAATTTCTTTTCTCGGCTTTCTGTGTTCTTGTTATCAAAACTAAACAGTGGCTGGCGCTGTGGCTCAATAGGCTAATCCTCCGTCTGCGGCGCCAGCACCCTGGGTTCTAGTCCCGGTCGGGGCACGGGATTCTGTCCTGGTTGCCCCTCTTCCAGGCCAGCTCTCTGCAGTGGCCCGGGAAGGCAGTGGAGGATGGCCCAAGTGCTTGGGCCCTGCACCCACATGGGAGACCAGGAGAAGCACCTGGCTCCTGGCTTCAGATGAGCGCGATATGCCGGCCACAGCGTGCCAGCCGCTGCGACCATTGGAGGGTGAACCAGTGGCAAAAAGGAAGACCTTTCTCTCTGTCTCTCTCTCTCTCACTGTCCACTCTGCCTGTCAAAAAAAAAAGGGCAACCCAAGACCTTCGATTGCTCCCTGAAGGGGAGTCTTGGCAGTGAGGTTTACATATTTCTTTTTAAGAATAGTTATTTATTTTAAAGGCAGAGTTACAGAGAGGGGTAGAGACAGAGGTCTTCCTTCCACTGGTTCACTCCCCAAATGGCTATCAGTGGGGTCTGGAGCCAGGAGCTTCCTCAGGTCTCCCATGGACTTGGGCCATCTTCTACTGCTTTCCCAAGGCCATAGCAGAGGGCTGGATGGAAGTGAAGCAGCTGGGACTTGAACCAGTGCCCATATGGTATGCTGGTGCTGCACATGGCAGCTTTATCCACTATGCCACAGTGCTGGCCCTGAAGTTTGCAGATTTTTAGCCCCATTGTCCCAGAGCAGACCATCAAATGTAGGCTTAGAACTGAGAGACAATAGGTAAATAACTGGAGCAGTGAATAGTATGTATATATTTTTTTAAATTTTATTTTAATTTTTTAAATTATTATTATTATTTTTATTTTTGACAGGCAGAGTGGACAGTGAGAGAGAGACAGAGAGAAAGGTCTTCCTTTTTGCCGTTGGTTCACCCTCCAATGGCCGCCATGGTCGGTGCGCTGCGGCCGGTGCACCGCGCTCATCTGATGGCAGGAGCTAGGTGACAGGTGCTTTTCCTGGTCTCCCATGGGGTGCAGGGCCCAAGCACTTGGGCCATCCTCCACTGCCTTCCCGGGCCACTGCAGAGAGCTGGCCTGGAAGAGGGGCAACCGGGACAGAATCCGGCGCCCCGACCGGGACTAGAACCCAGTATGCCGGCGCTGCAAGGCGGAGGATTAGCCTGTTGAGCCACGGTGCCGGCCAGTATGTATATTTTACAAAGAGAAGCCTGAGGCTGAGGAAGGTTTAATTATTTTCCAAAGAGAACATTAGAGCTATTAAGTTGACAGATCTGGAATTTAAACCTAGGCCTGTTCTGTTTCTACTCCATTTCACCTAATCTAAGACACTGTTGATTACCAGAAGCACCATTATTTTGTGAACCACTGATGGAGAAAAAACCCTGCTGATTAAATAAGATATCAATTGTAAGGGATATACTAATTTCAGACATTTTTAAAAGTAATCCAAATGAAAGGGTATCTCAAAATTGAAATATGGTATATAATGCTGCCTTGTAAAAGGTTTGGTTTTGGAATTGTTGATCTTGAAATGCCAGTGGGATATCTAAGGAAAACTTTTTTTTTTTTTTTTTTTTTTTTTTATTTGGCAGGTAGAGACAGTAGGAGAGACAGAGAGAAAGGTCTTCCTTCCGTTGGTTCACACCCCAAATGGCCGCTATGGCTGGCGCTGTGCCAATCCGAAGCCAGGAGTCAGGTGCTTCTTCCAGGTCTCCCATGTGGATGCAGGGCCCAAGCACTTGGGCCATCCTCCACTGCCCTCCCGGGCCACAACAGAGAGCTGGCCTGGAAGAAGGGCAATCGGGACTAGAACCTGGCGCCCATATGGGATGTCGGCACCACAGGCGGAGGATTAACCAAGTGAGCCAAGGCGCCGGCCCTAAGTAAAACATTTAATAGGCAGTTAAAACATGGAGTGGCAGCTCATAGGAAGGTGGAGGCTAGAGGTACAGAGCTGAGGGTCATCTGCATACCGGTTACGAGCCAGGAACAGTCTTATTAATTGGTGTCTTGGGGCTGGCGCTGTGGCGTAGTGGGTAAAGCCGCCGCCTGCAGTGCCGGCTTCCCATTTGGGTGCTGGTTTGAGTCCCAGCTGCTCTACTTCTGATCCAGCTCTCTACGACGGCCTGAGAAAGCAGTAGAAGATGGCCCAAGTCCTTGGGCCTCTGCACCTGCATGGGAGACGGAGAGGAAGCTCCCCGCTCCTGGCTTTGGATTGGCCTAGCTCCAGCCATTGTTGGCAATTTGGGGAGTGAACCAGCAGATGGAAGACCTCTCTACTCCTCTCTGTAACTCTGCCTTTCACATAAATAAATATTAATAAAAAAGAAATTTGTAAACTTTATTGCCAGGACTCATTTGCTAACTCTAAATGTCTTAGTTTTAATTCTTTCAGAGTCTGTTATCCATGTCATCTCATTTCCTTCTATTCTTTGTGAATCTCTTTGCAGTGGCAACTATTAGAAAACATTGATACTGTTGTTAATTCAGAAACACTTTATTTTTTATTATTATTATTATTTTTTTATTTTTTGACAGGCAGAGTGGACAGTGAGAGAGAGAGAGACAGAGAGAAAGGTCTTCCCTTGCCGCTGGTTCACCCTCCAATGGCTGCTGCGGATGGCGCGCTGCGGCCGGCGCAGCGCGCTCATCCGATGGCAGGAGCCAGGTGCTAGGTGCTTTTACCTGGTCTCCCATGGGGTGCAGGGCCCAAGCACTTGGGCCATCCTCCACTGCACTCCTGGGCCACAGCAGAGGGCTGGCCTGGAAGAGGGGCAACCGGGACAGAATCCGGCACCCCGACCGGGACTAGAACCCGGTGTGCCGGCGCCGCAAGGCAGAGGATTAGCCTGTTGAGCCACGGCGCTGGCCTATTTTTTTTTCTTGTATTGTCACAAAGAGAAATCATTTTTAAAAAAAGAATTATTTATTTATTTGAAAGTCATAGTTACACAGAGGGAAAAGGAGAGGCAGAGAGAGAAAGAGAGGTCTTCCATCCGCTGGTTCACTCCCCAGTTGGCCACAACGATTGGAACTGCACTGATCCGAAGCCAGGAGCCAGGAGCTTCTTCCGGGTCTCCCACGTGGGTACAGGAGCCCAAAGACTTGGGCTGTCTTGGGAAGTGGAGCGGCCAGGACTAGAACCAGCACCCGTATGGAATGCTGGCATTGCAGGTGGCGGCTTTACCTGCTACGCCATAGCGCTGGCCCCAGAAATCATTTTCTTTTCTCTTTTCTATTTATAGTAGAATATGTATTCCTCTACCATGCATTCTCCACAGAGAGGCACTTGGAAGTACAGCTGTGAGATGGTGAAAGGGGGTTCCAGAGGACATAGATGCTGTGCAGAGTCCCTTCTGCAGTCTTTGAGAGTCTCCCTGTTTTACAGGTCCAGCATGTCTGGCTTGCATCTAGTGAAGCAAGGTCGAGACCGAAAGAAAATCGACTCACAGCGGGATTTCACTGTGGCTTCTCCGGCAGAATTTGTTACTCGTTTTGGGGGAAATAAAGTGATTGAGAAGGTAAGTTATAACTTGCTGAATTATTTTATCAGAGGTACATAAGATTTGATACCTAGGTTTGTTGTCTAGATTTGTTCCTAACAGATGGGTTTTCAGAGACTTTACCTGTTTATTTGAAATTGTCCTTTCTGCCTCCCTAACACCCTACTATGTAATTTCACTATTTTCTCTAGTAGTTACCGCTAATAATTCTTTGACAGCTAATTAAGGAGATGTACTAGTGCTCGTAAAGTTCTTGTTGAAAGACTGTGGTTTTACAATGGGGGACTCCCTTGATCCAACAGGGTGCGAGGGGTTAATTAGCTGGAGCAGAGTTGGTAAAGGCTGAACGCTGGAGCGTTGGGAGCAGAGAGGGACTTGGAAGCAGGCTTGAGGAGCTTGATGGACCACGGCGTGCTGGCCTCCATCCGGTACTTGATGGAAGTTTGGAGGGACTATCCCACAGGAAGTGCTTAAAGATTTCAGTCATTTTGAAATGTTACGAGTACCATGTCACTTTTTTCTTTCTAAAGATTGATTTATTTACTTGAAAGGCAGAGTTAACAGAGAGAGAATCTTCCATCTGCTGGTTCACCTCCCCCTCTCCCCCCCATGACCTCAGTGTCCCGGGATCATTTCCTTGTGGCTTTTCTTTCTGAGGCAGTCTCTGTGATTCTGAGGAGAGAAGTGATGGATGCCAGAGTTTATACACATTCAAGGCCCTGTGCCCCATTTTACTGCAGTGGAGACTAGCGCCTGATGCTGTGGTGGTTTATTTGATAATGTATCGTCCCCTTGAAGTTTGTTTCTTTCTGTTCCCTGGGAATAAGGATGGTAGAATATTTCACAAACCAAATATGAGTAATTGTGATTCTTTACCCCTCTAGATATGAAGTTAGGAAGGAGTAAGCTTCAGCCGGCACCTACTGAAATATTTAAAGTGATATTTGTTCATGTGGGAAATTCCTAACAGCCTACAAGGAGAATTTCTGGTTGAAAATATAACTTTATCAGAGAAAAATTGATGAAAAAATTTCATCTCTTGTCCTCTGTTAATCTCTTATTTCTATCTTTCTTTCCAATCCCCATTTCCTGTTCTCCCAGGTTCTTATTGCTAACAACGGCATTGCAGCAGTGAAATGCATGCGGTCCATCCGCCGGTGGTCTTATGAAATGTTTAGGAATGAGCGTGCGATCCGATTTGTTGTCATGGTCACACCTGAAGACCTGAAAGCCAATGCAGGTGAGTTGTTAGTGTCATGAAGGCATCCCCCTCCAGCAGAAAGCCTCGACTAACACAGTCTTTAAGTAGGAGAATTAAAAAAAAATTATAATTTTTAGGATGTTTTTTCATTAATTTGAAAGGCAGAGTTACAGAGAGGAGGAAGGGGGTGGGGAGAGGGAGCAAATGAGCTTCTATCTGCTTGTTTACTCTCCAAAGGGCTGCAATGGGCAGGGCTGGACCAGGCCAAAGTCAGGAACCTGAGACTCCAGCTGTGTCTCCCGCAGGAGTGGAAGGGGCCCAAGCACCTGGGCCATATTCCACTTTCACAGTTGCATTAACAGGGAGCTGGAGCAGAAGTGAAGCAGCAGGGACTTGAACTGGTATTCATGTGAGATGCAGGCAATCCCCTCTGCGCCACAATGCTAACCTTGAAAATACTAATTTAGGAGGATTCCCAAACCTGGATTTCCAATGAAATCCTTTCAAAAGAATTTCTCTTTAAGAAGTGTCAACAGCGGTGAAGAAGGTTAAGCCATCACCTGCAGTGTTGGCATCCCATATGAGTGACAGTTTGAGTCCCAGCTGCTCCATTTTCTTCCTTTCTTCCTTCCTTTCTTTCTTGACAGGCGGAGTGAACAGTGAGAGAGAGAGACAGAAAGAGAGAGAGGAAGAAAGGTCTTCCTCTGCCGTTGGTTCACCCTCCAATAGCCGGCGCGCTGCGGCTGGTGCACCGCACTGATCCGAAGGCAGGAGCCAGGTGCTTCTCCTGGTCTCCCTTGGGGTGCAGGGCCTAAGCACTTGGGCCATCCTCCACTGCACTCCCAGGCCACAGCAGAGAGCTGGCCTGGAAGAGGGGCAACCGGGACAGAATCTGGCGCCCCAGCCAGGACTAGAACCGGTGCTGCAGATGGAGGATTAGCCTGTTGAGCCACGGCGCCGCCTCAGCTGCTCCATTTTCAATCCAGCTCTCTGCTAATGTGCCTGGGAAAGCAGTACAAGATGACCCAAGTACATGGGCCTCTGCACCCATGTGGGAGACCCAGAAGAAGCTCCTGGGTCCTGGCCTCTGACCAGTCCATCCCTGGCCATTGGGGCCATTTGAGGAGTGAACCAGCAGATGGAACATCTCTCTCTCTCTCTCTCTGTCACTGCCTTTTAAATAAATAACTAAATAAATCTTTAAAAAAGTGTCAATAATAGATAAAAGTGATTGTGTTGTAGTTAACCACAGTATAGACTATTGTGTTGTAAGGTTATCTAGGTAGAAATTTAACAGATGTTGATTTTCAGGTGTGTTGCTTTTTCAGTGTTCTTTGCGATGCCACATACTTCAAAATGTGTAAGTGGAAAGGTTTGGAAGGACAGGCTGCTTCCCTTTGTGTGACAGTGAATTACAGAGAAAGTTGGAGTTGAGGTTCTTTCTCCCCCTCCTCCTGAGGGAGAGATGTCGTGGGACCCAAGTGGGTTTCCTAGTGCAAGCTCTTTTGTGTGTTCTCTCTGCTCAGTTGGTCCTCTGTCTGAGTTGTAGATAAGGACTTTTGGTGTAGCTGAGAGGTGTGGCTAGTCTTTCTTTTCCAAACTTGTTACCATCAAGGTAATACTCTCTTCAAGTAGAGTGCCCACAGATAACATGCTATCATTTTAAACCCAGTTAGGTCTGTATGTGGTCTCTTTATTGAAGGAGTCATAATGGGACTGTTCTGAAGGAATAAAGGTTATTATGTTATCTTATCCAGAAACAGAGGCAGGGTCAACTTATTGGAAAGTAGATGTTGTTATGTGAAATTATTTGGATGTACCCTCTAGTATCTCTGAGCCACAGTTTCTGCACCTGTGAAAGGAAGATCAGAGTATCTGTTTCAATGGAGACTGGTAAAGATGCGATCATGTGTCATAAATTATAAACTATCTCACATAGTTTCTTTCCCCTGGTTCATTTCTAACTGGAACTCCTATTAATATATTCATTTGTTCACTCCATGAACATACTCACAGATGAGTAAGGTATGATATTATTCTAGGAAACAATTTCGACACAACAAGAGAAGTACCGTGTTAGATACGGGTACAGGACACTGAGAGCGCGGAGGTGAGACATGTCATTTTTGGCGGCAGGGTTGAGACAGAGCTTTCTGAAAGAGATCACACCTAGCCAAGAATGAGCAAGAGGCAGTGAAGCAACCAGGAGAGAGTGATGGTTGCATCAGGCAAAAAGAACAGCACATGCAAATGATGAGGGTGTGACGTAAGTGGTTTTTTGGAAATTGCAGGCGGCTGGTTAAGTACAAGTTATGATCTGATTTGTCAAGGAGGCTTTTGTTTCTCATTCTCAAAACATAATCTTTTTATCAGGTGTGTGTGTCTGAATGTCTGTGACATTAAAGGATTTGCATTTTAAGTGAGTTTTCATTCTTATTTGAAAGAGAGAGAGTTATAGGGATAGGTGCTCACACCCATACACACACACACACACACACATACACACACATGGGAATGGGGGAGGTGTTTTGTATTTACTAGTTCACTCCTCAGATGCCTACTACTGGGGTCTGGGCCTTGCTGAAGCCAGGAACCAGGATCTCTGCCCAAGTCTCCCACATATGTAGCAGAGACCCAAGTACTTGAGCTGTCATCTGCTGCTTCCCAGAGTGCCCATTAGCAGGAAACTGGAATTGGGAGTAGACCAGTACTCAAACCTAGGCACTCCAGTATGGGATGTTGGTATCACAAGTAGCACCATTTTTTTGTTTGTTTGTTCTGTTTTTTGTTTTAAGATTTATTTATTTGAAAGGCAGAGTTACAGAGAGGCTGAGGCAAAGAAAGAGAGAGGGATCTTTGATCCACTGGTTCATTCTCCAAATGGCCATAATGGTTGGAGTTGAGCTGATCCGAAGCCTGGAGCCAGGAGTTTCTTCCAGGTCTCCCATGTGGGTGCAAGGACCCAAGCACTTGGGTCATCTTCTTCTGCTCTCCCAGGAGATAGCAGAGAGCTGGATCAGAAGTGGAGCAGCCAGGACTCGAACTGGTGCCCATGTTGGATGCTGGCACTTCAGGCAGTAGCTTTACCCACTATGCCACAGCGCTGGCCCTGCAAGCAGCGTCTTTAACAACTGTTCTGAATTGATGCCCCTGATATTTGTTTTTATGTATTTTAAAGATTTATTTATTTGTAAGCCAGAGAGAGATAGAGATCTTGTATTCTCTGGTTCACCCCCAAATGGTTTCAGGAGCAAGGGCTGGGCCAGGCTGAAGACAGAAGTCAGGACTCCATCTGGGTCTCCTACATGAGTGTTAGGGACTCAAGTACTTGGGCTATCTTCTACTACCTTCCCATAGCATTAGCAGGAAACTCGATCAGGAGTAGAGTACATCGCGCTTGAATTAGCACTCAGATGTAGGTTGCTGGTATTTCAAGCAGCGGTGTCATCTACTGTACCACAACACTAGCCCATGGTTTTTGTTTTTAAAACCTGCAAAAGGGGCTGACATATGGCATAGTGGATAAAGCTGCCACCTGGGATGCTAGTTTGTGTCCAGTCTGCTCCATTTCTGATCCATCTCCTTGCTAATGGAGTGAGAAAAGCATGAAAGTTGTCCCAGATGCTTGGGCCCCTGAGCCTATGTGAAAGATCAGAATAGAGTACTTGGGCCATTAACTACAAAGCATGGCAACATTGCTAGAGAGGTCCTGTAGACCTTTCAGACAGGTTACATGGTGAACTGTTTGCAATCTGCTATGTTTGCATAAAAAGCTTCTTTATATATGGGACTTAAACTCAGAGCTTCCTTCCAACTAAATGGTCCTGGAGATTTTCCTTTTAACGCTGTTAGGTCTGTAGTTGTGTGATGGTCCCTGTCCGTTCCGTAGTTTTGTTACGCCGTTGTATTTCTGAAAACCATGTTCTCTGTGATGTGCTTGCATTTTCAGAATACATTAAGATGGCAGATCACTACGTGCCAGTGCCTGGAGGCCCGAACAACAACAACTATGCAAATGTGGAATTAATTCTTGATATCGCGAAAAGGATCCCAGTACAAGTAAGAGATGCCAGTGTATCCTTTAAAACCACTTTCAGCTGATATCCAAGGAAGAGCTTCTATTTAAAGCAACTTTTTGGGAATTTCTGAAATGTCTTTCTATGGAATAATTAAAACAGGAAAGGAAAGCTAGAATGTCATGAGTAGAAATGAAAGTAATGTAAACAGAAGAACTTGGAAGGGTCTTTTAGAGATTATTTATTCTATTCACCTTACCTTTCAGCCAGACAAGTTAAAGTTTACCTATCTTCTGTGAAATATTCTTAGATAAGAATGTGGTGGAGTTTTAGATAAGTGGATTGTTTCCTTATCACATTGTATTGGGAAATTTAAAGCTTTGAGAGGGAAAAGCTCTAGACTTACATGGCACTGTAACCAGTAGGTAGAAAGTGGGATTAGGTGGCCAAATAAGTGATTC
This sequence comes from Sylvilagus floridanus, assembly GCA_949820135.1. Classification (NCBI taxonomy): domain Eukaryota; kingdom Metazoa; phylum Chordata; class Mammalia; order Lagomorpha; family Leporidae; genus Sylvilagus; species Sylvilagus floridanus. Next base: position 36,994,553 of record OX463237.1, on the reverse strand, counting down.
TCTGGCGGGTGCCAGTACTTCCAGAGAAGGGTCTGTAGAGTGTAGCTAAAAGGCTGCAAAGCAGTTTCTTCACATGCAGCAACACTAACAGGATCTTAATAGCGATTTCAACTTGGTCTTGACCTCTTCAGAGATTTTGTCCCAAGGGACTGCTTATTGTTCTGTGAAAAAGTTTGTCAACAGTCAAGCATAGGAGCTGAATTAAGCACTGTGTTGCTGTGGGACTGTTGTACCTCATGAAGTACAGCCAGCCTTGGTGCAGACCCATACGCTTTGTGGTTCTTTTGGCATGAAATATAGGAATGAATCATACTGTGTTCTCTTGCAGGCAGTGTGGGCTGGCTGGGGTCATGCTTCTGAGAATCCCAAGCTCCCAGAACTTCTCTTGAAAAATGGCATCGCCTTCATGGGTAAACCTTTCCAGTATACTCTTCTTGTCTTTGTAATTTTTCTTTTTTTGTCAAATTGTTCATGTTCCACTGTATAGTTTGATTTTTTTTTTCTTCTCTGTTTAATATATACTGGGCTTTTTTTCTCAGCAGCTCTCAGAGTAGCCTTGTCACTTCTTTTTTCTCTGTTCTTTTTTTTTTTTTTTTAAAGATTTATTTATTTGAGAGGTAGAGTTACAGACAGAGAAAGATCATCCATCCTCTGATTCACTCCCCAAAAGGCTACAACTGCCGGAGCTGAGCTGATCTGAAGCCAGTAGCCAGGAGCTTCTTCTGTGTCCCCCCTGTGGGTTCAGGGCCCCAAGTACCTGGGCCGTCTTCTACTCCTTTCCCAGGCCATAAGCAGAGAGCTGGATTGGAAGAGGAGCAGCTGGGACATGAACTGGCGCCCATATGGGATGCTGGTGCTGAAGGCGTAGGCTTAGCTCACTACACCACAGCACTGGCCCCGCTTTTTTTGTTTTTGTCTTATATTTTTTTAAGATTTATTTTATTTATTTGAAATGCATAATGACAGAAAGGGAGCGACAGAGACAAAGAGATTTTCTATCCATGAGTTTACTCTCCAAATGACAACAATGGCCTAGCGTGGGCCAGGCTGAAGCCAGGGGCCTGGAACTCCATGTGGGTCTACCACGTGGGTGGCAGGGGCCCAAGGACTCAAGCATCTGCCGCTGCTTTCCCAGGCAGCAGCTTCATCGGAGGTGGAGCAGCTGGGGCTCCAACGGCGCTCTGATGCAGCGTGCCGACGTCACAGGTGGTAGCTTAACCTGCTGCGCCACAGTGCTGGCCATTGTGCTTCATGTCTGCTGCACTGCATATCTTGCTTCATGGTGTTTCCTTTGTACTTTGTCCCTGAGATACTGACAGTGTTTTGGTTTCTGAAACTGGCCTTTTTTTTTTTTTAAAGATTTATTTATTTTTATTTATTTTTATTTGAAAGAGTTAGAGAGAGAGAGAAAAAGAGAGGTCCTCCATCTGATAGTTCACTCCTGAATTGGCTGCAACAGCCGGAGCTGCACTGATCTGAAGCCAGGAGCTTCCCCCGGTCTCCCTCATGGGTGCAGTGGCCCAAGGAGTTAGGCCATCTTCTGCTGCTTTGCCAGGCCATAGCATAGTGCTCGATCGGAAGTGGAACAGCCGGGACTAGAACCGGCACCCGTATGGGATGCCGGCACTCCAGGCCAGGGTGTTAACCTGCTGTGCCACAGCGCCAGCCTCTGAAACTGGCCTTTTAATACTTTACCATTAACCCTGAGAAAACATGGTGGAAGGACCTGCTGCAGATTGTGAAGACAACTGAGTTCTCGGGATCCCTGGCAGTGTGCCCTTAAATATGAATCAGCATATTCCCATTTAACCTTTTAGCAGGTATCCTGTGGGTAGGGATTTCTGGTGTTTCGGTCTTGTTATGGCACAGAGAAAAATAGAGGTTATATGGCTCAAAGTGTTCTCTTTCTCAGAGACTTCCCCAGTGATGATGTGCTTTGTAAATCTCACTGAAGATAAGTCTCAGGGTTAGCATTGTGGCATAATGGGTTAAACTGCTGCCTGCAATGTTGCCATCCCATTTGGGCCCTGGTTCAAGTCCAAAAGCTGTTACACTTCAAGTCAGGCTCCCTGTTAATGTGCCTGGGAAAGCAGCAAAGGATGGCCCAAGTGCTTGGCCCCCTGTCACTCACATGGGAAACCCAGAAGAAGCTCCTGGCTTCAGCCTGGCTGTTGCAACCATTTGGGGAGTGAACCAGTGGATGAAAGATCTCTCCCTCCTTCTTTCCCTCTGTAACTCTGCCTTTAAAATAAAATAAAATTAAATAAATAAATAAATAAATAAATAAAAATAACCCTCCTATTTAGGTTCCTCTTGATACCAAGGAGGTATATTTCAGAATTCAACCCCAAAACTTCACTATCTTTATTTCAGGATATTGGTTAAAAAAACAAAGATTTAGTTAATTTGGTAAAGGTGGATCATGAAGCATCATAAACTTACATTGAAGTTTGTCAAGAACTTAATTTAGTGTATGCCTAAATATAGTTGCTTTCACTGTGTTCAAGAAAACTTACTCCCTTAAATTCTTTCAAGGATAAAATGATGAATCAAAGCAGTTTGTGATCTCCACAATATGTGATGGAATGGAAAGACGTGGGGACAAGACAGCTACAAAAATAATTATAATACAAGGAAACGTGTCAAAAAAAAGTGATAATCAGTGTTCTTTTCCTGTTTTGTTTTTAGGTCCTCCAAGCCAGGCCATGTGGGCTTTGGGGGATAAGATTGCATCTTCCATAGTGGCTCAAACTGCAGGGATCCCAACTCTTCCCTGGAGTGGCAGTGGTAAGAACTATTTTTCTTTTGTATCTCAAAGTGCAGAAAGGCTCAATGGGATATTTGAAACTAAGGCTTGGGCCTTAAGTTTGTTTAAAATGTACTGGGATGCTTGACTGGAAATAGAATCATTGTTGATTAATGGTGCCTTGTGTCTCTTGGCTTAACACACCTGTGGTTTTGATAGCCTAGGAATAAAATTTTAGTACCAGGAACACATGTGTTAAACTGTGATCTGAAATGATCTTGACACTTAATTTGGAGAAACTCTGGAGTAACACAGAATTTTCTATGGGTTCAGATATACTGACAGCCTAGAATCTTCCCTAGCCAGAGATGTCCTAGGTGGAATTGGGCCTTTCCACCTGCATGGCCATAGCCTGGATCACCAAAAAACCCTCTAAGAACAGTGCATGCAGACGATCCCTGCCGTGTTTTCTTGATGTCAGCCCACTGTCTACTGCTGATTTGCTTTGCCTGTTTAATCCCATTCAACCTTTGCTGCCCTTGGTGTAGAGAAAAAGGCACGTGGAGGGATAAAGATTTTCGATAAATGATTTATTCTTGACAAATCCCTTAAAGAGTTCCATGTGAATTATTATAGCTTGTAACAATATGAACATCCCTTTTTTTACTACACAAGCCCTGGGAGCAGACATACATGAGTACTGAAGCCTCTTTTAAATGGGAATGACTATTGTCTTGAGGCTGAACAGATTTGAACCCTTGTTACTCTGGCTCTCTAGGGAAATTGCAATATCCTCTCCAGACCTGCCGGGTCGAATAGTTTAAAATAAAAGGTTGAATTTGTTCTTGTCTGAATAGAGAGGCTGTAGTGTTCCCCTTGTGGCCTAGAAGGGGGACGTTCAGGGAGCATGGAATCATGACTCTGCTGAGGCCAATAAAAGCGCCATTTCCATTTCCAAAGGCTCGTAAAGATTGAATTATTTCTCAGACCCCTGGCCTCGGAGCAGGCCTGAACACACAAATTGAAGATATTTTTGTCTGCTGAGTTGCTGTAAAAGTCTGCTGTGCCTTTTTGGTCTTGTATGTCCTTGCATTTGTTTAAGTTGCTCCCTATTAGCTCTCCTGACTTTTCCCAGCCTAAGAACCCACGTTGCCGGCTCTTGCCATAGCTAAATACTGTTAACACCAAGGACTGATCAGGATATTATGGCCTCTGTTTTTTCTCCCATCTGCCCTCAATTTTGGATGAACATGACAGCATTTTCATGGAGGCACAGCGGGAAGTTGACAGAAGCTAAAGCTCTTGTAGCTGCTCTTAAGTCACTGTTATTTATTGCAGGTCTTCGTGTGGACTGGCAAGAAAATGATTTTTCAAAACGTATCTTAAACGTTCCCCAGGAACTGTATGAAAAAGGTTATGTGAAGGATGTGGATGATGGGCTAAAGGTAGGTTGCTAACTCCAGAGAGTGATGCCTTTCAAATGACCAATTCAAGTCCCAAATAGGGGGATTTGGAGCCTGGCCCATGATAAACACCCATGATGACATGAGGGTTCTAAGATGAGCGGGTACAGTTTATAAAGTAGAGAGTGAGGAAGTGGCTTTAAATTTCAGCTATTTTGAGTTCATTTTGAAGTAAGCTGCTTATCTGGATGGGACATTCCTTCAGTGATTAAATCGTGGCTTTGAGAAGGTGCTGATTTTCCCCTTCTGCCACCTCTCGTATATGCAAGGAGCCAACAAACAACACATTCTTCCCCTTGCTGCAGCAGAGAACCAAGAAACTAGGCAGATGGAGATGCCAGCGCCTGCTTCGTCACAAAAAGAAGTGTTGGGAAAAGTCATTCAAATTAACAGCGGCAATCAGATCTGTAAACTGAGTGCTGGAGTGCAACAGGCTCAGTCACTGGGTACTGAGCGCCACAGAGGCAGCACCCTCACCATTCAGCTTGCTGTATGACCAAGAGCTGACAGAAAGCAGATGTGCTGTGCAGTGCGCTGATCCCAAAGGGGACGCTGAGCTTGTGGGGGCTCATCCAAATTGACCAGTCACCTAATTTTTTCTTTCCCTTGTAGAGGGATGAGGGAGTGAGCCAAGGGTACCTGAAAGTGTTAGTCTGATTAATATCCATCCCTGTGGAAATGTGAACCTGGGGAAAAAAGAGATTCATTACCCAGTACTACCTTTTCTTTCTTTATAGTACTTGCCAGTTTCTTCTTTCACTTTTTAACTTGTTGGAAGTATCAATTATGCTTCTTTTTTTTTAATTTACTATATGAGTGAAATAGTCATCTTTTAATTTGGTTATTATTTATAATCCTTGCTTATATTCCCACTGAACTATTTTTTTTTTTAAGATTTTCTTTTTTTTTCTTTTCTTTTCTTTTTTTTTTTTTTTTGACAGGCAGAGTGGACAGTGAGAGAGAGAGACAGAGAGAATGGTCTTCCTTTTGCCGTTGGTTCACCCTCCAATGGCCGCCGCAGTCGGCGCGCTGCGGCCGGCGTACCGCGCTTGTCCGATGGCAGGAGCCAGGAGCCAGGTGCTTTTCCTGGTCTCCCCATGGGGTGCAGGGCCCAAGCACCTGGGCCATCCTCCACTGCACTCCTGGGCCACAGCAGAGGGCTGGCCTGGAAGAGGGGCAACCGGGACAGAATCCGGTGCCCCGACCGGGACTAGAACCCGGTGTGCCGGCGCCGCAAGGCGGAGGATTAGCCTGTTGAGCCACGGCGCCGGCCAAGATTTTATTTTTTTGAGAGGCAAAGTTACAGACAGTGAGAGGGAGACAGAGAGAAAGTTCTTCTCTCCATTGGTTCACCCCCCAAATGGCTGCTACAGCCGGTGCTGTGCTGATCTGAAGCCAGGAGCCAGGTGCCTCTTCCCAGTCTCCCATGCGGGTGCAAGGGCCCAAGCAGTTGGGCCATCTTCCACTGCTTTCCCAGGTCACAGCAGAGAGCTGGACAGGAAGAGGACTAGAACCAGTGCCCATATGGGATGCCGGCGCTGCAGGTGGAGGATTAACCTGCGCCACGGCGCCGGCCCCTCAATTGCGCTTCTGATGAAAGTGACAATTTTAGAAAAATGCACTGTTGGAGTTTGACTTGTATGTTATAAAATCAAGAGGAATGGTGAATGTTGAAATGAGGTTTGTTCTGTTGTTTGCATTTCAAGTTTAGCACCCTGTAATCTCTTTAATAAGAAAAATTAGTATTTCTAATTGAATTGAAAGTGTTTTATTCTGTTTGCTATAATTTGCAAAAGGGTAGAAGCTCTTTGTAAGGAGCTAGCTAATTGCTATTTTATCAATTACAACTCCTTTCTGTCTTATTTATAATTATAAACTGAATTTTCTGATAGAAAATTTTGAAAGCCAGAGATGATAAAATTGCCCATAAACCCACCATCCATGGATAATGTCCATTAACATATGCATACATTTTCTTCTACCATTTTTTATTAATGGGGTCAAATTATGATATTTATATAATTAGGATCTTACTATTATAAATCCTATAAATTGTTTGATCCTGGGATTTCTTTTTGCCTGATATTACATATAAGCATTTACCTATGGCATTATAATTCTTCCCTAAAATATTTTAATGACTGACTTGTGACTAGAATTTGCATTACATATATGTACATATATATTTAAAGATTTTATTTTATTTATTTGAGAGAGTTACAGACAGTGAGAGGGAGAGACAGAGACAAAGTCTTCTATCTGCTGGTTCATTCCCCAAATGGCCACAATGGCAGGAGCTGGGCTGATCTGAAGCCAGGAGCCAAGAGCTTCTTCCAGATCTCCCATGCTGGTGCAGGGGCCCAAGTGCTTGGGCCATCTTGTACTGTTTCCCAAGCCATAACACAGAGCTGAATCAGAAAAGGAGCAGCCAGGACTAGAACCGGAGCCCATATAGGATGCCGGTGCAATAGCACCCGTCACAGTAGTTTAATTTCTTAATGAATTTCCATAGGATGCCCTTTTTTATATTTTTTTCCTCATTTGTATTATTTTTTTCTTTAAAGAATTAAAAAAAAATTTTATTTGAGATGGAGGGAGGGAGGGAGGGAGAAAGAGATACTGAGCTCCCTCCCACCTGTCGGTTGACTGCCCAGATGTTTTCAGTAGCCAGGCCTAGGCTGGGACTGGTGCTGGGAGCCTGGAAGCAAATCCGGATCTCCTGCCAGGGTATCAGGAATCCCACCACTTGAGCCATCACTTGCTGTCTCCCAGGGTCTGCAGTTAGCAGGAAGCTGAGCTTGGTAGCAGAGCTGAGTCTCTAACCCTGGAACTCTGATGTGGGATGTGTTTGTTGTAACTGGTGTCTTAACTGCCTTGCCAAATGCCCACCCCTGTGCGATCTACTTCTTTGGTCATTTGTCTTGATTGATTGAATTCATCATGCTAATTCTGTTTTTCTGAGCATAGAAAATTATAGAGTTAAGAGAGCTTTGGAAGAGATGGGACTGTGGGTGAGAATTTTTTTCTTTTCTTTTTTTTTTTTTCTTTTTATCCCTAGTGTACTGGCGCAAATTAAAATTTGAAAGGTGAGGAGCGATGTTGGAGTGCAGTAGGGTTAGCTGCTGCCTGTGACACCAGCATCCCATATGAGTGTCAGTTCAAGTCCCTGCTGCTCTACTTCTCATCCAGCTCCCTGCTAAAGCGTCTGGGAGAGCAATAGAAGGTGGCCAAAGTGCTTGGGCCCCTGTACCCATGTGGGAGATCTGCTTGGAGTTCCAGGCTCCTTGGCTTCAGCATAGCCTAGCCCTGACTGTTAAGGCCATTTGGGGCTTGAACCATCAGATGGGAGATACCTTTGTCTCCATGTCTTCTTTTCTGACTCTTTCTCTGTGTCTCCCTGTACCTTTCAAATAAATAGAATAAGTCATCGAAAAACATTTGAAGGGGCATTTTATTGCTGACAGATTTTAAAGATTCTTAAGTGTGATAAAAATGTAAAAGACTGATACATTTTTACAAAGAGGTGAATTGGTTGTTTTAAATGTTTGGTGAACTTTTCCTCAATTTTTTTTACCTTAACGATACAGGATACAGTTTGGGTATCCTCCATATCATGGCATATAAAAGCTGCTTCATTCCTTCTAGTAATAGCATAGTGTTCTACATAGTAAGAGGGTAATCTTGACCTAACCACCCCCTTATCCTGTTCAATATTTAATTAATTTTCATAACAACTTTTAGGATCATTCCCTGATCATTATGTAACACTGTAAATATAAAAACTTCATTTAGTGTAGCTGCTGCAGTTTAGTTTTCTGACTACTTTTATTTATATATTGAGATCTTATTATATTTTATCCAGATGTAAGAAAAAAATTCTGGATGTTTCAGAATTCTAACTTGTTGGATCTCACTTAAATGTGGTTGGAAGTTGTGCTGAGACCATCCACTTATATTAAGCGAAATAATTAAGTCTTTTTTCCCTGTCTAGTATCAGGGAGAACTTCCGAAAGCACAGAAATGCATGCTGTAAAAAGTGAAGATTATGTCCATCTTCTGTGTATAAATGATTACTGGTATATAGTCTAGATTTCATTTCTTAGCATTTAAATATTTGAGTATATGAATACATACATAATCATATACAAAAATTGATTTTTTTTGGTCCATCTGAGATGATCTTTGATTGAACCACATGAAATTGCCAAATTTTTTTTTTTACTAAAAAGGTAGTTTCTATTGGGTCAAGTATAATACTAATACTATAATACCTAATACTGCAAGTATTGTTTTATTGTTTATTTTTTCACCAAGTAGTACATCCCGGGAATTGTTTTATTTGACTGCATGTAGACTCACTAAAGGGAGAAAATGCTAGTTTCCCCTTTCCCTGCCAGTAGCACTCTGCCTTCCATCCTTCTTTTTCTTCTTGAAGGCAGCAGAGGAAGTTGGATATCCAGTGATGATCAAGGCCTCAGAAGGAGGAGGAGGGAAGGGAATCAGAAAAGTCAACAATGCAGATGACTTCCCTAACCTCTTCAGACAGGTAGAGTATGAGTTGTTTTTTTGTTGGAACCAACATGTGTATCAGAACTACATGCTTTAACTCATAATCTGTATGTTGAGGAAATACTTAATTTTTTTTTCTGTTCTTAATTTAATCTTTCTCTCTATCCTCTACTAGCTTATTGGCAGAGCAAAATAGTCAATGAAATATCTAATTCAACTTGAGTTTTATTCAGTTAGGTAATTCAAAGTTATTCTCTCATATAAAAGTCCCCCGTTTCTTTCCTCTTCCCTGCATGGTGCCTGTGGCTCATTAGTATCTCACAGTGGCAAGGAATAATCAATGTTTTTCTACATGTGTGTGCCCCTGTTCTGCTGACATTGTAGGTAAAGTACATGGGCTGGTGGTATGATAACGGATCTGGTTGCTCTTGGGTTGCCAGGACCAGGCTTTCTGATTGGCTTTTTTTCTTAATTCATTTCAAATTGGGTATCAGCCTCTGAGTTTCTACCGTTTGTCACATACATGTATCCTGCTGGTCCAGCAGTCCACACTCTGGCTGATACTTCTTATGCCAGGCAGGCACAGAAACTCTTATGACAGTCCCATAGTATATGATATCTGAGAGTGGCTCAAGAAAGCTATTTGTGAAGCTCTGTCTGTTGTACCCTGTGCCTTGCAGCCAAGTTGATGTGGCCATGCTGTGTAGGCCTATTGTAGAGGCAGCAAAAAGGAGAGGGGAGTCTGTTTTGCCCTACATTCAGAACTGTACTCACTTTCTTGAGTCACTTCCTTTTCTCCTACCAACACTCAGTGAAAGATGTGTCAGAAAGAGGAAAATTGGGACACAGTTTGGTCTTTTCACTCCTCTAGCTCCCCTCTTGGTTCTCCCAGCATCTTCTACCTTGTATTGTCTTTTCCCAGTGTTCCTAATCACCTTGCATGTGCTGCTCCCTTCCTTTAAACCATTCAGCAGCAAACTTCTTGCTTCACTCTCAAGGGCTGAAGGGAAAAGCCTCTATGAGCTACATTTTCCACAACTTGCTATACTATAAAGGAGTTGTAAAGCTGTTGTCTCACTGCATTATCTAGTTTTGAATGTCACAAATTGACTATTACCTCAGCCTTTTGCTTTCCATTGTTTCTTTAAATTCTAATTTTATAGGTAGAACAATGCTTCATGGGGTCTACAGAAAAGGCATGTTAATTAATGTTAATTCCTATAACATTTCAGAACTACTTACTATGGAATCAGATAGTTGAAGTCTAGAACACTAGGAGGATGTTTTATGTGAAAGTCCTAAAGTTGTAATAATGGTCAGAAAAATAACTCAAACAAGTATTCCCACTGAGAAGAATCCAGGAAAAGTGGACCAGATTAAAAAATGTCTGTTTTGATGCATTAGAGACCTTCCAAGATGAAGAATTACAAGAAAGAAACCCAGAGAGGAGAGTCTGGCATTTGAAGCCATTTTTTCCCATAGAGATGTCTTCTAGTTCAAGAAGGAGCAGCCGAAAAGCTGATGCCCAGTTTCCAACAGTTTAAACAAGATTTAAGAGGACACACTTTACACATCAGGGCTTGCTGAGGACGAATGCCCTGGGAAACCTTCCACATTATAGATTGGGATCGTGAGGGACTTTACTGCAGAAGGAAGAACAACTTAGAAATAGAGCAGTCTTCACAGGTGCTAAATCTCAACTTCAAAACCCTCAACCTCTGACTCAAGCAAGATGCTATAGGATTAGTAGTGTCTCTAGCTACCTGCAATAATCAAATGTAAATCTTCTCTAGGGAAAGATAACATCCAGACCTCAGATTATTTCTGTTAATTTTTCACATGGCATATCAAGCAGCCAATTAAAAAGAAACACGTGTAAAAAATTATATGGTTGAAAACCAAGAAAAATAAAAGTCATTAGAAACAGATTCAAAGAAGATTTAGATAATGAAACTATCAGACAAGAACTTTAACTGTGTTCAATGTATTCAAGGAAATTGAAGACAAGAGTGACAATTTTTTTAAGAGTGACAATTTTGACTGAGAATTTAAAATCATAAAGAAACAATGAAAATTCTAGAACTGAAAATTCCTAAAATTAAGAAGTCAGTATAAGATTTTAATAGTATATTAGATGCAATTGAAGAGAGAATTAGTAACTAGAGGATAGATCAGAAGAAAATTCAGATTGAAGCATGAAGAAAAAAATGAAAAGTATAGAAAAGAGCAAAGTGAGATATCTGTACTTTCCCCTGTACAGTATGATTTTCCTCCCATCAAGAAGTAGAGTCATTTTTTCTATCCTGATCAATTTCAGCTGGCCTTTGTGACGTGTAAGTGACCAAGAGAAATATTGCATAAATGATGTGCAAGTTCTGAAGCCTTAAATTCAAGTTGGCTTGTAGTTTCTGTCCTTGCCTCTTGGAATTAAGCCCATCTAGCCTGCTGGAAAAAGAGACCATATCAAGCAGGGCTGAGCTGTCCCTGCTGGGACCCCCTAATCCTACTAGCTGACAGCTCCAGATCTGAGACATGTAAGACCACATTAGAGTAACCAACCCCAGTTCATCTGTCAGATGCCTGTAGCTGCATGAATGACTCAGGCAACATCAGCAGAAGAACTGAGCCCAGCTGAAAAGTTGGTCCACAGAATCAGGAGCAAATAAAAGTGGTTGCTATCACAGTTCACTTTTTCTAGTTTATGAGATGTGAAGGATAATTGACACAGAAAGTGATATGTAAGGTAAGATTCTGCTATAACAAAAAAGTGAAACGTGATACTGGCTTTGAAACTTATCTCATAGGTGGAGGCCGGAAAAAAGTAGGAGGATGTTAGTGAAGGGTCAGGAAGTGGAGAGCAAACTATTAGTGGAGGCTGAGAAAGTAGCAATGCAATTATTAGAGTCTGAGAAAAAAAAGTCTTTTTTTTTTTTTTTTTAAAGATTATTTGTGTGAAAGAGTTACATAGAGAGAGAAAGAGAGCAGTCTTCCATCTGCTTGGCTGCAACAGTCAGGGCTAGGCCAAGCTGAAGCCAGGAGCTTCTTCTAGGTCTCCCACTGGGTGGCAGGGGCCCAACCTCTTGGGCCATCCTATGCTACTTTTCTCAGGCCATTAGCAGGCCACTGAACTGGCAGTGGAGCAGCCAGGACTCTGAACTGGTGCCCATATAAGATGCCAGTGTCACAGGTGGTGGCCTAACCCACTATTCCGACCCTAGTCTGTGTTTTATAATGTAGAACAATTGGCAAAAATATTGTCTGAAATAACTTGGAAAATAATAAATCTAATGAAGTCATGGATCTGGTTAAGGAGAGTTTTAGAAAAAGTGTTAATTGTCTTTTGAGTGCTTCTAATTGTTTATACTAAGGAACTGTGAAGGAAAGATGAGCTAAAAAAACATTTTTGTAAGCAGAATTTAGAGGAAATGTCAAGGGCCAGAGCTTGCTGGGTTTGAAAGTAGAACTATTTATCACACCCATTCTCTCCAACTGGCAAAATATTTGCAAAATAAAATATACCTCAGTAAAAATCAAGTCAAGAGTGCTTGCAACTTTTAATGTAACATCTGATAGATTACTCTGTCACCCAGAAAAATATGCATCTGTGAATATTTGAATATTAAAGGTGTACCTCACAGCAGCCTAACCTGTCCAAGGTATAGAGGAGTCTATGCAGATATGAGTTATGGATGTGGCTTTTGGGTAAGTAGTGAACCTCAATGTTATTTATAGGAAACCTACAAAGTTGTTAAGACACTTGAATGTATCAAAGAGACTAAAAAGGACAAAAGCAGTTCAAAATGAAAAGAGGCCTTTAGACCTTCAACTTTTTATGAGCAGACTGAGAAAGCTATTCAGCTGTAAAATCAGTCATTTTCAAAAAAAGGAGGAGCAAGAGAAATTTCTCATAAAGTAGAGTCAGTAGGCCAGACGCAGAGCCAGGAGCAAAGGGATGCCATGGATAGGAACCCAGTTTCAGGGAGCAGAAACAGACCTTTGTAAGAAAAATTCTGTGCCCATGGGGTAAGGGCACCTGATAGCTTGTACCCATTTGGATTTTAGAATGGTTAGGAACCAGTACTTCTGTGTGCCTTCCATCTTCTCCTTTGAACAGGAGTATCTTTAGCAGTTACCTCCCAATCTCCTCATTAAATGTTGAGTGTGTTGGGGCAGATAATTTGTCTTTTTAGTTCCCAGGTCTTTGGATCAAGAACAACTGTGCCTGAGGTGCTACACCAAGGAATCTCATTTACTTCTGGACATGAATGATGAGAAAATGGACGTCAAGCCTGATGCCATGATTGGATGAGACTTTGGGGGTCTTGGGAGGGGGTGAGTCTATTTTGCATGTGGGAGGTATGTGAATTATTGCGGCCAGAGGGTGCACCATAAGTAGATTGTTTGCAGAGGTGGCCGCAATAACTCCTTCCATTCCTGTATGTATACCCTTTGCAATGTGACTTTGCTGTTCCCTCCATCAAGAGGTGGCGTGTCTTTCCCCACCCCTTGAATCTCAACGGGCCTTGTGGCTTGCCTAGACCATTGGAATGTGGTCAAAGTGGTGTGTAAGTTCTAGAGCCTAAGCCTTAAGAGACCTTGAAACTGCTGCATTCACACTGGAGCACTACGCTGAAGAAACCTGGCCTAGCCTACTGGAGGATAAGAGGCCTCATGAAATAGAGATGAGTGATCCCAGTTGAGGCTCCCTAAACATCCAACAGTCAGCACAAGTCACGAGTTGAGACCATTCAGCCCTGTCTCGAGCCACCACCACCGCCACTGCCTGCTGACATGTGCATTGAGTGCACGACCAGAGGGACTGCCCAGCTGAAGCACAGCATCATGAGCAAATGAAAGGTGGATGTTCTAAGCAAGACACAGAATTTTGAGAGGACTCAGTACGTAGCAAAAGCCAAACAAAGAAGACAGCAGAAAAGACATATGAGATGCAGCAAAATGATCTAACATCATGTGCTTTAAGTCTCAAAGGACAAGGGAAAGAGAGTGGAGTGTTTGAAGAAATAATGGAACAGAAGCCATGTTTGAAGAGATAAGGTGCAAAGAATTTCCTTCATCTGATAGCACCCCTGTGAGTCTCAAGCAGGATAACTACAAAGAAAACCATATCTAAGCTTATCAGGGTAAATCTGCCACCCACTAAGAAGAGAAAGAAAATCTTAAAGCAGCTGGGAAAAATAAATAAATAAATAAATAAAAACTACTTTCAAAGGAGTAGCAGTAAGTCAGACAGTTGAAATCTCTAGAAACAGTGAAAGTCAAAAAATATTGAATGCCATTAAGGTGATGAAAAAATTTAACTAGCAGTGTAGGATTTTGTACCCAGTGACAGTATCCTTCAAAACTGAAGGTGAAAATCCTTTGACTGCAGCCGTATCATATGTAATATAATGCAGATGAGGAGAACATCTAGTTTAGAGGAAGTTGTATGGAGTACATGGCAGCATTTTGCCCTGCTGTGGATTTGTGTGTGTGTGTATGTTTAAATATTTCATTGTTTACCCTGTAACACACTGGATGTTTGTATGTTTTCATTTTCATTAATTAATGTGTTGTATAATTAAGAATGCAATATCTTACAGATAGATGAGGGCATGGACTGTATTTTACTTGTTTTGTATTCCTGCTGGTTAACATGGTCCCCTACACTTCTAGGCATCTGCTTGTTGAAATCAAAGTAGTTTATCAGAATAGAAATAGTGCTTCCCATTTAAGGATTTGTTTTATTTCCTTTTCTAATACAGGTTCAAGCTGAAGTCCCGGGATCTCCTATATTTGTGATGAGGCTTGCCAAACAGTCTCGTCATCTGGAAGTGCAGATCCTAGCAGACCAGTATGGAAATGCCATCTCTCTGTTTGGTCGTGACTGCTCCGTACAGCGCAGGCATCAGAAGATTATTGAAGAGGCACCTGCTGCTATTGCTACTCCAGCAGTGTTTGAACATATGGAACAGGCATGTCTAGTTAAACTTCAATTTCTGTTTTCTTACGTGGGTCTACTGCCCATTCATTTCATGTATCAAATTTTTTTTAAAGATTTATTTTATTGTACTTGCTTCGGCAGCACATATACTAAAGATTTATTTTATTTCTTTGAAAGGTAGAGTTACAGAGAGGCAGAGACAGAGAAGAGACATAAGTCTTCTATCTGCTGATTCACTCCCTAAATGGCTGCAATGGCCAGAGCTGGGCTGATCCAAAGCCAGGAGATTCTTACAGGTCTCCCACACGGGTACGGGGGTCCAAGGACTTGGGTCATCCTCCATTGCTTTCTCAGGCCATTGACAAGAAGATAGATTGGAAGTGGGGCAACCAGGACTTGAACTAGCACCCATGTGAAATACTGGCACTGCAAGACAGCGGCTTAATCTGCTGCGCCACAGTGCTATCCCAAGATTATATTCTTGGGGCCGGCGCTGTGGTACAGTGGGTTAATCCTCTGCGTGAAACATAGCCATCCCATATGGGTACCCGTTCTAGTCCCAGCTACTCCTCTTCCAATCCAGCTCTGCTTTGGACTGGGAGAGTGGTAGAAGATGGGTCCATGCACTTCATGGGAGACCTGGAAGAAGATCCTGCCTCCTGGCTTTGGATTGGCACACTCTGGCCATTGCAGCCATTTGGGAAGTGTACCAGCAGATGGAAGACTTCTCTCTCTGTCTCTCTGTCTCTCCCTCTCACTGTTTGCCACTCTGCCTCTCAAATAAATCAATTTTTAAAAACCTTAAAAAATAATTATATTCTTTACCTAGGTGAAAATAATTCCATTCTGTCTCTAAGAGAATTGTCAAGAAATGTTTCAAAATCTAAAAGTAGTTACCACTTTTTATTTTATTTTTTTATTTATTTATTTTTTATTTATTTTTATTTTTTTTATTTTTGACAGGCAGAGTGGACAGTGAGAGAGAGACAGAGAGAAAGGTCTTCCTTTGCCGTTGGTTCACCCTCCAATGGCCGCCGCGGCCGGCGTACCGCGCTCATCCGATGGCAGGAGCCAGGTGCCAGGTGCTTTTCCTGGTCTCCCATGGGGTGCAGGGCCCAAGCACCTGGGCCATCCTCCACTGCACTCCCGGGCCACAGCAGAGGGCTGGCCTGGAAGAGGGGCAACCGGGACAGAATCTGGTGCCCCGACCGGGACTAGAACCCGGTGTGCCGGCGCCGCAAGGCAGAGGATTAGCCTGTTGAGCCACGGCGCCGGCCTAGTTACCACTTTTTAAAAAAATCAGTGCATTATTTTGAGTAGTAAACGTTTAAAGAGAAACATTGGACATTTTTTTTAAATCATGTTTGATTTAAAAAAATTTTTTTTGCTGGCACCGTGGCTCAACAGGCTAATCCTCCGCCCTGCGGCGCCGCCACACTGGGTTCTAGTCCGAGTTGGGGCGCCGGATTCTGTCCCGGTTGCCCCTCTTCCAGGCCAGCCCTCTGCTGTGGCCCAGGAGTGCAGTGGAGGATGGCCCAAGTACTTGGGCCCTGCACCCCATGGGAGACCAGGAGAAAGCACCTGTCACCTGGCCCCTGCCATTGGATGAGCGCGGTGCGCCGGCCGCAGTGCATCGGCCGCGGCAGCCATTGGAAGGTGAACCAACGGCAAAGGAAGACCTTTCTCTCTGTCTGTCTCTCTCACTGTCCACTCTGCCTGTCAAAAAAAATAAAATAAAAAATTTAAAAAAAATTTTTTTTTAATTTTTAAAAAATATTATTTAGAAGTAGGTTGCTCCATTTTCTGGATTATCACTATGACTTCAGATGAATTTAATTCAAATCCACTATCTTTTTGAAACGTCCTCTTAAATATCTTTATAGTTATCATACTGTTTTTGTATTGAAAATAATTTTTCAGAGCCATGAAAGATACCTTGGAAATAGTTGTAGCTTAGGGGTCTCAACATAGTCTTTTCTTTTTTTTTTTTTTAAGATTTATTTATTTTACTTGAAAGTCAGAGTTACACAGAGAGAGAAGGAGAGGCAGAGAGAGAGAGAGAGGTCTTCCATCCTCTGGTTCACTCCCCAATTGGCCGCAATGGCTAGATCTGCACTGATCTGAAGCCAGGAGCTTCCTCTGGGCCTCCCATGCAAGTGCAGGGTCCCAAGTGCTTGGGTCATCATCTACTGCTTTCCCAGGCTATAGCAGAGAGCTGGATAGGAAGTGGAGCAACTGGGATGCGAACTGGTGCCCACATGGGATGCCAGCACTGCAGGCGGCGACTTTATCCACTACCCCACAGTGCTAGCCCCCTCAGCATAGTCTTTTCTGTAATCTCCACTGTGTCTTCGTCTTTTTGGTGATGAATTTTTCACTTCTTTTTTCTGAATTCCAAACAAACTAAATGTGCATGTTCGAAGTTTTTTTCCTATAGGATGTGTGTGTGTGTTCTGTATTAGTGTGCACTCTAGAACTGCTGTAATGAAGATTATTCTAAAATACAGTGGCTTAAGCAAGATATAACTTTTTTTTAAAGATTTATTTATTTATTTGAAAGTCAGAGTTACACAGAGAGAGGAGAGGCAGAGAGAGAAAGAGAGAGAGAGAGGTCTTCCATCCGATGTAGCCATTTGGGGAGTGAACCAGTGAATGGAAGACTTCTCTCTCTGTCTCTGCCTCTCTCTGTAACTCTGCCTTTCAAATAAATAAAATCTTTAAAAAAGAAAGAAAGAAAGAAAGAAATACAGTTAGAGCAGACTGTGTGGTGCATCAGGTTTTGTTGTTACTTGGGAAGCCCACATTCTACCTCTAACTGAGTGACTGGGATTGAGGCCACTTCTGTTTCTAATCCAGCTTCTTGCTGTGCCTGGGAGGCAACAGATGATGGCACAAGTACTTGAAGTTTAGCCAGCCATGGGAGACCCGGCTGGAGTTCTGGGCTCCTAGCTTTGGCCTGGCCCAGCCCTATCTGTTGCAGGCATTTGGGGAGTGAACAAACAGATGGAAGATATTCATTCTGTTTCTCCCCCACCTCCACTCCGAACACTCTCACTCTGCCTTTTAAATAGATAGATCTTTAAAAATAGTTAATTTTTTTTTAAAGATTTATTTATTTACTTGAAAGTCAGAGTAACAGAGAGATGGGGAGAGAGAGAGAAAGAAGTATTTCATCTACTGGTTCACTCCTGAAATGGCTGCATTGGCCAGGGCTGGGACTATCTGAAGCAGGGAGCCAGGAGCTTCTTTGGCATCTCCCATGTGAGGGCAGGGGCCCAAGCACTTGGGCCATTTTCCACTGCTTTCCCAGGCCGTAGTAGAGAGCTGGATCAGAAGAAGAACAGCTAGGACCTGAACTGGTGCCCATATGGGATGCCAATGCCACAGGTGGATGCTTAACCTATGCTGCAGTGCTGGACCCAAAAATAAAGTTAATTTAGATAAAAAAAAAAAGAAATACAATTCCCTCACACACTTTGTAAGCTTCTAGGACACTTGCTTCCAGTTGGCAAACACTTGATGCTCTTCTAGATAGAGAAACCTCTCTTCTTTTATTTACTGGCTTCTGTGCTGAACCATCTCTCTTCAATTTAACGGTGGCTGCCTTGAGGCCAGATGAAACTAACACAGCACCCTTAATCTAGTCTTCTGCACTGAATTGCTTCAGGGTGAGAATCTCATCTTTGGTTTTTTGGAGTACTATCGACTTGTTCAACATTCTGACTCTTTCTAAACATTTTTCTTTTTTGTAGAAAGCTTTTATTAAATAAATATAAATTTCATAGGTATAGCTTTTGGAATATAGCAGTTCTTCCCCCCATACTTACCTTCCCATCCCCACTCCTGTCCCACCTCCTACTCCCTCTCCCATCCCATTCTTAAGATGCATTTTTAATTATCTTTATATACAGAAGATCAACTCTATACTAAGTAAATATTTCAACAGTTTGCACCCACACATACACACAAAGTATAAAGTAATGTCTAGTCATTTTTCTTAAGGTGTATTTGGTGCATGGTCAGCCATTATGGTGGGAAGCAGTTTACCAGATGTGTTACACTGTAACAAGGGAGTCATCAGTTTTTTAGCCTGCCAATATCAGTTTCCTTGCTTCTCACTACCTTATTTCCAGATTAGCTTGCCCATAATTCAATTTTTCGAAGATTTGTCTATTTATTTGAAAGAGCAACAGAGAGGCAGAAGCAGAGAGAGAGAGGTCATCCGTCCATTGGTTCATTCCCCAGATGGCTGCAATAGCAATGGCTGAGCCTGGCCAAAGCCATTAGCTTCTTCCAGGTTTCCTACTTGAGTGCTGGGGCCCAAGCATTTGGGCCATCTTCTGCTTTTCGCAGGCCATTAGCAGGGAGCTGAATCAGAAATGAAACAGTTGGGACATGAACTGGCACCTCTATGGGGCACAGGCATTGCAGCTGGCCCCACATAGATTAATTTTCTTAAACAATATCCTTATAGTTAAGTGATTTCTGTATTGTTTAGGATATAGGTTAAACTGCTGTAGTCAAAAAGATCCGAAAAAGTCACAGACAAGAATAAGAATTTTTTTTCTTTTCAGTTCTAGTCTGGGGTGAATTTTCAAGGATGATGGGCTAGTTCTACCGTGGGGCTTTTTGGGGTTCGAGTTCTTTCTACTTTGTTTTGCCACTCTTCCTTCAGAAGAGGTAATATTTGTTCCAATGTGGCTTGAAAGCCTTAGTTGGCTCTTAGGAACACTGCATACTGCAGTCAGGAAGAAGCAGTAGCAAGTTGCAGAGATCCAGTAGCTTGACAAGGTTTGAAACTTAGGTTTGCTTACCTTTCTTCTTTAAGTGTGCGGTGAAACTTGCCAAAATGGTTGGTTACGTGAGTGCTGGAACGGTGGAGTACCTTTACAGCCAGGATGGGAGCTTCTACTTTCTGGAGCTGAACCCTCGACTGCAGGTGGAACACCCTTGTACAGAGATGGTGGCTGATGTCAATCTCCCAGCAGCGCAGCTCCAGGTGAGTCACCCTGATCCCGGCTCAAGGGGGAGCCTAGGGAAGTTGGGAATGCCAGAGACACCTGAAAAGCTGGTTTAGCCAGTATCGAAGAAAAAAACCACCTCCCATCAGAGCCTCACCTTGTGTAGGTTTCTCTTGTGCTATATGGATTATACGTGGCTGGGTTGGTTTTCCTGCTGTGGAACAAACATAGGAAAATTATTGTATTTTGTAGCCAAACATATTTGATATGTGCTGTCATATTTTAGAAAGAAATTTAAAAAGAATATTATTTAATTGCTTAATTATAGTAAACCCCACAAGGGTGTAATTATCTCCTATTCCTTTTTACTGCTGTTTATCGAGGTTGTTCTGCATCATAGCAGTGGTTGAGGTTTTTCCTGCCAAGACTGGGATAGTACACATTTATGACATATAAAGTGATAGCCGTTGATGTTTATTGTCTTCCCTTATCCCAAGAAGCAGCAATAACTAGTGATAAGATTTGATACTGTTTTTTATCTACCATACTCTTTGTCCACACTGAATTTGCCTTCTGGATTCCCCTTAAAAACTAAAGATATGCAAGTATTTACTTCCTCCTCAGGTATCTGGGGGGAAGGAAGAGATGGTGGTAACATAGTTGAGACTTTTTAAATGGTTGCACTCCTTGGATAACTGCTGACACAGCCTATTCCCTGAAGTATTTCCATCCTCACTCCTTTATGGAGAAATGTCAACAGTGGGAAACTCAGGTCTGTTGCAATTAGAACTTCGGGGACTCTAAAGAGTGAGGAATATTCTAGCAACTTTCCTGCAGTAGTAAATTCTATTTCAAGAAACCTGGAGTTGATGGTGGTAGAACACAGGCTACCAAACAAGAATGTTTTGGATGGGACTCTAAACATGGAGACTCATAGACAACTGGGTAGCCTTCAAACCAGGCGGCTGTGGAAAACTGAGTGACGTGTTTTACTGCCTTTCAGATTGCCATGGGGATTCCTCTGTATAGGATCAAGGATATCCGGATGATGTATGGGGTACCTCCTTGGGGCGATGCTCCCATTGATTTTGAAAATTCTGCTCACGTTCCTTGCCCAAGGGGCCATGTGATTGCTGCTCGGATCACCAGTGAAAATCCTGATGAGGTAACCCATCACTTAAAAGGTTGCTATCTTTTTTTCCTTGGAGATTTTACTAGTAAGATATAGTGTCTGCAGGGAAACTTCAGCAATGTCGTGGGGCCTCCTCTGGGAAGAGAAATTCAGAGGCTTCTCAGAGCAGGTAAGTAAGTGACCATTGCCTTGTTGGTCATTCAATCCCAAATTAGGCAGTGTGTGGGTCCTCTGTGAATCCGCAACAGTGGGCCTTGGCTTCATGATTTCTGTGCGTCATTTCCACTTCCTTGTGTGATCAATGCAATTATTACACAGCAAATATCTAAATGTTCTCTTCCTTCCAAAAATAATATGTTCTCTTATTTTCTTTGTTCTTAAACAGGGGTTTAAGCCCAGCTCGGGAACAGTTCAGGAGCTGAATTTCCGCAGCAACAAGAATGTTTGGGGTTATTTCAGTGTTGCTGCTGCGGGGGGACTCCATGAATTTGCTGATTCTCAGTTTGGTCACTGCTTCTCCTGGGGAGAAAACCGAGAAGAAGCGATTTCGTGAGTACAAAAGCATTTGACTGTGTTTTGCAAAATATATTTGTGCTAATCTTTCATGAAGGTTTGAGCATGAATATGGGAATCATTTATCTGTTAAACACTAATATGGACAACCTTTCAGTTGTACTTATGTTTGTAATGTGTTAAATTTTACAGTATGTGGCAGATGTTTTTCTGTTAGCTTTTTCAAGTATTTTTGTTAAATATTTTTACTATCATTTTAAAGATTTTATTTATTTATTTGAAAGAATTACAGAGAAGGAAAGGCAGAAGCAGTGATAAAGAGAGATCTTCCATCCACTGGTTCACTCCCCAAATGGCCACCGTGGTCAGGGCTGGGCCAGGCCAAAGCCAGGAACCAGAAGCTTATTCCAAGTTTCCCACGTGGGTGCAGGGGCTGCAAAGCACTTGGGCCATCTTCTGATGCTTCCCCAGGCGCATTAGCAGGGAGCTGGATAGAAAGGGTAGCAGCCGGGTTCAAACCAACACCCATCTGGGATGCTGGGGTCACAGGCTGCAGCTTTACCCACTATACCACAGTGCTGCCCCAAATATTTTTGATAAACTTACAGTGGTAAATGCTTGACCACAAGATGGTATCACATCATAGACATGACCTATAATTTATCATAAAAATAAAGAGATAGCTGTAATGTCTGGTAATTAAAATTATTTTTCTTTGACAAGTAAAAATTATATTTATTTATTTATTTTATTATTATTTTTTTTTTTACAGGCAGAGTGGATAGTGAGAGAGAGAGAGAGAAAGGTCTTCCTTTGCCGTTGGTTCACCCTCCAATGGCCGCCGCGGTCGGCGCGCTGCGGCCGGCGCACCGCGCTCCTCCGATGGCAGGAGCCAGGAGCCAGGTGCTTTTCCTGGTCTCCCCATGGGGTGCAGGGCCCAAGCACCTGGGCCATCCTCCACTGCACTCCTGGGCCACAGCAGAGGGCTGGCCTGGAAGAGGGGCAACCGGGACAGAATCCGGTGCCCCGACCGGGACTAGAACCCGGTGTGCCGGCGCCGCAAGGCGGAGGATTAGCCTGTTGAGCCACGGCGCCGGCCAAAAATTATATTTATGATATACCAAATGATGTTTTGATACACATGTACATTATGGATTGGCTAAGTCTGTTTTAACATTATATTCTATCTCAAAGATTTATCTTTTATTTTTGTGGTGAGAATTCTTAAAATTATACTCTTAGCAATTTTCAAGTATATAATATATTGTTATTAACAATAGTTACCATGGTGTATTCCTGTAGTTATTTAAAATAATGAAATTATACTTTTCAGTTTATGAAAAGAGTATAGATAAGAGACTTCAATGTACTATAAAGTATACAACACTTTATACAAATATAACTGGTATATCATAAATATTATTAGTATTCTAATCATTATAAATATTAAATATTGTGTTATTAGCAGTTTTGCCTGCCTAAAAGTGAGCTTTTTTTTAAAGGATTTATTTATTTATTTGAAAGGCAGAGTGACAGAAATCTTCTATCTAGTTCACTCCACAAGTGGCTATAACAGCCAAGGCTGGACCAGGCTAAAGTGAGGAGCCAGAAACTCTGTCTAGATCTCCCACTTGGGTGGCAGGGGCCTAAATTCTTGGGCCATCCTCTGCTGCTTTCTCAGGCAGGTTAGCAAGGAGCTGTATCAGAAGCAAAGTAGCTAGGACTCTGACCAGTGCTTGAATACGCCATGCTGACATCACAAGCCTTGGCTTAACCTGCTGTGCCACAATGCCAATCCTAAGAAGTAGAATTTTTGACAGTTTTCGAATAGATATTTTAGAATATCTATCAAAAATTGATAATTAGACTAGTTCTTTATATTTTTAATTTTCTTATACCTAATATTTGTTATGATTCCCTGACCTTTGAAGTGTACACAGAGTAGGAAACCAAAATAATTATTAGCATTGTGGGTTTTTAGTGTTTTCACAAGTAGAAATTTCTCTCTTCTTTGTCCTTTACAATTTTTCCCATTTATCCAAAACTCTTCAGTGGAAAATTAAAGCACTACTCTCTCGAAAAAATGTTGCTAGAGAATTGCCATTTTTTTCCCCTTTGACTGCCATGTCCTGCTCTGTGAAAATGAAGGTTTATATTAGTGCTCACAAATTGGTGGCTTTTGTTACCCAGTCTCAGCTCTCAGAAATGCTTTTTTAAAAAATATATTTATTTATTCATTTTGAAAGTCAGAGTTAACAGAGTAAAGGAAGAGAAAGAGAGAGAGAGATGGCTACAATGGCTAGAGTTGGGCCAGGCTGAAGCCAGAAGCCAGGAGCTTCAACCAGGTCTCCTACATGTGTGACAGAGGCTCTATTCTGCTGCTTTTCCCAGGCCATTAGCATGGAGCTGGATCCAGGGACATGAATCGTGCCTGTCTGGGGTGCTGGCACTGCAGATGACAGCTTTACCCACTATACCACAACATTGGCCTCCATGGATGTTTTTTGATCGACCCAAAGAGTGTTAAATTATTTTTTTATTTTTATTTTTTAAAAAGATTTATTTATTTATTTGAAAGAGTTACAGAGAGAGGAGAGGCAGGGAGAGAAAGAGAGGTCTTCCATCTGTTGGTTCACTTGGTTCATTCCCCAAGTGGCCGCAACGGCTGGGTCTATGCCAACCCAAAGCCAGGAGCCAGGAGCTTCTTCAGGGTCTCCCACGTGGGTGGCGGGGCGGGGGGGGCAAGGACTTGGGCCATTTTTTACTGCTTTCCCAGGTCATAGCAGAGAGCTGTTTCAGAAATGGAGCAGCTGGGTCTCGAACCGGTGCCCATATGGGATGCTAGTGCTTCAGGCCAGTGCACTAACCCGCTGCAGGCCCTGTTAAATTCCTTTTTTTTTTTTTGACAGGCAGAGAGAGAGACAGAGAGAAAGGAATTCCTTTGCCATTGGTTCACCCTCCAATGGCCGCCGTGGTGGGCGTGCTGCGGCCAGCGCACCACGCTCATCCTATGGCAGGAGCCAGGTGCTTCTCCTGGTCTCCCATGGGGTGCAGGGCCCAAGCACTTGGGCCATCCTTCACTGCACTCCTGGGCCACAGCAGAGAGCTGGCCTGGAAGAGGGGCAACCGGGACAGAATCTGGTGCCCCGACCAGGACTAGAACCTGGTGTGCCAGCGCCGCTAGGCGGAGGATTAGCCAGCTTAAATTCTTCTTTAATATACCAATATTTTAAAAATTGGGATATTGAAATAATTGAATTTCTGCTTTCTCCTTAAAACTTAATGACATTGGTTTTGTGTTTCATGTGGTAAAAGGTAGCTGAAGTTTTGTGTGGTTGCTGCTTTTAGATGGTATGTGAACTCGGAAGTCCCCACAACCCCCATCCAGGCATCCTGTGTGTTCCCAGAGTGGCCTCTGTTGGCATTAAGGTTTAAATCCAAATGATGCAGACCATGGTGTGTTTCCTGTAACCCAGTCCAGAATCCTGGCTCCTTAATTCTGACCTATTCTGTATATTTCTTTATCATACAAAGCTAACTATTCATCTTTAAGTGTATTAAAAATGTGGTCTCTGTAATAAATTTGCTTTTCTTATACTTTTTTTTTTAATTCAAGAGGTAGAGTTATAGACAGAGGGAGAGGCAGAGAGAAAAATCTTCCATCTGATGGGTCACTCCCCAAATGGCTGCAATGGCCAGAACAGTGCCGACCTGCAGCCAGGGGCCAGGAGCTTCTTCCCTGGGTGCAGGGGCCCAAGCTCTTGGGCCTTCTTCCACTGCCTTCCCACGCCATAGTAGATAGCTAGACCTGAAGAGGAACAGCTGGACACGGACTGGTGCCCATATGAGCACCTCAGGAAGAGTCTTAACCCACTAGGCCACAGTGCTGCTCCTTAAGCTTGCTTTTTGATGCTGTTCCCAAAGTTCATTCTTCAGTTTAGAGCTTGCTTTGTTTTTGCTTTTTGGTTCTTTTTGTTTTTTTTTCTTCACAAAAGGTCTGTCTTCTTCAACTGGGGCATTTGTACTCTGGTTCTCCAGAATACCCCAACCCATACTTCAAGTATTATTCCCCATAGATCATAATGAAAACCATGAGAATAAGACCGTGTCTCTCGTGTTACTGCTCTGTCCCCTGAGCATAGTAAGCATTCAGTAAATGTTTGTTGAATGAATGGGTTTGGCACTAGTTCCTGTATCCTCTGCTTCAGTCATGCCATTCCCCAAACACAACCTTTTTTTCCTTCTTCCCTTTGTTCTTGCTATTCCCTCTGTCCACTCACTGATTCATTCCCAACAATTATTTACTGAGTACCTACTATGTGCTGGGTCTGGCCATGCAGTGAGAACCAAAATAGAGCCTGTACCCCATGGAACTTTACAGTCCAATGGAAGAAAGACAAATAAGCAAAGCAATTACAACATAAAGTAGTAAGTGTGATGATGGAGGGGTCATATAAGGGCATTATAGGAGTAATAGCTGAGTCAGCTGACTCAGGAGGAGGTCAGGGGAGAATTCCAAGAACCAAGAGACATCTAAACAGATACTTGAAGAGGATATAGGGGCCAGCGCTGTGGTGCAGTGGGTTAAAGCCCTGGCCTGAAGTGCCGGTTCTAGTCCTGACTGCTCCTCTTCCCATCCAGCTCTTTGCTATGGCCTGGGAAAGCAGTAGAAGATGGCCCAAGTCCTTGGGCCCCTGCACCCTTGTGGGAGACCCAGAAGAAGCTCCTGGCTTCGGATTGGCGCAGCTCCAGCTGTTGTGGCCATCTGGGGAGTGAACCAGCAGATGGAAGACCTCTCTCTCTGTCTCCGCCTCTCTCTGTAACTCTTTCAAATAAATAAAATAAATCTCTAAAAAAAAAAGAGTATATAGGAATACTTCAGGCCAAAAGAGGGCATAGGGAGGAGTATAATGTTCTAGGCTGAATGAATTCCTGGACCACCTGAAATACTGTTCCTATCAAAGCCATCATCTCAACCCTTGTCATCCTTGTCACATTCCACATTCTCCATGAAACTATAGGATTGTGGATTTTCTGCCTTCTTAGAAGCTCTCCAGCACATTTCTTGAATCTTCTTACTGGCATTTATGACATTTTTCCCTACACTTTGAAATGATTGTTTCCACCAATGTTCTTCCTTATGGGCCTAGCATGTGAGGTGTGTAATGAATATTTGTTGAATTGAGTACCTGTCCTATGCAGGATAGATCCTGACCATAAATATACAGAAAGACCTCACTGTGTTTGGAATTCTATTAAAATTAGATCATTTTGGGGCCAACCTTGTGGCATAGCAGGTAAAGCCACCACCTGTGATGTTGGCATCCCATAATGGCACCAGTTCGAGTCCTGGCTGCTCCACTTCTGATCCAGCTCTCTGGTATGGCCTGGGAAAGCAGTAGAAGACGGCCCAAGTCCTTGGACCCCTGCACCCATGTGGGATACCTGGAAGAAGCTCTTGGCTTTCGATTGACACATCTCTGACCATTGTAGCCAGCTGGGGAGTGAACCAGTGGATGGCAAACCTCTCCCTCTCCCTCTCCCTCTCCCTCTCCCTCTCCCTCTCCCTCTCCCTCTCCCTCTCCCTCTCCCTCTCCCTCTCCCTCTCCCTCTCCCTCTCTCTCTCTCTCTCTCCCCCCCTCCCTCCCTCCCTCCCCCTCTCTCTGCCTCTGCCTCTCTGTAACTCTGCCTTTCAAATAAATAAATAAAGCTTTTAAAAATTAGATTATCTTAAATTTAACTGGGAAGCAATAAAGGTAATTAAAAGTCATTGCACAGATAACTAAGTTGAAGCTTCAAAACACTTGCATGTGCATGTGGAGCTGGTACCTGTTTGTACCCGATCAACTCCTCATTGTGTGGAAACCTTTGAATTGAGGCATTAGTGTTTATCCAAGTGCATTCTGCTGAATACTTATAACAAGTTTATTATTTTATGTGAATTATGTATAAAGTAAATCATGTTTAAGGATAAACCTTTATTTACTAAAATAAAATGTAAGGATGGGGGAATTACTAGCACCCTATTTCTTGTTCGCCAGCAGTAAATGAATGGAATGATATAAGCCTACCAAGTGAAAGCTGAGAGTAATTTGCATATAATTTGTCCTGTACTCTCTGTAATAAAATGTATGTGATTTGCTGGTGTTTGTATTGTAATATCATCCAGAAATCATAAGTTTATTGGCTTCTTAGAAATTCTTCAATCTGGAGTACAGATCGTGAGTGAGCACACTTACCTGTGTATCCTCATTTGATCTTGTAACTGTCTCTCCTCTCTGTCAAGACTCCAAAGGAATGAAAAAAGTTCTTTTAAAGGATTGGAAAACATGAAGACATTTGGTGCTGACACAGACTGACTTCTGTTCTTCTTCCAGAAACATGGTGGTGGCTCTGAAGGAGCTGTCTATCCGCGGTGACTTCCGCACTACAGTAGAGTACCTGATCAAATTGTTAGAGACGGAAAGCTTTCAGCTGAACAGGATCGACACTGGCTGGCTGGACAGGCTAATAGCAGAAAAAGTACAGGTGCGTATGTCTACTTCAGTAAACAGCCTGTGAGGCTGGAGCTCTCTTATGTTTGTGGGTTGATTAGTGCCTGTCACTAGATGAGATTTATTTGATTCAAATTTAAGTGGCTCCTGTTCTACTTGGAAAAACCTAGGGGTCAGTATAATTTTAGTACTTTTAAGATTTCTTTTGCCTGTATTTCAGTCATTTTATATGTTGTAGTATTATTTCCTAGAATGTTTGCAGAAAGGCATGCGGGGATTGAAATACTGCTGTGTCTTTCTCCATTTGATGTTAACTTTGGTTCAGAGTTACCAGCTTCTGTATCTACCAGATGCTAATGAGAAGAGCCTCACTGAAACCAACTGTTATCTCTTGATCCTGAATTGCTGAGTTATTCTCAGTTACCCAAGATGCTGTATAAAATCATTACATCAATCTAAATTATCTAAAGGCCCAAATTCTGGCTGTATACTTTTTTTTTGGAGATTATCAGTAGCCACAAAAGCCTATTTTTGATGTGTTTTTTGGTTGACTCCATGGGAATCTTTGGGAGAGTAGCGGGAAAGTTGTTTTACATCTCTATTCCAATGGTGCCTTTATTTACATTTTACAAGTACATGTGGTTATTTTTATCTGAAAAAAATCAGTTGGGCAATAAGGATGAAGATCTCTGTGAGCTGTTTCTTAAGGGGCCGTGGTGCCCGTGACCTTGTCTTGATTCTGTACTCTCTTCTTCCAGGCAGAACGCCCTGACACCATGTTGGGAGTTGTGTGTGGGGCTCTCCATGTGGCAGATGTGAGCCTGCGGAATAGCATCTCCAATTTCCTTCACTCCTTGGAAAGGTAGGCTTTGTTTCCCATAGGCTGAACAGCAGACCAGTGTCCTGCATGCAAGCCTGAAGCTCCCCCAGGCCTCCAGTGTATCTATCTGTGCATCTCTGGCAGCTCGTAAATGCTGCTTGGTATTCACAAACCATGGTGGCATGGGAGAAAGGGGATATAGGAATTTATAGCAAATTATTTTGAGACTTTTATTGCAGATTCTAGAAATTAGCTTCTGCCATAATTACACTTTAAAAATCTGGAATCCAGCTGCAATAAACATTCTGTCCTATATAACCATCAAATCTCCCCAAATCCTAATGATAAAAATCTGGTGTTTCTCCCTAGCATTGAACCCTAAATATTTTATATATTACCTGTACCACCTTTTGGGAATTAATAATCGAGGCTGATACTCAAGATGACCTTGTGAGTCTTTCAAGTTGAAGGTCAGACATGTTTAGGGCTTTAACTAATTTCTCACACTGATTCTGGACACTAAGCTCTGCCTTGGGGTCCCCAGAGGAATGGTTCCAGGGGCTAATCATTTTAAAGCACTTTAATCACAGGTACTTTATTTCCTTGTGTGTTCTAAGATGTATATCAACTCGTTTTTGAGGTGCCTGAAAGGAAGAAAAGAAAAAATTTTGAAAATTGAACTGAGATTGAAAGCCCTGAGATAAACATCTTTCTCCATGTTACTCCTGTGCACTAAAACCTCCAGCAGCTCGCCTTTCCCTTCTGTGTCAAATCTAAATCCCTCTGTGATGCTCAACTCCCTGTATACTTTGGCCCTTTTCTGCCAGTCCAGTCTTACTTATTTCTGTGTCTTAACATTCAGTCCTAACCTCAGTAAATGATTCCCCTGCTTGTGTACAGATATGTTGCATACGATCTCTTCGGCAGTCTCCTTCCCCTCTTTAATGTTCTTATTTTCAATTTACTTTTTTATTTTAAAACTTTATTTTTTAAAAAAATTATTTGAAAGGTAGAGTTACAAAGAGAGAAAGAGAGACAGAGTGAGTTGAGGTTGGGGGGAGATCTTCCAAACGCTGGTTCACTCCCCGTATGGCTGCAGCAGCTGGGGCTGGATCAGGCTGATGCCAGGAGCCTGGACGTCCATGTGAGTCTCCCATGTGGGTGGTGGGGCCCAAGTACATAGGCCATCTGCTGCTGCTTTCCCATGAGCATTAACAGGAGCTGGATTGAAAGTGGAGCAGCCGGGGCTCAAACCTGCGCCCATATGGGATGCTGGTGTCGCAGGTTGCTGCTTAACCCAAAAGTTTTATATATTTGAAATGCACAGAGAGAGTGCATTCCCATCTGTTGATTCACTTCCCAGATACCTGCAGTCCTTTGGGGTGGGGGACCAAAGCTGGGAGCAGAACATTAAATCTTGAATTACCACATGATCCATTAGTACCACTTCTGAGTATTCTAAAAGAATTGTTAATTAGAACCTCAAAGAGATATTCACACACTCATGTTCATAGCAGTATTAGTCACAGTAGACAAAAGGTGGAAGCAACCCAAATACCCAATGATTGTTGAATGGATAAACACAATGTGTGTATATATGTGTGTGTGCGCTCGCATGTGCATGTGTGCGTGCACAACGGAATCATCCTGAGCCTTAAAAAGGAAGGAAATTCTGACACATGCTAAAACATGCAGGAACCTTAAGGACATTTTGCTTAGTGAGATAAACCAGTCACAAAAAAAGATGACTTACTCATATGAGTTATCAAGCATAATCAAATTCGTAAAGACAAACTAAAATGGTGGTTGCTAGCATCTGGAGGGAGGAAGAAATGGGAGTTGTTTAATGAGTGTAGGGTTTTGATTTTTCCAGGTGAAAAGATTCTGGAGATTGGTTACACAATAATGTGACTGTACTTCTAGAACTAAATAAGACTGTTAAGGTGGTCAATTTTATGTTACATGTATTTTACCACAATTAAAAACAGAACTTGCCTTGTGGCATAGCGAGTTAAGCCTCTGCTCATGGTGCTGCCATCTCATATGAACACTGGATTAAGTCTGGCTACTCTTCTTCCAATCCAAGTTCCTCCTAATGTGCCTGGGAAAGCAGCAGAGGATGACCCAAGTACTTGGGTGCCTGTCAACCATGTGGGAACCCTGGATGGCCCTCCCCCAGCTGTTGGGGCCATTTGGGGAATGAATCGACAGGTGGAAGGTCTCTGTCTCTCTCTCTTTGTCACTCTGCCTTTCAAATCTTAAGAGGAGTAATTGTTTAGCCTGGTAGATATGACACCTGTGTCCCATATCGGAGGGCTTGGGTTCACTTCCAGGCTCGAGCTCCTGACTCTAGTTTTTTCCAATGTAAACAATGGGAGGCAACAATGATGGCTCAGGTAATTGGGTTCTCTACATGAGAGACCTGGATGCATTCTTAGCTCCAGACTTTGGCTTTGGTCTAGCCCTGGCCATTGCAGACACTGAGAGAGTGAACCAGGGAACCTTCTCTGTCTCTTGTCTCTCAAAAAGTAAAAAATAATTTAAAAAAATCAAATGTTATATGGTTCACTCATAATTTATGTGATTAGTCCCTTACAGATGGTGTTTAGGTGGTTTGTTTTCTTTTGATATTCCAGAAACTGCTAAATCATTAATGTCTGAGATTTCCTTATAAACTATGGAAGTTCACTAAGTAATTTCACATTGTTCTTTCAGGGGTCAAGTCCTTCCTGCTCATACACTTCTGAACACAGTAGATGTTGAACTTATTTATGAGGGAGTCAAGTATGTACTTAAGGTATGCTGAACCCATTGAAGCCTGCACCTTACTTTGTGTCTCTCTTTGTTAGCTCATTCTCTTTAGGTCAAGAGATGGGGGAAAGTTCAGTTTAGTGTAGGGATGGGAGTGCTAGTGAAATTACTCTTTTATTTGTGTCAATAACCTGAAATCTTAGTTGTTTCACATATACCACTACAAGATAAAGGGGGGACAGGGAGAAGCAACAGAAGCAGCCTGGTGTGTTTGCAGTGGGACTGAGTTATCCATCCCAGTGACATTGATTTCCTTCCTCCTTATATCTTTGTTAAGTATGGAGATTTTCCCACCTGGAAGGGACTCACTGAATCACTCCTTTTGGTTCTTTTTCACTGCAGGTGACGCGCCAGTCTCCCAACTCCTACGTGGTCATCATGAACGGCTCCTGTGTGGAGGTGGATGTGCACAGGCTCAGTGATGGGGGCCTGCTCCTGTCCTACGACGGCAGCAGTTACACAACATACATGAAGGAGGAAGTGGATAGGTGAGTGGCACTCTGAGGTCCGTTTGCTGGTGATTGTGCCAGTTTTTTTTCTCTTACTAGTCACTAGTTCTCAGTATTTTTCCAGGCCTGCTTTGGTGTTCATTTTTAACTTACCAAAAACCAAAAAGAACATATACTTATCAAAAACTTGAGTGATGCACAAATATTTACAATTAAAACCATGTCTCCCTACCACTATAATAGGTGGACAATGAAAAATAATTCCTGTCTTTATAAGCAACCACTGTTCCTGTGTGTTTTTGTAGGAATTTTATCTGTATATTCAAGGTACATGTATGTACCTACTGAATTTTCCTTTATGCTTACACAAACATATCCTTTATACACTGTCTATAGATTATTTCCTTTAATGTATATTGTAGAATACTCAGTACCAAGCATAGTGTTCTGAAACTTGAGTGAACTGATACATTAAGAACATTGCCTAAAACATAGGGTTCAAGAATTGTTACTTAATTCATCATCATCATCTTTGTATTTGTTTCTATAGAGGTGCCTGTTCTTTTTAATGGTTGTGTAGTATTCCACTATAGCAATGTACCATAATTTATTTAATCTTAGCCTTACTGGAGGAAATTTTTACCTAGCATTATAACCAAAATGGTATGGACATTGTGTGTATGTGTATGCGTAATGAAGTTTTCAGGTCATTTTTCTTTTGAGATTGATATATTGTACCATTTGCCTTTATACCATGAGGCACTTTATTGGCTTGCTTACTCCCATCTGTCTCCTAGATACCGCATCACGATTGGCAATAAAACCTGTGTGTTTGAGAAGGAAAATGACCCTTCGGTGATGCGCTCACCTTCGGCTGGGAAGTTAATCCAGTACATTGTGGAGGATGGAGGCCACGTGTTTGCTGGGCAGTGCTATGCTGAGATTGAGGTCAGGGAGGTGAACGGGCTGTCAGGATGTGGGAGGGAGGGTGGGTCACGATGGACCAGGACAGAAATGTAACAGAAAGGAAATAGAAATAGAAAGAACATGTGTTGGCTTAATTGGGGCTGTGAACCTGAAGATTTTAGAAACAAAAAGCTCACAGTTAATCTTTGACAGATGAGACTCTAACTCTAAAAATAGGTAATAAGCAGTAGCATTTATCGAATGTTAGGTGTTGTACTGACTGCTGGCTATACAGAAAAATATGATAGGTGGAGCCAGAGCACAAAACTGACCAGTAATGAAATAGACATTCTAAGGGGGTTAAGCATAGAGTGTGAAGGGCTACCTAATCCAAATCAAGGTAGAGTGCACAGGGGCCGGCATTGTGGCGTAGCAGGTAAAGCCTCCCCCTGTAGTGCCAGCATCCCATATGGGTGCCGGTTCTAGTCCTGGCTGCTCCTCTTCTAATCCAGCTCTCTGCTATGGCCTGGGAAAAGAGTCGAAGATGGCCCAACTCCTTGGGCCCTGCACCCATGTGGAAGACCTGGAAGAAGCTCCTGGCTCCTAGCTTCACAACTGCTCAGCTCTGGTAGTTGCAGCCATTTAGGGAGTGAACCAGCAGATTGAAGATTTTTTTCTCTGTCTCTCTCTTCTCTGTCTGTAACTCTACCTCTCAAATAAATAAAATTTAAAAATAAAAGGTAGAGTGTACAGTAAGGGAAGAAACCCTGAAAGCAGAAACACTTGCTCTTAGTTTATTTTTAAATTTATTTGAAAGAGTTACAGAGAGAGGTAGAGACAAGCAGAGAAGTCTTCCATCCTCTGGTTCACTCCCCAGTTGGCCGCAACAGCCAGAGCTGTGCCGATCCGAAGCCAGGAGCTTCTTCCCGGTCTCCCATGCAGGTGCAGGGGTCCAAGGACTTGGGCCATCTTCTATTGCTTTCCTGGGCCATAGCAGAGAGCTGGATGGGAAGAGGAGCAGCCAGGACTAGAACCAGCATCCATATGGGATGCCGGCGCTTCAGGCCAGGGTGTTAACCTGCTGCGCCACAGCACCGGCCCCTGCTCTTAGTTTTAAAAATAGGTAGTAGCAGATCAAGTGAAGTAGGGTAGGGTAGGTTTAAAGCTGAAGGATGGGAGCCAGTGTTGTGGTGCACAGGTGAAGCCACGCTCTGTGATACCAACATTCCCTGTCCAAGTGCTGGTTTGAGGCCCAGCTGCTCCACTTCCAATCCAGCTCCCTGCTAGTGTCCTAGGAAGGCAATGGAAGATGGCCCAAGTACTTGGGGCCCTGCCACCCACTTGGGAGACCTGGCTTCTGGCTTTGGCCTGGCCCAGCTATTGTGGCCAATTTGGGGAGTGAATCAGCCCATAGGCGATCTCTGCCTGTTTCTCTCCCTCTCTCCCTCTCTCTGCCTTTCAAATAAATAAATGTTTAAAAAAAAAAACTTGAAGGAGTAGCAGGTACAGAAAAGAGATTATGGTATATTTAAGGAACTCCAAGTATATGTTGATACTGCTGGAAAATAGATTAAGGTTTAGTAGGGAGAAGCAAACAAAAGTGCTAAAGATGCATTTTGAGGTCTTGAAGGATCTGATAAGCCATACTAGTAAGTTCAGACTGCCCTGGAGGCCGTGGGAAATTGTTGAAGGAATTTTAACTGGAAAAGTGATAGGACAAGATTTGGGCTCTCAGCTTTCTGCAGGTGTGGAGCAGGTAGGGAAACATCTTAGGTGTCTGAAGTACTCTAGGCTAGCAGTGGTGAGGGTCTACACCAGAGGCATGGCAGGAGAGGAAGGTTTTGAGCGAGGTTTAGAAGAAATGCTTGGCAGGGCTTGGTCATTGGTAGGTAGAGAAGGAAAAATAATAAAGAAAAACCCTGAGGGTGTGCAGGGATGCCTCAGGGAGGCAGACCGAACGTGAGCATCTAGCTTCACTGGTATGAGGAGGCTCAGTTCCTCCTTTCTAGGTATCAAACAAACAAAATCACAAACTGGTAAGATGCATTTAAAAACTAAAAACAAGACATTTCAGTAAGTTATTTTTTAAGTTCTTTTATAATTTTTTATGATTTATTGTATTTATTTGGAAGACAATTACAGAGAGAGGTAGAGCCAGAAAGATAAATCGGTCTTCCATTCTGCTGGTTCACTCCCCAAATGACTGCAATGGCCAGAGCTGAGCTGAACCAAAGCCAAGAGCCAGGAGCTTCTTCTGGGTCTTTCACATGGGTGCAGAGGCCCAAGCACTTGGGCCATCTTCCACTGCTTTCCCAGGCCATAATAGAGAGCTGGATAGGAAGAGGAGCAGCCAGGACTAGAATTGGCGCCCATATTGGATGTCAGTGCTGCAGTGCACTGTGCCACAGTGCCGGCCCTATAATATTTATTTATTTATTTGAGAGGTAGGGTTATATACAGAAGGGGAGACAAAGAGAAAGGTCTTGCATCCACTCGCTCACTCTCCAGATGGCCACAATGGCCAGAGCTGGGCTGATCCAAAGCCAGGAGCCAGGAGCCTCTTCCAGGTCTCCCATGGGGGTGCAGAGGCCTAAGCACTTGGGCCATCTTCCACTGCTTTCCCAGGCCATTCATTAGCAGAGAGCTGGATGGGAAGAGGAGCAGCCAGACACAAACTGCTGCAGGCAGAGGCTTAACCTGCGTCACAGCACCGGCCCCTCAGTAGCCATTACTAATCCTCCAAGCTAGCTCCTGACAAAGTTTCTAACTGTCTGCTTAGGTAGCCCTAGATTTGATAGAGTCCCATTTTTCTGGGTTGCATTAAGTGTACTCCAAGTTAGGTGGTGGGAGAAAGCCTGGCTTCTTGAAATTCTTCATCTTTGTGAATAGAGGTCAAGACTCTCATTCTGTATTTTTCACTATAGGTGATGAAGATGGTGATGACCTTAACGGCTGCAGAATCTGGCTGTATCCATTATGTCAAGCGACCAGGAGCAGCTCTTGATCCTGGTTGTGTCATAGCCAAAATGCAGTTGGATAACCCCAGCAAGGTGCAGCAGGTGAGGGCCAAGGTACTCTCCAAGAGCTGAAGAAGGCTGTAATTTGGGGCAGGGCAAGTGATTTCAGTGCTTGGTTCGCCAGTTTTTTTTTTTTTTTTTTTAATTCTAATCTCATCCTTCTGTTTGTACCTATAGTATTGTGGAACTAGAATTTACAAGAATATGGTACTCAAACTATAATTTGCTCCACTGACTTCTGTCCTGGTAGTTGGGTGTGGTGAGGGGCTGTCTGGAGTTTGAAGGATGACTCTAAGTCGCAGAGGTGTGGTACCCAGAATCGAGGGTAAGAGCTGACTTGCTCTATCGTTGGAACTGACAGGCGGAGCTTCACACAGGCAGCCTGCCACAGATCCAGAGCACAGCGCTGCGAGGCGAGAAGCTCCATCGAGTGTTCCACTATGTGCTGGATAACCTGGTTAACGTGATGAATGGCTACTGCCTCCCAGACCCTTTCTTCAGCAGCAAGGTATGCATCACAGCTTCCAGGGAAGCGACAGACGCGCAGGACTCTCACGCTCCCAACAGCGGCAAGGCCTTTCAGAGGGAGGGAAAGCAAGCTGTTGGCTTAGAGCTTTCTCCTCCCTCATTTTTTTAAAATGTATATTATCTAAAACAAAAAAAGTGGGATTTTTTTCTGTTTTTTTTTTTTTTTTCATTTATTTGAAAAGCAGAGAGACAGAGACAGACAGAAAGAGCTCCCATCCACTGTTTCACTCCCCAAACACCCACAACAGCTGAGGCTGGGCTAGGCTGTGGGTCTCCCATGTGGCTCACCGGGGACCAGCTCCTGGTGCCATCTCCACTGCCTCCCAGTGTGTGCATAAGGAGGAAGCTGGAATCAGAAGCAGCGCCTGGACTTTAATCTGGGTCCTCAGATGGGTTATGCGTTTCTCATGTAGCGTCTTAACCATTGTGCCAAATGCCCACCCCTTTTTTCCACCTTTAGTTGTGGGATTTGAAGTCTTTAAATCCTTACTTCTTAATTTGCTTGATAGACTTCACATTTAATCGGGATTATTCCTTTTTTAGATCACAGAATAGGGGCAGTGTTAGGTGCATTGCAATTTCAAAGTAAGACTATATGATAGTGAATTTAGATGTATATATATATATATTTGGGGGGAGAACTATTAAATGTGGATCCTATTTGATCGTTTCTTTCTTCTCAGGTAAAGGGCTGGGTAGAACGGTTGATGAAGACCCTCAGAGATCCCTCCTTGCCTCTCCTAGAATTACAAGATATCATGACCAGTGTCTCCGGCCGCATACCCCTCAATGTGGAGAAGTCCATTAAGAAGGAAATGGCTCAGTATGCTAGCAACATCACATCAGTCCTCTGTCAGTTTCCCAGCCAGCAGGTATTTACAGGGTAGCACTGTCATTATTTTCCACTGGCTACCAGTACTGGAGTTAGCTTCTTGGATCCTGTTTCTTTGGCTCCTCCTTCCTGTCTCAGTGTTGTAATCAGAAACTTCTTACTACCTCAGCGGCATGCTTTCCCCTGGCTTGTAAAGCAGAGTCACATCTTGGGAGGGCGTGGCAAGTCGGGAGCAAGGTTTGCATCCTGGCCTTAGACAATTCTTGCCTGCCAGAGCCTCTGTGAGATGGTGGTTTTGTGATACAGTCCTCATTCCATCTGGGAAAGGGTGAAAAGAGATGAGTTGCTTGCTTCCTTAGCATCTCCCCTAAACTATGTCCAGTGACTTCAAGCTCCTGCAGCGTGTGAAAGGTGGGAATTGTCATGTCATCACTAAGAAGAGTGCAGCTGTAATGCTGTGAAGGCTGATGACTTGGGTCCCTTGGTTGCGTTGAGCTTCATTTGTTTCTCTTTCTTATGCCTTAGATTGCCAACATCCTGGATAGCCATGCAGCCACACTGAACCGAAAGTCTGAACGGGAAGTCTTCTTCATGAACACACAGAGCATTGTCCAGCTGGTGCAGAGGTAGCTACATGTGACTCTGGCTGCTCAGCCCCTCCCATAACCGTGCCTTCCTTTCCTTTAAGTGCCTACAAAGAGATTTTCTGCAGGTTTGACTGTGTCTCTGGAAGTACTAACCTAACGCTCATACTCGGTATTGCCAGTGACTTCTTACTATTCTGCATTGTTCCTGTGGTTTACTAGGCATGGATGTTTTGTTGTTTGCTTTTTTCTCACAGTTTGACGATGGTGCTGGGGCACAGGGTGCAGTATGACATTGTTTCTTAGATTATGGAACTGAGTGCTGAGTCAGATGCTCACAAAGGGTTTTCAGCTTCATGGTACTTAGAACAGGAGACCACTTAGCCATTTCAATGGTGTGGTAGTAATTCCTCCTCAGTGGTAGGAACTGAATCAAGGTATTGTTGGGTAGAATTATGAAGATTTGTTTGGTTTTGTTTTCCTTTTTTACTTTATATATTAAAACATCTTGTCGTTAGCAAGATTTCTTTGGAATTAATAATTTACATTATTCTGGTTAGTTGATTCTGCATTGGCCCATGTCTTTTCCCTGTATTCAAGGAAAAGCAGTTCAGTGGAAAGTATAGAAAGTAAACTTGACCCATGGCCGGTGCCGCAGCTCACTAGGCTAATCCTCTGCCAGCGGTGCCAGCACCTCAGGTTCTAGTCCTGATTGGGGCACCGGATTCTGTCCCGGTTGCTCCTCTTCCAGTCCAGCTCTCTGCTGTGGCCCAGGAGTGCAGTGGAGGATGACCCAGGTCATTGGGCCCTGCACCAGCATGGGAGACCAGGAGGAAACACCTGGCTCCTGGCTTTGGATCAGCACAGTGCGCCGGCCGCAATGCGCTGGCTTAGCGGCCGCTTGGGGGTTGAACCAGTGGAAAAAGAAAGATCTTTCTCTCTGTCTCTCTCTCTCTCACTGTCTAACTCTGCCTGTCAAAAAAAAAAAAAAAAAGATAAACTTGGTCCCTAGATTTATTATTCAGCAGTATTGTTGGCCTATCATGTTTTTCAGTGGAGACTCTTTCTGTGTGCCTAGGTACCGAAGTGGCATCCGAGGCCACATGAAGGCAGTGGTGATGGATCTGCTCCGGCAGTACCTGCGAGTGGAGACACAATTCCAGAACGGTAAGCCTTCGAAGATTCCAATCAGGTGACCAACCCAAGCTGTCTCTATCAGAATGGACAGAGCTAAACCAGTTTGTCTGCTCACCAACACTTCCCGTCAACAAACTCTTCTTCCTTTTACCATGCCTCTTAAAAACTAAGGCTGCCAGGGGCCGGCTCTGTGGCATAGTGGGTAAAGCCTCCACCTGCTCTGCCAGCATCCCATATGGTTGTCAGTTTGAATCCTGGCTGCTCCACTTCCGATCCAGGTCCCCGCTAATGTACCTGGGAAAGCATCGCAAAATGGCCCAAGTATTTGGCCCCTACACC
Source organism: Sylvilagus floridanus (assembly GCA_949820135.1). Taxonomy (NCBI): domain Eukaryota; kingdom Metazoa; phylum Chordata; class Mammalia; order Lagomorpha; family Leporidae; genus Sylvilagus; species Sylvilagus floridanus. The sequence goes on along the minus strand of OX463237.1, from coordinate 36,955,371 downwards.
CACGTGGGAGACCTGGAAGAAGCTCCTGGCTTTGAATTGGCCCAGCTCTGGCAGTTGAACCAGCGGGTAGAAATCTTTAATTCTGCCTTTCAAATAATTAATTTAAGAAAAAACCAAACCAACCAAACAAACAAACAAAAATACACTAAGCCTTCTTATCCTGATAGTGCCAAAGACAAAACAACAAAGCACAGCTTGGTGAAACTGAATGTGAAATGCTTCTGGGGAAGGCCTAGGATATTGTTTGTAGTGGAGATTAACATTCCCTGTGTAGTGGGCGTTGGTTGGGGCTTGACTAGGCTTATGTTGCAATTCCATGGCTATTTTCTTTCAGGAGCTAACTCACAGACTGAGCCTCAGGCATCTAGGAAGGATTTCTATTTTCCAGTACTTGTTAGTATGTCATTTAGGCGAGATCTACCCCTGGCTTTCTCTGAAGATCTTCACTAAGTGATGTGCACACAGGTGTAAATACCTGTACCTTGGGTGAAATTTTAAAGGGATGTACTGCTGATCCTGCTTCCTGCCACAAGATGGCAGTGAGACACCACAGAATTTGAAACAATACCCCCAGTTTTCTTTTATCTGTTCTGCTCCCTTTTATATCCTATAAAAGATGACTCTGCCATTCTTGAGCAGCAAAAATCCTCTGGCAGGTATGAGCAAACTGAAGCCAGCAGTGTATAAAATAATACATTACAAACAAATTGGCTTTATCACTCTAATGCAAAGTTGATTAAATTGAGGAAGATCAGTTGATGTAGTTTAATAGCTTGAAGGAGGAAGAAACATGTTCATTATCTTAAGATATGAGAAGGAAAGCATTTGACAACATTTTTTAAGATTTACTTTTTTATTTGAAAGACAGAGTTACAGAGAGATAGAAGGAGAGAGAGAATGAGAGAGAGAGAGGTCTTCCATCTGATGGTTCACTCCCCAGATGGCCGCAGTGGCTGGAACTGTGCAGATCTGAAGCCAAGAGACAGGAAATTCCTCCAGGTCTCCCATGTTGGTGTAGGGGCCCAAGGACTTGGGCCATCTTCTACTGATTTCCCAGGCCATAGCAGAGAGCTGGATCAGAAGTGGAGCAGCCGGGACTCGAACCCACGCCCATATGGGATGCCAGCACTGCAGGCAGTGGCTACGCCACAGCGCCAGCCCACTGACAAAATTTAACATCCATTCCTGATAAACTCTTGGAAACTAGGAATGAAATAGAACTTTTTAAATCTTGCAATTGGGACCCATAAAAAATCTACAGGACAATTTTTTTTTAAATTATGTATTTATTTGAAAGGCAGAGTTACAGAGAGGAGAGAGAGAGAGATACTCCATCGTCTGGTTTACTCCCCAAATAGTCACAATAGCCAGGACTGGGCCAGGCCAAAGCCAAGAGTTTCTTCTGGGTCTCCCATGTGGGTGGTAAGGGCCCAAGCACTTGGGCTGCCTTTTGCTATCTCCCCAGGTGCACTAGCAGGGAACTGGATTGGAAGTGGAGCACTGGGACTTGAACTGGAGTCCATATGGGATGCCACTGTTGCAGGCAGTGGCTTTATCCATTATGCCACAATGCCGGCCCCTCAAATACATTTTTTAAATAAACTACCAGGCTGGTGTTGTGGCTTAGTGGAATAAGCTGCTGCCTGGAATGCCATTCCATATGGGTGCTGGTTTGACTCCTGGCTGCTCCATTTCTGATCCAGCTACCTGCTAACATGCCTGGGAAAGCAGGAGAGGATGGCCCAACTGTTGGGCCCCTGCTATGCACGTGGAAAACCCAGATGAAGCTTCTGGTTCTGGGCTTCAGCCTGGCCCAGCACTGAGCATTGCAGCCATCTGTGGAGTGAACCAGCAGACAGACGATTTCTTTCTCTATCTCCCTCTCTCTAACTCTGACTTTCAAATAAATAAATAAATCTTTTAAAAAGAAAATTAGCTACCAAAAATATGAAATACAAAGGAATAAGTACAACAAAAAATGTGCAAGCCTTTTTTGAGAAAATTTTGCCCCCCTTTTTTTTTGTGAGTTATGGCGAAGAAGATCTAAGTAACATATCGGAGTCTTAGAAATATCCTTGTATTACAAAAGTATGGGCCCTCCCTTAATTTTGTCTGAAGAATCACTGATATTCCACTGAAAATCTTAGTAGGGTGTTTTGTAGAATTGTTGAACTCATTGTAAAATCAAAGAAGAACCTCACAATAACCAAGAAAAGTCCACAAAATACAAAGTGAAAAGATTTGCCCAATTATCAAAGCTTAGTATAAATATTAATTTAAACAAAAATTGTGATATTGGAATTGGGACAGATGTTATAGATCAGTATAACATAATTCCCAGAAACAGATCACACATAGTGAAAACTCATTTTATAATAGAGCAAGCATTGTAGATTGTGAGAAGTAGATAGCCTTTTTCAGTGATACTGGGACAAACACTTAGAAGAGGGACTGGAGCTGAGACGCAGCGGGTTAACGCCCTGGCCTGAAGCACTGGCATCCCAAATGGGCACCGGTTCTAGTCCCGGCTGCTCCTCTTTCCATCCAGCTCTCTGCTATGGACTGGGAAAGCAGTAGAAAATGGCCCAAGTCCTTGGGCCCTGCACCTGTTTGGTAGACCCAGAAGAAGCTCCTGGCTCCTGGCTTCGGTGCAGCTCTGGCCATTGTAGCCATCTGAGGAGTGAACCAGTAGATGGAAGACCTCTCTCTCTGCCTCTCCTCTCTCTATGTAACTCTTTCAAATAAATAAAATAAATCTTTTTTTTAAAAAAGTAGAATTAGGTCTGTATCTTAAACCCTATATATACAAATACATTTTAGATGATTAAATACTTAAACACCAAAGATGCAAAGCTATTAAAGTTTTAGTAGAATATATTTTTAAAGATTTATTTTTTTACTTGAGAGGCAGAGTTATAGACAGAGGAAGAGACAGAGAGAAAGGTCTTCCATCTGTTGGTTCACTCCCCAGATGAGCACAACAGCCAGAGCTGGGCTGATCTGAAGCCAGGAGCTTCTTCCAGGTCAAACATAGATGCAAAGACCCATGCACTTGCACCATTTCTACTTCCTTCCCGGGCCATCAGCAGGGGGTGTAGCAGCCAGGATAGGAAGTAGAGCAGCTAGGACTCAAACTGGCACTCATGTGGTCTGCCACTGCCACAGGTGGATGCTTAACCTACTATAACACAGCACTGGCCCCAGTAGAATTTGTTTTAAAAATGGTTTATCTATTTGAAAGGCAGAATGACACAGAGAGTGCGAGATCTTCCATCTGCTGGTTCACTACCCAAATGGCCACAAAGACCAGGGGGAGGTCAGCAGAAATCAGAAGCCTAGAGCTCCATCTGGGTTTCCCACGCGAGTGGCATGGTCCCAGGTACCTGGGCCTTCATCCACTGCCTTCTCAGGTGTACTAGCTGGGAGCTGGATCAGAAGCAGAGCAGCCAGGACTAAACTCAAACCTGTACAGTAATACAAGTCGCAGCATTGCCGGCAGTGGCTCAACCCACTGTGCCAAAACTCCAGCTCCTCTGGGAGATTATTTTCATGACCTCATGGTAGAGACAATTTTGTTGCAGCACACACAGGCTCTATAGGATGAGGCTGATTAATTCAGTCTCACTTAGGAACTTGCGTCCATCAAAATATACCACAAAGAGACTGAAGATACAAGATATTTACAGAATACACACCTAACAAAGGATTAGTATCTAGAGAACTATGAATCAGTAAGGACAATCTAATAGAATAACGGAAACAAGAGTTAAATGAAATTTCACAGAATACAAATCACACATAATCTATAAATTTACAAAACTATGCTCAGTCCATTCCTGTTTAGGGGAATGTGAATCAAAACCACCTGAAATTGGTAGGAGTTCAAAAATCACATCTTTATCTTTCACTGCTTCTTAAGTGCAGGTTGGTACAACCATCTCAGAAAACAGTTTGTCAATATCTGATAAAGCTGAACTTAGACTCTTCAACCTAGAAATTTCATTCCTGTATAATATACTCTAGAGGAACTCTTGCACCTATTTATTAGGAGACATATATAGGACTGGCTGTGGCAGCACTGTTCATAATAGCAAAAAACAGGAAATAATCTAAAATAGATCGTTGAATTCTTCTATATTCCTGTAGTACATTTGTATAAGGCAGTGAAAATGGATGAACCAAGGCACACATATGAAGCAAAGGATGGATCATAAAAATAGAATGTCGAGGGAAAACACGAAGGTACAGAAGAGTCCACGTACAGTGGCCGGTGCTGTGGTGTAGTGGGTAAAGCCACTGCCTGCCTCTCCTCCTCTCTGTGTAACTCTGACTTTCAAGTAAATAATCTTTTTTAAAAAAAAAAAAAAAAAGAGGAATCCATATACAGTAATTGTATTTTTATCAAGTCCAGAAGCAAGAAAAATTAAACTGTTTTTCTTGTGCTGGTAAATGTAAAGGAAAGCAAATGAATGATTAACATGAAATATGACTTGGTGATTCTTTCTGAGGAGGAGCACCTAGAGGAATCCAGAGATACTGAAGATGTGGTCGTTTGTTTTTTAAGATATATTTATTTATTTGAAAGGCAGAGTGACAGAGAGGGAGAGACAGAAAGTCTACTAATTGATTTTCTACATGGCCAAAACTTGGTACAACAGCCTGAGCTGGGCCAGACTGAAGCCAGAAGCCAAGAACTCCAACCAAACCCCTGTGTGGGTGGCAGAGACTAAAGTACTTGACCATCCATCACCCGCTGCCTCCGAGGCACATTAGCAAGAATCTAAATGAGCAGTGTAGCTGAGACTCAAATCGGCACTCTTGGGGCCAGTGCTTTGCTGCAGCGGGTTAATGCCCTGGCCTGAAGCGCCGGCATCCCATGTGGGTGCTGGTTCTAGTCCCAGCTGCTCCAGTCCAGCTCTCTGCTATGGCCTAGGAAAGCAGCAGAAGATGGCCCAAGTCCTTGGGCCCCAATACCCACGTGGGAGGCCTGGAAGAAGCTCCTGGCTCCTGGCTTTGGGTCAGCACAGCTCTGGCTGACCTCTCCCTCTCCCTCTCCTCTCCCTTTCCTCTTTCTGTGTAACTCTGACTCTCAAGTAAAAAATAAATAAATCTTTAAAACAAAAATAGGCACTCTTTCATGGGATGTGGGCATCTTAACTGGACACAGTGCCTACTCATAAACATGTTCCCTTAAAACTTGGCAGGTATGTTCAAGCGGAAGATTGCCCAGTGCTTGGGCCCCTGCACCCATGTGGGAGACAAAGCTCCTGGCTGCTGGCCTTGACCTGGCCCAGCCCCACCTGATACAGCCATTTTGGGAGTGAATCAGCAGATGGAAGATTTCTCTGTCTCTTCTTATCTCTGTTAACTCTGCCTTGCTTATAAAATAAATAAATATTTAAAATGATAATTCCAGAATATGTTTCTACTGTCACTTTAATACTAAATGTTGTTGGAGGAAAATCTGAGTTTATGTAGGACAACCAGTTTTTTAATAGCCTCCATAAGTATTTTAGCCGGCGCTGCGGCTCACTAAGCTAATCTTCCACCTTGTGGCGCTGGCACACCGATTCTAGTCCCGGTCGGGGTGCCGGATTCTGTCCCGGTTGCCCCTCTTCCAGGCCAGCTCTCTGCTGTGGCCAGGGAGTGCAGTGGAGAATGGCCCAAGTGCTTGGGCCCTGCACCCCATGGGAGACCAGGAGAAGCACCTGGCTCCTGCCTTCAGATAAGTGCGGTGCGCCGGCCGCAGTGTGCCAGCCACGGCAGCCATTGGAGGGTTAACCAATGGCAAAGGAAGATCTTTCTCTCTGTCTCTCTCTCTCACTGTCCACTCTGCCTGTCAAAAAAAAAAAAAAAAAGTATTTTAGTTTTATCTTGAAAAAAATGCGTATATTAATCTTGAATATTTAGAACAAATAAAAGCAGAGTTTCTTCTCAAGTGTGCCCAGTATTCTAGGGAACCATGAAAATGCAGTTTGGAGACCACTGTTGTGGTTTGTAGCTCAACAAGAGATACGAACTAAGGTGATGATCCTGTAGTGTTTTCATGATTTCTTAAAATCCTGACTCTTGAGAATATTCAAACACAAATTCTTTACTTTGAAACTTACTTCTGAGGTAAGCTGTTTTGTGATAAACTGAATATTACCTGTATCCCTACCCCCACCCCCTTTTAAAGATATATTTATTAGAAAGGCAGAGTTACAGGGAGAGGGAGAGAGACAGATCTTCATCTGCTGGTTCACTCTTCAGTGGCTGCAAAGACCAGGCCAAAACTGGGAGCCTGGAACTCTGTCCGGGTCTCCCATATGGATGGCAGGGACCCAAGTACATTTTCCACTGCCTTCCGAGGTATGTTAGCAGGGAGCTGGATCTGAAGTGGAGCAGCTGGGATTGGAACAGGTGCTGATACAGGATGCCTTTATCACAGATAGTGGCTTAACCTGCTGGGCCACAACACTGGCCCCACTTGTAGCCCTTCATGTAGATGTCACTACAGTGTAGCTGAAGTTGATACTTCTATTGCAAAATACCACTTTCTTACTCAGAATTGCCCTGCCTCTGGAGGCCTTCTGGAAGCCCAGTGAAAGTATGAGCACCAGAGTCTCCCTGCAGACCTTCTCAGTTAACACAAGGTTCTCCTTGATCTGTACCTGGGTTTTGATTTGGGATTCTTAGGCATTCGTTGCTTAGCTGTTCTGTGGCGTTATGTGGAAAATGTTGATTGCAGAGCTAACAGTCACACTTCTCGTGGATACTGATGAATTTGGTGTGGTTTTATTTCTTGCGCTAAAACTGTTGCTCCAAGTTTGAGTAGAATCTTCTCAGCAAGTCAAACATGGAGTGAGCATCTCACACTGGGGTAGAGCTTAAAGGTCACCAGTGTAAGGGTATTGACATTTCCTCTTAAGCAGCAGAATCCTATCTGCTAAAGAAATCATTCCAGGAGCTAAATGAGGGAGTTTAACATAAGAGAGGGATAGAGTTACTCACAACCCCCCTGTCTTTAAGGCCCACCCACCTGCCTGATTTTTTTAATATAATGAAATTGAGGCCTAGAGAAGTCAAATCATTTGCCCACAGGCACATAGAAGTTGCTAAGAGCTAGGCCTTGAGCCCAGGTCTTAGGTCCAGATGCCTGACTTCTTGTTCAGTGTTCCATTTAGTCAACTACACTGCCACTTTCCATCTAAGAAAATTCTTGCTTACCAGTTGACATTAAAAACAAACAAATAGCACGTAAATATGAACCTTCATACATGGCTGAGAACCAATTCTTTTCGTTGCTTGCAGGTCACTATGACAAATGTGTATTTGCCCTTCGGGAGGAGAACAAAAGTGACATGAACACTGTCCTGAACTACATCTTCTCTCATGCTCAAGTCACCAAGAAGAATCTTCTGGTTACTATGCTTATTGTGAGTACCATTTCCTAAAATTTGTGATGATGGCTTGTGATATGCGTAAATTATTTCTTCTTTCTGATGGCTGTGATGGGAGAGAAAAGTACCGTCTTTCATAATTATGGGATGAGTAGGTCTTGGGTTGTGGATTAACAATTTCTTATGTTTACCTTTGTTCCTGATATGAAGGGACTTTCCAGTTAGGAAGACACTATTCTGGCTACTCTGCATGTAATATTGCACAGGAACTCAAATCTCGACTCGACAAATGCCTTGGGCTTCCTCATTCCTGTTATCATCATAATGGTATCTTTCAAATTTAGCCTTGGAGCCAGCATGGCATAGCTGAGTAAGCTGCTTACTGCAAGGCTGGCGTCCCATATGAGCACAGGTTCATATCCTGACTGCTTTGCTCCTGATCCAGCTCCCTGCTAATGCGCCTAGGAAACAAGCAGAGAATGACTCAAGTACTTGGGTCCCTGCCACCCACGGGAGACTTGGATTGAGTTCCAGGCTCCTAGCTTTGCCCTGACCCATCTGGGAGTGAACCAGCAGGTGGAAGATCTCTGTTTGCCCCCCCCCCCCCTTTGCAACTCTACCTTTCAAATAAACAAATACATCTTTTAAAAAACCATAATTTTACCTAGTCAGTCTACTTCTTACTTTAACCCTTATTTATTTTGTAGATGCAAGCAGTGGCTTTCATATCAAAAACTTAGAGGGGGAAAAAAGCAGAACTGTTAGAAGTCTGGTAATGCTCTCACCAAAAACATTTAAATGTATCCCTTATCTTTTTTGTCTCCTTTATTTAATTTATATGAAATCTAAGCTGAGATTATTGTGTTGATCATAGATATATGCTTTGTCCCCCTAAATTAGAAATATAAGAATTACTAGAAAATGGGAATGAGGGATGAGACTCGTCAGTATAAAGCAGACTAATGTGTATTTATTAGAGCAGCCAGCAGAATGCTTGTGAACCTAAGGAGTTTTAAAGATGGTTTATAAATCTTCGGCACCTAGATCTGTGATTGAGTTACTTCTAGGCATCCGTGAACAATAGAATTGTTCTTAGAGCCCCTCACCCGGTGGTCCTGACCAGTTGCCCTTCTGCTGTCTTTTTGTCTTTAAGGGGGACTATAGTGCCTTTTCATTCCTAGAGAGTCCTTTCCTGTCCCTTTGTGGAGTTGGCATTGCTGGTACCTTAATTCCATCCTTTCGTCTTAGAGGGGAATAAAACCATAAATCTTCACTGCCATCTTTTATTTCATACTTCAGACTGAAGGGAAAGTGTCTACCTTACATTTCTGGTTAACAGCAGTGCCACTCACTTAGTTATCTACACAACTGGTTAACTGCAAAGGATGTAACATTTTTTAGAATAGCCACTTTGTAAATTATGTAATTGTAGGGAGAGTTCTTTACCTTTACTACCCCAGAATGACTAGATGGTGGGAAAACCGGAAGATGCATTTGAGAAAGGAAAAAGAATCTGTTAGCACTATGCGATATTTCAGCTTCCCCAAGTGACAGGTTTCAGCAAAGAAACGATTTCGTCTTTGGCAACTTGCTGAGTTTTTTTTCTTAATCAAAAGAGGGAGGAAATCTCGTTATTTAGTGTGTGTGTGTGTGTGTGTGTGTTTAATTTTAATTCAAGGGTTATTAATGCTCTTTTGGATAAAGCCAAGAGTTTCTGGCAGAAAAGGGTAAAGATTAGGGGTAGAGGAATTCATCAGTTTCAACCTACAATGGGGCAAATTTGCCTTTATAAGAAGCAAGTTATGGAGAGTTTTTCGTCTTATTATGATTACCTTTTTAAGAACTTAACAGTTTTCTGCACTAAAAATAGACCAAAGCCCAGAATCCTTGGAGCAGCCGAAGAGTAATGATCGTCCAAGACTGTCGCTGGGTTTCTTAAATTCTAATTTGTAAGATATAGGGGCTCGGCTCGCTCCTTTTGCGGAGTGATTGTAAGTAACGCTTGCCTTAAGAATCTCATTATTGGAACACGGAGCCATATTTCCTCTGAGAATTCTGGAGTAGCTTTGAGCCGGGGCTGTTCATTTCTCAAGTAATCACGCTGGTGTGATGGAGAGAGAAAATGGCAGCTGTTCGGAGCTCAGGCCTTCAATTTTCTTCAGAGTCCAGTCACTCAAGTGTGTAATTACACGGGGGGTGCTGCAGAGGCGTTGGGCCCTGTCAGAGAACTGGTTTGAGGCTTTGCTTTCTGTTCTTGCCAGTGAGGACAGGCAGAAGCCAATGGGATTCCGCCTTGCGCCATTCTTCCCCTCCCCCACCGACCCCCCACCCTGGTCATCCAGATCACTTCTTACCTGCATGGGTCCTACTCAAACTTTCTTTCCAGCAGGCTGAGCTCTTGGGGAGAAAAGAGCTGTTTCAGAATGTTTGAGTTTGCATGAATAGCGGAGGGGAAAGGGAGGAGAAGGCAGGTCGAAGATCTGATCCAGGAAGCCAGATACGCTTTTTCTTTATTTTGGCATCTTCACATTTTTCTTCAAAAAACAAAGCAGGACTCAATATTAAACATAATAGTATCTGTGGGCTTTCATATTACCAATTTCTTTTTGCAATGTCTGTCATTTTCACCACATCTTAGACATACAGAAATCAAGAAATTAATTGGTATGGTTTGCAGCTAGCAGGGACTTGGAGAACAAGGGAAAAAACCTCAGAAGGTGCTGCTTTCTGATCTGATTTTTCTGAATGCCAGACATGCCTCCCCCTCTTCTTTGACACGGCCAACTGCTCCCCTCCCCCACATCTGCATTAATAGGGATAGCTGGTAAAAGTAATTTTAGTCGTTTGGATAACTCTTTATGGCCTCCCTGTCTTTACAGATGTCACCTGGACACGGTGGCGTTTCAATTCCCGCAGCCTGTCTTCTCTGCTGGTTCCCCTTTCTCTGCTCCCCTTGGAGCCCTGACTGATGGTTATGTGCTCAGCATTCCAATGTGTGCTTTCTGGAAGCAGGAATGTGGACAGTGCAGTTCTCTGTGTTAGATGATGATTCCTGGCAGTTTTAAACCTGGTAGGAAAGATCAAGCAAACCAGTCTTGCGCCAGGGTAGGACACGGGCCGCTCTAGTGAGGATACCTACCTGCCTGCCTTTCTCTGGCTGCCTTAACTTACTTGCAGTAGGTTGTCTCAAGGACTTTTGGGCAAATTTCTTCTGATCGTTCACCCTGTCTGAAGAGCAGAGTATCGAGTGACAGACCAAGAGACTGCCAGGTTTCCTCTGTTTGGAGGAACATTGGAGAACAAAGTCTGGGTGACCAGTAGTAAATCTACTTCTTGAAAGTTCTTCTCCTGTCTTAAATTTATCTTCAAAAGGAAACTCTTAGAACCTAGGACACTGTGTTTGTGTGCTTAGAGATACTTAAGAGATTCTTTAGCTAAGTTAAACTTTCGGTACAAATAAAAGCTCTCAGCATCTGGGGAGGGCACTGTGGCCTGGGGGTTAAGCTGCCGCATGGATGTCCACATCCCTCTCAGGGTGCTGACTAGTCCCCCTCCAGTCCAGCTTCCTGATTGTGTACATCCTTGGAGGCAGCAGAGGATAGCTCAAGTATTTGGGTCCCTACACTTACTTGCATGGCTAGATGGAGTTTTAGGTTTGACTTTGGCCTAGCCTAGCCCCTGGCTGTTGCAGGCATTTGGAGAGTGAACCAGCAGATAGAAGATTTCTCTTTCTCTCCCTCATTCTCTGTTGCTCGGCCTTTAAAATAAAGACACTTTTTTATAAAGTATCAACATCCTCATTGCTGTCTAGCTAGTCATGTTATATCCTGTAGCCACCTTGATGCTGAATAGTTGTCACTCGCTGTTTGTTTTCTTTCTGATCTGTATCACATTCCACACTCAGGAGCGTGCTGTAAACCCTGCTTCTGTGTGAGTGATGCCATGCATCTGAGCCTCTGATTATGTTTACACTAGGAGCGTTTCAAATGTGGATTGGGGCGGGTTTTGTGGCACTGTGGGTTAAACTGCCAGTTGAGACTCCTACATCGCATATTGGAATGCCAGTTCCAGTTTTGCTACTCTGGGCTTTGTTTTTTTTTTTAACATTTCTATTTATTTATTTGAAAGGCTGGATGACACAGAAAGAGATTTTCCAGTCACTCTTCACTCTCTAAATGGCCACCAAAAGCTGGACTGGGTCAGGCTGAAGCCAGGAGCCTGGAACTTCATCCTGGTCTCCCATGTGGGTGGCAGGGACTCGAGTGCTTGGGCCATCATCCGCTGCCTTCCCAGGTACCTTGTGGGAAGCTCTGTTGGAAGCAGAGCAGCTGGGACTTGAACCCACACTCTGATATGGGAGGTATCTCCGCCTCTAATTTGCACTTATGATCCAGCTTCCTGTTAATGTGTTGGGGAGGCAGCAGATGATGGCTCAGATGGTTGGATTCCTGCTGCCCTTGTAGGAGACCTGGATTGAGTTCTTGGCTCCTGGCTTCAGCCTGGCTGAGCCCTGATTGTTGTGTGCATTTGGGGAGTAAACCAATGGATGGAATATGTCTGTCTATCTGTTTCTGTCATTCTGCCTCTCAAATAAATAAATCCTTTAAAAATATTTATTTATTTATTTATTATTTCTTCCATCTGCTGGTTTACTCCTCAGGTGATTGCAGTGAATGAAGCTGAGCCAATCTAAAGCCAGGAGCCTGGAGCTTCTTCCAGGTCTCCTACACGGGTGTAGGGGTCCAAGCACCTGGGCCATCTTCTGCTTTCCCAGTCCGTAACAGAGAGCAGGATCGGAAGTGGAGCAGCCAGGACTTGAACCAGTGCCCTATATGGGATGCTGGCACTTCAGGCAACGGCTTTTCCCTCTATACCACAGCGCCAGCCCCATGAATAAATCTTTTAAAATTGCTTATTAGTGCCTTTCCTTTCTCCACTTAACATGACTACAAATAATTCTGTCCAGTGTTTAAGTGAAGAAAAGTCTTAGCAATTCCAATTTCCTGAATAAGGGTGGTATTAACACTTTCTGGTCAAACCTATCCTGTGACATCTTTGGAATGTCAGAGTGTCCGGTTGTGACCGGAAGAAGTCAAAGTCCCTTGCTGTTACTGGGATTAGGGCTTCATCCAACTGAACCATAGTTGAAAATTGAGGGCACTCCACAAAAGGTCACATTCTTTTAACTTTGAATTGCCTTCTTCAGAGGCGTTGTGACACCTAGGTTGCTAAGATCAAATTGGGCTCTTCTGTCAGTCAGTTGCATAATCTGGGTGATGGTTTTGATCTTTAATTGTGTTTGGTATATTTTTTCAAATTCAAAATATTCCATCTAGGACAAGAATAAAGCCATTTAGGATAAGAATGAAAATAAGAAATAGCTGTGTTGGACTAATCTTAACCATTTCCCAACAGTTTTGACTTTGCTCTGCAAGTTTTTAAAGTGATCCAGAATCTCAGAATCACCAAGTTATTTCTTATTTTATTTTATTACTTTTTTTTGACAGGCAGAGTTTAGACAGAGAGAGAGACAGAGAGAAAGGTCTTCCTTCCGTTGGTTCACCCCCGAAATGGCCACTATGGCCAGCGCTGCACCGATCCGAAGCCAGGAGCTGGGTGCTTCCTCCTGGTCTCCCATGCGGGTACAGGGCCCAAGCACTTGGGCCATCCTCCTCTGCCTTCCCAGGCCACAGAGAGCTGGCCTGGAAGAGGGGCAACTGGGACAGAATCTGGCACCCTGACCGGGACTAGAACCCGGGGTGCTGGTGCCGCAGGTGGGGGATTAGCCTAGTGAGCCGGGGCGCTGGCCCCAAGTTATTTCTTTAAATAGATTTTCCTATGTGAAGGAAGCACATCTGCTGATACAGTCGCTGTGTGATGTAAGAGTGTTCAGCAGGGTTGGATGGTGATGCTGGGCTGTTCAGTTGCCCCCAAGAAGCCTCTCTGCAAGACAGACAGCCACAGGTTTCCTCTTAACTGTTTGTCTTTGGATTCTGAGAGCCTTGGTGGTTTCTTCCAAGGACTTGAACACTATGTCCAGGTCAAGGACAAGAGAAAGTTATCCTACACATAATTTTCTGTAGCCAGTCTTGTACTAAGTATTAATGATGACAATGGAGAAAATAATATTAGAAAAAATTTCCAAGTCAGGATTTATTAATGGAAATAGTGTTTGATTCATTGTGATACTTCACATCGCAGAAGGCTGTGGTTTCTGTACTTTATCACCAGGAGCCCAGGAAGGTTGTCATGGTCTTGAACAAATAATTACTGCACTTTTATTTTTCCTGATCTCCATGGTTCACATTTCTTATAAATACTCTTTTTCCCTACCCCTTTTTTCACTCTCTTTCACTCCTAGTGCAGAGATGAAATGAAAAAGTGGGTTTTTTTGTTGTTAAAACAATGGTGTTGTGTATTTTGCTTTGTGTTATTTTTTAAGTGGTTAAACAAGAGGACAACTTTTTCTTGTTTTTTTAAGTTTTTTGGTTTTTTTTTGTTTGTTTTTTTGTTTTTTGTTTTCTGTTTTTTTTTTTTTTTTTTTTTGACAGGCAGAGTGGACAGTGAGAGAGAGAGACAGAGAGAAAGGTCTTCCTTTGCCGTTGGTTCACCCTCCAATGGCTGCCGTGGATGGTGCGCTGCGGCCGGCGCACCGCGCTCGTCCGATGGCAGGAGCCAGGAGCTAGGTGCTTTTCCCTGGTCTCCCATGGGGTGCAGGGCCCAAGCACTTGGGCCATCCTCCACTGCACTCCCTGGCCACAGCAGAGAGCTGGCCTGGAAGAGGAGCAACCGGGACAGAATCCGGCGCCCCGACCGGGACTAGAACCTGGGGTGCCGGCGCCGCAAGGCGGAGGATTAGCTTGTTGAGCCACGGCGCCGGCCGTTTTTTTAAGTTTAATCTCTAAAGATAAACTAGATTTCCATTAAAAGGAAAACATTACATATCAAATCTGGTATAGGTAGGGGAAGTGACTAAGGTTCTTATTAGTTATGTTGATGTCTGCTGTCAACGTTGAGGTTGTAGTCTGGCTGTATGCAGAATAGCTGAGTTGTAATATAACCCAACGCACACCATGTTTTTGGATCTTTCGATGGGACATTCTGATGGTTGAAATAGGTACCTCTGAGAAGAGAATGTGTTCACTGGGGACATTAGGAAAGGGGGATTCAGTTAGGAAAAACTTGCCTTGATTTCCCTACCCACTGTTCTTTCTCTGTCCTGTTTATGGTCTTATTCCTGGCGAGTTTACATATCCACCTGAAATTCTCTTTTGTTCATTAGTTCTCAGTAAAAGGTGAGTCTTTTCTGCATTTTCTTCCACCCTTTGCTGTTATTCCTAGGGTTGGAACAGGTCCTCCATTATGTGACTGTTTCAACAGAACCTTGGACTTATTTTTACTTTAATACCACCTTATTCTCACTCAGATGAGTGAATTATCAGCATTAAATGTTAAAAATAACACTTTGACTTCCTTAACTATAAATTCCATCATGAGTCTTAACGATTCTGGACAGTTGGAACAGACCTCATGTTGGTGGGCTGGGCAAACCAGAACTCATTTTTTTAATTGTTTTCTCAAAAAAATAAGTTTGGAAACTTTGTGACATGGATGGAGTGTGCCAAAGGCACACACCTTTATTTATTCCACTAAGTTAAAGGACTGTAAATAGTGTCCCTGAGATGGGGAACGTTAAGTATGAAAGAGATTCTTCAAGAAGACTGCCAGCCAAGAGGAGAGGTGATTAAAAAGTGGTAATAAGTTTTTTGGCTTTTTTTTTTTTAAAGTATGGGTGGAGTTGGGGGCAGCATCCCATACGGGTGCCAGTTTGAGTCCCAACTGCTCCACTTCCAGTCTAGCTGATATATCTGGGAAGCATCAGAAGGTGGTCCTAGTGCTTGGGTTCCTGCACCCATGTGGGAGACCTGGAAGAAGCTCTTGGTTCCTGGCTTCCAATCAGCCCAGCTCTGGCCATTGCAGCCCAGAATGAAACAGCAGTGGAAGTTTCTCTCTCTCTCTCTCTCTCTCTCTCTCTCTCTCTCTCTCAGACTCTGCCTTTCAAATAAATAAATCAATCTTAACAAGTACAGGGTAAGAAAAGGTAGGCCAGTGTTGTGGCACAGCAGCGACTCTCGCATCTTATTTCAGAGGGCAGGTTTGAGTCCTGGCTACTCCACTTCTATCCAGCTTCCTGCTAATTTGCACCTTGGGATGCATTGGAAGGTGGTTCAAGTGTTTGAGCTCCTACCACCCATGTGGGAGACCCAGATGGAGTTCCAGTTTTGCTGTTTTGGCCTGGCCCAGCCTGGACTGTTGGTGACTTTGGGTAGTGACCCGGTAGATGGAAGGTCTTACTCTTTTCCCTCTCACTTTCTCTCACTCTGCCCTCCCTTCGAATAGATGAAAAGAAATTAAAACATTCTTTTAAAAAGTGGTAGCAGGAAGGCTCTCTGGGATCTTTCATGCCCCACTGATAGAATAACATACAGAGGTAACTATTTCAAAGTCCAAGGAAAGCAAATGATACCTAATATATGTGGTCTTAAGGACATTGCTACTAGCCACATAAAATTCAGAAAGGAAAGACATTTAGAAGAACCGTGTTAAGTTTTTTTTGTTGTTGTTTGGATGAAAATTAATGGATAATGGATGAATGTAGGAAATAAATTCATATTCCATTGGATTCCCCAAAAATTTTCTCTCAGAATATGATGGGGATTTTTCTTAATATTTTTAAATTTTTTAAAGCAGGAAGAAACGTCAATACTGAATAAACCACAGCTTCTATAATGGGAGCTTGGAACTTATTTTCCGCTGTAATCCAGCTAAGTCTTCACCATGTTTAAATATCATGGAATGATTCTCAGTACAGGAAGAGAATGATGGTTTGGGGTGCAGCATTGTCAGAATGTGAGATGGTGTTTTTAGTAAATGTATATGTAAAAATGAATAATTTGTTCTTGTGTTTGTTTTTTGTCCTCCTGGGATACTGAACATTTTGTTTGTGTAATGAAAACTGCCATGGTGGTTCCTTTTTGTCTTGTTTTATCTTCTTTCCAACCACAGGAGAGGGAACAAGCTGGCTTTTAATTTCTGTGTTATTTAAAACCTCTTGAAACTGAGACCTCCTTTGTTTCTTTTTAAAAAAAAAAAAAAAATTTAAGCCGGTGCCGTGGCTCAACAGGCTAATCCTCTGCCTTGTGGCGCCGGCACACCAGGTTCTAGTCCTGGTTGGGGCACGGGATTCTGTCCCGGTTGCCCCTCTTCCAGGCCAGCTCTCTGCTGTGGCCCGGGAGTGCAGTGGAGGATGGCCCAGGTGCTTGGGCCCTGCACCCCATGGGAGACCAGGAGAAGCACCTGGCTCCTGCCATCGGATGAGCGCGCTGCGCCGGCCGCAGCGTGCCGACCGCGGCGGCCATTGGAGGGTGAACCAACAGCAAAGGAAAACCTTTCTCTCTCTCTCTCTCTCTCTCTCTCTCACTGTCCACTCTGCCTGTCAAAAAAAAAAAAATATTTATTTGAAAGGCAGAAAGAGAGTAAGAAGGAGAAAGAAACTCTTATCAGTTGATTCAGTCCCCAAATGCCTCCAATGGCCGGGACTGGGCTGGATCAACACTGGGAGTTGGGAACTCAGTTCAGGTCTCCCCTGTGGGTGAAAAGAACCCAGTCACTGGTTCTGTCACTGCTGCCTGCAGGGTGTGCATTAGCAGGAAGCTGGAGTGGTGGGAGGTGAGTATCTAACTCAGGTACCCCAGTGCAGGACATGGCTGTCTTCACTGGTAAGCCTAACGTCGGCCCCCTCGTTTGATACTTCTTGCTCAGAATCCCTTCAGTCTCTTCCAATGATTTCTTCTGAACAATAAAATTATAGTGTCAATTTATAAAGAAATATATTAAGAATTTTGAATCTGAATGAGAGATCTGAGTTGCCTCTCCTTGACTGCAATTCCTCTGGGATGTTTTTTATCATATTATATAGAATAAACATATCAGAGTTTGTTGTTATTTTTTGCTAAGAACCCAGTTATGTTTACTTTGTTTGCATCCCTCCCCACCCCCATTTCAATGTCCTATGCACTGCAGTTGTTTTTAATGTGGTTGTGTTGTTCTCTTTCACATTAACAACTAGGATCAGCTGTGTGGCCGGGATCCTACTCTCACTGATGAGCTGCTGAATATCCTCACGGAGCTAACTCAGCTCAGTAAGACTACCAATGCTAAGGTGGCACTCCGCGCTCGCCAGGCAAGGACACTTGGTGGTTATCTTGAAGGAGGGGTGCAGTGAACTTTCATTCAGTCCTCTTACAAGGACTGTACAGTTCTCTACGCGTGTAACATTGCCTTCAGAACAAACGGTTTCTTGTGGTGTATTTTTCTTAAAGAGAAAGGAATGATTAGTGTTGAGCCCCTATCATTTCCTGCTCTCCCCAGTAGCCCTGTGACAGTAAAGCAGGTCGGGAGGAGGAAAGGCAACTGAAGGAGGGAAATAGACTCAATCTCTCTTCCCAAAGGGAGCTTGGAAGTAGATGAAAACTTTTAAGTTGAGAAGAAATGATCAAGTGCGGAAAGCAGAAAGAACGAAATGAGTCTTAGGCCTAACAGTCAGAACCACCCTGCAGAAGTCCAGTTAGTTTCACCCTGTAGACTTCATTTCCATTCCAAAAGGTTTCAGCAGGGAAGCAGAGAGTTGGCTGGGCATCCGGGAGGAAGCAGCGTTTGAAGCTGCTCAGTGACCTTCTGCCTCCTCTAGAATTGTATCCATGTCACTGAGCTACTCGGTTATTGAACCTCGCAGTGACCTGCTGAGGGCATTCAGCTCCTGCCATGTCCCTGTTTGCTTGTTTGTGATACTGCGTCCACTCCTTGTGCCCCTCACACACCTTGGTGTGACTTCTCCTCCGTGCTCAGTACCTGGGGCTGTCAAAGCAGCTTTTCCTAGTCTGCCTGTCTACTTCAGAGTTGCAAAAGGCTAGCTAGGCAGCATCCACCTTCCCCACAGCTGCTCCCTGCCAGACCTGATTCCCAATTAACAGCTAGTCATGCAGTCCCCAGGACTGGCGGCTTTGCGATGGTAAATCACATGCACTGATGGAACTTGATGGAAGCTGTTTTCTCTCCCTTCCCCCACGCCCCTCGGGAAATTGCCCACAACGCAAATCATGGTGAGAGTCAACCGAGATTCAGTATTTGGTGGCATTGGCTTTATGTTACAGGACCTAGAAGTTGTTTGACTTAGTCTCTGTTTTATCTTTGATGCCTGCACTTAAAGATTTATATTTATTGCTCTTGTATCAGAGCTGCCTAATAGGAGCCTAGAATAATCACTCCCTCAGGAACTGACGCCTCTTATTTTGCTCTCACTCTAGGTTCTTATTGCCTCCCATTTGCCATCGTACGAGCTTCGCCATAACCAAGTGGAGTCTATCTTCTTATCGGCTATTGACATGTACGGACACCAGTTCTGCATTGAGAATCTGCAGGTACCTGGTTAGAGCCCTTTTCTGCTGCCCTGCACTCCTGTCCGCTTATTCCCTTGCACTAATTAAATCATCAATCAGTTTTGATTTTTCATGTAATGAAGTTTCATATCATGAATTTCTAAAATGATTTATACTTAAGAATATTTCTTCATGAAAATACCAGTCGAGTCATGGTTTAACTTAGAAATCAAATAGGCCTTCCCATACAGAAGTATCTAACTGAGGTTTTTACCTCTTGTGCCTCTGAATAGAATGTATTCTAGGCCAGAATTAAGTGGCAGGACTACTTGATATCTGATATTCAAATCAAGTGTGTATGTGAATAATTGTTACTCTTTGGAGACAAAGCTTTAGAATGCTCATTTTAATGCTTTCTATTAAGCTTTTTTTTTTTTTTTTTTTTTTTTTTTTTTTAACAGGCAGAGTTAGAGACAGAGAGAAAGGTCTTCCTTTTCTGTTGGTTCACTTCCCAAATAGCTGCTACGGCCGGCACGCTGTGCTGATCCAAAGCCAGGAGCCAGGTGCTTCCTCCTGGTCTCCCATCTGGGTGTAGAGCCCAAGCACTTGGGCCATTCTCCACTGCCTTCCCGGGCCACAGCAGAGAGCTGAACTGGAAGAGGAGCAAACGGGACAGAATCCTGCACCCCAACTGGGACTAGAACCCGGGATGCTGGCGCCGCAGGCGGAGGATTAGCCTAGTGAGCCGCAGTGCCGGCCTACTGTTAAGTTTTATAAAGAATTTTGTAACAGATTATTGGATAATTTTACTAATTGGAAGGACCTTGATTATTATCTTTAAACTTCATTTTCTCAGGGGTGACTTTGTATTTTTATACCTAGAAACAAGGATTCTGTTGTTACATCTTGTCAAAGAAATTTTCAGAGTTTCTGTAAGATTTTATTCTGCAGAAGCTGAAGGGAGAGGAACGATGTGTTTTCTATTGTTAAAATACAGAGTTTCGAGGCTGGTGCCGTGGCCTGCCTTGCTGGTATCCCATGTGGATGCTGGTTCAAGTCCCGGCTATTCCACTGCCAGTTCAGCTCCCTGCTGATGTGCGTGATAAGGCAGCAGAGGATGGCCCAAGTGCTTCAGCCCCTGCACCCATGTGGGAGATCTGGGGGAGGCTCCTAGCTCCTGGCTTCAGTCTGGCCCACCCTTGTTTGTTGTGACCATTTTGGGAGTGAACCAGCATATGGAAGATGGATCTCTTATCTCCTTTTCTCTCTGTGTAACTCTGCCTCTCAAATAAATAAATAAATCTTTTAAAAAATAAAATAAGGCTGGCACCGTGGCTCAACAGGCTAATCCTCCGCCTTGCGGCGCCGGCACACTGGGTTCTAGTCCCGGTCGGGGCACGGGATTCTGTCCCGGTTGCCCCTCTTCCAGGCCAGCTCTCTGCTGTGGCCCAGGAGTGCAGTGGAGGATGGCCCAAGTGCTTGGGCCCTGCACCCCATGGGAGACCAGGAGAAGCACCTGGCTCCTGCCATCGGATCAGCGTGGTGAGCTGGCCACGGTGGCCATTGTGGAGTGAACCAATGGCAAAGGAAGACCTTTCTCTCTGTCTCTCTCTCTCACTGTCCACTCTGCCTGTCAAAAATAAATAAATAAATAAAATGAATAGGGCTTCAACTGCAGGTTCAAATCTAGGGTTTACTATGGTGTAGTACTGAGACAGTAGGAAGGGGAGTATAGGTATTTAGCAGAATGGGTAATAATAATAGTTACAAACACTTAGGTTTAATGTGTACAGTTAATGCATTTTTAGTGCATTACACTAAGAATTTTACATGTGTTAATTTACAGTCCTTACAAGAGCCCTATGAAGATAGGTACTGTTTTTCCCATTTTGTAGCTGAGTATGGCATTCATACACAGAGTTCAAATCCAAATAGCATCCATTGAAATGGTTTTCTTTTGGATGTAATAGTTTAGGCTTATCTTTTTACCTTCCAGAAACTCATCCTATCTGAAACATCTATTTTTGATGTCCTGCCAAACTTCTTCTATCACAGCAACCAGGTGGTGAGGATGGCAGCTCTGGAGGTGAGTGTCTATGGTGATGGACCTGTGACCTTCTCCTTCATCACTAGCTGAGGTCTTTTGTCTGGCCATCGTGTCCAGTCTTTCTCTTTGGCTATAACCTTTGTTCTTCAGGTAGTTTTTTTTTTCCCCCTCTGAAATGATAAGTGCTTACTCAAGTACATTTACCCAATGTTTTTCATCCACATTAATCATCAGCTTTTGGGTGCCAGTCACAGGGAAATGACTGCCATCATTTCCTCCAGTTCTTACTTCATAGGTATTTGAATTCTGTTTCATGATCAGTTAGGATTCCCTGTAACTTGTTAGGTAAAAAAAATCTGGCTGATCACGTGCAGCCTTACCATATTGTGGTTTGGGCCACATTAAAATGGTTTTGGCTACAATTTGAATTGTCAGGCAGCCTCATAGGGAAGAAAGTAACAGCATTTATGAACTATGTTTTAGCTTTTGCTGTTGATATTGTTGTTTTCCATTTAATCCTACAATTTCTTTATGAAGTAAGAAGAGAGTGAGATTCTGAGAGGTGGAGTGACTTCTCCCAAATCACCTCGATAATGAGTCGAGGAGTTTGCACTTGAACTAGGGGTGTTCTGGCTCCAGAGACTTCCCTGGTTTCACCACAGCACGCTGCCTCATTAAGCATAAAATTGTGGGCCCTGAATGTTGCTGTAAAATTGCTAGCTGGATGTTTCTTTGAACATGAGGAAAAAGCTGTGTTTTAGATGATTTCATAGAATATAAGATCATCATGTTTTGCCAACTCTTTTGGGTTACTTCTTATTTGTTTATAATCTTTGGTTAGTATTTGACGTATCCTCCTCAGTAAATACCAAATTTGAACAAAATGTTAAAGTACTCTCATGTCATTTAATGATATACCTCACATGCTGCTAGAATCCCATGCAGCATTTTACTTGCATAGCAAATAGGCTGTAAAGTGTGTGTGGTTGGACTGAAGGGTTTTTTTTTATTGAGATGTAGCCCGTTATTGTTAACTCTTGAGTTTTAGTGTGTTTGAGATATTCCATGTCAAGTAGGGTGTAGGTTTTTTGGCCTGGGGTCTGGTATCTAAATGAGTCAAGATTGATTTTGGGCAGTAGGGTGTGGGGGAAACCCAAAGGTGCAAGTTAAGAAGGGCTGAACTATATTGCAGTTGCCTCTGTCTTCCCTCTTCACTCCTTAAGTGGCCCAGAGTCAGAACTTGTCGCTTTTCTCACTACTTGCTTTGTTTGCTCTGTTGAAACGATCACGTTTAATGAATTAATTGGCACAGTTCTATGTCCTTTTATTAAAGATCAGGTTTCCTCTAGAATTTCAGGAAGTGTGGAAGGTTTATGGTGCTCTGAGGGTTGTCCAGCAGAGGCAGGCTAGTTTTATTTCTGCTTATTGTCATGGGTATAGTATTAAGACTGTAGCTTTATTAAGTAAACCTAGTATGTTCAGATCTTGGGATGTCTTTCACCACAAGCCACCACCTTCTGCTTCAGATACCTCTTTTCAGGATGGTCTTTTTCCTGGGCCAGCTAGTGTCTGTTTCTTGAAGTTTATTGACTGAGGACTACTTTTTCCCCAGGTGTATGTTCGAAGGGCTTATATTGCCTACGAACTGAACAGTGTACAGCACCGCCAGCTTAAGGACAACACATGTGTGGTGGAGTTCCAGTTCATGCTGCCTACATCTCATCCAAACAGGTGAGTTTGAACTGGGACGTGTCCTTGAGCAGCTAGAGAAGAGTAAAGGAGAGTACTGTGTATGGGAGATCCCTGTCTTGTCATGTAGAACAAAAATGGGCAGAGTTGAATCAAGAACTTCTTGGTGCCCACTTCTCTGACCTGTGGGGATAAAATACCATCTCAGCAAGAAGAAGGTTTAGGGTTACACCACTCATCTTGCGTGTTTTATATCCCTGAGGAAGACAGGATTTTTTTTCTCTCCCTTTCCTTGTCTGTCTGTCTGTCTCTCTTTCTCTTCCTCCTTCTCTCTTTTGCAGTTAGTGAGAATTGGCTAACTTTTCATTTGATAGAACTCTGCCAGAAAACTATCTTTTTAAACCATTTTAAGTCAGCAATTAGAACAAGAAAAAAAATTGAGTGGAATGTCTTGCTTTTCTGTGTGTTTGCTAGTGTTGAGGTTATACTTGAGCAAGATTCATTATCCCTAGAATCAGACCCTTGAATTTAGCAGTTCAGATGCAGTTTTTTAAAGTCATACTTCAAAACTAGAGTTTTCAAATTCAAGTAAATTATTTAATGAGCCATACTAATTTTATTATTCTTTCCTTCCTAAGTCCTTTGGCTTTGGTTTTAAAATGGAAATATTTATCTTGCATAGCTCATTTTTTAAAAGGAATTCTACAACATTGAAAATCTAAGAATTGCACACACATATGTGTTCATCCCTCCTGTGTTTTAGTTGTATCACAGGAAATATAAATACCGCTGCCAATCTTCACCTGCTCCTCTCCATTTCTTCTTTATGGCCTTTGGTCCTTCACTTTGTATTTCAAAGGCCTGTGTCTTTGGGGAGCCTTAGGTTCAGACACCAGCAATGGTTTTGTTGTGAATTGCCACTCTGTGCAGAGCAATAGAAACCCTTTCTGGAGACAAAGAAGTCTGTGCTGAGACTTTTGGCCACTGGATGCCACTGTTGATCCAGCAGAGGTCGGCAAATGAGCAGCGGCATCCTCAGAAAAAGCGCCTTTCTTCTTTGTCTCTGAAGATCCTTTCACTTCTGTACCTCAAAAATGCCTTATGGATGGCAGAGAGAAGCATATATCCTTGATTTAGCAGGCATCTCTCGGTACATTTCTGCCTCTGTGGATTTCAGAATCTCATTTTCTAGAAACGAATGGTTGTCCTTCAGTGAGCCAGCAGCCAAGTGCTCACGGCACACACGGGCTCAGCACTAGGCCTTGTTTCTTTGCCTGCATTTCTTGAATAATTGTAGAGAACTACATGCTACGCTTAATGCTCTTTGTGATTCTCAAGACAGTCTGCTTTTCTTCAGCTCTCCTCCAGCCCTTGCCTCTGGGCAGTGATTGGCTGCCAGACTGCAGGGCCATTTCTGAGGTCCTTCCCTTCCCAACCCATCACCGTCTTAGCTGTTCTCCCTGTCCCACTTTTTAAATTTGAGGATATGTGCACAGTTCGATGAGGGGAAATTACTGAAAAATGAAATTCTTTGTAGCTTCTTTGTTAAGAAACCTGATTCACCTTTCCACATTCTGGTGTGAATCTTGGTTAGTCCTGATATGGTTTCAAAACCTTGTACACCTGTCCCTGTGAACATGGGAGGCTTATACAGCCTGTGGATAATGAGCAGACTTGAACAGACTGTAATCCTGTAGACTCTGGGAAGTCTCCTTTGGTTGTGTGTATAATTTTAAAGTTATTGGATTATTACTATTATTGGTATAGGTGTGAAGGTGAAGAAGAGTGTAAGATAAGGAGAAAAGAAAAAATAATCTTTGTAAAATTTATATTGATTTAATACTTTTTTAGATACAAGATATTTTGTTGATGGTCATATTTGATCACAAAATGACATTCGGTTTTAGAGTACAGTTTATTCAAATCTGTTATTATAGATTTTGCTATTTGAATTTAGTTTTACAAGATTTCAAAAATATTTTCTTACAAATACTTTGGTTGCAATATGGAATTATGACCTGACTCTGACACTAGCTGGTGTACTGCCATTCTGATGCAAACCATTAGAGCTAATCACACATCACAAGCTCAGCCCTCCATAAAACTGCATCTGCTTCAGGTGTGGACACAAGCGGGGCCCCCGAACTCCTGCGCTGCTGACCAATTGACTACACATTTGGGAGTCTAACCGCCTTCTCGGTTCAGCAGTTCCATGGAATAATTTACAGAACTCAAACACTACAGTTTTATCATAAAGGATACAGATCACAACTAGCCAAGTGAAGAGACATGTGGGTTGGGCGATATCTGGGAAGGTCTTAAATGGAGAACCTCCCAGTCCTTTCCCTGTGGAATCAGGCAGGGCACATCACTCTCCACACATCAGTGTGTTTACCTGCCAAAAAGGCCCACTAGCTTCAATATCGAGTTTTTATCAGGGCCTCATTATGTAGGCTGGATTGGTTGAATCATGGGCTGCCTGATTAGGCTTGGCCTCCCCTCGCCCCCTCCACTTCCATGGTTGGTCTTGCTGGTGACCATTTCCGTCCTGAGTCATTTCATGTCTTACCACAAACTCAGGTATGATCCAAGGAGGTCTTGAAGAACAAAGACACTCCTATTATTTGGGAATTTCCAAGGATTTGTACGGGAACAATGATCATTCAAATTCTTTTTTTTGTTTGTTTTTGTTTTTGTTTTTTTTTTTGATAGGGAGAGTGGACAGTGAGAGAGAGAGACAGAGAAAGGTCTTCCTTTGCCGTTGGTTCACCCTCCAATGCCGCCGCGGCCGGCGCGCAGCGGCCAGCGTACCGCGCTCATCCGATGGCAGGAGCCAGGTGCCAGGTGCTTCTCCTGGTCTCCCATGGGGTGCAGGGCCCAAGCACTTGGGCCATCCTCCACTGCACTCCCAGGCCACAGCAGAGAGCTGGCCTGGAAGAGGGGCAACCGGGACAGAATCCCGTGCCCTGACCGGGACTAGAACCCAGTGTGCCGGAGCCGCAAGGCGGAGGATTAGCCTGTTGAGCCACGGCGCCGGCCTCTTTTTTGTTTTTTAAGGTTTATTTATTTATTTGAAAGTCAGAGTTACACAGAAAGTGAAGGAGAGGCAGAGAGAGATCGATCTTCAATCTGCTGGTTCACTCCCCAATTGGCTGCAATGGCCTGAGCTACACCAACCCAAAGCCAGGAGCCTGGAGCTTTTTCCAGGTCTCCCATGTGGAGCACCTGGGCCATCTGCTGCTGCTTTCCCAGGCCATAGCAGAGAGCTGGATTGGAAGAGGAACAGCCAGGACTAGAACTGGCGCCCATGTGGGATGCCAACATTATAGGCAGCGTCTTTACTCGCTACGCCACAGTGCCAGCTCATCAAATTCTTGTTAATAGGCCTACTTTTTCAAAACACAACAGAACTAAGGTTCTCTTAGTTTTAGCTAGTTTTGAATCATGTACTTTGCCAACATTTCCCCCTAATTCCAATTCTTTTATTCCTTTCTATTATTTTTTTAAAAGATTAATTTTATTTATTTGAAACTCAGAGTAACAGAGAGAATGCAAGACAGAGAGGGAAAGACATCTTCCCTCTGCTGGTTAATGGTCAGGGCTGGGCCAGGCCAATGCCAACAGCAGAAACATTCAGGTCCCCCATGTGAGTGCTAGGATTCCGAGTATTTGGGCTATCTTTCGCTGCCTTGCCAGGCACACTAGCAGGGAGCCCTCCTGGAAGCTGGCATTGCAGGTGGCTTAGTCCACTGCACCGCAACACCAGCCTGTCCTTTCTATTACTGCTTTGAATAAGCAGGTGGTAAGCATGTCATCTCTCATTCTGCAAAATTAAGGCCCAGAAGACTATCAGTGTCCAGTCCTGTAAGGCTCAAGGACATAGTTATGTCTACTAACCCCTAGATGAATGATTCTCAGGAAATATCTGAGGAATGTTTTGAAAAAAATTGGAATTCTAACTTCCAAGGTTTGATTCATTGTAGATTTAGAATCCAGGTGATCACTTTAAAAAGCGTATTTTAATTGTGCATGTTGTATCAGGGTATTTGGCATATCTGTCCCCTCAGACATAATTTCTTAGTGTTGGGAATGTTCAAAATTCTCTTAGCTATTTTGAAATAATCAATTAATTGTTGTCAAACCCAGGTGATAACTCTTTGAAAAGCTCCTTTGGAAATTCAGGTTAACACCTGTAATTGAGAATCATTACTTCTAGACTAGCACTATCAAACAGAAGCCATACTTTTAAATCATTTGTCAAATTTAAAAGGCTAAAATGAGGGACCAGCATTGTGGTAAAGTGGGTTAAGCCACTGTTTTCTGGCATCTCCTGTGGGTGCCAGTGCAGATTTCTGCTGCTCCACTTCCAATCCATCTCTCTGCTGATGCACTGGGGCCTGAGTACTTGGACACCTGCCACCTATGTGGGAGACCTGGCCCTGCTCCAGCTGTTGGAGCCATCTGGGGAGTGAACCAGCAGTTGGAAAATCTCTGTCTCTCCCTCTCTCTCTCTCTGTAATGCTGCCTTTCAAATAAATAAATAAAATCTTAAAAAGTAAATAACAGGATAAAAACAGTTGATTTTAATAACATTTAGTTTATATATCTTTAGTACTTTTCCATATATAGTAGACATTATTAATGAGAATTCTATTTTTTTCTTCATATGAAGTGTTTGAAATTCAGAGAGTAATTTGGCACTTACTGCCATATTTCAGTCCAAACTGGATCCAACACTGATCATCTCAAATGTAGACCAAAAATTAATTAGAACAGGGGCTGCCACTGTGGCTTAGTTGGTTGAGCTGCCTTTTGCAGTGCCAGCTTCCCATATGGCTGCCTGCTCAAGTCCTGGCTGCTCCACTTTCAGTCCCGCACCTTGCTAACTCTCTATCTTTCAAATAAAGTAAATCTTAAAAAAAGAAGAGAAAAATCACATTGAATCTTCTTTTTTTATGCTATGGTGGTAACCCTAGGAGAGAGCAAAAATCTCTATTATTTCGTTGCTTGTTCTTTGTGCTTACAGGAAATGTTCATACCAGATACTTTATGTGTATATTATACTACAATATATTAAGCATGCTTTAAAAATTAGTTAATGAGAAAAATTGTTCCATGAGAATAGAGGACACTCATTTGAAGCATACGTTTCCCAATTGGGTTCACCAAACCAAAAAATCTTGAGTGAAAAAACACAGATTTTGTTTAACCATTGTTTTCAAAAATTTTATTTATTTGAAAGGCAATGACAGAGAGATAGTTTGAGATTTTCCATCTGCTGATTTACTCCCCTAAATGCCTGCGATCATGAGGGCTGAGCCAGTGTAAATCCAGGAGCCCAGAACTCTACCTGGGGCTCCCATGTGGCTTGCAGGGATCCAATACTTGAGCTGTCACCTGCTGCTTCCCAGAGAGCACACAGCAGCAGGCTGGAAGTAGTGCCAGAACTGAAACCCAGGTGCTCCAGTGTGGGATGACGTTTCCCAAGAAACACCTGCCCCTGTTGAACCAATTTTTTGTGTTTCCTTTCCTGACATTTGGTCTTGCCATTACTTTTTAAAGATTTATTTATTTATTTGAAAGGCAGAGTTAGAGAGAGGTAGAGACAGGATGAGAGAGAGATCTTTATTCCGCTGGTTCACTCCCCAAATGGCCACAACGACCAAGTCTGGGCCAGGCCAAAGCCAGGAGTCAGGAGCTTCTTCCCAGTCTCCCATGTGGATGCAAAGTCCCAAGCATTTGGACCATCTTGCACTGCTTCTCCAGGTGCATTTGTGAGGAGCTGGATTGAAAGTGGAGCAGCTGGAACTCAAACTGGCACCCATATGAGATGCAGGTGACAACCCACTGCGCCACAGCGCCTGCCCCTGGTCTTCATTTTTCTATCAAAGTGTTCATTTGAAGCAGACTAAATTTGTCCAGCATGTTGCTAAAAGTGACTTTGGAAGTTGTAATGCCAAAACCTGGCTATAATCTCTTATCGTGTGTAGAGTCACCTGGTGGAATTTGACTCCAGCGGTTTGTTTTTGGCCAGTGATTTAGCCCTCTTGGATTGGGATGAATCATGGAGTTCTGCAATCTGACAGCAGCAGAGTGGTTCCCCACCATCAGGAAAATGCTTTAGCTGTCTTTATGCTGAAGACCTGTGTCTCATTAGGACCTGTTTTGTTTTTATGGATAGGCAAAACAATTGGCATTGTGTAGGGCCCCATTTAAGAAGGGGAACACACCCCTTTTAAGCATGCTGCAGCAGTTACTGCATGGCCAATATGTTTGCTACCTTTTTATTTTTGTTTTAATCCGTCATGGGTTGTATATTGCTTGATGTCTAGTTATTCTTTAGTATAATTTGTTTTTTCCTAGCACCACTTTTATTTCTTTAAGCAGATTACGAAGTAGTTTATTCGTAGTTTCCAACTGCGTGCTCAGTTCTTCTTGCTAGGTTTCTTGGTTGGAGGTGGTTCCTTCTTAATGGTCTATACAACACTTCCAATTTTTTCCCCAGGAGTTGCATTTCCAGCTTACTGGCAGCCCCAGATATTGTTCACCCGAGGAGCTTGTCTTGAGCACTTCACTCAGGGGAGCTCCTGGCCTGGGTTTACCCTTCTCTTAAATTCCCTTCCCTTAAACAGTGGCCACAGAGATTTTCCTGACTTAAGCCTAGTTAGAAACCTATGTATATCTATGTGACACAGTATATCTATCTGTGTGTGTGTGTCTGTACTTTCTTAGCATTAAAGCCTATGTGCTATTATTTGTCTTTTTAAAGATGTATTTATTTATTTGAAAGGTAGAATTACACAGAGAAAGAGGCAGAGAGAGAGAGAGGTCTTCCATCCGCTGGTTCACTCCCCAAATGGCTGCAATGGCCGGAGTTGTGCTGATCTGAAACCAGGAGCTTCTTCCAGGTCTTCCAAGGACTTGGGCCATCTTCTACTACTTTCCCAGGCCATAGCAGAGAGCTGGATCGGAAGTGGAGCATCCGGGACTGGAACTGGCACCCATATGGGATGCTGTCACTTCAGGCCAGAGCATTAACCTGCTGAGCCACAGCCCTGGCCCCAAACTGTGTGCTATTGTTTGTGAATTCTTCTGAGGGAAAAGGTTTTTTTGTTTTGTTTTGTTTTGTTTTGTTTTTTTAAAGGTGTCAGTTTTCTAAAGGTGACTTATGGCCAGGTAGCAATTGTTTTTGAAGGAAAAGTAAGTGAGTTTCTTCAGTCATTTTCTTGGTGTAGGACTAGTCAGGACCGCTGGTCTGCACTACAAGACGTTTTACCGTTACTCAGACTTCCAGGACCTAATTCTCTTGTCTAGGATTCTGAGTCCAGCTCTTCAGGGAATTTAGCCAGTGTGTTACATGGATTAATCCAAGAACTCAGACTGCATCATTCAGCATTTCCTTTTCTCTTTCTTACTGCAGCTGGGGCTCAGGGTTTGGAGTCAAAGGTGTGTTTGTGTTGGTCTTTTTTCCCGTTCTGAAATCCTAGTCTCACTTACTGGTGCTGGAGATGCAAAAGCTTATTACGCTTACTGTCATCTTGTCTGGTTTTTGACTTTTTTTTTTTTTTTTTTTTTTTGATAGAGAGTTAGACAATGAGAGAGAGAGACAGAGAGAAAGATCTTCCTTCCATTGGTTCACTACCCAAATGGCCTCTATGGCTGGCGTGCTGTGCCCATCCGAAGCCAGGAGCCAGGTGCTTCCTCCTGGTCTCCCATGCGGGTGCAGGGCCCAAGCACTTGGGCCATCTTCCACTGCCTTCCCGGGCCACAGCAGAGAGCTGAACTGGAAGAGGAGCAAGCGGGACAGAATCTGGTGCCCCAACCAAGACTAGAACCCGGGGTGCCAGCGCCACAGGCGGAGGATTAGTCAAGTGAGCCGTGGTGCTGGCCTGGTTTTTGACAATTTGTAAAATTATTTGACATTCTGGGTTTCCCTTAACTCTGGGCCATTTTAAATGCATCAGAATAATCTGTAAAAAATAAGTTCTTCAGTCAGCCTACCTGTGTATCTAATCTTTGAACATAAAACTTTATACAAATGTATATGAAATGAATTATCCCATATTCTCTGTGGCTGTGCATATTCATGTATATACTATGAAAGTCTGGGAGTACAAAATTTAGAACTCCAAGTGATTCTTGTATGTCATACTAGTGAACATGGGCAATTTTTAAATCTTTTAATCTTGATCAAATGTGAAACATCAAAGTTGATGTAGAAGACGAGAGTATTCCCTGTTGTACGTTTGTATAATAGGTGAGGACCTATCGGTATTTATTTCCACTTGTTTCTTAGGTGGAAGTCCATGCTTTAATGAAGTCGGGTTGCATTTCACCTTCTCTGCTGCTTGCTCCTTGTGAGTTTGGCCTTCTGTGTTATAATGTTTTAATTCAAGCACTTCCCTTTCTCACGTCTTATAACCAGAAGAGGTCGGCTGTGCTCTCCCCTGGCGGCACGCACTGTGGTCACGGCAGAGCTGAGGCTGCTTGGCACTTACAGTGTTTAGCTGTTGGGGGTGTGGGTGGGCTCTGGGCCTTGTTATTTGTGAGGAAAGTTAGAAATGAGAAACCTTCCAGACGACTAATCAGCCTGCTGCCATTCTTGAGAATTCTGATAATCTTTGATGTCCAGAGATTAGATCCTTCTTTGGATAGTAGTGGGACACTAAAAAGTCATCCAACCTGTAGCATTTTTCAGCAGTTGGAGCGCCTGGTTATAGTTAGCTGACTAGAATGAGCTATAAATAAATAAAATCCTACAGTGCTTGCTTGCTTCGTCCAGGGTAGTCTGCTGATAGGATGCAAGCATCTGGCAGGAGAGAAGATTCTCAGCAGGTTTAAGTGCTTACCAAAGTGCTTTCCTGTATCCATGGCTCCGCTTCTGGCCTCTGCTGTGTTATTTTGGCACTCTAGACTTCTAAGATTGGAGAGTCGAGTTTAAAACTCTCAATATATCATTAGGGTAGCCCAAGGTCCCTTCTTGTCAAGGAAGACTAGCTGATTCCAGGAGGAAGGAAAAGCAGAATCCAGGGCACCTGTAAATCCCTGTAGTTTTGTGCTGTGGGTTTCTAGCTAATTATACGGCAGACAACAGTAATACGCTGTCGCCCTGTTGGCATACTTGTTTCAGAAAAGAGCAAAATCTTCCAGCAGAGCAAAGAAGGGGCTTCAGAGGGGTTGCAAATGAATGAAGCAGTGATCATTTTATTGTAAGCTAAGGCTGTGCAGTGGAATCGGGGCATCTGCACTGCAAGGAGGTGGTGGGGGCGATGACAGTAGAAATACATGGTTCAGCTGTGTTTTACAGCTCTTGATTTGGATTCTCCTGCAGAAATATAGTCACGCAAGGAGACCACCACTGATCACAGCCAGTCAAATTGCTCTTTCTCCTATGGTACTGCTGTTAGTGACTGCTAGTAGGTTATTCAGCCGACCTCTTCTGATTCTGCTTTGCTGCCTGATTTCAAAAGATTTGCCCTGTACTGGCTCTCAGTCACAGCTTGATGTAACCACTGCTTGTTTGCATGCATCTCCATCATTTTCATATGGGATCTTCTTTTTTTTTTTCTTCAAGTTAGAAGGCAAAAGAATCGGGAGCATTTTTATATGATAAAAGATTTATGTAGGGCCAGCTAGTATCAAGCAAAATGATATTCAGGTGGAAAGGATGGTAAAAAGGCTCAGAGAACTTGTGACTGCCAGAGAAGTCAGTGTTCCTTAAATTAAAGAGGGTTCAGCTACCAGGCAGCGACTCTGACTTTGCATTCATATTGAAGCAGGCTCTCCAGCCGTTCTGGGCAGGCAGATCAATAAAATCAGAGGTGACTTAATGCCGAGAACCTTAGAATTCAAAGAACTTCTCTTGTCCTTCTTTAAAGTCTATATTGATGTGGAATGCTGGCTTCAGGAGCCGAGATGAGAAAACGCCAGGTCTAGATTCTGGTTTGTGATGCCATATTGAACAGTGTCCTTGGAAGGCATCCTCAGTTCCCCAGTTCCCACCTCTGTAGAATGGAACTAATCTCCTAGAAGGAATGTGACTCCAATATTTATCAAAACATTATGTATGAAGAGTCATCATCATAAGTGCTTTGCGTAGCCCATACAGCAGATCCTGAGAACTGAGTTCATATACCATTTATGTTTTTGAAAATATAGTTGATTGCCTTTTCAGAGATGGAGCAATTTGAACTTATCTGTAAAATGAGTATGTAGTGAAATGTGGTAGACATTATGTTTAGCTGCATAAATGCAATACTTGACTCCTATACAGTTTCTTCCTTAGTTTATTTTTGTTCAGGCTGTGGATCTAGCTTTCTGGTGTATCAAAATTGTGTGTAATATGGCACATTTGGCATATTCTTAAATTGATCAAATAGCCCCTGCATAGGATAACAGGCTATCTAAACAATCACTGTGGACATGGCTAAGTGTTCACCTGTTAATAGACCATTTATCTTTGCTTCCCTGTTCGTTCACCTCCCCTGTGACCCCACAGATTGAACTGGGACCATCCCTTTAGACATTGGGAGTTTTTGTTCTTTACCCCATATTGTGTGGATGGTGCGTAAGTCTTATAACAAAGCAGCAGGGGGCCCTCTCTGAGAGCTTGAGGGTTGCTGATGGAGAAAGACTGGCTTTTTGTGGTAGTGGTGGATTTTTGGTTTGCTGTTGTTGTTTTCCAGTGCAGGCCCTTTTCTATTGAAAACTTGGCCCTTATCTTGTGAGGACTCCCCAAGGAAGGAGAGCAAAGCTACGGAAGCAGTGAGACCATTTTATTAGTTTAAGAAACTGCCTAACAGAAGAGAGACATTACACTGGTTTCTGAACTCCAGACCCCTGGATGAACCGAACCTTTGATTGCTTTAGTTGTAGCAGGTTTCTTCTCTTTGAACTAAAGTTCATGGTAAGGGAGTGTGCAGGTGGCCCCTTTCTTTTGGAATTCTTTCAATTTTAAAGACTTTTCCTCTATTCTCATTAGCATCTGCAGTAATTTTAGTTTTCTGTATAGCTACATCTCCCTCTGTTCTAGAACCTGTGTATACATGTTGTGTATTGATGAGGACCAAGGGAATTATAGCTAAGAATCTCTTGTAAAATAAAGCCGAGTCTCCTGAGAGGCTCAAGGAATCCAAACAGGTTTTTATACTCAGAGGTTGCTTTTGCTGCCTTATGAATTCACTCTGTGATACAGGTTTGATGCAAAGAGCACTGCTACTCACAAATCACATGAGGTATACAGTTTGTGTGCAGTGATATGTCACAGCTTTTTATTTATATGACTAGCTCAGTCCATTCTGCTCCTTTCACTGCCTTGGAAAGTGCATCATTTTACTCCCTCCATCCTCCTTCCCACATATCATCAGTACCACCCACTATGTTCTGCCCAGTAAGTCCTCTGTGTGCCAGAAAACCCCAACAATGATTAAATGCTCATCAAAGAATGTTAGAAGGTTGAGATATCAACCCATCAACCCCCTTAAAAGACTCCTAAATTGTGGGTGGTAAGTATTCTTTTCCCTTTTTTGCACAATAAGCATTTTTATTTGTTTGATTCTTTTCAGTTGGAGAAATGACTAACGTCAAATCTTTTTAAAATAGTGGCAAAGATCAAAAAGAGTGTAGGATATTTGCCTTGTAGATTCCCATTCTTAACCTGCTCTATCTTTAATGATTTTGGCATATTCTTTATCAGGAAGTTCTAGGGCCAGCCAAATTAGGTAAGATTTTATTTGGCCAGCGCCATGGCTCACTTGGCTAATCCTCCGCCTGTGGCACCGGCACCCTGGGTTCTAGTCCCGGTTAGGACACTGGATTCTGTCCCGGTTGCTCCTCTTCCAGTCCAGCTCTCTTCTGTGGCCCAGGAGTGCAATGGAGGATGGCCCAAGTGCTTCGGCCCTGCACCTGCATGGGAAACCAGGAGAAGCACCTGGCTCCTGGCTTCAGATCAGCGCAGTGTGCAGGCCGTAGCAGCCACTTGGGGGGTGAACCAACGGAAGGAAGACCTTTCTTTCTCTCTCACTAACTCTTCCTGTCAAAAAAAAAAAAAGGATTTTATTTATGAGAGGCCTAACAAGAATTTTTTAAAAACATTGTTATGCAAAACATACTTAATTTTAAAAGTATTCATTAATTTTAACCAGTTATACCACTCTAGTCTGAGAATCATTTATTGTTAGGGTCTTACATGATTTTCATTACCTATAAGCTCCTTGGTACAGAGAGCCCTTTTGTCTTCTCATGGAAGGAAGATCGTGGTAAAAAGACTGACATAGCTGGGAACTGATTCTGTGTCTTAAAAGAGAATTTGCAGGTCAATCCTAGAAAAAGCCGTTCAGGTTGGAAGAACTGTGGAATTGACTTTTCTGGTCCTCCTTGTTACACCTTTAGTAATAGGAAGAAGAAAGAAGAATGGTAATTTCATGTTGAATATTAAAATAATATACCATTGTCATATAGCTTAAATTAATTTTTATCAACCTGTGTTTTACCACTACTCTGCATTATTTTTTAAGAGAACTGTATAAAGAAATCCATGGTCCATGCCTTCTGACCCCGTCTACCCACAGCAGCTGTGGTGGGGCAAGTCAGGAGGCAGGCTTGCCTCCGCAGAGGCTCACTGGGGGTGAAGGTAATGAGCCCCTGATTACGTCTGCCTGATGCCAGAGCTGCCACACAGGCTCCTCGTGACTGGTCTGTGTCTGCTCTGACAATTCTTTTATTATGGCTTTCACTAACCTATCAGTAACTAACTGTGGTTGTTTAATTACAGAGGGAACATCCCCACGCTAAACAGGTACCGTATGTTTAGTTTCTTTTCCAATTAAAAGCTCCTTTTTCGTAACTTAGTAAAACCAGGAAAAAATAACAGTAACACTACACCTGATAAGCTAATGTGCTATCTTCTGCTGCAAAGCCCTGAACTTCCCTTTAGACATAACATATTATGCTTCCTGTTTGGAAAACATGCCTTCAGCTTTTCTTCAACTGTTCAAAAAGCACTACCTGAAAAGCCCTGTCAGTGCAGAAAAGCTCCCATCTAGCTATCTCAGAGAGGGAGTTTGCTGGCGTTTGGCTTGGCTAGAAACATCTTCCTTTGCTAAGGTCTCGGTCTAGTTTGAGGCTTTCAGAGGAGAAACCCTTAAGATTTCTTAATATGTCTACTCTGGCATATTATTCACAATTTGTTTCAATTTTTCGTTTCTCCAGTTTGCTTCTCTTTACAGAAGAGTGCAAATCCAGAAATAGCTGGTCTCATGTTTTAACAGTTTGTTAGTTATTTTTGCTGAAGCTTTAAAATGTTGTAATGATAAGAAAGTCAAGTTTTATTTCAGATCTATAATAAGATTAATATTGGAAAAAATATATAGGTGTTTCATATTGCTATGTTTAGCTCCATGAAGAGGTTTCTAGGCCAATATAATGCAAGTGATATTTTGGTGTTTTGAGTTCCTCCTACCTCCTGAGCCAAGCAAGGCAACACAGTGCAAGTTTGAGAGGACAGCAGTACTGATTAGTGTTGAATGCTCCCAATGCTAAAGCAGTAATGAGTCGGTGGCATGCTCTTTGGACATAGTTACAGATGGAAATATTTATAGGCTTATATTTATTTTTTCCATCTCCCTTTAAAATATTAAATAATGAAAACTGATCATAGGTTTTAGAGCTGTATTTGGATTTAGGGAGAAAAGGAAGTTCTTTTATTGAGTCCTTCAGTCTTCCCTCAGAATGTGAACTTGGTTTGCTCCTGCCTGGCTTTAGCAGCCCTAACCATGAGCACAGTAGTGGAGGGAGACTGAGAAGTGTATGTAGCTCGTGTGGTTTAGTTGAGTGAAAAAAGATACTTAACCCTATGCTTGCCACAAGCACAGCCAACAGGCTTATCCAGAGGGAGTTCCCTTTAAATGTTGTCTGGAACCCTTTTGTCATTCCTGTCTGTAGCTGGGCAGGTAAAAGAGATACAGTGCCTCACAAACTTGCTTCTTTGATAAACATATTTGGTGATCCTGGAAAAGAGGATGATGGTGGCGTTTCTGAGTTAACACAACTCTGAAGCCCAGTTCTAGTGAGCACCATGTGTAAGACTTGCTTGATGTGTATATCATTTGATTGTTTCACTCATGACATCCATGGTTTCCTCTCCCACTCTGCCTTTCTGTTCCCCAGCACTGTCAAAAGATGAAGTACCTTTTCCATAGTCATCACTTGCTAAAGAAATAAAATCCTAGAGTGTCAGTCTCTGTAGTCTGTGTGAGCAGCCCTGCCATCCTATAAAGCATTCCACTGCATTCGAGAATTCTAAGTTTGCAGTCCAGTACAATATATATGCACATCCCGAGGCTACATTGCGGACTCTTTACCCTGCAACACTTGCAGGTGTTCAAGAAGAGTTTTGGGCAGTCCCCCAAAGTTCAGATGCCAATGCCTTGTTCTGAATTTTCTTCAGATCAGAATGTAATACATCAGGCAAGTCCTAGAGGCATCCGTGAGCTTGTTCCTTCCTGAAAGGCTATCCTGATGGGACGTTCAAACCTGCTTTGCTATCATATGTCACTATGTACTGCTGAGGTGCATCAAGGAATATACAGATTCATTACGGTTTTAGATTAAACAAATCAGTTCAATTCTCTTTGAGCATCTCCATTTAGCAACTGTTTGTCATGCTTACACATACTTTGAGACTCGTGCTCTGTCTTTTGTATCTTGCTGGGAATTATTAACAAAGATATTTTTGCCTTGGTATAGAAGTATTTAAATATAAAGAGGAAACTTTGTAATTTTGAAATGAAAAAATGGCTCTCTTTCAAAAAGAGAGAACAATAAACCCAATAATTATCCTTATTAACCCATTAAAGGAGAAAGAAAAGACCTCAGTAGAGTCCCTTTTATAGACTGTGACTTGTTTCTGTATCATAAATAATGTTTGTAGAATGATTCACCATGCTTTTCCAAATGGCTGACTTAGAATTGTTTCACATACATGTATATGTGTGTATCTATCACTGTACATACCTATGAATAATCTGTTATAGTTACTACAGAACAATGTCTTCAGTGTTAAATGGTTACAACTCACTACTTGGCTTGCATACTTCTTTTGGAATGAGCGAATGTTTTAGGGAGGGGGAAGATGCAGGATGGTTTTTAATCCCTATGTGCTATTCACTCATTAGATATAAAGCCATTGTATCAAAACTGTCATGAAACTTGTGACAGTCCTTAGATTTCTATTTGGGAAAATTTGGGAATGATAAAAATGTAGTTTGAATGGGGGATTCAAATGAAAGGGTTAACATGAATCCAGTAGACAACCTTATCCATAGTGGGCAAAAAACCAGATCTGCTCTGCAACCCGACCCTACCTGAGTTGGCTTCCAGCTCCTTTCCCCCTGTTGTTACTCTCCCTGTCCTTGCTCCTACCCTCCATTGCTAATGAACTTGATTGAATTGCCATTTAGAATGTCCTTCTCCTCCAACCTCAACCACTATGGCATGACTCATGTAGCTAGTGTGAGTGACGTGCTATTGGACAACTCATTCACTCCACCGTGTCAGCGGATGGGCGGAATGGTCTCTTTTCGGACTTTTGAAGATTTTGTCAGGTAAGACATTGTAGAACTGTGTCTCTACAACAGGAGTTGGGGCATCTCTTTTTTTTTGGGGGGGGGGGGGGCTCAACTTTCTGCACAATGAATAAAGGTTCCCAGAATAGCCAGGAGCCAGCTAAGGAGATATGTCCTCAGAGGGGAATAGTTCCTTCCATTTCCTCCTCTCATCCAGGATCTGCAAGCCTCTACTTGCAGTAATGAGCCTGGTCAGAAAAAAAAAAGAAAGAAAAAAAGAAACAAAACCGTCTTTTCCTTAGGAACTAACAGAAGAAGCTGTCTGCTCTGTGATGAGTGAAATGTCAGGAGAAATTAAACACAACACTAGAGTGAGCCCCACCAGAGACGATACATCTTTTGATTAAATGCGTTCAGCATCTATCTCTTGATGTATACTGATGCATTACCCTAGGGGGAGGGGTAATTACATTGGTCTGTCACTGTTCCCATCCCAGGCTCCTTCTGTTACTCTAAGACCGATGAGGACAGCAGTGCTCATATCTTAGATGGGGTGGGGGGAGAAACAAGCCCCCAAACCTTTACATCATTTTAAAAAGAAAAAGAAATACATGGTTTATTAAGGTTTAAACAATCCATCCTCTTAATTTCTGCCACTTGGTGAAATTTTGCATGTCACCTTCAGCCACTGTGATTCTGTTCTGTTGAATGTTGAGTACAGGGTGGAAGAGATGATTCTTTGAGGCTGAGCGGTGCTGGCAGCGTTAGTTTCCTGCCACTTGGGTTTTCAGGTGCGTGTGTGCTGATATTTTTCAGGATCTTCGATGAAGTGATGGGTTGCTTCTGTGACTCCCCACCACAAAGCCCCACATTCCCGGAGGCAGGCCACACATCTCTGTATGATGAAGACAAGGTACAGTGTTCTCCTGGGAGTGCTTCCTAGTTCCTTCACACACAGGACTTGTGCTATAAACTACCGTTCTGCCTTGGAACTTAAAGGGAAGAGTTCACCTTTTTACCCTACTTCATGTTGTTTAATTTCGTGTGCCTCATCAAAGTATTTTTTGTAAACAGCATATAAATTCGAACTTTAAAACTGAATTAATTCTGAAATCCATAGTGTAGGATGGGTTCGGCTGTACCCGTTGCGGCCGCTTCTGATCTCCGAATGTTGTCTTAAAGATCTGAGCTTTGGGGGTTGGAATTCTTACTCGATGATAGCTTGTGTCCCTGCACAGTAGTGCTATCACGGTCCTCAGGCGGTGAACGGTAGCTTGTAGAAACAAATAGTCATTTTCTTTAAAAGCTTTATCTTTTTATTAGGCTCCTTCTTTTCCTTTCTCAGTAAACAAATTGTGTTCTTTCCCTATGTTATTTTCTCATGGTTTGATACTTCCATTGTTTGATAAATTTTAAGAAAATACATTATGTGGGAATATGTTCTGATAGCTTTTTGTACCTCTTTTTCTTCACATCCTGTGAAAAGATATGGCAAATCAAATGAACAAAGGGTCTCACCCCCATTTTAATGTTGAAAAAAAGTTGAGACCGTAATTTCTTACATTCATGTTGAGTCAAGATTTAAGGTTACCTCTAGGTAATGCCTTTACTGTCTTGTGTTTTAAAAGTTACATGCTTTGTTGAATTTCTGTGTGGCTGGTAGACAGTGGTTTCAATTTGCTTATTCTTCCTGATGGGCAAACCAAAACACCCTGGGGGATGTTTTCAAATGTTCTGCCAAATACTGTAACATCTTGCTGCTTCTGAGTTAGCTGGTCTCATCCTTTCCTGGGTGTGTGTTCTCGGGTTACAGGTCCCCAGGGATGAACCAATCCACATTCTGAATGTGGCTATCAAGACTGACTGTGATATTGAAGATGACAGGCTGGCAGCCATGTTCAGAGAGTTCACCCAGCAGAACGTAAGTCCTCAGAGGGTGCAAGCTGGTGATGGCACTTGTCCTGCCGCCTGTGTCATAGCCACCCTTTGGTCGGCTGCTACCTACACGGCTTGTCTTTCATCTGGCTCCATCTTTCATCACAACTGTCAGAGCTGTGGCTAATTCTGCTTATAGAAACAAAATTCTGTGCTGTATAAGGAGTGTATTTTTATGTTGAGAAATGTAAATCTCAGCTATTTAAAGTGTTCTAAGGGGTACTGCTGCTGTGGCACTGTGGGTTAAGCTGCTGCTTGTAATACCAGCGTGTGTTACTGGAGCAGTGATCAGAGCTGCAGCTGCTCTGCGTCAGATGGACCCAGCTCCCTGTTAATGCACCTGGGAGGGCAGCAGAGGATGACCAGGATGACCCAAGCACTTGGACCCCTGCCATCCTCACAGGAGACCTGGATAGAGTTCCAAGCTCCTGGCTTCTGCCCGGCCGTATGAGGGAGTTAGCCGATGGATGGACGATCTCTACCCCTCTTTCAGCTGCCTCCCCTGTCTCTGTCACTCTGCCTTTCAAATAAGTAAAATCAATCTTTAGTTTTAAAAAATAAAATGCTTCAGGGAAAGTTGTGTCCCTAAATCTCTCCCAAAACGTCAGTGTTGATCTTCGAGTCGCCTGCTGCTGACTTCCTCGTGGTGACTTCATTCCGCACAGTAAGCCCAAACTCCACTCAGCTCCCTTCTGAGTCTTTCCTTTCCCTCCCTTGAAACTATCAGCTATACATCCACACTTCTTTCAAGTTTAAGTTCTGTGGATGTTTGATGTTGACATCAAGCTCACCATAGTTAAACTGAAATCCCCATCATTTTCCTTCACCTCTCACAGTGAATGTTAAGCTCCTCCCTCCACCATCCCTCGGTTATTCTCCCTGTTCTAGGATCTGTTTCAAATTTTCACCTCTTTGATAAGGATTTCTGAGCAATAAGCCTCCTTCATCAACTGGAAAGTGATAGAGCAAAAAGCTGGGGTTTGAAGCCTTGATGCCAGCTCCGGGGGACATAGACCCAGGAGTGTTAGTTAGCCCTGAGGGTGCTCTGAGGCTAGCTGAGGGACCTAGACAGGCGTAGTGACTGAGACAGAAATAGTGCTACTTCATTGCCAAGGTGCCCTCTTAATACTGTCCCTAATGACCAGACCCATGTATTCTCTGAATGAACAGCATGTAGCCCAAAGTGCTTGAGATAGAGGAAGTGCTCAGTAAATACAACATAAATAATTTGTGTTTTCAGCATTTGCATCACAAATGCTGCTAGTAGACACATACAAAAAAATGGTGACTTTGTGATTGACATCAGTTTTAGCATTTACTCTCTGTTGCTCTCACAGTACATACACTGACTGGGATTGCAGTGGCCAACATGAGGAAGCTGTGCTTCCAGAGAAATTAAAGTAGAGAGCTTGCCTGGAAATTTTTCTTTAAAAGCTAGATTCACCTTACTTCATGCCCTTGGCTAGTGACTACATACAATTAACTTGAAGCCGTGATCTGGGTAACCTTACTGCAGGAGTCCTCATGTTACGCATGGCTGCTTCTGCTGCTGCTATTTCATGAAATATCTGTGAACGTCTCTTATCAGTTTTTGAAGCTCTAATTTTCTGTGTGTGTTTGTTTTTCTATAATTTGACTACAACTTTAGACTTGGTATTACCCTCAGATCAAGTGTTGTATAGCGTCGGACATTGATTTGAAAGAGCTCGTTTCTTCATGTGTTTTTAATGTTAATGAGCTTTTTTCCTTTACTGGACTTACAAATTGAAGCACAAGAAATCTGGTTTCTTTGCGCAGAGCTTCTGGGAAGGGTAAGGATAGGCGGTGCCAACACTGAGGCTCCAAGCCTGGGGAAGCTATTAACTGCCAGGCACTGTGCTTATCCAGGGGTATTTTCATCTCCTGTTTTTTAAAAAACATCTGTGTAGACACACACACACACGGAAGGAAAAGCAATTCTGAAAAGCTGAAGTGATAACTAGTTTTGTTTTTCACTTCATGATCATGCTCCTAGCACTTTAGAAAAGTTTTTTTTTAAGCACACATTAAACTATCAAATAGGTTGATCCAAATTGTCCAAATAATCTTCTAGTCCCAGCATGTCTTTTTTTCTCTCATAGAAATTAGGATCATATATTTGTAAATGACTTGTGGAGGAGATTGAAGCCGTCAGTGTAAATGGAGTTTCTCCAGGTGCTGACGCCTAATCGCTGGGTAATAGCTGTGGACTTGCTGTGAGACCCGCATTATTACAATGTAATCAGAATCCTGTTGCTCTGCTGTTATTGTCAGCCACTTGTGGAATTTTAAAAGCAATAACAATTTTGATTTTAAATCATGGCATTATTAAAGTTATTTTCTTCCCTTGCCAGAACATAGCTATTGATGCTCATCTCTGAAGGACTTGGCTGTAGTGGAATTCTTTGCTGGTGTCAGAAGAAACGCTTCTGTTCCCTGGCATGCTGAAAGGCTGGGAAGCACCATGCCGCCCTTCTCCCAACACAGCTTTTTCTTACTGTAGCATCAGTACTTGATTGTTTACACTAAGGGGTAGGGTGACAGATTTTTTTTTAAGGGCAGATCATTTTTTTAATGTGGTTGAAGCAAAGTTTGTATTTGGCTTGGAAACATATTTTTAGAATTTGTTTCTAGAAATCCCTTTTTCCAATATTCTTCTAAAGCATCTGCTGTTAGTAAATTTAATTTGATTATTCAGCAATGCTGTAGCAGAAAAAAAGAAATAGGAAGAAATGGCCTAGGAATGTGCTGCTTCTTCATAAGGAGAAACCAGTTTGCTTTTCTAAAAAATGGGGTATCATGAAAGTGAAGAGTTGGTTGTGGGGTGGGGGGTGGGGGTTACCAGAATTTGACATAGCTGTTAAGACACATCCCATATTAGTGGGCCTGAATTCAAGTCCAGCTCCACTTCCAATTGCAGCTTCCAGCTGATGTGTGCCCTGGGAGGCATCATGTGATGGCTCAAATACTTGGGTCCCTGCCACATCCATGGAAGAACTGCATCAGATTCTGGGCTCTTGGGCTCTTGGCTTTGGCCTGGCCTAGTCCTGACCGTTTTGGGCATTTGTGGAGTGAATGATTTGGAAGATATCTCTGTATCTCTCTCTCTGTGTGTGTATATGTCTATACTTTTCAAATAAATGAAAATAAATACAAATTTTTTTTTTTTTTTGACAGGCAGAGTGGACAGTGAGAGAGAGAGACAGAGAGAAAGGTCTTCCTTTTGCCGTTGGTTCACCCTCCAATGGCCGCCGCGGATGGCGCGCTGCGGCCGGCGCACCGCGTTCGTCCGATGGCAGGAGCCAGGTGCTAGGTGCTTTTCCTGGTCTCCCCATGGGGTGCAGGGCCCAAGCACTTGGGCCATCCTCCACTGCACTCCCGGGCCACAG
The DNA here is from genome assembly GCA_949820135.1 of Sylvilagus floridanus. Classification (NCBI taxonomy): domain Eukaryota; kingdom Metazoa; phylum Chordata; class Mammalia; order Lagomorpha; family Leporidae; genus Sylvilagus; species Sylvilagus floridanus. The sequence continues at coordinate 36,911,910 of OX463237.1, read as the reverse complement.
CAGAGGGCTGGCCTGGAAGAGGGGCAACCGGAATAGAATCCGGTGCCCCGACCAGGACTAGAACCTGGTGTGCCAGCGCCGCAAGGTGGAGGATTAGCCTGTTGAGCCACGGCGCCGGCCATAAATACAAATTTTTAAAAAAAGAATTGGCTTAGGAACATTCCTCTTCTTTAGAATTAAAACAAGGGATGTGATCAAACTGAAGTCTAGAGACCGGCGTTCTGGCATAGCAGGTTAAGTCCTCGCCTGTCACGCCAGCATCCCATGTGGGTGCCAGTTTGAGACCTGGCTCTTCCACGCCTATCCAAGAGAACCCAGGTGACTTCACCTGAGCTTTTCTCCTCCTTTCAATTGGGTCCAGTCCTGCATATAATCTCTTCTGTAATACTTAGTCCCAGGAGCCAGGTTGAGAGGTCTTTATCTGCAAGTTTGAAGATATTGAGATGTAGAGATCCAAAGGGATACTTAGCCCAAACAGAGTCTTCTGTGAACTGAGTGGAGTAAAACTTCGGATGAATGGAGATGTCATCTATATTCTGTTTTGTCTATTTGCTCATAGAAAGCTACCCTGGTGGAACATGGGATCCGGCGCCTTACTTTCCTGGTTGCACAAAAGGTATTGATTTGTTCTTGTGATGCTGCTAGAATTTTTAGAAGTAGAAAATGAGACAACATTTATTTGCTTATGTGTAGAATTCATGCAGAGAAATAACTTTTTATCTGTTAATTTTTTTTAAAAGTTATCTGATCATATTTTACTCTGTTTTTAATACTGTAACTAATGGCCAGCTTCTATTGTTTTTCCATCTTTTCTGTTTATTTAAAAGGACTTCAGAAAACAAGTCAACTATGAGGTGGATCAGAGATTTCATGTAAGTAAAAGGAATAACAAAGATCGGTTACTGTTTTGTCTGTTTAAAAAGAGTATGTGCGTTACTTAGTAGGGATATACTGATGTTTGGTCCCTCTTTTAGGTATGTATTATGATGAATATTTAATTCCTCTATCCAGTGTTCCAACAAAAGATTTTCTCTTTTTCACCCTATCATGATTTCTCAGTGTATTTCTGAGAAATAGTTACAAATGAGTGTGTTATCAAGATCAATGAGGTGATGGCTGGCACCGTGGCTCACTTGGCTAATTCTCTGCCTGCGGCGCTGGCACCCCGGGTTCTAGTCCTGGTTGGGGCACCAGGTTCTAGTCCCGGTTCTCCTCTTCCAGTCCAGCTCTCTGCTGTGGCCTGGAAGGCAATGGAGGATGGCCCAAGTGCTTGGGCCCCATATCCGCATGGGAGACCAGGAGAAGCACTTGGCTCCTGGTTTCAGCTCGGCTCAGCGCTGGCCGTAGCGGCCATTTGCGGGGTGAACCAACGGAAGGAAGACCTTTCTCTCTCTTTCTCACTGTCTATAACTCTGCCTGTCAAATTAAAAAAAAAAAAGAGAATGAGGTGAAACAGGAGCTAACTAGCAATCTCTTCCATATGAATAGTGGATCTGTAATCAAGAACTGCCGTCACACTTGGAGAGCTTAGCTTCTACCAAAAATGGAATCAAGTTCTTTTATTAAGAGCTCCCAGTTCTGAAGAACAATGACTTAAAATGCTTTCACAGAGCCCAAGTCTCTATTTTTTGTCTTATGCTAATTCTAAGAGCAGGAAATAAACAAAAATTAAGTATTCTATTGCTGGTTCCTCCATCGAATGGAATTAACTTAATATTAATGAGATTAAAATTTTTATTGATAGGAAAATTAAATTAATAGCCTAACATCTGAACTCTGGTATATTCATATGATCAGACCCTATGTGATGACAGAAGGCAGGCCAGAAATCCAATTTGTAATCAAGATGTCATTCTCAGAATGACTGATTGTAGTCAAAATATTTCATTAAAAATTTATCCTGTAGTTCAGCAAGATTCCAAGTAATTTTACTGATAAGAATTTTATTTTGTTTTGTTTTTAGCAATTAAGATTGTTAAGTTGGTTCTCAAGCCTGCTTGTTGCAATAATGAAGATAACATTTGGGATTCTGGAAAGGACTTTCTTACCTGGAGTATCTTTGTCTGATTGCTTTTATTCTTTTCATATGTTAGGTCTCTGTCCCTTTGTGTTTTGTTTTGCTTTCAAAGAGTTCACCTTGTTGGTCTAGTCTATAGAGAAACAAGAAAGCCTACCCTGCAGGCTAAAGAACTAAGATTTGCTGAAATGCTTTAGGAAATGTTGAGGACTATACAACTCCCCTGTGTTATTGATGTCAGGAAATCAAGCAGAGTACAGATATATATCAATCAATAACTTTAGATAGGAAACTGGAATCAGTGGAGAAGTATGAGGAGCTTAAAGAGAACCCTGGGGCTTTAGGAAGAAAAATCAGGAGCTTAGAGAATAAAATTGATACTTGGGGATAGACTGTCAGGGCCCATGAATAAGCACTGTGGCTGGTGGATGCTGATCAGAACTAAGGTAGACATGCCAGAGACAGGCCCTGGCATTTGGAAGAATATTAGAGTAGTTTCTTAAAATGTTAACACACATTTTCTTTTTGTCAGCTGACTTTGGAATAATAATAGCATATTATTCTGGGGAATAACACTGAGTTTGTGAAATTATGTTCCTTTTTACTAATAGTTCAGGCAGTCTTCACACCCATAGCACTCTAACTCGTTTCCTATAACAGCATACTATGATCAATTAAAACTGGCCAATAACACGTTTTGAAAGACAATGTGATTAGTTTTTGGCAACTTTTTTTTTTCTTCAACAATCTATTTGTTTATTTGAAAGGCAGAATTACAGAGAGGGAAAGTCTTCTATCCACTGGTTCACTCTCCAAATGGCTGCAACAGCCAGGGCTGGGCCAGACCAAAGCCAGGAGCCAGGAGCTGCATCTGAGTCTCCCATGTGGGTGCAGAGGCTCAAGCACTTGGGCCATCTTCCACTGCTTTCCCAGGCACTATTAGCAGGGAGCTGGGTGGGAAGGGGAGCAGCTGGGATTCGAACCAGCACCCATATGGGATGCAAGTGGCACAGGTTGTGGCTTTACCTGCTATGTCACAGTGCCGGACCCACTATCCTTTGTTAAAAATAATTTTAATGTAAAACATATAAAAAAAACCCATTCTTACCTGGATCTGTGTCATGTCCTAGAGTATATCTAGTGCCTTTGAAGCATTTTTTTCCCTCTCTACTATCCTATTTCTGGATTTAGGTTGAACAGGAACATATATAGGCAAAATCTGCTAGGAAATGAGGCCACCAGGGGTCTTCCCTGACAGTCATTGTCCGATTCCTATTTATAGTGGCGGCAAGTGGGTAAATTATCAAGTGACTTGAGCGTAGGTAGGAAGGGCTGCTTTACAGTAAAGAGAATGTGGAGGTTTGGGTGGATTTGCCCTGAGGAACTGAATGACAGAGGAATTGGAGTGTTCCGATGTTAAGCCCCTTAGAAATGATTAGTACTTTCCCAGGGGGCAAGGACAACTCTTACTGAACCCCACCCTGGATCTACAGTAGCGAGGAAGCCTTGGCAGGCGTGGCACAAATCCGAGGCTCACTGTTGTGGAGCTGGTGGTAGCATGCCATTCATGAAGGATGCTTGGCCTCTGTCGTGTCTTCTGCGGTGTGCTCGCCCCATAGTTAGTGTAGTGTGAAAAAGAGGAAGCTTTCCAGGAGTGTTAGAGATGAATCCCTTGAGCTCTCTGGCTTCTTGGTAATCCACCGTGATGTATGCAGCCTCCCCTGTTCCACACTGTGAAATCCCTGTGTTATTGAATGAAAAAGAGAGTGCGCACACCAGGGCAAGGAGAGCAGAAAGGTTACCAAGTTTGGTTCAAGAACAACATTGGTTGGTGCGGAATGAAACAAGCTGTGCTTCAGAGCCAGACCAGGGCAAATGGGGGCCTGAGCGCCTGTTTATTGTGTTTATTCACTGCCAGTGAAGGCTGCCACCATTGTCATTGCTTCTCTGTGTAATCTCGTAGTCTCCAGAAAGCTGGTCACAGGGATGTCTGCTGCTGCCTCGGTCTCTTGCCTCGCATGGAGAATCCTGTTCTGATGCAGCTATGTTCCCCAGCATTGAGGAGGCTGGGTGTCCTATCTGTTTGCGTAACCATCACATTAAATCAACAACCCATAATGGGGCTTGAATAGCTGACATTTAGACAGAAAGTTGGAGAATAAAGCAAGTCTGTCCCTGTAAATACTTTTCCCATTAAAGATCAAAGCCTTGAATGCAATGGAAGTGCCTTGAAATTTCTGCGTCTGTCTAAGCTGCAGTTGATAGTTTTGTGTTAGGTAAAACTCACCAACTTGAGTTAGGCAAAACTCGCTCACAGTTCCAGTCTGGAGTTCTAATGCACAGTAGGTGCTAAGTGGGATACCAGTATTATGGTTTTTTACAAAAACTTTCCATACTTTTGCAGAAAAGTTTTGTTAAGTATACTGAAGTGCATGTTTTCAGCATTTCTTATCCTTTGCCACCTCAACAAAAGCGGAGGGCCAGAAACTGTCTAAAGCAGTTTGTATCTGTGAATGTTCCCTTTTGTTTCTGGCTGGTAAGATTCCATGAATTCTTTGGAATTTCTACAGATCTCTGAGAGATGATTATGGTTATTGTGTGCATGACTCCACTTTAAAATTAAGTGTTTTGGGATTATTTGGGTCTTGAAGGAAGAGCTCAATAGCATAAATAGTGATCATGATTAATAGTTCATTTCCTTTTAAAAAAAATGATCTGTTCGCTAGTGGGCCAACTACTAGTCTTCAGAAGGTTCGGTTGAGGTTTTTGTTTTAATTACAGTCTATATAATTAGCTCTCAGCATGGTGAGGTAAAAGAGAATTGCACCAGCAAGCTCCCAATTTCTTCATCTCATTAGGTTTTTAACACGATTATTAGTATTATAATCAGCTATGATGTTTTTTGTTGCAGGTTTTCACATTCTCTGATTTGCAGGGTGTCTTGATTGGCTAATTTAGGCAAATTATTTTGATTGTCTTGATGATGGTTGGCTGATTAGAACGCAGCAGGGGTATAATTCCTTTCTGAGAAATGCTGCATTCTTTTGTTTTTTGGTAGCAGAACACAAGGTTTTCTTTGTGTACATTCAGTTATGATATTTGCCCATAACACTAGTAGAATGCCTGGAAAGCACTTAGAGTCATGATGGAATAAGCATGAATGCTGTTAGTGGAAAAAATGGAAGTATGAAGATGAGGTGAGATGAAGGAATGTATTTAAACCACTGGATCAGACTTTTGCATTTCTTCTTTTCTGTGATTCCATGGTTTTTGAACACCAAAAAAGATGAGTTTCTATGAAAGTCTTCAGACTTCTGGTCTCCCAGGATTAGTGCTTGGTAGACCTACTTCCCCATACACAGAAGTTCTTGCCATTTCCTGTTCTGAATGTCCAGTGATTCTTTTTTTTTTTTTTTTTTGACAGGCAGAGTGGACAGTGAGAGAGAGAGAGACAGAGAGAAAGGTCTAGCCAGCGCCGTGGCTCAACAGGCTAATCCTCCGCCTTGCGGCGCCGGCACACCAGGTTCTAGTCCTGGTCTGGGCGCCGGATTCTGTCCCAGTTGCCCCTCTTCCAGGCCAGCCCTCTGCTGTGGCCCGGGAGTACAGTGGAGGATGGCCCAAGTGCTTGGGCCCTGCACCCCACGGGAGACCAGGAAAAAGCACCTAGCTCCTGGCTCCTGCCATCGGACGAGCGCGGTGCGCCGGCCGCAGCACGCCGTCCACGGCAGCCATTGGAGGGTGAACCAACGGCAAAGGAAGACCTTTCTCTCTGTCTCTCTCTCTCTCACTGTCCACTCTGCCTGTCAAGGAAAAAAAAGAGAAAGGTCTTCCTTTTGCCGTTGGTTCATTCTCCAATGGCCGCCGTGGCTGGCACGCTGTGGCCGGCGCACCACGCTGATCCGATGGCAGGAGCCAGGTGCTTCTCCTGGTCTCCCATGGGGTGCAGGGCCCAAGCACTTGGGCCATCCTCCACTGCACTCCCTGGCCACAGCAGAGAGCTGGCCTGGAAGAGGGGCAACCGGGACAGAATCCGGAGCCCTGACGGGGACTAGAACCCCGTGTTCCAGCGCCGCAAGGTGGAGGATTAGCCTATTGAGCCACGGCGCCGGCTCAATGTCCAGTGATTCTAAAATTGAAGATTTTCCTTTGGAGCTGAAGCTTATTCAGAAGTTAAAAAAAAAAAAAAAAAAACTTTGCTTAAGCCACCTTATGGTAACTTTTCTTAGCCAACCTTAATGAAAGTGGTTTTTCTGAGTAGCAGTTCTTGCCCACTTCTGCCAAGTAGTCTTTCTCACTATTTGTATTAAAGGCATTTCCACTCACACTATTTACTTTTCATGACTTTTAGTTACTACAAATTTTTTAATTGGTTTAGTGGAAAAGAAAGCTGTTTTGGTTACCATTGTTTTGTTTTTTGAAGGAAAATGGTTTTGATCTTCAAAATGTACATAATTGAATAAATGGAACACTAAATATTTTAATTAGTAGTTCAGGCAGAATAGAAAAGTATGTGCTTAAAAGATTGTATCAGTTCCTTTGACTTTTTTTTTTCAGTGGATTCCATTTGTTACCCTTCCTTTTTTGGCATGTGTTAACGTTTTAGGTAATATCCTGAAAGTTACACCCCTCGAGAATAAAACCAAGGGGCAGGCGTTTGACTTAGAGGCTAAGATGCTGGCTGGGACACCCACTTCTCTTCTAGGTAGTGCCTGAGTTGGAGCCCCAGCTCTGATCTGATTCCAGCTTCCTGTTAATCACACCCTGGGGCAGCAGGTGAGGGCTCAAGTACTTGAGTCCCTGCCAGGCACATGGCAGACCCAGATTGAATTCTGAGCTTCTGGCTCCCTGCTTCAGCCCTGGTAGGCCATTGCAGGCATTTAGGGACTGAACCAGAGGGTGGAAGTGTTTCCTCTCTCTCTCTCTCAAACAAATAAACAAACAGGTTTTTTAAAATTAAAAGAACCCAAACTAGATTATATAAAACTTGAGCATGAAATCTGCCACAAGTCAGTTCAAAGCCTTCCTCCTTTACCTGGAAGTCATCCTCATCTGCTTTAGCATCATTCAGGAGTTAAAGGGCTGTTAGAGAATTATTTAGGACAAAACATCGTTAGTAGAAGATCAGTCTCCTGTAAAAACCACATTCAAAGGGTTTTGAAGAACCCAGGGCTGAAAAGGAATTTCCCTGGGCTTAGTATTGAACTCCTAGGTCTGTTAAATGTAGGAAAAAATGTAAAAAGATTTATTAACTATGCAAGCTTTGGTTAACCTGTTAAGTCCCCAGTTTTTCAATTCTGTGAATATTTCAGTGGCATAATATTTATTGTTTAAGTCTATATAGTTGTCGTGCCTATAGGACTATAGGACATAATGGGTTAAGGTGAGGCATAATACCTATGAAAAATATTCAAGAAATTTTCAGTAAATTCAAGAACCACAGATTTTCAACATGAGTTTTGCCTTGTTCATTTATTTTCTGCTATTTTCTTTAAAGTTTTAATTTCTGTTTTCATCTCATCAAAGAGAAATCCTCTAAATAAGGAATTTGGGTTATAACAAGGTTAGAAAAAACAGTACCCTTGAGAGGTGAAAGGGCATGGGCTCTAGCATTAGAGACACCTAAGTTTATTTTCTGGCTCTGTGATCCTGGGCATATCACTTGAGACACGGCTTCCTCATCTGTAAAGAAAAGAAAAAATGGGGGTCATAATCTCTAGCTCGAGAGGCTGTTGAGAGCTGTCCGTGGGTCAACACTGACAGGCAACAGGAATGCCTGCCACCTGGAAGATTTTCAGTGTATGTTTCCTTTGTCCCTGAAGCTCATTGAAGGATATGTGTCAGCAGCTAGTTCTGGTCTCTCTGCCTTGTACCAGTTAGTGTTTGATTACATTGCACTCATAATGAAGAAGATGCCTAATGAAACCTCCTATAGAGGCAAACAGTAATGACTTGATTCCAGCACTGCTAGCAGAGCTTTCCATCCGAGAAACCAGGGGTATTTGGTGTTAATAAGTTAAATTTCAGAAACTAATGAACTCTGCTAATTGAATTCATCTTTGTTAATTAATAAGATTCTAGTGATTTGGTTGCTTTCTTGTGTAATGCTCTGCAAAAAGGTAGTGAGGCCTAATGACTAGACTTTGTTTCCTGCACAGATAGTGGTCGTGACCCAAGGGTCATCTTGTGCTTTGGTTTGTCTTGAAGTGTTACCATTTAAACCCTTGACATTATTGACTCGAGAATGAATGTGGGAGAAAAAATGAACTGAGAATTCTATGCTGCCTAGTTTATATTTTAAGAGTTTCTTAAGGAGAAACTTGGGAAATCGAGTCCAGTAACTACTGTTGGGTGGCTGCAGCATCAGGGTATGTTGGTTTTATTTGCCAGGTTATGGCAAGAGCAGCAGCCAGGAAGGTTTTTTGTTCCTTTGTTTTTTCCTTCCACTTAGGAGATGAAAATGAAAGAATTTTTCCCCTGGGAAAGTATGGATACTAAAGTTAGGTTAATACCGGGGTCGTTCTCAAATCTGGAAGTAGGGGTCAAAGTGGAGGTTATCCAGAGGGTCATTCATGTTTCTCAGACAGAGGCTGGGTAAGAAGCATGTTTTCTAGGAAACTGTCTTCTACATTCAAACATGCTTTTCTACTACATGTTTATCCCCAAAGTATTGTACCTAGGAAGGACTAACATGTTTTCCCCCTTCTTTAACACAGAGAGAATTTCCTAAATTTTTCACGTTCCGAGCAAGGGATAAGGTAAGAGCTAATTCTTTTCTCTGTTTGACTTTTTTTTTTTTTTTTGAGTCCTTATTTATTTCTAAAAAGTCCCAGGAATGGCTTCTCCTTGCCTTGTGTTCTTGCCATTCTCCTTTCCCTGCCTGAGCTATTGCTCCCTTTGCCTTACTGTGTCTTCAAACGAAAGCAGACTCCCCTCTGGGAGAGGTTGTTTTAAGAGACAGTCCAATGGGCTGAGCTGCCCAAAGAAGAAAGAGCTTTCAGGATACCTCTGCTTTAGAACAAGCCTGATGATGTGTTAATAAATGTCTGCTAAATAGAACTATTCTTGTCATCTACACACAGTTTGTTTAAATTCAGCTCTTTTTTCATTTGCTTTTTAGCTTTACAAAATTTCAGATTGTGTGATTTCTTCCTGTTATCAGCTTACATTTTTGGCTTTCTGTCTCCACTCATTCGATTGATTTACTCTGGAAGAACAGTTTAGCTTCAGCAAAATGTACCATAAATGTACTATTAAAACTCTTCAAAAAGTTACATGAATAGTTATATTTTAATGGATGCAGTGTGTTCCAAAACCAAGCATCATTTTTTAAGAAAATTGTGTGATGTTGTGTGTTCATCATGTTCTTGGTACCGTGCCGTAAATGATACAACGTAAGTCCTTCCCTTAAACATTTGGGTTAGTGGGGTAAATCCAAAATGGGCATGCAAAGTTGCTATTCACCTGAAGCAGTCTGTGGTTAATTGTGAAAAATAAATTAGAAAAACACTAAGTGCTACAGGACTTCTGAGGGAACTGAAGTTTTTTGGTTCTTTGTTGTTAATGGAGAGCATAACCGCTTGTAAAATCCTAAGTCATGAACTCTTGGGAAGTAAGTAGGTACTTTAGTGCCTAATAGTACGTAAGCTATAGTGTTAGCCTTGTATGTAGCTCGTTTTTGTTGTTCGTTAGCACAACCTGTGTTTCTGTTTTCCAGCATCTCTTACTTACACATAAATATGTAATTTTTTTAACTACTTCATGTGAGCTGTTTTTTTTTTTTCTCTAATTCTTTTGCTCAGTTTGAGGAAGATCGTATTTATCGTCACTTGGAACCTGCTCTGGCATTCCAGTTAGAGCTAAACCGGATGAGAAATTTTGACCTAACTGCCATTCCATGTGCCAATCACAAGATGCACCTGTATCTTGGGGCAGCCAAGGTGGAAGTAGGCACAGAAGTGACAGACTACAGATTCTTTGTTCGTGCAATCATCAGACACTCTGATCTGGTCACCAAGGTGGGTGCTGTCCTGTAATGGGAAGTTAGGTCCAAGGCAGGAGACAGAGAATTAGCCATGGTTCAAAATGAAGTTTTCAATCAAGGCCCTTGTTCTTTTTTATCTTACTCTCCAATAACCAGAAATCTATGAGTCATTTCTCTCACAGATGTAAATATTCCTTATAAGAAAGCCTTTCTTCCCCCCTTCCCTCCCCTTTAAATTGACTTCTTGGTAACAGAAGTTTGATAGCACTGACTCGAGAAAAGGAAAAACATGGTAACAGAAAGATCAGAGGGAGAGTTAGATGATGACTGAGGATAAGGGGGAAAGTTGGGCAAGAATGAGCCTCTGGAATCATCCTGTGCAGACTTGAGCAGTGTCTCTGAATGGCCTAGCACCTCTGGTGTGTTAATTGTGGTTACTGCATCGCGCATTCCTGACCTTTCTTCAATGTGTCCTTTTTAAACAGATCAGATTGCCTTTCTGCACAGCTTGGTTTAACATATGTGAAATATATTCCTGTTGGGGCTACAGCTCTGGGAATGCCCAGCATCTCCACCTATCAGAAGGCAAGAGAAAGGACTGGCAGGGATTTGTTTATCTGACTCTTGCCTGTTCCCACTGCATGTGGTCACTGGACTTACTCTAGAGAAAAATGAAAACAGTGTCTTCACCTGATACCTTATGATTCATGATATACTGCTGCTTAAGTAATCATAAATGCTATTTCTTTATCGCCTCTTTTAAAATATATTAGCCTTGGGGGCAGCAGTGGGACAGCCACATCACATGCTGCAGTGCTTGGTTCCACTCCCCTTTCACTCCAGCTTCCTGCTCATGTGCACCCTGGGAGGCAGCAGGGGATGGCTCAAGTACTCAGATCCCTGCCACCTTTGTGGGAGACGCAGATGGAGTTCCTGGCTCCTGACTTCAGCCTGATCTACCCTAGCTGTTAGGAGCATTTAGGGAGTAAATCAGCAGGTGGAAAAATCTCTCTTGTTTTTAAAACTTTATAGAAATACTGTAATGTTGATTATTTCTCCCTGTGCAGGAAGCTTCTTTTGAATATTTACAAAATGAAGGAGAGCGACTGCTTCTGGAAGCCATGGATGAGCTGGAAGTTGCTTTTAACAATACAAATGTCCGCACCGACTGTAATCATATCTTCCTCAACTTTGTGCCCACCGTTATCATGGACCCATCAAAGGTACATTTCTCCTGTGCTTTTCTCCTGGCACTAGTAAGCACAAGCACAGAAATCCATTCATATTCCTTATACTTGCACTTGGAAACGAGTCCTCTTCTTCAATTGGTTGAGCTCTGAATCTTTAAGGTTTACAGATTGCTTGTGAGGCTGTTTCTGGGACAGTGTCAACAATCTGATACAGTCATTGAAGACAGACCTTAGAACTGAAGGTACTGTGGTGTCATCTTGCTGGTCATGTGTAAGCAGCACTATAGTGTACAAGATCTTTGTCCTTTTCCATTGGCACCTGCTTTATAATATTCACCATGATATTCATATTATTCCCTGGCATGTCTTAACTGGAATAGTGCATTTTGCTGTTATTGGGCATTTTGACTAAGTTACTGCTTTTCTACATAATGTTGCAAACCTGATGGCCTTAGCAAGATTATACACCTTACAATAATGTCTAACTTACTTCACTTTAGTGTTTTTCCACGGAAAGAGAATTTGGCTAGGAAGGAATTTCACATATATTATGTAAATCTTCTTCCTGGAGATTCTATTCTAAAATACATTCTGTATTTTTAAGGAAGGAAAACAAGGAGATTGTGTACTTGACCCTCTAGCCTAGCTGTCATAAAGATAGGATTCTGTTTCTGCTCTTCCATGGTACCATTGAATTTGTGTAGAAAAACCCATTTTATACTTTCTCAAGATTGATTACTTGTAGGCATGTACTTTTGTCTTCTGAAATTAGTATCTAAGACCTAAGAAATAGTTTACTCTTTCCAAATCCCAAGCTAATTATGGGTAGCTTTTGTCTACTAAGATAGCCAAGGACAGGGTTTCTCATTGAGTCTCAAATCTTATCATTGAGATTAAGCATAACTTCTGCTAAACACCCTGGGCAGTTGAAGCTAGAAGACTTAAAACTTGACCTGGACATGGTACAGCAGTTGTGTATTTCTAGTTTTGACTTGCTTTGTTTCATTGAATTTTTATCATCAGCCTCCCTGCTTCCACTCTACTAGACAGATGCTTTAACCAGCTAAGCCCCTCCTTCCACTCTAAACACCTGAATACCCAGGCTGTGCTTTTTAATCTTAGTTGTCAGTTTTCCATACGTGGAGATTGTTGGCTTTTTGTTCCATAAAAATAATTGATAAATATTTCTTGGCTAATATGGGGTTAACTCTTTTAAACTCATTCTAACTTAAAATTCTGTGGTACAGAAACAAGCTACAGGAATGGTGTATACTGCTGACGAGCCACAGGGAAGGGTGATCTGAGATTATATTTGAGATTTTCTAGCCAGTTGAGAAAGCATGTTACCAGTATACTTGATTGGGATCAGTGTTGTGGCATAGCAGGTTAAGCTAAACTTGGAATGCCCGTGCCCCATATTGGAGCACCTGTTCAAGTCCTGGCTGTTCTACCTCCCATCTAGCTCCCTGCTAATATGCCTGGGAAAACAGGAGAATTACCCAAGTATTTGAGCCCTTGCCACCCATGTAGAAGATCCAGACGGAGTTCCAGGTTCCTGGCTTTGGCCTGGACCAGCCCTGGCCATTTGAAGAGTGAGCAAGCAGATGGAAGAGCGCTTCCTCTTTTTCTCTTTCTCCTTCCCCCCTCCCTCTTTTTCCCTCCCCCCCCCATCATTCTCCCTGTCACTCAGCCTTTCCAAACAAATAACTTTTTTTTTTAACATTTATTTATTTATTTAAGAGGCAGAGGGAGAAAGAGGTCTTCCATCCACTGGTTCACTCCCCAAATGGCCACAACGGCCAGAGCTGAGCCAATCCGAAGCCAGGAGCCAGGAGCTTCTGGGTCTCCCACATGGGTGCAGGGGCCCAAGGACTTGGGACATCTTCTCCTGCTTTCCCAGGCCATAGCATAGAGTTGGATTGGAAGTGGAGCAGCCAGGACATGAACTGGCACCCACATGGGATGCCAGCACTGTGGGCAGTGACTTTACCTGCTATGCCACAGCACTGGCCCCATAAATAACTCCTTTTTTTTTTTAAAGATTTATTTATTTATTTTAAAGGCAGAGTTACAAAGAGGCAGAAGGAGAGGGAGAGAGGGGAAGGGGGAGGGGGAGGGGGGAGGAAGGGAGGGAGGGAAGGAGGGAGGTACTCCATCTATTGGTTCACTCCCCGAATGGCTGTAACAGCCAGAGCTGGGCCGATCCAAAGCCAGGGACCAGGAGCTTCTTTCAGGTCTCCTACATGGGTGCAGGGGCCCAAAACCTTGGGCCATCCTCTGATGCTTTTTCCGGTGCATTAGCAGGGAGCTGGATTGTAACTGGAGCATCTGGGACTCAAACTGGCACCCATTTGCAATGCTGGCACTGCAGGCCAGGGCTTTAACCCACTGCACACAGCACCAGCCCAATAAATCAGTCTTAAAAAGATATTTCATCTAAGAAAAAAATTAATTTTGAGTAGTGTGTCCTAGGTGCTTGTAGCCATATTGAGGGGAAAAGTTCCACATTCATGTATCAGTCACAAGAAATTACATCTTAGAAATTTAGCCAAAATAACTTTTATCCATGAAAACTAAGAACACTAAGTATAAAGATTAGAGAAAGGGAAGCCTGTGTCTCATCTCCTTAAATCTCAGTTGAACCTGATAGTGACTAAGCTTCAGAGCTCTAATGTTTAGGTAGAATGTTCTAGCATCACCTATGAATTGCCTCTCTTTAATTTGTGCAATTTACCAAGAGACATACATTATAAAGTTTAATAAAACTGTATGGAAAAAAGCTCATGTTGGTAATTGCTATGTTGATTTAAGGGCCTGTAAGTGCAATGAAACATAGTTACCATGCATATAAATGCTACTTAATAGCTATTTAGCTGGAGATTTTATTCTTATTTGGGGCTTTTTCTTAAATCCCATGGCTTTTAATTTTAGTTATTGCAGATCTTTGATATAGAGTGTGAATATAATTGGGAAAGGGAAAGGAGTTGCACAGATTTTGGTGTTTCGAATAAGAGAAAACCACTCAACTGCCAGACCAACAGAAATTGTCTCTGACTTTTTACAAACAAACTTCCCAAGAAACTTTCTGACTACTTTTTATAAAGAATATGTATAGTGTGCATTGCCAAAGCCCAGCAGCTTTTCCTCATTCCTCCTTTCCCAAAGATGGGCAGGCCTGAAACAGGTCTCAACTACGAGGTATTTAACTGTTGTGCTTGGTGATGTGTCTGTGTCAGATTGAGGAATCTGTGAGAAGCATGGTAATGCGCTATGGAAGTCGGCTGTGGAAATTGCGCGTCCTCCAGGCAGAACTGAAAATCAACATTCGCCTGACACCAACTGGAAAAGCAATTCCCATTCGCCTCTTCCTGACAAACGAGTCTGGCTATTACTTGGACATCAGCCTCTACAAGGAAGTGACTGACTCCAGGACTGCGCAGGTACAGTGGTCCTTGAAGTTTTTGGTTTGATCATGTAAATTACTAGTCCTTGTTATGAAAGGCCCAAACTCACAAACCCAGTTGGTTTATCCATGGGGGTTGTCCTCTAAATGGTTGCGTGAATTTGAAAAACATCATTTGCCTTATAAGATGTGCTGTGTTCTCAATGATGGATGTTGTAAAATTCTAACCTTACTTTGACATTTGTTGGTGAGTGCTAACAAATGTGGAGTGAACCTGACCCCAGAAGTAATTCTGTAATGTAGGGCTCTTGTTTTAGAGGGCTTTTAGGCCACTGCAGCATCCTAGTCTTTTGTGGTCTGGTTTGTCCTTCCTGTTTTCAATGTAGTTAGATTACTCATTGGCAATTGAGGAAAGAATTGTTGGAATATGTCAACAACTTCTATCTTAAAGAAGGAAAATTTCAGCAGCATCTAACAGCATGAGCAGTATCAAGCAGTAACTATCACAATTACCCCTTATGTACTGAGTTTGTACTCATCTTTCCTTCAAAGAGCTCAGAGTGTTGTATCTTTACAAGAGCAAAATGACAAACTTTAATGCATTTTTCAGTTAGAAAAATTGAACTGACTGAGTAGAGTGATAACTTCTCTTTTAATCTACTACCTTATTTTCTAAATATTTGGGGTACTGTTTATGATACTAAATGTTCATTGGTTCACCTTTGCACCTATCTTTTTAAGAACTGGAATATTTTTTAGCAATTTGGCCTGAACTTGAAAAGTGCATTCAACTGATTAAAGGATGAACTTGCTCCCATATACACAAGCAAAGGTTTTAGTCTATTCTGTGCATTGGGTGCCAGGAAGAGATTATATGACTGGTTTATCTATGTCCTTTTAAATCCAGAAAGGAAAAGAAATTCTGGCAGTCTTGTGAAGATGAATTTTTAAAACCTCAGTTTGTGCTTTGATTCCCAGTTAGATGACCAGAGAAATCCATCCTGTGAGACAAGTGAACAGTTAAAACAGAGAGAGTACTCAGGAGCGTGTGGGGTGAGCAGAAGAGAGGACTCAATCATGTTTGCCGCATTTGATGTTTTTCAGGACAACCTTAAAGATATTTTCAGCCAAAGCTTTCCATGTGCAGGGATGTTTTTAATTAACTTCTACAATTGCTTCAAGGCAGGTCTATTCTTGTGAAAAATAAGATGGCCACTTGAGATTTTAATGTTTTTGATAAATATGTTTGTTCTTTGTAACTACTTTTTTTCTCAATTCTTTTACTAGAAAGCTCTTAGATTTCCCTCATCCTATTGTTGGTGACACAGGGGCACAAAGCTTTCAGTCAGGAGTAGTGTAGTCCTGGCACAAAATGAGCCCTCGATAAGTGTCTGGGGGCGGGATCCCTTTTAGGAAGGGTCTTGCATGTTTCCGGAGCCTTGAAGGAAGAGGTCTTCCCCAGGCTGTTCAGCGCATGGGGTTCAGGAGCCACTGCGCTTGGGAATTGACTAGTGAGCGCATGGCTGGCGGTGGAGACCGACTAAAGGAGCAGCCTGCAGCTGGTTCTGGTGCATCTCGTGCCTACTAGGTGCTTATTGCTTAATGGTTTTCTCCCTTTTTTAAGTGAATCATCGTATGAACTTCAGATAATACAGAACTGTGTCTGTCATTCACTCATTGGTTCATTAATTTAGTGTTTATTAATCCCTTTCAGTGTCATAAAAATGATCACAAGGAATTTGTAATTGCAATGGCAGAAGACAAATAGTTCCTTTCTCTATGATGAGATGGGTGCTGGCATGCAGTAGCTATGGAGTTCTAAGGGTGCAGATTGTATGGGTCAGACACTGTTTTTTAAAGGAAGCCCTTTTTATGGCCTTGGGAGAAATGTGTTCAATATATAAAATGTGTTTTCATGAACTTCTAAAGCATACACTTTACCAGTTTTTAATTACCATGTTTATTACAGTAGAAAACAGAACTAACAGATAGTGGATCATTCAGAGGCTTCCTTTGCTAATCATTACTATCAACCTCTTGCCCTTACACATCATTTATTCTTTCTGCCAATAAGCAGCAAGGTCGACTGGCTTGAGTTTCATTCTCTTTCTTTTTCCTTGGATAGCCTTAGTGGTATAGACTGAAATGAACACTGATGTCAGGTGGTCCTTGTAAGGCGAAGAGATTTGTGTAATGCATTGTATAAGTGGATTGATTCCCGATGTGTAGCTTAAGGGAGAAATAATATTTTAAAGTCACCTTTATTGAGGTGTAATTTACATATAATAAAGTGGACTCCTTTTATGTATACAGTTCAGTTCAATCTGGAGACTGTATGTTCCCGTAGAACCACCATCCTAATCATGGTAGAGAACGTGTCATCACCCCTAAAGATTCTCATGCTGTTTTGCATTCAAGGGTAGAGGCACCAGCTTCACCATTAGGCAATCACTGATCTGCTGTGTGTCACTGTAGATTAATTTTGCCTGTCCTGGAATTGATACGAATGAAATCAAACAATGCATACTATTTTGTGTCTGGCTTATTTTTCTTAGCATAATGTTTTTTGAGATGCATCTGTGTTACGTGGATAAGTTCCTTTCCATTACCAAACGGTATTCCATTTCATGGATTTAACAACATTTTTATATCCTTCCACTTAATGGTTAACATTTGGGATAGTATTTCCCAGATTGGGCTATTAGGAATAAAGCTGTCTGAAAATCACTCATAAATTTTTATGTAGATATATTTTCACTTCTTTTTAGTAAATATATAAGGGTATAATTATTGGGTCATAGTAAATGTATGTTTTACTTTATAAGAAATTGATGAATTGTTTGCCAAAGCAGTTACACCATTATGAATTCCCACCAGCAATATGAACCTGCATGGCCTTCTCCACATTCCTTCTTCGATGCACAGGAATGTGTCCTAACCGTCCCCAGCCCGACTTCATCCCAGGAGTTGGCAAAACTGAGTCTCAAACCCTGAACCCACATGTCTTGTCTTTCAACTGGGTGGAATTATAGTTCCAAGAGTTTGCTGCTTTTACTCCTGTTTCTTATTTTTATTATGTTTACCTCCTGTGAGCCTAGTTTTCTTACACTGTATCCTTGCCTGATTTAACACTTGAGTCTCTTAAAACATAAGTGTTTTGGGGGCCAGTGCTGTGGCATTGTGGGTTAAGCCGCTGCCTACAACACCAGTATCCCATACGGGTGCCAGTTCATGTCCCAGCTGCTCCATTTCTGATCCAGCTCCCTGCTAATGTGCCTGGGAAAGCAGTGGAAGATGGCCCAAGTCCTTGGGCTCCTGTACCCACATAGGAGATCTAGACAGAGCTCCTGGCTCATGGATTTGGCCTGGCAGAGCCGGGGCTGTTGCAGTCATTTTGTTTAACTCTTTGGGCTGATGTTACAGCACAGAGGGTTAAGCTGCCATCTATGACACTGGCATCCTATATGAGCGCTGGTTCAAGTCCTGGCTGTTCTACCTCTGATTCAGCTGCTTGCTAATAGACCTGGGAAAGCAGCAGAGTATGGCCCAAGTACTTGGACCCTTGCCAATCATATGGGAGACCCGGATGGATTTCCAATTCTTGGCTTCGTCCTGGCCCAGTCTCGGATCTTGGCTGTTGTAGCCATTTGGGGAGTGAACTAGTAAATGGATCTCTCTCTCTCTCTCTCTCTCTCTCTCTCTCGTTCCATCTCCCTCTCTTTTTCTCCTTCTCCCCCATCCTTTTTTCCCACTCCTCCCTCTCCCTCTCCCTCTCCCCACCTCTCCCTTTCTAACTCTGCCTTTCAAATACATAAATAAACCTTTAAAGGAAATTACTATTTCTTCTCCCTCAGTCTTAAGACATTATTAATGGAGACTCTTCCCATTGATCATGTGGAGCTCCAATCTGTGGGCCTTTAAGCAGCCTAAGAAAATTTTGTCCGTAATACAGCCTAATTGACAAGCCCACAAAACAGTCTTTTTCCCCTGAACTAAGAGGCTAGAGATTCCCTTAGCTGAACTGTATCCAAGGTTTGGGAAGGTTAATTCTGCTCTTGTGCTTGTGTATCAGATCCATAGAGATGACTCACTTGTTGTGAGCTTGAGCTTACCTTTTAGGTCCAGGTCAGTATGTGGTCTGCACATGTCCTTACACCCCAACCCCTATCTGTAGTCTCGGTATTGGGAATCTGTATTTTATGTATTCATACATAAAGTGCCTAGTTTAGTGTTATACAACCTCTGAGCACTCAATAAATATTAATTGAATTGAAATAATGGCATCCCTTATAAATATTCATAAGCAAATAAAACTAAATATATGGAGTATGGAGTACTCTTCTAGAAATATTTGAATTAAAATGATTAAAAACTGGAGTGGTGATTTCATTATGTGATGATATAGATATTACAGAAATTGTTCACTAGTTGTAGACATTGTACTGTGAGAAACATATATTTTAATACACATAATTTAATTAAAATATAGTCCTTTTACTATAGGCTGTGTCTTAGGAACTAAGACGAATTAACTGTCTACACGTATAGATGAAATCTGCTTTGCAGAAACTTTGGTGTTTGTGTGGCTAATAAGACTTATGAAGCACCTTTTAAACAAGCGGGCTGAGGCACAGGTGATTCTGGTGGAGCCTTAATCTGACCTTCTAATGGGGAAAGAGAGGATTCTTTTTAGTGCATAGCTGTTTTTTGGCTAGCATACTAGGATTGCTCGTCCTAGTTAGTTGACATACTTTATTTCTGAGTATATGGGATTCAGATCACTTTAGAAAGTGAGCATCAGTCTGTGTGTGCTTTCTAGTTGATTTAATCTAATCCAAAAATGAGAACAACCTGATAATTACTTACTTTTTTTTGTAGTTGATTATCTGTAAAGATGTGAGAGCACATCGTACCTGATGTTAAGAGGCGTGTTTCAGCTGCTCGGCTCACTAAAATATGTTTTTTAAGAAATAACATTCATGATAAAGCCCATCTTTGCAGCTGATTTTTTTTCTCTGTTAACTCCCCAAGCCATTCTGTTTTTCCTGCAGATCATGTTTCAGGCCTATGGAGACAAACAGGGACCACTGCATGGAATGCTAATCAATACTCCCTATGTTACCAAAGATCTTCTTCAATCAAAGAGATTCCAGGCACAATCCCTGGGGACAACATACATATATGATATCCCAGAGATGTTTCGGCAGGTAGGTGACGAATGGGACAGTGGGTGGGAGGGGTTCTGGCATGTCCTAGGAGGCAGCGTTTTCCAGAATTTCCATCAGATGCGATTTTGACTGGAATGGGCACTACCAAAGGGCAGGAAAATATCTTGACACAGTTCTCATTTCTGTTTCTTTTTGTGTTCGGTGACTGAGATGTTGGATGGCCCTTTATGGATTGACAGGAAGAATGGTGAAAATAGAAGTCTTTGTTGAGTAGAAGATAATGAACTACCACCACATGCGTGTTACAGTAGTTTACAACAACTTATATGAGGAGTTTTATATTTATATATACATATATGTGTGTGTGTGTGTATATGTAAAATTTCCCAAGTCTGTATTCAAGTTAGGGATATTAAAAAAGAGGTTTGAAAGTCTAGTTCTCATTTTCCTGTTGTCCTAGATCACCCAGGTTCCTAGCTGATAGCCAGGGTTAATATGGTAAGAATCAATATAGACAGCATAGACAAATGGATATAGAGTCCACAGCACACAGTTTAAAGTATAAGTTCTTTGGTGGGAGATTTATTATAGCCGAATAAAAACTAGCATGAGAAAATATGACATTATGAATCTCATCCTCTATATGAAAATAAATTCCTTTGATCTGTATGGTGAATCATCTCTATGCTACAGATTTTTCTTCCATCAATAGAAGGGAAGAAAAGTATATCACCAGCAGAAAATGCAACAGATAAAGAATAAGGTATCAAAAGAATACCAAATTTGTCCTTTAAAAAAATCTATGAATATAGGATTTTCCCAAGTCTTCTAGTCAATATTACCAGCATTACCACATTTGAATTTTAATAAAGTAACATGCGGCCTTGGCAAATAGTCTATCTGTGATTGCTCTGTTATTCACAAATACAAAGGATTACCTTTATGGAACCATTTGTTTAGAAGTTCTGTTTCCTGAAACATAGCTACCTTCTATCAGTATTTCCCCTGTATAGCATTGTTAGCCTAAAAGCTCAGTTCTATAAGTAAAAATCCCTTTCTATGTAATTCTTCCTATATGACAGACACAATGAAGGGTACGTACAGGTATATATGAGTCATTTGGGCTTCAAATGTTGCTTTAAGGCAAGCCAAGAAAGACCCCAGATCAGTTCCCACTTCATAACAAATTTGCTTGGCTTATTTTTAGGAGGTTGGTGATAGGAATCATAATGATTTTTAAATGTATAGGTGTGTCTGTTTTCTCAAATTTGAGCCAAATTGATCTGCACACTTACAAATAGTCATATGTGTGTAGTAGTCTAACTCCTGGGTGTGGGCCTGTAGAACTATGAAAAATACTACAGTGAAGCTTCTTACCTGAACCTCTCTAAAAAATTTTATTCTAGCTTTTCTGGATTTTCTTTGTTAGTTGAGTATCACGATACTCTTCTATTGCTAAGTTTCTCTAGGGTTTTTTTTTTTTCCTTTGTAAGGAGAATATGCTTTCTAGTTTTAAATGTTAATATCCTTGAGATAGTATTGGGTCTTTTGTGTCTTTTGTTAGTGTTCCAGTAGTGATTCAAAGTTGCTTAATAACTTAAGTTGGAATGACTTTTTTGGAAAAGTGCCTGACTTTGGTATAAAAAAATGCTAAATCAAAAAGTTACAGTCCTGGGCAGGTATTAGGCTCAGCACTCAACATGCTACTTGGGACGTCTACATGCTATACCAGAGTGCCTGGGATCAAGTCCCAGGTCCTCCAATTTGTGATCCAGCTTCTAGGTAATACATACCCTGGAAAGCAGCAGGTGATGGCTCAAGTACTTGGGTCCCTGCCACCCACATGGGAGAACTGGATTAAGATCCTGGTTCTTGGCTTTAGCCTGGCCTAGCCCCAGCTGTTGAGGGCATTTGGGGATGAACCAGTTTGTTTGTCTTTCAAACAAATAAAAATAATTATTTTTAAAAGCAAAACAAGATTGAACCTTAGTAATAATTTTTATTATATCAAAATGTTAATTGTCACTGATTAAACTTCTGTCCTCCACTAGTCCTTGATCAAACTCTGGGAGTCTATGTCCACGCAAGCATTCCTTCCTTCACCCCCTCTGCCTTCGGACATGTTGACGTATACGGAGCTGGTGTTGGATGATCAAGGTCAGCTGGTCCACATGAACAGGCTTCCAGGAGGAAATGAGGCAAGTAGTTGAAACCCTTCTCCCATTTTTAACTCTTCTTATCTACCCAGCTTCTGTGGGGATGACTGTTGAATAGTATTATTAAGATCCAAGCAGCACAGGCAGCATTATAGCTTTGCTTGTAGAGTTCTTTAGAGAGAGAACATTGACTGAATATCAAGGAATTATTGTTAATTTTTTTTTTTTTCAGGCAGAGTGGACAGTGAGAGAGAGAGAGACAGAGAGAAAGGTCTTCCTTTTGCCGTTGGTTCACCCTCCAATGGCCGCCGCGGACGGCGCGCTGTGGCCGGCGCACCGCGCTCGTCCGATCGCTCGTCCGATGGCAGGAGCCAGGAGCCAGGTGCTTTTCCTGGTCTCCCATGTGGGTGCAGGGCCCAAGCACCTGGGCCATCCTCCACTGCACTCCTGGGCCACAGCAGAGGGCTGGCCTGGAAGAGGGGCAACCGGGACAGAATCCGGCGCCCCGACCGGGACTAGAACCCGGTGTGCCGGCGCTGCAAGGCGGAGGATTAGCCTGTTGAGCCACGGCGCCGGCCAAAGTTTCCTATTTTTTTTTTTTTTTTTTACAGGCAGAGTGGACAGTGAGAGAGAGAGACAGAGAGAAAGGTCTTCCTTTTTGCCGTTGGTTCACCCTCCAATGGCCGCCGTGGTCGGCGCACCGCGCTCGTCCGATGGCAGGAGCCAGGAGCCAGGTGCTTTTCCTGGTCTCCCCATGGGGTGCAGGGCCCAAGCACCTGGGCCATCCTCCACTGCACTCCTGGGCCACAGCAGAGGGCTGGCCTGGAAGAGGGGCAACCAGGACAGAATCCGGTGCCCCGACCGGGGACTAGAACCCGGTGTGCCGGCGCCGCAAGGCGGAGGATTAGCCTGTTGAGCCACGGCGCCGGCCTTGTTAATTTTTTAGGTGTGGTAATAGTATTACAATTTTGCTTTTTTTTTTTTTTTAAAAGTATTATGTTCTATTAGATGTACATACTAAAATATTTACAGAAGAAATCTGATGTCTAGGATTTGCTGTTAAAAAAACAAGAGGTGAGGATGAGATTGGTCATGTGTTGATCAGTGAAGCTAGGTGACAGGTACAGGAGAATAGATTGTTTTCTGTATTTTTTTTATATGTTTGAAATTTTGAAATGTTTATCATAAAAACATTTAAAATATTGTTTTCTCTAATGTTTTTCCTTATTTACACACTAATGTACTTTTTTAGTATCTTTTTCATGCTTTGTTCATTTGATTTTGTACTACTCTAAGATGATAAATGTATTCTTCTTAAAGGGACTCAAGCAGAACCAAGAATTTAAACATAAGAGAACCCATTTCTTGGCAATTATACAAGAATGCATTGTCTAGCCTTGGAATCTTTTCTCATGTAGTGACTTACGAATAATGATGTAAGTCATGTTGTGCCCTACATCCTTATGTACCCTCCTGTGTGTATTGAGATTCTTCCTAATTTTTACTGTGCATCTAATATGTTTTTAATAGTGTTAACAGTAACAACCCTAAAAAGAGAGGTATTTTTAGTTCACCCTTAGCTATAATCCCTGGACAAATTTCACTCCTTAGAAGGAGAACTCTTTACCTGGGTGGTCACCTCAAACAGTTAGATCTTCAGTATTTGTCTATTTTATTCAGTATCTTTTTCAAAAAATGTTGCTGTGTATACAAGGTGGATAGCTGTTTCAGTAAGACATCAGCGGCTGCCAAGAGTACATGATTTAGTATTAACATAGATGCAGGCGGTGGACCAGCTGGACTTGCAGGAGTTGTTCTAATCTAGAGCCTCAACAAATATCAAAGGCAAGAGGATGGGGAAGGGGAGTTCCTAGAATTTTGACAAGAATAGATATGTACTTGTCAGCATGCAGAGTTGAGGCACAGGTGTGTGTGTGCTACTGTTTGTAGCCTCTGCTTAGTGAGCCCATCAGCACCAAAGAAAAGCTTCATTGTGTTAGACTTAAATTCTGATTCATTGAACAGTGTAGTCTTCAGGAATGGAAAGCACCCTTGTGAACATGGGGCTGAGAATAAAACGGTTTTAACTAATGTAATTAAAGCACAAAATGAGATTTTTGGCCACGTGAAAGCTAGCTGCAGTGCTGTGTGAAACCTCTTGCCATGATCTTTCTCTCCTGCTTTCTCTCTGCTCTCATTCTGTTTGAGCGAATGGAGACTAGGGGAATAGTGAAGTCCCAGAGGGACAGAGCTCTGTTCTTGCTGAAATTACAAGCACAGAGCTGCCTGGGCATGAACATGTAGTGTTTACTCTGCCAGTATGAATACAAATAGTCTTATTATACAGGACTCTGTACCCAAAGACCACACACACACACACACACACACATACACACAAAAGAATAAAAAAATTAAAGGTTTTTTTTAACCCTTTTGAGACCTCACAAACCTTGGTGGAAAAGGAATATCTGAAACAGTTGCATAGGAATATCTGAAACAGTAGCCATGAGTAGTCAGTCTAGTACAGCGACTACATGTTTTCCTTTGCCCAGTGTTTTAACAGCTTTGAAGCCAGACAGCTAATACCATTTGTCAAAATGATTTTTGCTTTTTCCTAGTTCATTTTCTTTCTCTTCTACCCATTTCCCTCCTCAGTTGCTTATTTTCTTTGTTCTCTTTTCTTTCTCTTGAAATGATTGACTAGGATTGAGGCTGAGTGCTGGCTCGCTCTTTCTGAGCCTTTGAGCTCAGGAAAAGTGAGGCTGATGTTCTTTTGTGAGCAGTTAGTGACTAATGCCCAGGATGGCTGAGGTAGTCAGTCAGTGGCCTTAGCTTGATTATAGGGCTCTGCACGACAGGAATGAGGTGCGGGTATTAGTATCAAACTCTGCTACCGATAGCTTGAACGTACAATGGAGCATGTCCGCTGAGAGACTGCCCAATCTAAGGATGGAGTTTGAGCAGTCGGAACTCTGAGGGACAGCTGTGCCGAAGGAATGACGAGGTGTCAGCAGGATGTATTTCCTCACGCTGAGCCCACTTTTATCAGTGCACGTTGACTTTCAGCTATCGCAGTTTAATTTTCTTTGGCCAAAGAGACAAGTTTGTCATGAGCCTGGCACTCTACATATTACCCCAAGAATGATGTGAGGGGAATGAGAAGAGCTCATGCTGATGAGATTGGGAGCAAATCGGTCCTGTCCCAAAGAGAATGGGCATGTGAACAGAGCCTTGAGAAATAGTTTTATTAAAAAAGGAATAAAAAATTGACCTGCTAATGTTCTGAGAGTCAAGGCTCCATGTAAATGCATTGATGCTACATAGACATTAAATCATCATAATGTGGTGTTCTCCAAAGGTGACGGCTCTACCAGGTCATCATCGTGGGTGCTATTGCATTACCTTGAAGGATTGGAAGTCCTGGGTTTAAAAGCTAGTACATGGGTGTAAGGAATGAGGGTAAAACAGAGATTCCTGCAGAGTTTTCCCATGAATTGAGATGCTTTTCTGTGAAGTCCAGGGCAGAAAACCTGCATTTATCAGACCCAAGACTGTATGTGACCAGTCTTTCTTATTTTCTTTTCTTCCAGGACAGTAAATAGGTAAAATGGTGATGGGACCAGGACTTGGTCTAATTCAGTTCCGTTTAGTTGTAGGTAACTTGTTTGCCATTTGAGGAAGAATATTGGCTGTTTCAGCAGAGATGTGACCTGCATTTTGAACACTTGTGCCCGTGTTGAAAAATAGAAGAAAGAGAGCTTTTCTGATGTGGTGTTAGCTGTTTTCTCCTTTCTATTTTCCCGCCTGTCCCTTCCACATAAAGAAAGATGTAACTAAAGGAATGCCACCTAATACATGATGAAAGGTATAGGAGAACACATTTTTCTCATTGTCAGATTTGAATGGCATTGCATTTAGTATGAATTTAGAGTAGGAATAAAAAAGATGTAGCCCAAATCTGTGAACTCTGTTACTGGCAAATAGCTCCGAAGATGAGTTACCCAGGATTTTTCTTAATAGTGTCAGGTAAAGATGAAAATTGAGGAAAATGTGATTGCAACATAGACTCAACTGATTTCATTTCCAGCTGCTGTGATGCTGCAGTGATGAGCACTGTATGTAAATACGCAGCTAGATGAATGTGCGCTACTGATGCGGCTGGCCAACTGGTCTGCTCTACCACCTCTCAATTTCGGAGGAATTGTTTTCATTTTCCTGCCAGTTTGCTAACCTGTTTTGATCATTTGGTGGAAGCTGTAATTGCAGGTGGGAACATTTGGAGTAACAGTTCGCAATCTGTGCAGCTGCTTTTCGCACTGAATCCTGTTATCAAAAAGCTCAGGCTAAGATCAAGCCAAGGGCTGTCTCGGGCTTGACAGAGAACTGCTCAGCTCTGCCTGATACGGTGAAGAAAGCACTGGCCTTCTGAGACTACGTTTGTGTTTGTTCTGAAATAAGTGATTAGCATGTTTTTTTATATCTGTTTAAAAGCTCTGTAAACTAGAACAGGAATCTACATTGGGCAGTGATGAAAGATATGATACAGGGACAACTTTTTAAAAAAATTTTTTTTCGATACAGGGACAACTGTTACAGTCATTTGCGTGCTGGAAGACATGCAGGCCTCACTTCTTTACACTTCTGAACATGGGCTTTTCCTATTCCCTCGCACACTCCTGTCAGTGACAGACTAAGATGAGAGGACTTGTAAAGAGAATCAGGATGTGAGCCTAGAATGGGCCTGGCAATCAGAGACTTGAATTCTTGCATTGCATAAAAATTTGTGCCTTGAAATCTTTTTGGTAGAAGATAGATTCCATGTTGAAAGCAACTGGGTGGTCACCTTCACCCGTGTCTTCAAACACAAGAGTTGTTGTAGTAGCTCCAAGGCTTCATTTTTTCAGATGGGCACTAGGTGTCAGGGTTTTTCCTTCGCAACAGCTTGGCAGTCAGTCAAGCCTCTTGAATTGCAGTTTGGTGAGAAAATCCACTGGCATCCTTTTTTACAGTTGGTATGGAAGGCTTTACCTTGTGTTCCTGTAATGTGCAATTGCAGTTCTAACTCTGACTGGAGATCTGTTGAAGCTTCCCTTTAGGAAGAGGGTGCTCAAAGAGGAAATAAAGTGATGCAAATTAAAGTTTGAAGACTATCTCCCTTCATGACTGGCATCTTGGTCTCAGGCCTGCTCTATGTTCTCAGGGGTGACAGGAGTGTGGATCACAGGGACTAGGAGCTGCTTAGTCCCTCCATTACTCATATTATTATTTAATTATTGGCAACCTAGTACCACTAAGGCATAGCACCCCTTTTTTTATTATTTATTTTCTTGATGATTTATGTATTTATTTGAAAGGGTTACAGAGGTGTAAGAAGAGAGACAGAGAGAAATCTTTCAACCAATGGTTCATTTCCCAGATGGCCACAATGGCCAGACTGGGCCAAGCCAAAACCAGCAGCCAGGAGCTTCACACAGGGGTCTCCCAGTTGGGTGCAGAAGCCCAAGCATTTGGGCCATCCTCTGCTGTTTTTCCCAGGTGCATCAGTGAGGAGCTGAATTGAAAAGTGGAGCAACCAGGACACTAACTGGCACCCATATGGAATGCTGATATCACAGTCGGTGGCTTTATCCACTCACCACAGTGCTGGCCTCGGCATAACATCTCTTTAATTATTTCATTATAAAAACATTTCAGGCATTCAGAAAAATCTTGAGTGATATGGCAAATATGCCTGCACCTCCCGACTGGTGTATATAAATCTAAACATATTTATTCCTTGTTTATATGTTGCTATAATTCTTTGATATTTCTAATTTGAGTATCAAACCAAAAAAAAAAAAAAACCACTTTAGGAGTTGTGTGAGGAAAAGAAGTTGATAAGCTTATATAAACCTGAAAGATTAGGAGAAATTAATTAATATATTCATTCTGACAGTTCTTAGGCTGGACCTCTTGTTTAGAAAAACCACCATAACGCTCTGTCTTAATTCATGTGGTTACCATTTGCCATACTCTCAGAGGAGTCACTTGGGTTCTCATGCTCTTAGATTCTCGAGGAATCTACTGTACTCCCAGATTCTTCCTGGAGAGATGGAAAGACTGGAGGTTTTCTTACAAACACAGGATGCAGATATTGTAGTTTGACATTAGGTTTTTGTACTGTGTTGTACTCAGTTTAACCTCAAAATAACTCTAAGAATGTATAACTCATTTGGATGTGCTTCTGTTTCATTTTTCTGAAATCAGTTTACCTTTTCAAGCCGGGTATGGAAATTGAATCAGTATCAGTCTTTTAGATGTGTGTTGTAAGAGCATATTCTCCATGTAGCATGCTAAAGGTTAGTTCTGAAGTAGAACTAAAAAACATGAGTCTGAAAAACAGGACCATGGTCTGTGTACTGATCGTGCAGTGTCTAGCAAAGGATGACTTGGCCCTCGTCTGTCTGCTAGCTACCAACCTAGCCCTGAAAATGGGAGAGTGTCTTGAGAGCCGCACTGGAGAAGGCTCACATGCCGCTCGTTAAACATAAACATTCATAATTTTCATTTGTATTATTTTTCATCAAGGGCTTTGAAAAACCAGTTTTAAGTCCTTTCAAACCTAGTAGGGAGGATGCATTATGGAATATGTGGCAAAATACTTTCATTTAAAATTATTATATATTTGGCTACAAGTCTCTGTCTAAAATGATCTTCCAATCCAAAGTTGGATCCCTCATTAGAAAAACATTGAGGCTTATTTTGAAAAATAAATCTCCCTACCATGGAACGACTTTAAATGAGTTTGGAACACCGTTCTTTTGGGGTTCATATACTTAGAATTCTTTCTGAATGACTGTTATTTTGAATCACTGGTTTCTCATTAGGTTGATTAGTTGGTTTTGACTCATTTCATTGCTATCAAACCAAGACTCAATTTTTAACACCCTAGTGGCTACACTGGCCCACTGAAGCAGCACTTCTGGAGGGCTCCTCAGTTCCTCTTGAAAGTTAGATCCTAGAAATTGCCTTGAGAGAGAGAGAGAGAGAGAAATGTACTTGCCAGTACTTTGTGTACATGTCTTACATTCTGAGATTTTCCTGGAAAAGGATGTGATGCAATATCCTATGTCAACACGCTTGCCAGATCCCACTAGAGGCAATAAAGAACATCAGGACAGCAACAGGTGATGCAAGAGGAGGCGGTGCAGCGGAGCACCAGAGGTCAGCATTCATTCACGTGGTTAAAGGGCAAGGATTCTAGAACTGTAGGAGGCCGACTTGGCTGCTTTCCTGTGTCAACCAAGTAATCCTGTGCCATTTCTCAAATACCATTGGCTTGTTTGTATTCCATTGCATGTTTCTTTAAAAAAAAAAAAAGTATGCTTAAATTGTTTTGCATAAATGTGTAGAAGTTCTATGGTTTCATGCATAGATTTATTTTTTAAAGATTTATTCATTTATTTGAAGGGCAGGGTGACAGAGAAGGGGAGAGAGATCTTCCATCCATTGGTTTACTCCCCCACGTATCTGCAACAACCAGGGTGTGGAACTTCATCCCAGTCTCCCACAGTGGGCAGTGAGGGCCTAAGTACTTGGGCCATCCTCCACTGCCTTCCTAGGTGCATTAGCGGGTAGCTGGAATAGAAACAGAAGCCAGGACTCAAATTAACACTCAGATGTAGGATGCTGGCAGCACTGTTTACCCTGCTGGGCCACAACACCACCCCCAGTTTCCTGTATGTAAATACAACAGGATAAATTATTCCCCAATTCAAAAATTTTTTTTTTATTTGACAGAGTTAGACAGTGAAAGAGAGAGAGACGGAGAGAAAGTCTTCCTTCTGTTGGTTCACCCCCCAAATGGCCGCTACAGCCGAAACCAGGAGCCAGGTGCTTCCTTCTGGACTCCCATGTGGGAGCAGGGGCCCAAGCACTTGGGCCATCCTCCACTGCCCTCCTGGGCCATAGCAGAGAGCTGGCCTGGAAGAGGAGCAACCAGGACTAGAACCCGGCGCCCATATGGGATGCTGGTGCCACATGTGGAGGATAACCAAGTGAGCCATGGCGCCGGCCCCTCCCCAATTCAAAATTACTATTTCTAATCTTTGGTAACATTTTCAAAGAATTACCGCTGGGGTGAAATTTTTTGCTCTAAAAGTAGTATCCTTCTTCCCTTTAATTGCTTTTTAGAGGGGTTAGGGTAACTTTATTCAGCCATTTTTGAATTCTCCAGGCACGAAAATAAAGTTTTTCAGTTATTAAGAAAAATAATTTTCAGCTCTTTTATGTGCTCATACAACACGGAGCATCGGAACATGGTATCTGGCAGATAGACGATACAACATATGGAAAGGCATTGGCATTTTTTCAGCATGGTTTTTCCAGCAGATACAAACTAAGTAGAATATTGCATGTTGTCTTATGGCTTAAAAATACATATTTTTAAGACCTCTACAGTATTTTCTAATATCATATATTTATTAAGGGATTTAAAACTATCTAATTTTAAAGGTAGAGTTAATATTCCATAGATTCCAAGAAAGAAAAGGAGACAAAAGGTAACATTTAACATTTTGTTTGATAGCTGAAAAGGAAGTCAAGTTCAGATTCTTTCTCTCCCTGTCTTAGATTCCTCATCATTATGATGCAGATGATCCCCAAGTGTATTTCAGCTCTAACAGTGTAGGATTCTTTGTGTTGCTGCTCCTGGGCCTTGCAGGGTAGGGTGGTCATCTCCTGGCTTTAGCAGAATTTGAACAATAGCTTCTAGAAGCTGTGCCTCCAAAAGCTCTAGTTTTAGACTCTTAGCATGGGAAGTAAAAAAGCTTCCCTGTCACAGCCACAGTCTAACCTGTATTTAAGTCTGTGTAGAAAGATTTGGTTAGAGCTCAACTCTGGAAGTGTGGAGGTAGAAGAAAGGCAACTGTGGGGAAGAGGCTCCCTTTCTGCTTCTCACAGCACAGCTAGAGTTGACAGATGCTTCTCGACACCCTTCAAAAACCGAATCCTGTCATATTTTGCCCCTTTGCTTTCCCTTCTGATTGCCGTGTTGAGCTTAACATTGTTTTTATTTTGTGGTAACAACAGCAGCGTTGGAAAGTGCCTGTGTGTGCTTGCACATTCTGTTCACACTGATAGTACAATTAATGTTGATGTCAATTTTGGTGTTAATTTTGGGTCATGATTAGTGTTGACACTTTGTGTCAGGCTGATGGCATTTATAGGCACCACTAGAATAAATGTTAATATTATCATGTTTTTAGTATCTGTTATAGTAACATTAAACCAAGCTCCTCCCAGGAGAAAAAAATACATACATGGGTAGATGGATAACGCCTCTCCGTATCGCTGGTGTTACTCAGCGAGAAAATGACATCTCAGGGCAGAATCCTAATCACTGTTTGCAGCATCAGAAATAATGATCACCTCTGATCAGAGGTTGTGAATAATTCATTCGGTTTGATTTTCACGTCTTGTCCAGTGATACTTTTCAAACCAAATGTGTTTCTACAGGAAAATAATGGTCCCACTTCTTATGGAAATACCATAGCACAAATCATTTTACCCACATAAAAACAGTTAAATAAGACTGTTCTCTTCTGCTTGCTTTCCCCACCCCTTCCCCTCCTCCTTCACTTGAGCATGTGTATTCTAGGATCAGAAAATAGCCAAAGAAATATTTTCTTCCTCAGAACTTGGCATAAGGAAAGCACATATTCATTTCTGCTTATCCTTAGCTGATTATTCACAGTAGCTCTTTTGATCCTCTACCCTTGTCCACTTTAATTAGTTCAGGTTGAGCCCTAAACCTAAGAAACCTGCTCATTGGAATGTTCTGTTATAAAAACAGTTATCTGAAGTTAAATGTTTTAAAACTTGTTTGTGGCTGTGTTACTGGTGACATAGTTTGGAATGAATGCCTAGGACCACTTGGACAGCAGGTGCCTGAGGGAGGCGGTGCACTGGCACCGAAGAGGACGCTGGCACTCCCTTTGCTAGGAGCAGAGCCTGAAACCCCTGACTCTCACAGGCAGGCTACAGGTTGCCCTTTTGTTGCTCTCTTAGCCCTTGAGTCCTCCCCTGGCCCTTAAGTCCCTGAGTGTCATCTTCAGAAGAGAGGGGAAGAGAAACCAGAAGAAAGGGGATTGGGGACGCAGTTTCCAGTGGTGGTTATTCTTCAGGTAAGACACAAGGCAGCCTGGGCTTAGGTGAAATCAGTGAACGTCACACTCCTAATCACATTGTCACACTTGTGTATACTTTTGTAATGACTGTAGAATTTTCAATATGAAATCTCCACTGTGTATATACCAGAGATAGACCCATCTATATAAAGTAATTTGACTGAAACGCTTAGTGTCCTAATTAAATTGGGGGGGGGGGGGCAATAATATGATGGTCTTCTGAAGTAATGGCCCAATCCTCTGAGACAAAGCTATTCTTAGAATATTTTGAACCATTTCTCCTGAATGTTGTGACCCTTTTTTTCCTTTCTAAATCTAACAAGGGCAGGAGGAAGCGTTTTTCAACCCAGTTTTGATCATGAGACAGAAAGTATTTTGCATTCAGAAGCCATTTCCAGTATCAAATTCAATTTTGTCAAGTGATTAGTCGAGTTTGGTAGAGAATAATTTAAAAACACAGAGCTGGGGATGGCTCGGGTGCTTCCACACTCGAGGATGGCAGTTGCTGTTCTCAAGTCGCAGGCGCCCTTTCAGTGACGGCGCATCACGACTGGATTATTGCGTTACATGTCTCTGCAGCTGTTACAGACCCGCAGCTGTTGACACCATGTGTTCCTACCCAGGACTGCGGGAAGACAGAGAGGAGCAGGCGAATTGGTACCCTGCCTGCCTATCAGGGTGAACGTCCTTTTATGTACATGTGTTTGTAAAGCTCTTTAGCCCCCTTCAAGATGAAAGGCTCTGTATAAATATAAGCTTTCGATTTTAGTACATGTTTGTAATACATGTGGTATAGTCCTAAATATGTATTTAGCTGATAGGCACTGTTCTTGTCTATTGTACAAATATTGACTTTAAAAGTATAAATATGTATTTAATCATCAGACCAGAAAAATACTGAAGCAGTTACTTCTCAGGTAGAGATATTAATATTGTATAAACCTATATATACATGTGTTTACCTTCTACCGCGTCACTGTAGAACGTTTATTTATAAAAAATGAAATGTTAGCCCCAGCCAACGAAGATATTCTTAATGTTCTCCTTTTGAGGTGACTCTTGATTTTTACTCTTTGTATGTTTATATCTCTCTTTGCAATTTTATATAAATGCAATCTGTTGTTTGATAGCTAAGATCTAGAACCAGGTCCTTTAAAATATGGGAAATCCATTAAACTGGTGAGAATTTTATCCCCCTTAAAGAAACTTAAAATTTTTTATTGGGGCTGGCATTCTGGTGTAGCAAGTTAAGTAACTGTGTATGTTGGTCGCCAGCATCTCATGTGGGCTCTGGTTTGAGTCCCAGCTGCTCCACTTCTGATCCAACTCCCTGCTAATGTGCCTGAGAAAACAGCAGATAACCCAAGTCCTTGGGCCCATGCATCCACATGGGAGACCTAGAAGAAGATCCTCCTAGCTTCATCCTGGCCCAGCCCTGGCTGTTGAGGCCAATTGTGAAGTGAACCAGTAGATGGAAGATCTGTCTTTCTCGCTCTCTCTCTCCTCTCTCTCTTTCTCTCTTTCTCTAACTCTGCCTTTCAAATAAATAAATAAATCTTAAAAAAAAAAATTAGGAAGCAGGGGGACTGCACCCAATCCCTTCATCCTAATACTTATCACTGCATTTGCTGTGCTTCTCCCTACCCATGTCCCTCAACCAGTGTATGTTGAGAGACAAAGCTGTAACACATGCTGTGCACTTGCTCCCTGCCAGGTACAATTCCAAGACTTAACATGTATTTAATCCTCATATCAAACATATACAGTAGGTTGTTGTTAGCCTATCTTACTAATGAAGAAACTAAGGTACAAGGAAGTTAGTAATTTAGCCAAGGTTCTGTGGCTGGAAAACTGACTAACCCTCTGTTTTGTCAATTTCAGATTCAGGATAGTAGAATCTGATCCTGAGTCCATGCCTTTCACCACCACCCATTTGCGTCTTACAGAGTCACTGTAGTATGCATGTAGTCTTCCATCTTCCTTTTTCTTTTTTTTTTTTTTTAAGATTTATTTATTTATTTGAAAGTCAGAGTTACACAGAGAGAGAAGAGGTAGAGACAGAGAGAGAGAGGTCTTCCATCTGACGGTTCTCTCCCCAAATGGCCACAACAGCCAGAGCTGTGCTGATCTGAAGCCAGGAGCCTCTTCCAGGTCTCCCACATGGGAACAGGGGCCCAAGGATCTGGGCCATCTTCTACTGCTTTCCCAGGCCATAGCAGAGAGCTGGACAGCAAGTGGAGCAGCCAGGTTTCGAAACGGCGCCCATATGGGATGCCGGTGCTTCAGGCCAGGGCATTAACCCACAGCTCCACAGCACCGGCCCCGTGCATTAATTTTTATACTTATTTTAGAGTTGTTTTAGGTTTTCAGATAAGTTACAAAGAGAGTGAATTTCCATATACTGTTCACCCAGCCTCCATTAACTAAAATCTTAAATAGCCATAGTATAATTAAGCTACATACTTAAAAAAAAAATTCACCCGTTTTTCTACTAATACACTTCCCCTGGTCTATGGTCCAGTCTAGTCCAGTATACTACATTGCATTTCGGGGCCAATGACGTCAGTGTTTATGCTATAATTGATGTTTGTCTTCTATTTTATGTTCAGTTAAAGGCAGTGATACTGGTCTAGAACATATTTCCCTAATCTCACTAAAAGAACAATGGCATTTATTTTTGTATAAACCTTTAAAAAAATAAATAAGAAATTTAGGAGAGGCATTTGGCCTAGAAGTTAAGGCTGGCAATTAGGACTCATGTCCCACTTCAGAGTACCTGGGTTCAGAGCCCATCTGTGGCTTCTGATTCCAGCTTCCTGCTAATGCAGACCCTGGGAGGCAGTGGTGATGGCTCAGATAGATGCGTTCCAGCCACCCATGTGGGCAACCTAGATTCTGTTCCTGTTTCCTGGCTTTGGCCCCCACCTGTTGCAGATATTTGGGGAGTCAACCAATGGGTTTACAACACATACTCTCTCTGTCTCACTGCCTCTCAAATAAATAATGAGTGAAAGTTCATACTATGTGTAAGGACAAGTTACTTAGTGGTTCTGTGCCGCAGTTTCTTCATGATGATGATACCAGTTACCTTGGAGTTAATAATAATGAGAGTTAATATCTGAGAGCTTTTATTGGCCTGACTCTGTGCTCCTCACAGCCATCTCTGCAGGAAGGCGCTGTTATCCTCATTTTGTGACTGGAAAAGTGAAGCTTTAAGAAGTTGAGTGACCTGTCCAAGGTTACACAGTTTAAAACTGAGATTTGAACGAAGACAGCTGGAGTCTCCAGCGTCAGCTCTTCACCCCTGTAAATGGTTATCTACTTTTAGTGCAGTAGAATCAGATGAATTCTGTACATAAGGGTCTTAGTAAACTGGAACAGGGGTGTGAATTTACGGTGAGGAAGCTTTACTGAGAAAATGGAATCCGAATGAAATTCTTAGAATAACTAAGATTTGGACAGGTTAAGAGGGAATGTCCAGCTTTCAATAATGAAAGTCACATAATTTCTGCTCCCAGCAGTATGTTGATCAAGCTCTTGGATTGTGTTTTCTTAGTATTGCAGGTGAAGACATTGAAGTGTAATAAAATTATTTTCCCAAGTTCACACAGCTAATTAGTGATAGAGCCTGATTTTGGATCTAAGTGTGTTTGATTCCATAGCCTATGTTCATCATCATATGCCTTATCATTTGATAAGCAGTGAAATCCACATTTTAATATAAGTGGAGCAACAAATACTTTTTAGATGTTTATCTGTTTCTCTAAGTTAAAACTGAGGCTCTCTAAGTAAGAAGTCGTGCTGTACTAACACTGAGCTAACCCTCTCCATGCTGTAATGATACTTTTTAAGGTGGGAGGGGAGGCGGTCGATGAGGAACACACTTTGGAAAGACATTGATAAAGAATAGTGTGTTCTTGGTGCTGCTGTGTTGACACCTAATTAGAAGTCAATATTGCAAGCATAATGACCTGGCCAATTGCTGAACTGCCTGCCCAAGTGACACTGTTAGAGTCCCCAGATAATAACGAAAGATAAGAGGAGTATTTGCCTGCCCAGTGCCACAGTCAGTGTTTACATTAGCACGCAAATGCTGAAGTAGATTCTTCAGGCTTTCTATCTATGCAGCTTCTGGCCTGTATAGCTAAGGTTAATGTGTCGTAAAATTTGGTGTAAACCCCAATTTTCCTGATTACAAATGCATTTACAAGAAAGAAGACAGAAAATAGTTTTTCCTTCTTGGGGGAGGGTGGATGTGAGAAGCAGAGAAAATACTCTTCCCCACATAGGTGTGCTATTAACCAGCTTCTTAAAAAACACAGACAGAATTATCTGGGTGCTTGGGGTTTCTCTGTGCTCTTTTTTGAATGAGCTGTTTCTCCTCCTTTTCTCTCTCTAATAAGCAGATACAGTAATGCCTTATCTCAGAAAGTGAATGGATTTTTTCCATGTATACTATATCCATTTTGATTTCTATTTGGCCAATGATATGATATATTAAATAGCTTATATTTATCTGTGGGTGTTTCATATGTATGTGTCTTAATGCTGAGAATCACAAATAGCTGTGTGGAAAGCTTCAACCAGCCTGATTATAGTGGATGTGCAATTGGATTGAGGAATGTGTACTCAGAGCTTATGATCACTGGCCCGGTTGAGTCTGGGTGATGCATATGGCTTTCCAGGGATGCTGCTATTTACATCTGTTAATGGCCCTTCTTGATGGCCAGCTCCCCAATGAGGTGATACGCAGCAGCCTGGGGATGAGGGACCAAGGCAGCAGATGTGGCTGGGCCCCATTAGGCAGGACCAGGAGTGCGCGCCTGGTAGACTGTGTTTGGGGGCGAGTGGTGGCAGTGGGGAAGGGAGCGAGAGACAGAAAGAAAGAGAGGAGGGGGAAAAAGGAAGATGTTACTCAGGTATAGGAGAAATAGGCAGATATGGAGAACTGCGGCTGTACCTGGGCTGTGCGTGAATAGAAAAGGAATGGAACCTGCAAATGAGCAAGTGGAAGGACTGACTAGTTCTCCCATGGAAGGGGATTAAACGAGGACAAGGCTGCGAGGATTGGGGAAGAGACATGTCACCTCTGCCTTCTCAGTCAATATCTGTTATTTGTGTGGCTAGTCAACTGCTCCTGAACAGAGGCAGAGATTTACATACATCATGGCGCAGCAGCAGATTA
This sequence comes from Sylvilagus floridanus, assembly GCA_949820135.1. Classification (NCBI taxonomy): domain Eukaryota; kingdom Metazoa; phylum Chordata; class Mammalia; order Lagomorpha; family Leporidae; genus Sylvilagus; species Sylvilagus floridanus. The sequence goes on along the minus strand of OX463237.1, from coordinate 36,874,644 downwards.
GCTCCTCACATCCTTGGGTTTTCTGGTGCTGGGAGGGAGCAGCAAGAGTTGCTTACGAGGTTGCAATGCGGAACGCTAGTAAATTCTTGCAGAAATGGAAGATACCTGAAGCAATCCAGTAAAGAATATTTCAATTACTCCTATCAAATGCTGGAGGACAGTAAAAGGACTATGGATCACACACAAAAAAATTGTACGGTTGCCTCTTTATGTTTTGAAGGTTTCTCAGAATGAATCTCCCCAGAGATGGGAAAAATGGCTTAGTATGTAAGGCAGAAAAACAAGAATTCAGGATGTAATCACCAGTGCCATGGCATTCTTCCCTATATACCTTGAGCGCATTTAGATTTTGAGTTTTCCATCTTCTTTGAGCTGGCCCAAAGAAGGACTTGAGATGGCTTTGGAATGCATGGTGAACCGGATATTCCCAGCATCATCTGGAGTCCTAGTAGAACATATTTTCTGGTTTCTCACAGGGGGCTTGGCTCTTTGCCAGTGCATCTCTCTTTGTGAAAGCTGTGTCTCGGTGTAGTCTCCTCCCTTCAGGGAACTTGGAAAAAAGTTGACCATGGAAGAAGCTTGCATTCATTTGTTTGTTTATGCCTTTGCAGATTGGCATGGTAGCTTGGAAAATGACCCTTAAAAGTCCTGAATATCCAGAAGGCCGAGATATCATTGTTATTGGCAACGACATCACATACCGAATTGGGTCCTTTGGGCCCCAGGAAGATCTGCTGTTTCTCAGAGCTTCTGAACTTGCCAGGGCAGAGGGGATTCCACGCATCTTTGTAGCAGCCAACAGTGGTGCAAGAATTGGACTGGCGGAAGAAATTCGTCATATGTTCCATGTGGCCTGGGTAGATCCTGACGATCCTTACAAGGTACAGAACAAGGAAAGTTAGAATATCAAGATACTATACAGCTATGTATTTGGTGTGTACATGTATATAGAGGAGGGGAAAGGCAGAGTTCTAAGTTAAAAGTCAGCACTGGGGCCAGTGCTGTGGTGCAGTGGGTTAAAGCCCTGGCCTGAAGCACCAGTATCCCATATGGGCACCAGTTCTAGTCCCAGCTGCTCCTCTTCCCATCCAGTTCTCTGGTATGGCCTGGGAAAGCAGTAGAGGATGGCTCAAGACCTTGGGCTCCTGCACCTGCCTGGGAGACCCAAAAGAAGCTCCTGGCTCCTGGCTTTGGATCCGTGCAGCTCCGGCCGTTGCTGCCATCTGGGGAGTGAACCAGCAGAAGGAAGAGTCCTCTCTCTGTCTCTACCTCTCTCTGTAACTCTGTCTTTCAAATAAATAAAATAAATCTTTAAAAAAAAAGTCAGCACTTAGGGTGAAAATTAAATTTTAACAAAGTGACTTAGGAGAATTCCTTGACACTGTGCACCAGTGTGTTCACCTGGTTTTCTTCACAGCTTTTGAAACAGGTGGCTGTTTATGAGATTGAACACCAGGTGAAATCGTAGGTATGCACTGAACTGAGAAGTGCTAAAGCACAAACATGTGTCTTTGAACTCTCTGGTTGTGGCTTCTAGGACAGTCATGAACAAAACCCCGTTATATCCGCAACCTCCTCTGCAGCCTGCTTGCTCTGCTTGAAACCTGCCTCTCCATTAAAGACTTGTCAAGTCAAGGCTGATTTCTCTCTCTGCCTTAGACTGCCAAGCCTGCAGGGGGAATACTGTCTTCCCTGATCCTCACTGCTACTTCTCCCTCCTCTCCTCTCCCTTCTCCATGGGAAAATCTCATCTTTCACGCTTCTGTTATCAGATGGTATGTGCTACCCCTGTTCCTTGTTAGTGTCTCCCTGCCTTTCCGTTCTTTGCATCCCTTAGTTCCTGGCACGTAGTCACACTGTCCATCAGGACTAGTCATGTGATGATTCTTGCTAGTTGCTATATTCATACAGATAATCCTTCCCACAATTGGGCCATTTGGATCCTTTATATATATATATATATTTTTTTTTTTTAAAGATGTATTTATTTTATTTGAAAGGCAGAGTTACAGAGAGGCAGAGGCAGGTGGCGGTGGGGCTCCCATTCACTGGTTCACTCCCCAGATGGCAACAACAGCTGGAGCTGCACCAATGATCAGAAGCCAGGAGCCAGGAGCTTCTTCTGGGTTTCCCACATGGGTTGGGCTATCTTCTGCTTTTCCAGACCTTGGCAGTGAACTGGATTGGAAGTGGAGTAGACAGGATTCGAACTGGTGCCCGTATGGAGTGCCAGCACTTCAGGTGGTGGCTTTACCTGTTACGCCACAGCATTGGCCCCAAGCTTTTTGGATCCTTGACTGTATATCCTGGGATGGTCCTATCCTTGACCCCAGCTTGGTGTCTTTCCCTATAATCTCAATTGCAAGCATCCTTTTCTTTACCACCCTCCCTCCTTTCCATCCAGTTAAACTCTGTGGTTCTCAAGTCCAGCGATCCTTTGAATCAAGCAAGACCTGCAAGTATTGATCCTGCCACCCTTTCTGTTCTTCACTCCCTCTTCACATCCTCACTTCATTCCTATCTGGCTTAAAAGTTAATCCCATTATACTCACCACCTTTGCTATACCATTCAGCTTCTTTGCTTCTTTATTAGTCCTACTTACTGTGTGTCTTTATAAAAACCTTGTTTAAATCCAGCTTTCTCCATCTACTCCCATGACTGCACTCTACCTGCTTAACATTGACGGAGAAAGACACACAGTTCTGTTGACTGATCAAGTTCACCATACTCCTAAGTGACATTTTCATGTCATCTCTTCATCTAAACCTCTACCACCACCTCCTCCCACACCCTCACTCTTGCTTCCTAGTTTACTGAGAACCACAGATAATTAGAAGAGAGCCTCCATGAGCACCTTGCGTCAGCTTCTGTGCCCGCACCCTCCACCTCTCTCCTGTGCTTCGGATGAACGATCCCCGCTCTAACCCAGCACCAGTCCTTCCTGTGGTACAGCTGATCTTCTGCCTTCTTGCCAATTTAGGGGTGTAGAGCAGTACTTCTCTTTCTTGCATCATCACTTTTCCCTCCCCTATTAGATCTACGCCTTTAGCAATCATGTATGCTTTAAGTCACTTTCCCTCCCCCATTTCCTTCCCTGCGCAGCAAAACTTGTTAAGTGTTGCATCTTCTTGCTGCTTCCAAATAATCTTGGGCCCCTGCCACCTACGTGGAAGACCCAGATGGAGTCCTAGGCTCCTGGCTTCCACCTGGCCCAGCACTAGCCATTATGGCCATTTGGGGAGTAAACCAGCAGATGGAAGATCCCCCCCCCCTTCATATAAATAAGTTTTTAAAGTTTAAAAATACTATAGTGTTGAATTTTATCTTAGTTTTTAAAATTAAAAAAAAAAACACAACGTGAGTAGAGATAAATGTCAGGACTATAGAATCTGGGGTAAGACCATGATGTTGTAGATTCCATGGTCTCAATCCCTCCAGGACCCAGTGCCCCCTCACCTGGTGATTGCCAGCACAGAACATCTTGGGTAGCAGGGAAAAAGAGTTGCCCTGACATGATGCCTGAAGTTCCTTCTCCTCTTTTCTGTGTACACCTTCCCTTAATGATCTCTCCTGGACTTAAACCTTTAAATTCCATGTAGAAGCTGTTAAGGTAAACTTCCAAACTTCCAACTTACTCCTCAAAATAAGATTTGTGCAGCCTGACATCACATCTCTGTTTATAGTCTACCTAATTGTAGCTTCTATAGTTTCTTTTTTTTAAAAAAAAAAAAAGACTTTTCCTTCTTTTTTTAAAAAAATTTTTATTCATTTATTTATTGGAAAGAGAGGCAGAGGCAGAGAGAGAGCGAGCTAGAGAGAGGTCTTCCATCTGATGCTTCACTCCCCAGTTCGCCCCAACGTCCGGAGCTGTGCTGATCCGAAGCCAGGAGCCAGGAGTTTCTTCTGGGTCTCCCACACAGGTGCAGGGCCCCAAGGACTTGGGCCATCTTCTACTGCTTTCCCAGGCCACAGCAGAGAGCTGGGTTGGAAATGGAGCAGCCGGGACTCGAACTGGTGCCCATATGGGATATTGGCACTGCAGGTGGCAGCTTTACCCTGTACGCCACAGTGCCGGCCCCTCCATAGTTTCTTAAGTTTGTTTTTCCTACCATCTGCTGTGTCTCAACAAATGGTACTTCTGTTGTTTGGTTTGGTGAACGACCTTGGAATTGTCCTTGACTTCTCTCTTCCTTGCAAACACGACATCCATTGTTTCAATAAATCATGTTCATGCCCTCACCTTCTAGATTTGTCCAACGTCTACCTAATGCTTCATCACTTCCGCTGCTACGCAGTAGCCCAGCTCAGTGCCATCTCTTAGCTGAGTGTCACAGTAACCTCCTAACTGGCATTGCTGTTTCTACACTTACGCTTACCTCTACCCAAAGTCTCTTCTCACAGAAAGTGGAACGATCCAGTTAAAATACAAGTCAGATCAGAGCTCATAACTTTGCTCTGACTCATTCAAGTATAGTTACCCACCAGGCCTTCTCACTGCAGTACCCTTACTCCTCGCTCTGGGTCAGCCAGCCTCTTTGGTACTTCCTAAACCTTTCAACCACACTTATGCTCCAGTGCCTTTGCACTTGCTCCTTCTGCCTGAAGTGCCCCCCCCCCCATCCTCTCATGCCTCATTTCCTCAGTTCCTTTCGATCTTTACTCCTAGGACCCTTTTCAGTTCTGAAGTCTTCCCTCACTCTTCTCAGACTTAACTCTCCTGTATCCGCTCTCTGTTTAATTTTTTCCTTAAATATCATTCCCATTAACAATCTTTGTTTTGCTTATGTATGTTGTATATTTTCTTCCTCCCCATTAAGAGGTAAATTAAGTGAAGGCAGGAATTTTTGCCAGTTTGGTTCTCTCCAGTTTTTCCAATGCCTAGAATTGCGCTTGCACATCATAGTGCTCAGTAAGTCTGTGCTGACATACCAATGACACTCAGTGCAACAGGTGTCCTTGTCCCAAGTCATGCAAGACCAATGACAGGCTCACATCGCTTCCCTGTTGTGTTTACTGTGCGACATGAATCCCTTGAGTTAAATGGGAAGCATAATTTCTCATAGTATTTAAAATGTTTTCCCCTATTTTTTTTCTTCTTTTTTTTGAGGATGGGGCTTAGTGACTAATTCACTTAAGCTAAACACATACGCCTTATGTCTTTATGTTTATATGTACAAATAAGTTATTTATGAAATGTTAACTTTTTAAAATATTAAACAGGAATTTATTTAAAGTATGATCACTCTTAGCATTATAATGACTTCTGCTTTTAATGTTGAATCTCCTAGATTTGTGATCTTTTCAGGTATCTCTTAGCCAAAAACATTTTGATGATACTATGGATTTGAGAGAGTAAAAAATGCTAATTGACATGATCCTTTAATTTCATATTGATATATTTGATAGACACTTCACTAAAGGTCAGAAATTGACCCTTTTTAAAAATAATTTACAGGTCAACACTGTGGCATAGTGGGTTAAGCAACCACCTGTCACGCTGGCATCCCATATGGATGCCAGTTCGAGCCCTAGCTACTCCACTTCTGATCCAGCTCCCTGCTGATGGCCTGGGAAAGCAGTAGAAGATGGCCCAGGTGGTTGGGCCCCAGCACCCCGTGTTGGAGACCCAGAAGTTCTTGGCTGCTGGCTTTGGATCGGCCCAACTGTGGCTGTTGTGGCCATTTGGGGAGTGAACCTGAGGATGGAAGACCTCTCTCCTTGTCTCTCCCTCTCTCTCTCTGTAACTCTGCCTCTCAAATAAATAAGCATTTTTTAAAAAATTTACTTATTTAGTTTTTGAAATTTATTTGAAAGACAGGGAGAAAGAAAAACATCTTCCATCTGCTTGTTCCCTCCCTAAATGCCTGTAACAGCCTAGACTCAGCCAGGCTGAAACCAGGAAACTGCAACTCCATTTGGGTCTCCCACATGAGTGGCAGGGACAGAACTACTTAAGCATTGCACACTGCCTCTTCAGGGTACACCTTAGCAGGAAGCTGGAATCAGTTGTGGAACTGGGACTCAAAGCAAGGCATTCTAATACATAATGCAGGTGTCCCAAGTAATGTCTTACCTTCTGTGCCAAATCCTGCCCAGAAAATGACCCTGTACCCTGTTGAAAATGAAATTAATGGATTTCCTGGGGTTGCATCTATAAGGCATCTTGTTTCAAGGACAGTCAATCAGGGAGAACTGTCACAGGAGAACTGTCTCTGCTAGTATTGTATTAGATAGTAGGTCCAAGAGGTGATGTATAACTTTAAAGTTAGTTTTGGAACAAGCTTCACTACTCATGCTTGCTTGTATTTTCTGATTGTATGATGATAGCAAATAGTAAGTTAACAATTTGTGCTTCACAGGGATACAAGTATTTATATCTGACCCCTCAAGATTATAAGAGGGTCAGTGCTCTCAACTCTGTCCACTGTGAACATGTGGAAGATGAAGGAGAATCTAGGTAGGTACATTTGTTTGTATCAGAATTATTTGACCAGGACTAAGGAAAGGAGAGTATGGAATTTTTTCTTTACTGCCCTGCTGATAATAATCTTGAAGAGTGTTGAAGATTGCTTATTGCATAATCTGCATGTCTTATATTTGTATTGTAACTTTGCCACTTACTAACTGAAGGACCTTGTTATTGATGTTTTTAAATTATAATACTTATTCATTTTAGAAAAGTTGAAATGTGTAAACACGTATGAAGAAAAAATAAAAATCATCTACAGTCCTACCCTGAGGCCACAGTTATGAACTTACCTTATATTCTATCTTTTCTACATACATACCCTTAATTATTTCTGACATAATTGACATTAAAATAGTTAAAAGTTTCTTTCACATTTGTTCTTTTCACTAAAAGCTATTTTGGGGATTTTATTAATACCTTAGATTCTTAGGGTCGCAGCAAATGCATGATAATTAAAATACACAATTCTGGCTGGTGCCGCGGCTCAATAGGCTAATCCTCCACCTGCGGCACACCAGGTTCTAGTCCCAGTCGGGGCACCGGATTCTGTCCCGGTTGCCCCTCTTCCAGGCCAGCTCTCTGCTGTGGCCCGGGAGTGCAGTGGAGGATGGCCCAAGTACTTGGGCTCTGCACCCCATGGGAGACCAGGAGAAGCACCTGGCTTTGGACTGGCCCAGCTCCAGCCATTGCAGCCACCTGGGGAGTGAAAAAGTGGATGGAAGACCTCTGTCTGTCTCTCTCTGTGCCTCTCCCTCTCCATAACTCTGCCTTTCAAGTAAAATAAATAATTTTTCTAAAAAAGTCTACTTGGGACACTTGTATTTCTTATTAGAGTACCTGGTATTGGGTCCTGGCTCCACTTGGTATTCCAGCTTCCTGCTGGTGCACACTCAAAGAGGGAGCAGATGATGCCAGTACTTAGGTTCTTGGGACCTACACAGGGATACCCCTGGTTCATTTGGGGAATGAACCAGCAGATGGAAAATACATCTTTCCATTTGTCTGTGTCTATTTCTCTCCGCCTTTCAGATAAATTAATAAATACATAAAATTTTAAGTCCAATTATGAGTTTTAAAAAATAATTTCACATTGTCCACCAAGATCTATATTCTCATCAATAGCTTATGATTGTGCTTGTTTCTAAGTTCTCTCTGTACTTGACAACATTGATTATCATCAATTAATAAAGTAGGATAAAAACAGCAATTGTTATTTTAACTTGTATTTTTTATTGCCAGTGAAGTTGAACATTTTCATAATCTATCTGCCAGTATTTTCCTGAATGTTAATTGCTCCAATACAGTTTACTGAATTATTCATACTTTCTTGTTTTTTGTTTTTTCTATTCTTGGGCTAATGCCTCACTATTTAAGTATTTACTGATTTCTTGATTGAATTTTTAAAAATTTTTAATTTTTTTTGGCCAGCGCCGTGGCTCAACAGGCTAATCCTCCGCCTTGCGGCGCCGACACACCGGGTTCTAGTCCCGGTCAGGGCGCCGGATTCTGTCCCGGTTGCCCCTCTTCCAGGCCAGCTCTCTGCTGTGGCCCAGGAGTGCAGTGGAGGATGGCCCAAGTGCTTGGGCCCTGCACCCCATGGGATACCAGGAGAAGCACCTGGCTCCTGCCTTCGGATCAGCGCGGTGCGCCGGCCGCTGGAGGGTGAACCAACGGCAAAAGGAAGACCTTTCTCTCTGTCTCTCTCACTGTCCACTCTGCCTGTCAAAAAAAAAAAAAGAATGCATTCCTTTAAAATGTTTTTTTAATATTTATTTTATTGATTTGAAAGGCAGAGTACAGAAAGGGAGAGAGAAAGACAGAGATCTTCCATCTGCTGGTTCCATCCCCAAACGGCCACAATGGCCGGGTCTGGGCCACCTGAAGCCAGGAGCCAAGAGCTTCCTCTGTTCTCCCATGTGAGTTCAGGGGCCCAAACACTTCAGCCATCCTCTTGCTTTCCCCAGGTGCATTAGCAGGGCGCTGCATCAGAAGTGAAGCAGCCAGGGCTCGAACCGGCACCTAATTTGGATGCCCGCATCACAGGCACTACTGTGCCGGGCACCGATTTCTTACATTCTTAATGTTCACCTAAATCTTAATAACTATTTTCACCTTTTTATGTGTATACTTTTTTTTAATTCTCCAAAACTCCATAGTGATTTTGATTCAGATTGCACTAAGTTTTTTGTACCAGGTTCCCAAACCTTGATGGTTCATAGTACCCTCAAGGCCTCAATTTTTTCACAGCACCTCTTGGCTAAAAGATGCATCTAGTATTTTTGGTTCTTACAGAGTTAAATGCAAACAAATGCTTAAATATAATTCTATCTTAACAATTTGATCATTTAAAAATACACATAAATGGGGAAAATTGCATTCTTGAATAATTACAGTGATCTGCTAAGGGACTGTTTGTGTCCATATAATACCCCAGACTTTAGAATCAAGTAGGATATAGCTACCCTTATTTGTTCTTCATTAATTTTTGTGTAGAATTTTTTTTCCCCACAGAAATGTTAAAAATCTGACTTTATAAAGATAGGACATTGTCAAAAGGGATGTAGTGCTATCTAAGATTAAATCTTAGACTCCTGGGGCCGGTGTTGTGGCATAGCCAGTAAAGGCATCATGTGTGATGCCAGCATCCCATAAGGACATCTGTTTGAGTCCCAGCTGCTCCACTTCCAATCCAGCTTCTTGCTAATGGCCTGGCAAAAGCACCGGAAGGTGGCCTGAGTCTTCGGGCCCCTGCACCCACAGGGGAGACCCAGATGAAGCTCCTGGCTTCAGCCTGGCTAGCCCTGGCTGTTGCGGCCATCTGAGGAGTGAACCAGCAGATGGAAAACTCTGTCTATCTCCTTCTCCCTCTGTAGCTCTGACTTTCAAATAAATAAGTAAATCCTTTTTTTAAAAAAATCCTGAACTCCTTAAAGAAGGGACTAGTTCTCATGAGATCCATCAGATACTGCATGATAGTATTTCTCTCAGAAATTTAAAATCTGTGGGCTCTCTTCAAGTTCACTGTGCTATCTGGGGATTCCTTGGGGTACAGTGAGGGTATGGTGGGATTTTGCCAATTTCTTTACATTTGTTTATAAATTGTTTATATTTTTTATTTTTACTCTGAATGGAATTTTTCTCCCCAAATATATTTAAGATGTGTTTACTTATTTTATTTATTTATTTGAAATGTAGGGTAACACAGAGACACAGATCTTTGATTTCTGGTTCACTCCGCAAATTACCCCAGCAGCCCAGGCTGGGCCAGGCTGAGCCAGAAGCCAGGAACTCCATCCTGTTCTCTCGTACAGGGGGCAGGAACTCCAAGTGTTCGAGCCAGTGTCCACCACTTCCCAGGTCCTTTATCAGGGAACTGGATCAGAAGCAGAGCAACCAGATTTCAAACTTGCATTCCAACGTGGGAGGCAGGCACCCCAAGCGGCGACTTAACACGCTGACCACAATGCACGCCCGCCTGTCCCCATTATATTTTGTAGCTCTTTATTACTCATGTCTATGAAAGCTGTTGATTTTGCATATTGCTCTTGTTACAAAGCAAGTCTTTTCTGTTAAGAAGTTTCTCATCTGAAAAGATGAGCATCAAGTAAGTCAAAACCCTTAGCCACGGTGCTAAGCACCTAGCAGGCAGTCAGAAATCCTGACTGTGGGGCAGGTGTTTGGTGTAGCAGTTAAGCCACCACTTGGAATGCCCGTATCCCATCGCGGATTGCCTGGGTTTGGGTTCTGGCTCTGCTCTCCTTTCCGGCTTCCTGCTAATGCACCCACTGGGAGGCAACAGATGACGACTTAAGAGGCGTTGTCCTTGCCACCCGTATGGGAGACCCTCATGGAGTTTTTGGCTCTTGGCTCTGGCTATTGCAGGCATTTGGAGAGGGAGCGAGCAGACAGAAGAGTTCTCTCTGTCTCCCTGTCTCCATATCTGTGCCTTTCAAATAAATAAGTGGTTTTTGAAATCTTTGCTATTGTTATTATTATCTTTAAGAATGGAGATATTACCTATCACTATGGATTGTTGTAAGAATCAAAAGTTGCATGTATTAATGTTAATTGTAACACACCTCACAAAGGTTTTTTTATTCTAACACTTAAAATTTAGTATTACTGAGAGAATGATAGTCCTAGATGGTAGAGGACTCAGGTCATAGAGCAGAAAAATGGCACATTTTTATTCCTTTTCCTGTAATAGAGTGGGAGACGGTGCCACTTAACAAATCACGAACCCCTGTGGGGCAAAACGCAGCCCCAGGAAGGAAGACGTGCTCACAGGGGAAGTTGACCAGGCCCCTGAGCGGCCTCATAGAAAGGACACCTCACCCCTTCCCCAAAGTAATGTGTTTCATTAACCCCTTAAGGGATGCTAATGAAATGTTGTCACGTACAACATAGCTCTTGAATCTAGAGTTTAGATACAGAGCAAAAAGAAGAATTGAGGAATTACTGAATATTGGGAGAGGCTAAAAATAGAAAAGCAAGGAGATCTGGGAAGCATAGATGCAAAGTCACATACCAACAGCAAGGGCAAAGGAAAGGAATTGATGGAGGGCTGAAAATAAAGAAGGGAGCAGAGAAATATAGGGGCAGAGAGAAGTAGTTTAAGAGCCACTATGGGATACTTATTTATTATTTCAATTTATAAAACTATGCCCAGTGCCAAGCCTTCTGGGTACACATGGAACAATAAATAATATATGCCCATCTCTACTTCCAACTTTGTATTTTTCCTTTCTTTTATTAGTTGCATTCCCCATCTCCCATTTCCCATTATCAGCTATCACTCCTAATCCCCTGCCAGGAAGACAGATGAGTGACTCCCACCAGATGCACAGGATGCTTTCTGGACAACTTGGTCAGCATTTCACTTCTACACACATTCCACCTGCCCCTCCAGAGAACCATAGCCAGGAACCCTCATGTATACACTTGATATTTATGAAGAAACAGGAATGAGAGTACACTGTTTTGGACTTCACTTCATCCCTGATTGGAAAAAGGAGAGGATTTTTTTTTTTTTTGCCTGAGAAACTGGCCCGAGCATTCGTACTCTGTCTCTGTTTGAATTTTTTTCTTCGTGTGCAAAATTACCTAAACTTACTGTTTAATGTCTATTACTTACTGTAAAGGTATACATTGACCCTGCTTTTGAGAAACTTGTTTTAGAAAGTAGGAGAGGGCATCCAAAATCCAGTAGCCATCTGTGTGCCCAGGCCCATCTTTTTTGCTTTGGTTTAACTCTCATGTTAACCTTTAGATAAAATTGTACCCATTTTAGAGAAGTTACTATATGTTCTGCAGAGTCACATTACTGTCTGTATATGAGCAAGGATTTAAATCTTTGTACTTAAGTCCACACTTTGCTGTATCTCTTGTACTGTATTACTTCCAGGTTAAATAGGAAGGATATATGAGTGAGACTAAGAAGGAAAGACGCGTGAAGGAAGAGTATAAAGCCCTGGTGTTAAACATAAACTTTTCACTCGCTTTCAGCAGTCTTTGAGTGGTGATCATTGTTGTGATGATTTGCTGGTACTGTGATTAACCTTTATAATTCGGCATGGCTGTATCCAACAGGTACAAGATAACAGATATTATTGGGAAAGAAGAGGGACTCGGAGCAGAGAACCTTCGAGGTTCTGGAATGATTGCGGGAGAGTCTTCCTTGGCCTATGACGAGATCATCACCATTAGCCTGGTAAGACTTCCCAGAATGTGAAATTTTTGAAGAGATGACCCTGCGGCTACATTTATCTTTGCCCTCTTCACTGCTGTTCAGTCTGGAATGAGAGCATGTCTTGAAAATTAAATATCCACAATTTTATTTTATAATGCATGATAGTGAGAAGATGTGATAATGCAAGTAACTGAATTGCCCAAATAAACCTGGGCTCATTTTAGCCGTTAGTTTAACTTTGTATTTCTCTAAATATTCTACCAGGCTTCTTAGAGCTTGGATTTCTCCTCCTGTTATAACTTGGCTTGCTCATGCCTCTAGTAGTGATGCCAGGCATCTGTGAAATGGGCACAAGTAGAGAAATGATGAGCCCATGACCTTGGAAGTGTCTGATACTTGAATTACTGATTGAATTTTATCTCTTCTTTTCTTTGGTGAATTGTTTCTGTATTGTTAGAACCTAGACAGACTTCATAAAAAGCCATGTGTATTTCTGTCAATGTGGATTTTATCTATCTGTGCCTTCATTCTTGAGAGGACACAGCACATGACATGCACAACTTTTTGTTTTTTAAGGTGACATGCCGGGCCATTGGGATTGGGGCTTACCTTGTCCGACTGGGACAGAGAACGATCCAGGTTGAGAATTCTCATTTAATTCTCACAGGTGCCGGGGCCCTCAACAAAGTAAGTTTCTAGGGCTTGGGAGAAGTGTGTGAAAGTATTTGAAGATTCTTGTGAATTCTTCATTCGTTGTCTTGACTGGAGAGGAGTGATTCAGGCCAGCCCTCCCTGGGGCGGTGTCTGCCTCTCCCCCCATCATCCTCGCCCACTGGCTTGCTTGCCTCCTTATTCCTTATTTATTCATTTCACTCTAAGTATCTGTTACATGTGAGGTACTGTTCCAAGCTCTGTGTATGAGTCAGTGAAGTGATCATGTAAAACCCCTGCTCCAAAGAGCTTACATTCTATTGTTTATCTAGAAAGACCAAGAATTAATTGAATGCCTCTGTTCTGTCTGACACCCCTCCTTTTTCCTCACCCATGTCTTAAGGGATGTGAGAAGACCTATTCTCACTTGGAGCTGTCTCTGATTCCAGTTGTACAGCTCCTGTTTTGGATCTACAGCATGGATTATAGCCTAGGTGTTGAAGACAGCAAGTTTCAATGTTTAGAGAAATCTGTGAATGTACCTCCAGAAAGGGCAGTTATGGTGGTCTTTTGTGCGTGGGAGGTGTACCTGGTAAAGACTGAGTGGGAAGACAGGTGAACAGATGCATGGTGAATTTCTGGGAGAGTTTGTCAGAGAGCTTTATCTTCCTTCCAAAGAAAGGCTAGAGTTGCTTTAATCCAAGTTCAGAGGGACTTTCCCCAGGGAGGGAAATGCATGTTGGGGTTCCTCCTACCAAGAGTAAAAGCTGCCTACACATACTTGAATATGCAGAAAGCAGTGCAGGCGTAGGGCAATCATTTTCTCCAAGTCAGTAATGTGCAACGGAATAGTCTGGGGCTGGCTGCCCTATGTAGTTTATACATCCTCTTAGCTCCTCAACTTTCCTGTCCATTAAAGGGGGATAATAGGAAGCGGGATACACAGCAGACTCGTAGAATAGTGGATGTCCTGAACAGCACTCTGGCTTCAGAATCAGCCCTTAAGGCATTCGGATCCAGCAGAAAAGCCCATGAGACTATTTCAGGCATGGAAAGCCAAGACACTCTGGCAAAAAAAAAAAAAAAAAAAAAAAAAAAAACCAACAAAAAACGAAAGATCTTGTGTGAGTGAGATCCCAGTGGAAAGAACAGGTCATCAAAGGAGGTACCTTTCTTTGAAGGGAGGAGAGAACTTCCACTTTGACTATGACCTTGTCTAAATATGATCAGAGTCAGCAAACTCAAAAGGCTTCCATAGCCTTGGCAACTCATGACAAGAGCCTAGGGTGATTACTGACACCATAAACAAAAGAGTGTCAATTTGTTAAGTCAACAACAGGAGTCACTGTGCACTTACTCCTCATATAGGATCTCTGTCCTTAATGTGCTGTACATTGTGATTTAATGCTATAACTAGTACTCAAACAGTATTTTTCACTTTGTGTTTCCGTGTGGGTGCAAACTGTTGAAAGCTTTACTTAATATATGCTAAATTCATCTTCTGTATATAAAGATAATTGAAAATGAATCTTGATGTGAATGGAAGGGGAGAAGGAGCGGCAGAGGGGAGGGTTGTGGGTGAGAGGGAAGTTATGGGCAGGGGGGAAGCCATTGTAATCCATAAGCTGTACTTTGGAAATTTATATTCATTAAATAAAAGTTAAAAAAAGTTAATGAGGAATGGCAAAAAATAATAATAATTTACACTTTCAAATAATGTTATGGATACCAAATGAGAAAACATGAGTAGAAGTGCTTGGTACTAGGCATAGAGTGTTGGCCTTAATGGAACTCCAGTTTCTCTTGCCTCGCTCCTACCAGATAGGTGGGTAAGCTTGTAGCCAGGGACTAAGTTGTGTTGGATATTGTCTTTGGTAGACTTTCAGGAATTTTGAAGGCCAGCCTTGGCTTTCCGGTAAAGGACAGGAACGAAGTGTCCTCTCATTCCTATTTAGAAAAAGTTGATGTTTTCATTGGCCCAGTGGCAGAAGTTAGGGGTGTCACTGGCTCTGATCAAATTGCTCTCTGCCCTCCTCTGAACTCACAGGCTTACCGAGGTTTGCTCGTGTCTCCAGGGGAAGCCAGAGTAGTGCTAGCCTGGGAGACTTTTCTGGGAGAGGAGCCTAGGAACGAAGATTGTGAACACCACTGCTGACGACGATTCAAAGGCTTAATTTTTTTCAGTTGATCTTTTGGCTACCTTCTTAGAAGGAGATGTTGTTGAATATTAAAGAAGATTTTTGATATCATTAATCTGTGAGGGTAGAATTTAAAATAATACCTACATTTCCATGATGTTCTCATACCTGGACACAGAGTTAGTTTCTGAAATTTGTCTTTTTTTTTTTTTTTTTTTTTAATTTGATAGACAATGAGAGAGACAGAGAGAAAGGTCTTCCTTCCATTGGTTCACCCCCAAAATGGCCGCCACAGCCAGCACTGCGCTGATCCAAAGTCAGGAGCCAGGTGCTTCCTCCTGGTCTCCCATGCGGGTGCAGGGGCCCAAGCACTTGAGCCATCCTTCACTGCCCTTCCAGGCCACAGCAAGAGGAGTAGCCGGGACTAGAACCCGGCGCCCATATGGGATGCTGGCGCCAAAGGCAGAGGATTAGCCAAGTGAGCCATGGCACTGGCCCCTGAAATGTGTCATTTTAGGTTGCATTTTTTTTCTCCCAAAATACTATCCTTTTTTTTTTTTTAAAGATTTATTTATTTTACTTGAAAATCACAGTTACACAGAGAGAGGGAGAGGCAGAGAGAGAGAGAGAGGTCTTCCATCTGCTGGTTCACTCCCCAATGGCCACAACGGCTGGAGCTGTGCTGATCCAAAGCCAGGAGCCAGGAGCCTCTTCTGGGTCTCCCATGCAGGTGCAGGGGCACAAACAGTTGGGCCAGCTTCCACTGCTTTCCTAGGCCATAGCAGAGAGCTGGATCGGAAGTGGAGCAGCTGAGACTCGAACCGGTGCCCATGTGGGATGCCGGCACTGAAGCTTTACTCACTATGCCAGCCCCCCAAAATACTATCTTAAACACAAAGAATATTACCAAAAGCAAGGTTAGGTTGTTTTGGTTTTTTGTTTTGTTTTGTTTTGATTTTTTTTTTTTTTTTGCCTAACAACTTGATAGTTGAATTTATTTTGTGCGATTTTTTTCTTAACATCTGGTTACATCATCATGATCAAATTTATTATATTCACTTTCTTCCTAGTCCGCAGGGTTGCTTGTTAAAGGAAAAGGCTAGTCGCAGGCAGAAAGACAAGTAAAGCTGCAGCTGTAACTCAGCAAACGATGCTCATTTCCAGAAGGACGTGATCATTTTTAGCTGAAGGGAATGATCATGTATAGTGGTTTCCTAATCCTGCTCTGCCTGCTTCCCTGTCTCCATGTCAGCACCTCTTAAATACAGAGTTGTGTTGCTGGAGGACACCTGGTTTCATGCAAATTCATTAAGAACGTCCTATCAGCCCCTTTGCTTATCAGGTATGGAAAAGGAGACTGGGAGCCAGCACGCTCAGACTGCCTCTGCCTCACTGCTTGCGCAGGTTCTTTGTGTGCTGATGGCTTTCTGCAGCTCTGCCTTTCTTTCTGCAGGTATTTCTCTGTCTTCATACTCGGAGTGCTTCAAGTCACTCTGAGTGGGTGTCTGTTTCGTGTGAGCGCTGATCTCTCTGTCTCTTTGTGTCTGTGTCTTGCTCATGGATATCTGTCTTCCCCTCTTTCTGCCTGTGTGCCTCCCTGAGTATCCATGTGCAAGGAAGTCTTTGTGTTTGAAACAGTGTCAAGTCCCCCTTCTTACACCTTGACTATTTTGTTCATAGTATGTGTGTACCTGTATAAAGTGGACATGTAGATGGTACATGCAAGCTTATCTATGGTCTTAGACTGTAAACATTTGACCCTTGCCTTTCTGAGTCTTCATCCTTTATGTTAAACATTGGGGTGAAGAATAAGAAGGGGGTGGTGCGCAGAGGTTGTAGGAAAAAAAAATCTTGTGTGTGCAAGTGCCGATCCCGTTGACCTCTTTGAAAATTGAAATAATGATAATGCGCGTCTCCTGACTGCATCAAAGTATCAGCACATCAAAAGCCAGGAGGCATGAAATGCAAATGATAAAGTGAAAGCAGATGGATTGTGCGTGATCGCCTGATGCCCAATGAATTTTAAAAGGTGCTGCTTTGCAAGGGGGGGATGGGGCGTTGGGGGTGGGGGGACTGAAATAAACACGTTATCCCTGCGATTTTTTTTTTTTGTTCTTGACGCTCACTCCTGACAATATTTTTTCACACTTCAGTGAACACCCACTCCATCTCTCTCCCTCTCTCTCCCTGTCTCCCTCTCTCTCTTTCTCTCCTCTCCAGCTCCCCCCTCCCCGCCTCTTACACGTCTCAGGTCATGTCGCTGCAGCTCCGGTGGAAATAATAAGATATAAACCACGAGGTTGGTATTTGCATAGAAATAGCATGGAGCCCCAGGCAGCAAGGGAGAAGGACACCGGGATCATTTGTCTAAAATTTTAATGAAAACTTTTGCTGAGACAGAGATTTTTTACAAACTTTCTTTCTCCCTGCTTTCCCCTTTCCTCCCCACCTCCCCAGCCCCATCGCTGGTTTGAGTTCACATGCTTCAATCCGAAGAGAAAGATTGGCACTGCACGTATCGTAGTCACATAATGCAGCAACATGTAAATTGTTGGTTCCTTTCATAGATCCGAAGCTGGGGAGAGACATATTCCCAGCTTAACACGTGCGCATATGCCTGCGCTTTTGTGGCGACACCCACCCGGGCGCTCACATGGTATTCCTGCCCTGGTTTTCATTAGTCTACACCTCCCTACCTTTTGCTTCCAGAGACTCTGTCTTTTTATAGGATTTCCTTTTGTAGCCAGCAGTAGTGACCTGCGTGTAAAACGTAAACACTTGAGCGGTTTCCTGGTGTTTCACTTTCAGTGGTTTCCCTGTTCGTGGGCATCATGTTTGCCACTGTGTCCTTTATTGCAATACCAGAAAGTATTTCCCACATTTGTATTTTTAATCTCTTTCCTCTTAGAGTTTCAGTATTTTGTGTACTGTCTCTCCAGTCTTTCTTGCTTTGTTGAATAGCAGTTATTTGTGAAATATTCAAACTGTTGCTAGCTGAGGAAGGCTACGTTGTCTGGAAATACTTCTGAACTGACGGCAATGAGTCTATGACTGAGACAGCCCAAATGGTTTATTTGAAACTCAAAATGAAGAACCTCTGTCTGGTTCCTCGCTATTTTCTGGAGTGCTCTAGTGGTGTCATGGCCATTTTTCAGATAGGAAAAGTAAAACAGTAAGAAGGAAATGGACAAGGTTCCATTGACAGAGACCTGATCAGGGTCAGCAGATGACCGTCCACGACCCTAAGTTTTATTAGAGACGGGCTCAGTCCTCTATGCTTTGTGTCCATAAAACCCAAGAAGAGAAGGTGATTTGGTCGTTCTCCTTTGTGTCCAAAGTCGGGAGAGTTATGACATAAATGAGAAGCCTCTCGGGGCAGGCTGTTTCATGTCACTCAAGGAAATAGATGTTGGGTTCTAACTGCAGCAGCCGTAGGCTGCAGGCGGCAGGTTGTTGAGAAAGCCTCACTGATCGGTGAGCTCATACTTGGCAAGCATGGCAGACTGTCCTGCTTGCAAGGAGCTGTGCTGGCCTGGCAGAGTGCGATTCCCGTGTCCCAGCCAGGTAGACCCCTAAGGAGCTGAGGTGATTTGCAGGATCCCAGGTCGAGATGCCCCTTGCACATGCGCAGTTTCGTATTGACTTCTCCCCCACCAGGTCACCTCTCCATTTTCTGTTGAGTCTGTTTAGCATAATGTCAGGTGGAGGATAGGCTAGTAGGAGCTCTGAAATAGAGTTGAGTCTGCCAAGCTTCAGACCGTTGCCCAAGATTTGGTGAGAGCCGCCACTGTATACATGGAAGTCGGTTTGCGGCTTACAGTTTGTCCTGTGGACAGCAGCTGCCTGTAGAGATGAGGCATGGGCTGGGCTGATGGCTGTGATAAGTGGGTGATGGACTCATTCCAGGGGTGACATGTGACTTCCTTGTGGTAAGCATTTTAAGGCTTCTGCGTCTATTTTAGAAAAAAAAAATCCCATAATCTCATCCCCCTTAATGAGATCAGACCCCTATTTCCACTGAAACTGCCAGGAAGAAAGAAAATTACATGATGGATGTGGCTAGGGCTGTTAGTCTTGTAAGTGGCTAATTCTGTTAATCTTGCTTTTGAGACTTGGTCCAAGTTTATCCCTCTTTGGACTTTGGTTTTCATATGCACATTTGTGTGTAGCTCTGCAGTATGAAATGTGAAGTTGTCACCACTGACGCTGTTGGGCATAGGACCAGAGCTCTTACCGTGAGTGGGACTTGTGTGTTGCACCAGGGGCCTGCAGTGGGCAGTCTGTGTGCTCACCCGTGACTCTGTGACACACAGAGCGAGAGTCCTGAAGGGAGGATGATTGAGATCTCACTGTGAGGCAGGCGGTGTCGTGGCTCTCATGTCACTTAGAGAGATTAGAAGCATGGGCTCTCGTGCCAGGCTCCCCAGGTTTAATTCCTGGCTCTACCACCTCCGTGACCTTGGACAACTTACTTAACCTCTTTAGGTTACATTTGAATTAGCTGTAAAATGGGGAGTGATGATAGTACCTATCCAGTGGGGTTGTTTTGAGTTTGAGTTTATGTAAGTGAACACTGGCTAGCCCTGTTGTCATCTTTTCTAAGGTGCATTTAGGATCTTTTCTCATCCCACTTCATTATCTAGATCCCGGAAAGGAAATAATAAACACAGCACTCTGGATACTTTCTGATTATTTGAAAGCAAAAATTCCTTCAAGGAAATGAGAGACAGCAGTTCTCACCATGGCAGTGCATTCACGTATTGGCTTCACTGGTAGATGTTGTCTAAAGACAATCCGCGTACTTGGGAAAGCCATTAACGTGAGAGGCACCATGTTCGGTCATGATAGGGTAGTATATGTGTCACTCATCTGTCTGTGAGAGTCCCCAAGGACTTGTTGATACAAAAGGCCGTAATCACTCTAAGGATCAGCCCAGCAATTTGCATTTTTAAAAGTCCCTAACTACCTATTTTCACAATAGACAGTCCCTGTACCCCCCTAGCTCCAGATGGGATCACTCTCCCTTGTAAAAGGGGCGCTTTCACTTCCTTTAGCAGTGTGACCAAGTCCTCAGAGAGGGTTGCTGTGGGCAGATCTCCTTAATGTTCAGACTGCCCCCACCCCACCCCCACTCCCACATAGACCAAAACCCCCAAGATAGGGGTCGATCTGGCTCCGTTTGTGGGAGTGGTTTAGTTTTTGTTTGATGTTCTTTGGATTTGGAAGAAAACTGCACCAGAGGAGTTGGGCTCTGAGTGAGCCTTGGTGACCTCCCAGCCGCCTGATCCTCAGTGCTCGGGTTTGGAGATCTCACAGGGAGAATTGGCACTCGGAGCTCCACTGCAGAAGTTGCCTCACACTCTCTGAGAGGTTTAGATGCCAGGGGCTTAGGAGGGGCCGTGAGCAGCAGTCCAGAGGTCCTGGATGAAGCGAAAACTCTGCGTCCCGGCTTGGGGCACTGAATAGACTCAGTGTTTATCATATTGGGTGACGTATTGCAGATGTGCTCAAACTTTTTGAGGCTTCTGAACTTTAGGTTAAAGAAGAAGAAAAAAAAAACTTCAATCTATTCCCTCTGCCATTTCCTGGGTAAGCGACTTTAGGCTTTAATCTATTTTAGAGTCTCAGTTTCCTCCTTGTAAAATGGGTCAGAGACATGATACATCCCCCACCTTTAACTGAGAGACCAGAGAATCCTTCAGTCTTAAATTCTGTGTGATTTCTAGTATTTTGTGATGTTATGAAAATGTATATTGCTCTGTAGCCAGAGAACTAAGCTAGGCTTAGACAGGGGAGAGTGGGTTGGGGAGGAGAATTAAAGGTATATCAGGATATTATATATTAGTAAGATTATATATTAGTGGTGTGTAAAATCATTACATACCAGTAAGATTAGAAATGGAAAATGTAGAGCAGAATGACATAATGAATTGTGTTTTCTTATCTAGATTATGGAAAAATAAATATTATATGGTGGTGTCATGCAAACTTGCAAGTGGCCATAGAATTACGAATGTTGGCAATGGAGGGAGCCTCAGAAGTCAAGCACCCAGTTGTTGCTTATACTTCCTCTGTGACACCCTTGCCAAGTACTCATTCAGTTATACTTGAGACATGCAGCTGAAGGGGAGCTTAGCAGATTTTGAGCCAATTCTTTTCATTTACATAATGTTTTTCCTTATATTTGGCTAAAGTCTGTGTCCCTGTACAGATTTTTTTAAAGATTTATTTATTTGAAAGAGTTACAGAGAGAGAGAGGGAAATAAAAAGTAATTTTCCATCTGTTGGTTCACTCTCCAAATAGCCACAACTACTGGCTATGGGGCTGGACCAGGCCAGAACCAGGAGCTTCCTTTAGGTCTCCCTCATGGGTGCAGGGGCCCAGCCACTTTGGCCATCCTCCACTGCTTTCCCAGGTGCATTAGCAGGGAGCTGGATTGGAAGTAGAGCAGCCTACACAAACCAGTGCCTATATGGGATGCTGAATTCATATGTGGCTGCTTTACCCACTATGCCACAGTGCAGATCCCAGACTGATTATCTTAAAAATAGTGTTCAGAGGTGGGCATTTGGCACAGCAGTTAAGACACACTTGGAATATCTGCACTCCATGTTAGAGTGCCTAGGTTCCAGTCCTGGTTCAGCTTCCTGATAATGTGCACCCTGGAAAAACAGCAGGTAATGGCTCAAGTAGTGGGGTCCCTGCCACCCCTGTGGGAGACGCAGGTACAATTCCAGGCTCCTGACTTCAGCTTGGCTCAGCTCCAGCTCTTGCAGGCATTTGGGGGGAATGAACCAATGGTTGGGGGAACCTCTCTCTCTCTGTCTTTCAAATAAAGAAAGACATCAACTTTTAAACAGTGGTATTCAAAATCAACAAAGAAGCTCCTGATTTTATGGTAAGACCTGTGAGAAATTGAATGGAACCAAAGTCTGCTGAGTATTTTTCCTTCAGAGTCTGGTCTTGTCTAACGAACAAATGTAATAAAGATGAAAGTACTGTCCTAAAGTAGAGAAGAAACTGAATTCATAAATAACATTCTTGCCAGCTAAATTTAAGAAATAAGTAGTAACTACAAGGGAAACCATTTCAACTGAATTTCACTCCAAAGTACTCAGTAGAACCGTAGGGTCTCCTGCCGAGTGTCACGCAGGACTTTGGAGCCAGTCTCCTGCTTTGTCATTGCCTGTTACCTGGACGCGAGGTTGGAGGACAGGTCGCTCTGGGTGCTGTATTTTTAGATAACAGCTAAAACTCACTGGGTTCAAGGTTTGGTAGTCAGTAAAGGGGCTGTAGTCTGGGGGTATTCAAAGCCTTAATGGCACACAAACAAGAGCTACCCTGCTGAAGCATATCACCCTCTGACCTTGATGAGCAGTTGCTGGCTCGTCTGCTCCTTGTGGACCTGTGTTGTGCCTCCATCCACTCTCCAGAGAGTCTGTTTCCACCTCCAGGATGCTGAGGCACCCTGAGGATTAGAGTGAAGAAATGCCTCTGCTTCTCTCGGGCCATGCATGTGGGATCTCTGCTATTTCTGCTCTGATCAAACATTGCCCCTGAACTAAGTGCCCACTTAGGGCTGTGAGCATGGTCCCTTTGGCAGTACAGTTTCTTTAGCTTCTTCATTTCCTAGTCAGTCATACATTACACCTTCACATATTGGATTTTTCTTCCCCTTTTTCTCTGTCTACACATGTTCATAGCTCTGTCTCTGCAGATCATTGTTCACTCGAAGCTTTGCTATTCCGTCAACCCCTCACTTCTCCCTTCAACCTTTTTTTTCCCCCTTAGCCCCAGCCTGAAACTCAAGTAAATTAGCTTCTCACCCATGCCCCCCAGTTTGAAAAAAAAATCCCCTACTCTTCCAACAGTGTCTGTTCTTGGATTTGCAGTCAGCAGCCATCTCCAATAACCATCAGGCTGTCAGCTGTGCTGCTCCCCTCCACCTCCCACCTCCCCCATCACTCACCAGAGGAAAAAGAGAGCCAGAGCAAGAGCTTGAAATATATCATGCAATAGTGTATCATGAATTTGTTGTGAATCACAGCAGTGAAGCAGGTTTATTTATTTCTGAGACCTTAAATCAATACAAAGTAGGTCTCTTAGTTCTGAAGCTGGGATGGAGTGTGAAAAAATGAGCCCATTGTACTCTTAAAACTTTGGGGAAAGGAGATGACAGCTATATAATTCCATTTACCAGGCACTGGGGGCTTTAATGTGAAGGTGACAGGGAGCTCTTTGTGCATTTAGAGCACCATATCTTCTAAATAAAAGATCTGTAGACTTGATAGTGGAGCATAGCTCCAACTTTAATAATCTCCAAGCATTAGACCAAGCCAATATGTTCCCAAGTCAGAAAGGTTCCCTCCACCACCACCACTCATAAATTAAAAGTGCAAGAACTGCACACATTGGTAGATTAGAAATGCAAGGACTCTAGTCTTTTCTGGGAGCAAGAGAGACCTAGGCCCTTGCTGTGCACAGGCTGTTGTGTGAATATGATAAAGACTCAGGAAATGAGACTGTTTAGGAACCTGACTCCTGGCTGTTCATCATTCCGGGGAATGTCCCCTGTGCGCGGATCCAAATCTAGCTGTGCCCCTCCTCGTTCAGAGTCACCACCATCACACGTTCCAATCAGCTAATGTACACAGTGAGGACTGCTGAGTTATGAAAGGAGAAGCGTTAAGAGCCTTTTTTAGATTGAACTACAGATTGCTATACCTGGGCTTCAAGGTTTTGTGGTTGATTCTTGACGGGTTCCTAATTTTAATAATGTCTCAGTGTCTGGGATTTAAACCCTTCAGAATATTGTGCACTTCTTGAGAAACTGAGAAATCGGTGTTATTAAGGAAAAGAACCTACCCAAATTTAACGAAGAGCATAAAATGCAAAGTCCAGACCATTGGAACATAATCAGTTTTTGAATGTCTTCATTTTCTATCTATCTGACCCATTGATAAAATACACCTTTTCTAAAAAGAGAGGACATAAGCAGCTTAGTAAAGCATCCTTAATATAAGGTTGTAGTATATTCGTTTATAATTCTAGCCCAGGTAAAGAATTTTGAAAGTGAACGAGGGACTCCAGTGTCTACACTGGGGAACTCTTTTTTTTTTTTTTTTTTTTTTTTTTTTTTTTGACAGGCAGAGTGGACAGTGAGAGAGAGAGACAGAGAGAAAGGTCTTCCTTTGCCGTTGGTTCACCCTCCAATGGCTGCCGCGGACAGCGCGCTGCGGCCGGCGCACCGCGCTCATCCGATGGCAGGAGCCAGGTGCTAGGTGCTTCTCCTGGTCTCCCATGGGGTGCAGGGCCCAAGCACCTGGGCCATCCTCCACTGCACTCCTGGGCCACAGCAGAGGGCTGGCCTGGAAGAGGGGCAACCGGGACAGAATCCGGCGCCCCGACCGGGACTAGAACCCGGTGTGCCGGCGCCGCAAGGCGGAGGATTAGCCTGTTGAGCCACGGCGCCGGCCGGGGGAACTCTTAAAAAGATAGAAAAATGGGACCACTCATTTTATTGAACCACTGTACATATTATGTCACTAATACGAAAGACTTGTTTGTATTAGTTCAACTTGCTGAAAATGTACATCAAAGTTGAGTTTTTACTGAGCCCTGAAATTGATGGTAGTTCACATGCATTTATTCATTCATTCATTCATTCATTCATTTTATTTTTATTTATTTGAAAGAGTTTCAGAGAGAGGTGGAGACAGAGAGAGAGGTCTTCCATCCTCTGGTTCACTCCCCAGATGGCCGTAACATCTGGAAGCCAGGAGTCAGGAACTTCTTCCAGGTCTCCCACGTGGGTGCAGGGGCCCAAGGACTTGGGCCATCTTCTACTGCTTTCCCAGGCCATAGCAGAGAGCTGGATCGGAAGAGGAGCAGCCGGGACTCAAACCAATACCCACAGAGGATGCCAGCGCTTCAGGCCAGGGCTTTATGCCTGCTGCGCCACAGCACCAGCCCCCTTATTTATTTATTTTTAAAGATTTATTTTATCCATTTTGAAAGACAGAGTTATAGAGAGAGGTAGAGCCAGAGAAAGAGAGAGGTCCTCCATTCTACTGGTTCACTCCCCAAATGACCACAATGGCGAGAACTGAGCTGATGCGAAGCCAGGTGCCTGGAGCTTCCTCCAGGTCTCCCATGCGGGTGCAGGGTCCCAAGAAGTTGGGCCATCTTCTACTTTCCCAGGTCATAGCACAGAACTGGATCAGAAGTGGAGCAGGAGGACCCGAACCAGCACCCATATAGGGTGCAGTGCTGCAGGCTGGGGCTTTAACCCGCTGTGCCACAGTGCCAGCCCCCAACACATGCATTTATTACATGTCTGTTTTTTATAAAGCCCTCTTAGATTGAACAGTACAAAGATTATTGCAGCTTTCATGTAGCTTAACTTTTAGGCTAAGAGGTAATAATAGGCTTCCCATGTATTCTAAGGGAAAAACTTAAGTTGTTGCCACAAGAACTTAAGAGGTAAATAAGAAAACATAAACACAAAACCCAGAGATGAAATCTGCTGGTCCCTACGAAGCCAGGCCTTGGGAAGCAGACCTCGGGTGTCTGGCCTTGCAGCTACCTGCCTAGTTAGAAAAAGCAATACAAGGTGACAGGACTTTTTTTAATTTCCATTTTTAGAAAACATATCTTATGAAAGACTGGTGTTCAGAATTCATGAAGAACTACCAAAACTCAATAATAAGAAAACAGTGATGAGGAATGCATGGAAGGGCTGGTGCTGTGGTATAGTGGGCTAAGCCTCCCCCTGTGGCACCAGGATCCCATAGGGGCACTGGTTTGAGTCCTGACTGCTCCACTTTTGATCCAACTCTCTGGTATGGCCTAGGAAAGCAGTAGAAGATGGCCCAAGTGCTTGTAGGAGACCCAGAAGAAGCTCTTGGCTCCTGACTTCAGATCAGCCCAGCTCTGTCCATTGTGGCCAACTGGGGAGTAAACCAGAGGACGGAAGACCTTTCTCTCTGTATCTCCCTCTCAAATAATAAAATAATAAAAAAAAAAAATGTAGGGAAGAAATTTGGATAGATCCTTCACTTAACAAGATGTAAGCATAGCAAATAAACATATGGAAGATACTTATCAGTCATTAGGGAAATGCAAATTAAAACAGCAATGAGACACCACTAAAACTTTTTAAAATGTTTAACTGATAAAATCCAAACGTTGATGAGGATATGGGACATCTGGAACTCTCACAAATTGTTGGTGGGAATGCAGAATGGTACAGCCACTTTGAAAGGGGTCTTTTTTTTTTTTTTTTTAAAGATTTATTTATTTGAATGGCAGGGTTAGAGAGAGAGGTCGTCTGTCTGCTGGTTCAATTCTCCACTCTTCTGCTGCTTTCCCAGGGCATAGCAGAGAGCTGGAATGGAAACGGAGCAGCCAGGACTAGAACCGTCACCCATGTGGGATGCTGGCCCTGCACATGGTAGCTTTACCTGCTATGCCACAGCACCGACACCTGAAAAGGGTCTCTTTAAAATATAAATGTATATATCTACATAAAGTCAGTTATACACTTAACATATAACCTGCAGTCTCACTTGGAACTCTTTACCCGATCTAAATGAAAATGTATATCCATAGAACAAAATGGACAGAAATGTCCATAGCAGCTTTAACCATAATCTGCCCAATGGCAAACGATGGACAAGGCAGGGTACTTCCATAAAATGGAATACCTGTTGGCAATTACAAGGAATTCCTGATACTGGGCCCCAGCAGGAATTCATCTGATGCATTATGCTGACTGCAAGGAGCTGGACCACCAAGGCCACATACTGTGTGACTCCATTTGTGTAACATTCTAGAAAAGGCGAAACTATCAGGGCAGAAAGATCAGTGGTGGTTAGGGGTGGGAGAAGGGGACTGGTTACAGAGGAGCAGGAGGGAACTTTGGGGATAATGAACGCACTCTGTCCCGATGGTGGTGGGGTTTCCACGACTCTGTTTGTCAGAATTCATGGAAGTGCAATTAAATGGACAGTTTTACGGTGTGTAAGTTATATTTCCATAAACCACACTTTATTTAAAATTTTAATTATTTCCATATTTGGAATTAATTTATTGTCAGAACTGTCAAGTTGCTAGCTGAATGGGCAGTTGATGGATGGTGACTTCTTTGCAGTCAGCTTTCTCTGTGGAGGCCTACATTTTTTCTCTCATACGTTTGACAGGAAACTATCCCGTGGCTCCTGTCTACCCCCTTATGTTACAAAAGAGTCTCCATTCTTCCCACTCCACCTTCCAATCCTGCTGTCCTTCCCTGTCTAGCTCATTCCTCTGTTGTCCAGTGAACCCTCCTGCGCCCTCCGACTCGGTGCTGTTTCCGGCATGCCTCTCAGTGTCCTTTGGTCAGCTTCTCTTTCCTATCACTATAGCACAGTCCCTTTGCCCCAGTTGATCCTTCAGGAAACCTCATCACTTCATAATTTGTGTATAGAGAGATTTTTGATCTTATAGTGGATGGCCTTGAATTCAGCTGTGGCTCAAGTCAGAGGCCTGTCCCTTCTCTGGGAGTGGAAAAATCACCGAGCCCGTTCTCCACTCCAGACAGTCTACCAACACTCCCGTTTGCCAGTCACAGGAGGGGCCATAACAGTGGGGAGAAGTTGTCACCCTGAGACTGTGTATTAAGAAACTGGGGGCCGGCGCCGTGGCTCAATAGGCTAATCCTCCGCCTTGAAGCGCCACACTCCGGGTTCTAGTCCCGGTCGGGGCACCAGATTCTGTCCCGGTTGCCCCTCTTCCAGGCCAGCTCTCTGCTGTGGCCAGGGAGTGCAGTGAAGGATGGCCCAAGTGCTTGGGCCCTGCACCCCATGGGAGACCAGGAGAAGCACCTGGCTCCTGGCTTCGGATCAGTGCGGTGCGCCGGCTGCAGCGCTCCAGCCACTGCGGCCGTTGGAGGGTGAACCAACAGAAAAGGAAGACCTTTCTCTCTGTCTCTCTTTCTCTCACTGTCCACTCTGCCTGTCAAAAATAAAAAAAAAAAAAGAAACTGTCTTGGAACACCCACCTACTCTGGTCCTGTCTCACTAGAGATTTAATTCTATTCACCCTTGGATATATTTCTGGAGAAACATTTACACAGTGATATGTGCTGCACCACTTAAAATTGTTAATTGGAGATTGAATTACTTGTCAGCTTTTAAAAATGTAGTCTTCTAAGGTCAGGAAGGAGTGGATGAGCTATTATAGGTTTTCCTTGCGCTTCCTCTCTTCTCTCACCCCCGCCCCTCTATCATCCATCCTCCTCTCTTTTGTCCCTGTTTTGCTACTTTTTCCTGCACCCATTGTTCTTTCTCCTCCCTCTGTCGCTTTAGCCAAAGCTTTACCAATACCTTACCAGATCCCAGTGATGACGATTGCACCGTGAATTTACAAAACGCCTCCTCAGATCCTCTTGAGAATGGAAATACTCTAATGAGAAGAAGATTGCAATGAGGGCTCAGCCTGTGTAACCTAATTCTTGGATGCAGGAGGAATTTTGTCCTCCCCGCTTCTTTAAATAGAAGATGCTCTGACCCACCGAGGACTGTCTGGAAGCAGGGAGGAAGCAGCGGTAGATTTCACTGTTTTATTCCATCATTGATATGCATCATTATTTTTCGCATCTTCAGCACATGATTGCAAATATTTGTGTACGTGTCTAAGGGTCCCCAACATAAAGTGTGTATCAGGACAAACGCATGTTTTTAAAAAATTGAGCTAAGTTGCATCTGTGAAACTTGGAAATCTCCACGTCTGTGCTGACAAATATCCTGACAAGTAAATACGGTACTCATTCAGTGTTACATAGTGATTTCATTTGCACAAAACCTCACAATGCTCTGCCACTTCAGTCAAACGTCTGGAGCACTGGGGAAAGGAAGAACGTGTTTATCTTGATCTCCAAAAAGGGATTTAAGGGAGAGAGCAGGCGGTACATTAGACTGTTTTCATTGCCTGTCAGCTGTGCTACACCCGAGCCGTCTGCAGCATCTCCAGATAAGCGGCCCCAGCGCAGAGGCCTCCGCGTGCGTGTGTGACTGCATTCATCCGCGCTTCCTCGGCATGTCAGTGTTGTCCAAAGGCTGGGGAGCGTCTTCGGGGGAGCCTTTAGCAGCTGGGTCTCTGCTAATCACAAGTTTTTGTGCAGCTCCCTTAATTCTCAGGTCTGTCCACTACAAGGAAGGGTTTCTGGCAGGGACTTCCATTTATATTGAGAGGGGGTGAGATCCTGTGTCCTCACAGCCTCTGCCCTCACTCCATTCTGCCAGGGTGGGCCCCCCAGCAGTATGCCTGCTCCTTAAATTCCTGGGGCTGCTTCTCCGCCTAGACTTGGAGGGCAGTCAGGTGGGGCCCAGGAGTGTCACCAGTGTTGCAGTGGCTCCTCTGTGTCAGTGCTGCTTGATGCTTGTTGGGCAGATAAGTTAGAAGTGTGTATCACGTTTTGTGAGGGGATATTTGGAAACTGGAACACGGCAAGCAACTTGACTCTTTGAGACATGCGTGCATCAAAGTTTAAAAGACTGAGGGGGAAGCTGACCTGCTTGATGAAACTGTTCTGTCGTTGGGGGTTGTTTACCCCAACTTTTCCTGCAAGAGGTTGGCAGGGCAGCGTATCAAGTAAAAGCAGCGTTTCTGTGTGTGTGAGCCGTGTGCATCTTCCTTGATGCTGGTTGGGGTTTGTGTAAGTGTTGCAGTGTGATCGTCTTGGGGAATGGATTTTGTCCTAGCCCTGATTCTGCTACCTTGGTTGAAGCTTTTGTTGTGAAGTATTCTAAAATCATTAAAACCACTTGAGTCAGCAGCAGCCTCTATAAATCAGGAGCCATTGTGTGCACCTCATTCTGCTGGTGCATACCATAAACACTCGGTCATTGAAGATGAACTGGAGGGTACTGCTTTCTCTTCCCTGATTGATAAGTAGCTGTGATTGTTAGCACTTGTTTATGGCTAGTGGGGCCGCAGGTTTAGTTTCTGTGTTCATCCCACCTCAACCCCCATCTCCCAAGATGAGACTGGTCAGAGAGAATGGTTTGGGTACTCCACAAGTATATCATGTAGATTTTTTTCTTATTAATTTCCTAATTAAATGAATCTTCTCACATGGGAAGCCCTGGTTAGATGTTTTATGAACCCCGAGAAGAAAGAGAAATGCCACAGCCTTAGAACCTGAGCTTAGGTTATGAAGGGAGTATGTGCTAAGTTACTGAACTCTTGCCTTTTCGAGTTTCTCTCCCATGATTTTGTGAAAATACAGGGCAGAATGGTCAGAGGCGGGGCACTTCTCGTGGTGTCCTGGTTCCAGATGCTGTCTTCCTCTTTGAAGAGGAGGCCAAGACGTCTGACTGCGGTTGTCTTTTTGTTTAAGATTTATTTGTGGGGCCGGTGCCATGGCTCACTTGGTTAATCCTCCACCTGCGGCACCAGCATCCCATATGGGCACCGGGTTCTAGTCCCAGTTGCCCCTCTTCCAGTCCAGCTCTCTCCTGTGGCCTGGGAGGGCAGTGGAGGATGGCCCAAGTGCTTGGGCCCTGCACCTGCATGGGAGACCAGGAGGAAGCGCCTGGCTCCTGGCTTCGGATCAGCGCAGCGCCGGCCGTAGCGGCCATTTGGGGAGTGAACCAAAGGAAGGAAGACCTTTCTCTCTGTCTCTCTCTCTCTCACTGTCTAACTCTGTCAAATAAAAAAAAAAAAAAACAACCCTTTAAAAAAAAGATTTGTTTATTTGAAAATGTAATAGTGAAGGTGAGATCTTCCATCCATCCTCTACTTCACTCTCAGAATGCCCACATTGCCAGAACTGGGCCAGGTTGGAGCCAGGAGCCGGGAGCTCCATCCCGGTCTCCCATGTGGGTGGCAGAATCCCAAGTGCCAGGGCCATGATCTGCTGCCTCTCAGACATATTAGCAGAAAGCTGGATCGGAAGCACAGAGCAGCCAGGACTCAAACTCAGGCACTCTGAGATGGGATGTGTGCGTCTCAAGCTGCAGCTTAACCCGCTGCACCACCTGCCCATCTCAGCAAGGTGTATTTAACAGCTAAGGAAGCAGCTGTAGGTTCTCTTCAGTCCCTGTCTGCTGAGCTGGATCCATCATTGGTTCCTTACTAGCTTTGTAGATGCATCCGATTCGAAGTGGTTGAACATTACCAAGCACTAGAGAAAGGAAAGAGGAGAGTGTTACCGAGTAGAAAATGGCCTCAGCCCATGCTTCTGAGCAGCAGCGAGGATGTGGCTTTTGTAGGTTGTGAACACCAGACATTCAGGGTCAGCACGGTGTCTCCTCTTTATTCCTTTTCCCCCATTCCAATTTTATTTTAATAATTAGAAACACTGCTGATCACACTGAATGACTTCTAGCAGCGAGGCAGCCTGTCCCAGAAGGACCAGTTGTGGGCCATCGGGTTTATGACGACCATAAAACCAGAGGCAGATCAGAGCATGGCCTGCTGAGTGACAGGGCTTCTGCCTCCACCAGGGTCCCCCAGCAGCCTCCTGCACTGGAGGCTTGGTCTGGTGTGGTTTTTGTGTTCTGTTTTGTTTCCTGATGCATGTGCAAGTGTGCACGTGTGCACACATTTCAAGATATAAATGAAACAGGTATGTAATGCCCTCTGCCTGTTAGAAAGACTAAAGCCATAAAAATAACAAACGGCGTGTATTTGCTAGAATGTCAAAGTTATGAGTTTATTTTGTAATGATGTGCTCCTGCCTTCATGAGGTAAACTGGCCGTGGCGGAGGTGTTATTAGTAATATGGACTCAGTGGAGCAGAAAGCCGAGTGACCGAGAGATCAGTGTATCAGTCAGAGAGAGGGCAAATGGAAACAGACAGCAGGAGAATGAGAAAGGAGCCGCAGCGCCGGGGCTGAGATTAAAGACAGCCCGGGAGGAGGATGGGAGCCCAGTGGTCGGACACGGTCCCCCTGTTCATGGGGCCCCTTCAGAGGAGCTGCCAGCGTGTTGCCCAGCTTGGGGCAGCACAGAGAGGCTTGTTCCCTGCACGGCCGTATCCAGGAGAGCAGTAAGCTGAGAGCAGTTTGGCTTTCCGGAGTCCTTTTCAGAGCAGTCCCTCATGCCCTTCCTAGCTGAAGGTAAATGGAGCCAAGGCCGGCTGGGTCACAGCGAGGTTAGTTCTTTGGCCGCCGCCTTCTTCAGCCCTCGGAGGGCCTTGATGTAGGGGCTCACGCAGCATGCAGGGAAGCCTCTCAGGCCCCTAATGAGAAGGGGCATAAAAGGAATATCCAGGTAGACTTTACTGGCCCTTAATTTATCAAGTTCTCTCCAGAGACTAGAAATGAATAGAAGTTACTAAGGAAGAAATTTTGTGTTGTCATTATTTTTTAGAGGAGGAGGGGAGAGGGGACAAGTGAAGGTAAAATCCAGTAAGCGCTCTGCAGCCATTGAGAGCTCTCCAGGGCTACCCCAGATGACTGGCAATTACCACACACTCAGTGATCAGGCTGCCCAGCTCCCATCTGCTGGCTCAGAAAGCTCCCTCCCTGGAAGAAATGATTAACCCATCTTGCAGGGGAAAAGAAACCGTGCAGTTTCCAAGTCCAAGAGTATTGTTTGCTCGTTTTTCTCCTTCAAAGGAAACTTGGTGGTTTCCCATGGCAGGTGCTCTCTGACCTTACAAGGGTTATGCTCCTCCAGGGGCGCCCCAGGAATCAGGAGAGGCCCTGAACTGCCTCCAGGCTTAGGAGGGCAGGCTGAGGGGTATAAATCACAGCTCGTGGGCACCCAGCATACAAAGAGGACCTGAGACTCCGGGCTTTGTGGTTGTGTCCCGAGTTGCTTTAGGATTTCACTGGAACTGGGGTTTGTGTGTGGACAGCAGCTTTAAAAATCAAATATAAGAAAAAAAGGTTCTGTAAAAAAATAAATAAAAGAGGAGCCCAAACCTCTCTCGGGAGCAAAGGCTGTAGAAAGGCAGGCCGGTTCCCTTTTTCGTATGTCTGCAAAACAGTCCTGCCCGACCTTCAGTGAGGCTGTAACCGGGCCTCAGGCTCCCTGCAGCCTCAGTTCAGAGTGGAGATGGCACTCTGTGCTCTTCAAATTGCAACCATATAGGTGACTGCTGAAAACTGCTCTTTTCTTTTTTAAGGAGCTAGCCCCTTCGAAAAACCCACAGAGGCTGGAATCTGTCTTATGGGGAAAAGAGCCCATTTTAGTGAGAATTCTGAAACAGACTGTGCCTTGATTTCTGTAGAAGCAAACGCCTTTTCTCTTGCTCGTTTCTCTAGGTCCTCGGGCGGGAAGTGTACACCTCCAATAACCAGCTCGGGGGCATCCAGATCATGCACAACAACGGGGTGACCCACAGCACCGTGTGCGATGACTTCGAAGGGGTGTTCACTGTCCTGCACTGGCTGTCCTACATGCCCAAGGTGAGCCCTTTCTCCCCACACTCACCGAGCCGCAGGACACGTCGCCTCCACCACACTCCACACACTTGCTGTTTGAGGTCTTCCTAGGATAGAAGAATGTTTTTCTGAGCTGTTCCCCTGAAAGCTGTCAATTTCCCTTTCCCTTAAAAGCCGTCTTTTTCCACCTCCAAGATGCAGCTGGATTTCCTGAGGCCCCTTTTTATGTTTCCCTGTCACGGAAGTCTTCATCGCCTGCCTGGGCTCAGACGCCAACGTGGGAGGTTTTCTCTGCCCTATGGATGTTCCCCTTTGTAATACCTCTGGGGAGCTTCCTAGATAGCATGGTACCCCAAAATCAAGAATCAAAGTTTATCCCTTTTGTGCCAGGCCCCTAAAGGAGATTAGAGGCCCATATGTGTTGCCTGGGGGTTGGCATGTATCTGTACTTGGGGTGATGATGGGGACCAGTGGGTGTTACTGTGCACATGGACCCTGGATTCCTTGTCCCCAGGTATTGTTGTCAAGTTCAAGTATGTGACAGGTGTTCATTTATTACTTTCTCTGTCTCCTTTCAGAGTGTGCAAAGTTCAGTTCCCCTCCTGAGCTCCAAGGATCCTATAGATAGAATCATCGAGTTTGTCCCCACAAAGGCTCCATATGACCCTCGATGGATGCTAGCAGGCCGCCCTCACCCAAGTACGTATGTGTTTGAGGACCTCGTGGTAGCCCAGCTCTCAAACAATTTTTTTTTATCTTCCTTTCCATCACTCTGCGGTGCCTGCATAACAGCATATGACTCGGAACACAGAGCTGAGTACCTCGAAATGAGGAAGCTCTGAAAAATAACTCTGAAGAAACAGGTGGGAAATCCCTCGTGAACAAATGAAATATAAATGAGATTTACAAATCAGCCAGTGGGTTATAAGCGGTGCAGTCCCTAACACATTTCTTCTCTTTATTCTGATTTTAAAGCGCTTATGACTTAATGGGTTCAGAGACCTTAAAACAGTTAAATCAAAGCCATAAAATCACAGGATTACATATAGGACCAGAATCTCAAACCATCTAGTCCCTACAAACAAGCAGAGATGGAGCCGGTCAATTGTAGAAGAGGTCCTCGGGACCGTGAATGCAGAGCGACTGCGCTCCGCTGTTGCTGAGCACCTGCCCGGCAGGTGTCCTGCTTTCCCTACTGTACTGCTGATAGCTACCAGTGCTGGCCTCAGTCATTAATGTAAGGCGCTTTGTGAAATCGTTTATTCAGGAAGAGTGTCTACAGCTTTACGATTTTATAAATGTATAGAGAACAAGTCCTCCCTCCAGGCTTATCTGTTACGCCCCTCTGACTGATTTGTGCCTAACTTAGTCGCAGAAAAAAAGAGGTAACTCTGGAGGCAAATGAATGCTCTCATTGTCAGTCCATTGGGCTGTTCTCGCACAGCCTACTTTCCAGGGTTCTCTTTTGGGAAGCCTGGAATACCCTTGCCATGTTTTGAATCTTTTTTATTTTCCTTTGTTTTTTTGAAAGAGTTACAGAGAGGGAGAGGCAGAGAGAGAGAGAGAGCTTCCATCTACTAGTTCACTCCCCAAATGGCTGCAATGGCCAGGATGGGCCAGACCGAAGCCAGGAGCTTCTTCTGGGTCTCCCTCATGGGTATAGGGATCCAAGCACTTCGGCCATCTTATTTTCTTTTTTTAAGATTTATTTGTTTATTAGAGAGGCAGAAATAGAGAAAGAAGTCTTCCATTTGCTGGTTCACTTCTCAAATGGCTGCAATGGGCTGATCTAAAGCCAGGAGCCAGGAGATTCCTCCAGGTCTCCCAGGTGGGTGCAGAGGCCCAAGGCCATGTTCCGCTGCTTTCGTAGGCCATGGCAGAGAGATGAATAGGAAGTGGAGCAGCCAGGACTCAAACCAGTCCCCATATGGGATGCTGGCACTGCAGGCAGTGGCTTTACCTATTACGCCACAGCACTGGCCCGGAATCTACTTTTGAAGTTGTGTGAGGAAGTATTCTTCTTTGCATGTTTATTGAAACTTTCCATAATGTCTGTATTCAAAAGAAGAAAGGATTACAGAAGATATTTCATGAAATTTAAAAGGAGCTGTGATTTGCTGAAGGAGAAAGAAGTCTTCATAGGAAAGATGCCTGGCACTGTCGTGCAGCAGGTTAAGCCCCCACTTGGAATGCTGGTGTCCATGCAAGCACCAGTTCAAGTCCAGGCTGCTCCCTTTCTGATCCAGCTTCCTGCTAATGCGCCTGAGAAGGCAGTGGAGTATGGCCCAATTACTTAGGCCCCTGCACCCACAGAGGAGATCAGAATGGAGTTCCTGACTTGCTTATTTCAGCCTAGTCCAGTTCTGGCTGTTGTGTCTAATTGGGGAATGAACTCTTGGATAGAAGATCTCTGTCTCTCTCTCTCTCTGTTTCTCCCTATATCTGCCTTTCAAGTAAAATAAATAAATCTTTAAAAAACTTCAAAATGGGCCGGCGCCGTGGCTCAATAGGCTAATCCTCCGCCTTGAGGCGCCGGCACACTGGGTTCTAGTCCCGGTCGGGGCGCCGGATTCTGTCCCGATTGCCCCTCTTCCTGGCCAGCTCTCTGCTGTGGCCTGGGAGTGCAGTGGAGGATGGCCCAAGTGTTTGGGCCCTGCACCTCATGGGAGACCAGGAGAAGCACCTGGCTCCTGCCTTCGGATCAGCACGGTGCACCGGCTGTGGTGGCCATTGGAGGGTGAACCAACGGCAAAAGCAAGTCCTTTCTCTCTGTCTCTCTCTCTCTCACTGTCCACTTTGCCTGTCGAAAAAATTTTTGGCTGGCGCCGTGGCTCAACAGGCTAATCCTCCGCCTTGCGGCGCCGGCACACCGGGTTCTAGTCCCGGTCGGGGCGCCGGATTCTGTCCCGGTTGCCCCTCTTCCAGGCCAGCCCTCTGCTGTGGCCCAGGAGTGCAGTGGAGGATGGCCCAGGTGCTTGGGCCCTGCACCCCATGGGGAGACCAGGAAAAGCACCTGGCTCCTGGCTCCTGCCATCGGACGAGCGCGGTGCGCCGGCCGCAGCGCGCGACCGCGGCGGCCATTGGAGGGTGAACCAACGGCAACGGAAGACCTTTCTCTCTGTCTCTCTCTCTCACTGTCCACTCTGCCTGTAAAAAAAAAAAAAAGAAAGAAAAAATTTTTTAAAAATTTCAAAATGAACCTTCGTGGGAATGCACTGTAAGGCAGATGGGAATGTGGAGCATCCCCATATACATTCTTTTATTTGACTTTTACTGCCTCTCGGTGGTAGAGAGACCACCATTTTACAGATTCAGAGAAGTTGAGAGATTGGTCTGAAGAGTAAGTGTAAATATTGTGGAAAAATCATCGTGGAATGTCAGCTTTAATTTGTAATTGTACCACTTGTCATCAGTGCTTTTTCTTGTTAATATTAGTAAAACTAATTTTTTCTTAAGTTACCTTGGTAATTCCCCTCCTTTTATTTTTTTAAAATATTTATTTATTTATTTGAAAGTCAGAGTTACGCAGAGAGAGCGGGGTGGGGGGTCTTCTATCCGATGGTTTACTCCCCAACTGACCGCAATAGCTAGAGCTGCGCCAATCAAGAGCCAGGAGCTTCTACCGGGTTTTCCATGTGGGTGCAGGGGCCCAAGGACTTGGGCCATCTTCTGCTACTTTCCCAGGCCATAGTAGAGAGCTGGATTGGAAGTGGAGCAACCAGGTCTCAAACCAGCACCCATATGGGATGCTAGCGCTTCTGGCCAGCACATTAACCCACTGTGCCACAGCGCCAGCTCTTTCCTCTTATTTTTATACCCATGATTATAATAAAAATGCTGTGCATAAGTCTTTTTTTTTTCTTTTTAATTTGAAAGGCAGAGCAACCGAGAGAGACAGAGACCTCTTGCATGTGCTGGTTCACTCCCCAGATGCCCACAACAGCCAGGGCTGGGCCAGGCTGAAGGCAAGAGCTTCCTGCAAGGGTGGCAGGGCCCCAGGTCCTCCAGGCGTCTCCTGCTGTCTTCCCAGCCACACTAGCAAGGACCTGGATCATCGCAGTGAAGCAGCTGAGGCTCCAGTATGTGATGGCAGCATCACAAGCTACAGCTTTGCTTGCTGTGCCACAACACTGGCCCCTCTATCAGTAGTAAAATCCAGGACTTTGCTGGAAATGAAATGGACCTCTTTTCTTCAGTAATTCATAAACAAATTCCTTAAATGTTCTAGGAAAACAGGCAGCCATCTTTGTTCCTAAATCCTGAATGTGGCGTGACTATGAAGCCTGACTTAGGACTTCCCAACTCCTACTGAAAGTAGAAAGCAGGAGGAATTTTAGAGAAAACATTTCTACTTTGAAAGTAATTGTGTACTTCCAAATCATTGTTACTGAAATAAGAATCATAAAGTGACCTGAGCATATGAAGTTAAAATTTCATTTTCCTGATGGACTTAGAAATTTGGGGAGAACCTTCATCAGAGTTTCAGCCTTACTTTAATGGGGTGACCAAAAGCATATGTGGGGGGTGGGCCTTATCCTAGCCATTATTAACGAGGTCCACAGAATAAAATGGAATTTGTGATAAACTAAGTTTTCTGGTTTTTTGGATAATATTTTTTTCATTGACTCCCTAGTAATTCATCCTGCTGTCTATGTGCAGCTAACACTTGCTCCCAAATCGAGTGACTTCAGATTTTAATTTAGTGGAAGCGTTAAAGAAAGCAGATGATTCCCTGTGATAAGTTAAAGCAGATATCTTCTAGGTGAAAAGTTAAAGTCATTTATTAGAGGAGATAGTGCTGTGATATTCTTCAAACTGACGCCCAACACGAGACCGGAATCTAAACGATCGGCTTTGGGCTCACGATAGAGAGATAATTTTGAAATGGATGATCACATTTTACACTGGGGCCATAGAGGCAAGGAATGTAGAACACAGTAATTACAAGTTTAGTCTTGATAAAACACTCTCCATCCTGTTTAAGTCAGCAGAGGTTAGCTTGCTCGGATCTCCACTTTTAATTGGTTTTGGACTTGGGTTTTTAGAGGGTGGAGGGCCATTTTCAAATTAGAAGAATCACTGAGAAACCGTGAGCCGAGAGGGCAAAGTGGGAAACAGTTATTTGCAGAAGCTTTTATGTGGCCTTGATCAAACATTCATACCTGTGGAACAGAAGTTTTTTTTCCTTAAACTAAGATGCTGAAAGTCAAGTGTCTCACCAGTGAAGGAAATCCTGTGTGCAGCAGAGGTTAATGGCATTAGGTGTGTGCATTTTAACCGTTGTATTTTTGCTACCTGCCACAGCCCTTTCTTGTAGGATTGTCCTTTGTCAGCCATAAATAAAGTGAATCTATCGTGTTGCCTTTCTAGCAGAAAAGACAAGTCTCTGCTTTCCCCCAAACTTGGGTCCTCGTCCAACCACTGGTACTTACTTCCTGTTTGCCTGTCTTCAGATTTCCATTAAAAGAAAATCAGTGAAATCAAACAAAATTGTAAGGCAAGTTTTAAAATAGAAATAGACATTTTGAAAACATTTTAATGACTTGGCTGCTATTTGACAAATGTTTGTAGTGTCTTGCAAAAAGCCAAGTTATTTATTTAAAAGCATGCACACTCTGCTAGCTGAACCCCATCGTTTAACAATAAATGATGCTTTTGCTGATAAATGATTCTTTTTATGCAGACTAGCAATTGAAATAGGAGATGATGTCTGAAGGCAGATGAACATTCGGCTGCCTAATGCTTCCATCCATTATAATATGGTTAGAAACAACAAATTCCCCAAAACAATCCCCCAAATCCCACCTTAGATTCGTCAGTTCCAGTGCATTGTCAGTGGATTGAATGTCATTATTTTCTCTTGTTTTCCCTCTTTTCCCTCTGTAGCCCAGAAAGGTCAGTGGTTGAGTGGATTTTTTGACTACGGATCGTTCTCGGAGATTATGCAGCCCTGGGCACAGACCGTGGTGGTTGGTAGAGCCAGGTAGGAGCTCTTTTGTTTCCAAAGCACTATTTCCTCCCAACAAAAATAAGAGAGGAAAGGGCCAGTACTGTAACCAATCATACTTTGCCTATCTGAACTTCCTAAGAATATTGGATCATGCCAGGCCCGAGGCAGCATGATTGGACCACTGATTCCCAGGAATCATTAAGTGTATCACTCCAGTGTGCCTTTAATCTGAAGGCTGGTTGCAACAGTATTTCCTTTTTATAATGCTGCAGGACAAGCCATCCGGGGGCCACAAAGCCCAGCTACAGTAGCCATCGCCCCTCAGTGACTTCCCTCCCCCTGAAGACCACTTTCCCTCAGGAGTAGCTGCCAAGTGAGTCAGAGACTCATCCGCTTCTCTGCGTAACCTGAGAGAAGTTCTTTGAAGGCGTCAAGATTATTTAAGTGACAAATATACTATATTGAATTATAATCAGATTTGAAAATTACCAAAGGGAAAAAAAAGTTTACCTGAATAAACTGGAATAGGTTGCTGGGATACCCATATTTTCAAGTGGGAAATTGAAGTTTCTATTAAATTTTAATACCCACTCTAAGAAGTGCTTCCCTCAATAGCCAGCTCTGCACGCAGTAATCTGTAGTGCTGTAACGAGCACCTGCCAAGGCCGATCTTAATCTAGCTCAGCACCGCAGAGACGCGCTGCCTAAGGGGCCTGCATCTGGAGCTCACCTTCCTCTCGGGGGCAATCGGTTTC
Organism: Sylvilagus floridanus; assembly: GCA_949820135.1. NCBI lineage: Eukaryota > Metazoa > Chordata > Mammalia > Lagomorpha > Leporidae > Sylvilagus > Sylvilagus floridanus. The sequence goes on along the minus strand of OX463237.1, from coordinate 36,834,616 downwards.
CCTTATCTCATGAAAAGTGGCACCTGCTCAAGATTCTCAAACATGCCACGTTGGGTTGAGATTTAGATTCTAGCCTTGGAAATAATTCTAGGCTTTGTGGTTCTCTCAGAACAGCAGGTCAGCACTCCCCGTGCTGCCAGTGACAAGAAGCCACGGGATGGCAAATCCCTCAGACAGGGGCCTCTGCGGTGACTCTGAATGGGAGCATCATTCTGTGCACCTGGGAAGATGCCCACTGGGGAGGTGGAGGTGAGGGATGCACTAGAGCTGGAGTCCTCCTACTCAGGGCCTACAAGCTGGTCTTTGAGTCTTCGTTTCACACCAGGACCAACATTTTTGAGAATTTGTCTTATCTATTCTGCTGCAGTTTCCCTGTCTGTAAAAAAGCATGTCAAATTTTAAGCCTCACAAAGCCAAGCCTTTGTTAAGGTCCTTAAGATCCTCCTAGGGGAAATAAGAGAATGATGTCTTACACTTCTGATTGGAAGAATAGGGACTGTCCTGCAACCCAGATCGGTCAAGCTTGGCTTTGGTTAGTTTTGCCATTGTTCATTGCAACGCTCACCGTGACTTCTTCCTTTCTTTCCATCTGATGAGTTCTGGGCGTCTTGCTCTAAAACATACACATGCTCACAAGTACATAAAACACAAATGGAACTAGCTTCTTTCAAAAGCAATGGTATTTCAAGAAATAAATATAAAGGTATTCTTCTGGGATTGTTACTGTAAGTGCTGCCAAAACTCATCTTTGGTATGTATGTTTGGAATATGTGTGCTATTGGCTGTAAATTGTCTTTTATTATTCCATGGCACCTTGTCCAGGGACACACTATAAAACAAGATGTAGCATCTTCATGTGCTGGCCTGATAAAATTTATATGAAGTATAATAGAAAACAGAAGTTGTTCTGAGCTGTTTTCAAGTTCAATAAATAACTGTAATACTCGGATAAAGATGTTCTTTATTAGGTCACATGGGCCCTAATATATAAGTTATAAGTTACCGATTTAGGGTGGCTTTTGCAATTACAAGTTTCCAGTTGGATTGTTAATCATTGTGAGCAGAAATATTTCTAAACTCTCCTGTGTACCTCTTGCTCGTTGTCTGGTTGTCTAGAGGGCTTTCGATTCTGATTCAGTGCAGGCAAATGACACGGGGTGGGTGGTCTCCACTCAGTCCTGTTAGTCCTCTTGTGATGACAAGAATCCATTTCCAGGAGCCAGTGTAGCAACCAAAGACCATCCTTCATAGCAAGTTCGTTATGGGGGTGCTATGGGGAATGGAGACTATAGCCCATCCAAATCCCAGCCAACAAGGAATGAAGCTGAGAGACTGAAGAAAGAAAATCACATTTTCCAGAAAAAGGACTCACCCTATACCTTCCGTTCCCCCCTTGCTTCCTCCCTTCCTCTCTTTCTCTTTCCCACCCTTCCTAGTTCCCTCCTGATTTTTCCTAGGAAGTTTTGATGAGGGCCAAGTTGAGAGGGTACTTAACAGAGACTTTGAGATCCTGAACAGCTTTTTTTTTTTTAAGTAAAATAGCTTTGAGATGCAATATATACTTCCAGTGTTAGTTTTTCCCAAGACTACTGCCTGAAATTGCGCCTGTCCTGCTGTGTTCCAGTCAAAGAGAAGGTCAAGGGCTCCTCTAGTCACTACTCTGGGTACCTGTTTTTCATCATAACACACCCACGCACGGCCCATCCACACACCCAGTGAAGAAATTTGCTGTACTCTCAAATCTGCAGCCGCATCATTTACATTCCTTGGGAAACTATAGCTCTATTCCAGTAAGGCTAACACTCATTAAAAGGTACTGGAAGTCTCAGGTTCCTGCAGCCCTTCAGATCATTTCCTACTGTCTTCACCATGAGATCAAACACAGAGGTAGGAGGATGTATTTATGTGTGCCACACTGTTGAGCCTAAATGCCAAAGCACCTCCCCACCCCTGCCCAGTAGAACCCCTGGTTTGAGTTTATCCTGTGTTGGGACCTTTCAGACCAGGAGTGATTCTGAGGGTGGTTTTCTGCTGTATTTACAGTCAGCAGATCACAGCCACCCCTTAGGAGGAATTGGATCTCCTGCTTTCTATGTGCTTCCTGTTTTTCTTTCCATGCTTTGATGTGGGGTTGGAAAATAAATAATCTGGCTACATTGGTGAGATAAACTAGGTTCTTACGTGTCTTATTTTTTTATCAGGCTAGGGGGAATACCTGTGGGAGTGGTTGCTGTAGAAACTCGAACAGTAGAACTAAGTATCCCAGCTGATCCTGCAAACCTGGATTCTGAAGCCAAGGTAGGTCCCCAAAAGTGTACTGTGCACTTGTACTTGGAGCTTCTTTGAGCTTGGAGTTTCCCTTCTGCAGTGCCTATGGATATATCAGGAGCATTGTAAACCACCTGTTTTAGAAGGGCATCAGCAACCTTAAATGAGTTCTGATCATCTTGTGTTCGTTTTTTAAGAGAGATTTATTTATTTGAAAGGCAGAGTACAGACAGAGAGGAAGATACGGAGAGAGTGAGCGCTTCCACCTGCTGCTTCACTTGCTAAATAGTTGCAGTGGCCAGGGCTGGAGCAGGACAAAGCCAGGACCTTGATCCAGGTCTCCTACATGGAGGGCAGGGTCCCAAGCATGGGCCATCATATATGGCTTTCCAAGGTGTGTTATCAGGGAGCTGGATCAGAAGTGGAGCAGCTGGGACTTGAACCACCACACATATGAGACACTGGAGTAACAAGTGGCAACTTAACTCGCTGTACCACAAATGCCAGCCCCATGTGCTTATTTTTAAGCTATCTACAGATGGACTGCAAGCTGAATTTTGCCTAAAAAATGGAGTAGGTCTTTACAGTGGTCTTTTTTTTTTATCGATTTGAAAGACACAGTTATATATAGAAAAAAAGATTTGCCACCTGCTGGTTCACTCCCCAGATGGCCACAACAGCTGGGCCTGAGCCAGGCGGAAGCCAGGAGCCTGGAACTCCATCTGAGTCTCCCCTGCTTGGGCAGGGACCCAAGCACTCAGGCCATCTTCCACTGCACGTTAGTAGGGAGCTTGGTTGGTTGGAGCATGTGAGACTCAAAGAGGTACTCAGATGGGATGCCACCATTGTAGACAGTAGCTTAAGCTGTTATGCCACAATGCCAACGCCTATAGTGATCTTATCAATGCTAGAAAATAGTCAACCATTGCCAAAGAGATGGTCTTACAGAAGGCAGCTGCATCAGTCCTGAGGATGCATTGATCCCAGGTGCCCTTGAGCACGTGTGTAGAAGAGCTACACCTAGATTTCACAACACACTCTGTCCTGACACCAGGCATAAACACCACAGCCTATCTTTTTCCAAAAAGGTGGATTACATTTCACATCTTGACATCATCCAGAAAGTGAGGGCAAGGAAGTTATCCAGCAGCATGACATCTAGCATCTGTTGATTAACCACAGTACAGAAAAAAAACTATACTAAGCAGAGAAAGGAAAGGACTTGGAGACTGATCAGTTGGCTCACTTTGAGTAATGTAACTGAGTCAATTAAAGGTGCTGTGGTCAAGTGTGGACAAGAGTTCCTGAGACTGCGTCCTTGCAGCAGGAGCAACCAGTTTCCCTTTCTACACTGAAGAATGATGGGTCAGGATTCATTTTTTTGTTGTTTTCTTTAAAGATTTATTTATTTATTTGAAAGAGTTACCTAGAAGGAGCGGCAGAGGCAGAGAGAGAGAGAGAGAGAGAAAGAAGGAGCGAGAGAGAGCTTCCGTCTGCTGATTCATTCCCCATATGGCTGCAATGGTTGGGACTGGGCCAGGAGCCAGGAGCTTCTTTCAGGTCTTCCATATGGGTGCTGGGGCCCAAGGACTTGGACCATTTTCCACTGCTTTCCCAAGCACATTAGCAGGGAGCTGGATCAGAAGTAGAATAGCCGGTGCTCGAGCCAGCTCCCATGGGGATACCAGCACTGTAGGCAGTGGCTTTACCTGTGATGCCACAGTGCCAGCCCCCTGTGTGTCAGGATTTAAGAGGAGTATTTAATAAAGTTAGAGATCCAGGATTCTTTCTGCTTTTCGACTTCAAAGAGATCTTCTTGATGAATAACAATGTTTGTTTATTTGGCTTCCTCTGTTATTATTTTTTATTTGAGAGGCAGAGAGAGAGAGCCCCCACCCACTGGTTCCCAGAACTCCCCAAATGGTCGCAGTGACTGGAGCTGAGCCAAGCTAGCGCTGGGAACTCAATGCAGGCAGGAGCTCAACTACTTGAGCCATCACTGCTGTCTTCCAAGGTCTGCAGTAGCAAGAACCTGGAGACGGGAGCCAGAGCCTGGAGGTGAACCCAGGCACTCCAACGTGGGACGTATGGGTCTTGACCTCCAGGCCAAATGCCTGCCCTTGTCTTGATTTAGAGTTTCCTGTTTTCAATGAGTAAAATCTTGTTCACTTTGGAGGGATTCCCTCTGAGAGTGCTGTTAATTGAGTCCTTGTCTTTGACTTTCCGCAACAGATAATACAGCAAGCTGGCCAAGTTTGGTTTCCAGACTCTGCATTTAAGACCTATCAGGCCATCAAGGACTTCAACCGTGAAGGGCTGCCTCTGATGGTCTTTGCCAACTGGAGAGGCTTCTCTGGTGGGATGAAAGGTAATCAGCCTGGCTGAAGGCTGGGTGGCACCACTGATTTCTGGGCACCCTGTGGCTGTGGGAGGGAGGGAGAGTAGAGAGGGCAGCCTGTGGATTTCCTGCCAGCCCATCACTCTAGACTTTGGAGAATTCTGTTCCCTCTGAGCTATAGTCTGAGTTACAGCTTGCATGGAAACATACAGTACGCTCTATAATTCCATACAAAATTTCAGAATAATCTACTCGTTATCTAGATGGGCTGCTGTTGTAGATTTAGCTTTCACAGCTAAACATTGGGCCATTCTGATGTTCCTGGGGCAGTATGATTGTGCTTATCTCCCTCCCTCTTTTCTAGGCCTATTCTTTGCTGAGGTTACTCTCTAAGGTTCTACAGTGCCCAAGATAGATACTGAAATAAGCATTTACCAACCAGAAGAAAACAAACTCTGTACCAGAGGCTGTTCTTCATGCAGCTTGTGCTGTGTTTTATTATTATCCAACAACAGCCCTGGGCCTGTGGCTCCAGCAGATTAGACCATCATACAAAGGCTGTATTCCGTACCAGGGGAACTGCTTCATGATTAGGCAGCGGTATCACCATTTCCTGAGACTCCTCCATGCGCAGAGCCAAAGGAGACACGACTCTTGGTCTCAGAGCAGTGAATTCTCTGCAGCAGGCAGACTGCACCTGAGGGCATGAGAGTGTGCCCCTGAGTGTCAGCCACCTTCCCCTTCCCCTGGGGAGAGCCCAGGATCCTGGAGTGGTAGAATGGTTAGGGAAATGGGTTAGGGAGGAGCTGGTACTGCCGGAGTAAAGAGAATGCTTAGAGAATGCCAAGAGTTCGTGGAATGTGAAGCAGAAAGCCTCAATAGTGTACCTAGATGTATTTGACGGCAGGAGCGGCACTAGGCTCTGTGAGGAGAAAAGCCTGGGGAAGCTGCCCTTTGTAGATTGCCAGTCAAGCGTTGAGACATGTCAGCAGATTTCCCTTACCTGGCAAGGAAGACCCCCAGATGACCAGGCCTCTGTAGCAAAATACAGACGAGGCTGATACTTCGGTTTTTAAGTTAAAAAAAAAAAAATTCCCTATGCTTGTATTTCCTTTGAGCTGTGCATCTTTCTTGGGGGAGAACTTGGGCTATACATGCAAATTGAGGTGAACTATTTTTTGACCAAGATAATAACTCCCTGGAAATCCCATGAGATATTGAGGATTTAGGTTGAATGTATAGGTCAATCCTACACATTTTTGTTTCAGTTCCTGTGTGCAAGGACCTGTGCTAGCCATTTCAGGGAAAATAAGTCAGAAACAGATGTTGCTTCAAGGAGTCAAGAAAATTACTGTGAGCAGAATGATGAAGTCAAATGCCAGGGGATACTGGTGTTGAAGAGGAGGATGCCTCCTGGAAGTTGGGCACGTGGGGAGTGAGCAGAAACCCCTTTCATTCATTTATATGAAGTTCATTTAGCATCAGGTTCCGCCTGGTCCCAAGTTCCCTAGCTGAAACATTGATGTGAGACCTGGGAGAGGGTTCAGGATTGTTTCTCCTCTGCACTGCAGGGTGCCTGGGAATGCACCTGGGAGTGAGCCTGGCTAGTCCCCCCCACAAGGTCAGAGTTCCCAAGTTCCCAGAGTTCCACTTCTAGGAAAGCCTTCAATTCTGCTGCATGTTTTGGGTCAGGCCCAACTGGCCACTAGCCCTGTAAAAGTAAGAAAAACAATGAAGATGAGTTGAGCTCTTTTCACCAGAAACACGTAGCCATAACCATCACAACAAACTGTAGTGTTTTCTGCATTTTATATAAATTGAGATTTTTGTTAAATAAATTTCCCTAGAGGATTCAGGTGAAAAACCAGAGCAGATTTGGGAGAGGAGTGGGGAATGGGGAGCATGGATCAGTCTGGCTCCCTGTGGCACAGTGACCAGCTCTGCTAGAAGATCCTTGCAAGAGCTGTCCAGAGTCCTGAGAGAGCCATTACACCTCCTTCCCCCTCCGCCTCAAGGATTGCCATGGTTACTGTGAAAGAAATTTCAAGATTTCAGAAAGGAGTTTTTATAGATTATGGCAAAATATAGACAGAACATACTATTTATCATTTTACCCATTTGTAAGTGTACAACTCTGTGGCATCCACGACATTCACAGAGATGTGTGACCGTTGCTACTAACTACACTCGAAACTTTTTCATTGTCTCTGTACCCATGAAGCCCTGACTGCCCATTCCTTCCTCCCCATCCCTGCTCAGGTGCAGACCTGGGCCAGTTCTGAGTCTGAATTTTGGTGCTGATGCATCTGTTCACTGATCACATGAGGAGATGTGTGTGAGAGCGGGAGGGAGGGGAACAGGACCTTTCGTATTTACATACAGGTCAGGATGTTTCCTGCGCATTATCTCATGTACAGGGACCTGAGCTGAGAGCCTCTTGTCATTCTCCACATCCCTTGGGGAGATGTCTGCAGTTTTGGTTTCAATACTGGCTGGGGATTATGCAGGGAGGGAAAATAAACAATTATGCCATCCCTCAGTGCACACAAACACACAGCCAGGAGCCGACTGCACTGTGGGTAAAATGACTCCAAAATTGTGTGTAATGAGTAGGAAAAGATTAGAGACAGCTCTTGCTATGCTGAAAATTGACATTAGTGGAGGGAAAAAAAAAAACTCTTTACTAGTCGGCCTAGGAGGTCTAATTCGAGCAGTAAAAATATAAATAAATAAATAAAAGCATGTCAAGATGGTATTGGTGCTTTTTTTCCAATGAGCTCTATCTGGCCGGAAGGCTATTCAGCATAATGCAAAATTAAATTATAAAAACTGGCTGAATATTTAGATGGAAGAGCCATTTGGAAGCAGTTTATTTAGACGAACCGGCAATGACCCACAACAGGGAGACATCAAGCGTGAAATTTACTAGAAATTAGCACCAGGGTCCCAGCCTCAGCGTGAATAGCTTGATAGGATGCAAATCCCAGTGATATTAAGCTGCCTCACTGCTGGTGCTACAGGGTCACTCTCAGTTGGCTTTTCATGTTATACTTATTATTTTTTCCTGGGACAGGTTATAAATAACAATAAAAGAAGAGCATTTATTGAAAACTTTAACTGGAATGAAAGTCTGTTTTAAACTCCCTGATTACTTGCATGTTGAAACATGATGTCAGCCGGCCATCAGGAACTCAGAAGAAACATTTTGTCTATGCAGCTTGTGTGTGTGTGTGATGTTTACCTGCAGCTTCTAACAGATAATCTCCACTAACCAGTTAGATCCATCCCAGTTTTGAGAGTGTGAGGCACTGTGGCGACACTCTGCCCCCTTGCTTGCTACAGTGGTTGCCACACTTCATCTTCGTTGTCCGACAATGAAACCTTAGGCAGGGTTGGTGCCTGGCGCTGAGCATGAGCCACAAAGGCTGTGGTGATCACCATTTATGCAGATGTGCTTTGCCCAGAATGCTAGAAAACTCCAGGCTCCTGCCTTTCTAGTGAAAAACCTATAAGTATTTTCCATTTCCATTTGTTTTCTCATGGCCTGAGAACTGACAATCAGCATATGCCTAGCTTTAAAATTCCCGAGGGCCGGCGCCGTGGCTCAACAGGCTAATCCTCCGCCTTGCGGCGCCGGCACACCGGGTTCTAGTCCCGGTCGGGGCACGGGATTCTGTCCCGGTTGCCCCTCTTCCAGGCCAGCCCTCTGCTGTGGCCCGGGAGTGCAGTGGAGGATGGCCCAGGTGCTTGGGCCCTGCACCCCATGGGGAGACCAGGAAAAGCACCTGGCTCCTGGCTCCTGCCATCGGATGAGCGCGGTGCGCCGGCCGCAGCGCGCCGACCGCGGCGGCCATTGGAGGGTGAACCAACGGCAAAAAGGAAGACCTTTCTCTCTGTCTCTCTCTCTCACTGTCCACTCTGCCTGTAAAAAAAAAAAAAAATAAAAAAAAAAAATAAAAAAAAATAAAATTCCCGAGAGTGTCTTCTCACCTAAAGCCTTGGGAATCCCCTCTCTGCTGCTATTCGTGGCTCTACTTCTTGCATATGAAGGGATTTCAGACTGTTGTGTGTCAGATAGTTGTCACATGTTGCAACCTGCTTTTCAGAATGGATGGGTTTGGGCAGCTGTAATGCAGTATGAGCATGTTGATTGTAGAGTTTGTGTGTTTGTTTTGATGGCCTGTTTTGGAGGTGTGTGTGTGTGTGTGTGTTCAAGATTTATTTTATTTGTTTGAAAGAGTTACAGAGAGAGAGCTAAAGAGAGAGAGGTCTTCCATTCCGCTGGTTCACTCCCCAAATGACCACAATGGCCAGAGCTGAGCTGATCCAAAGCCAAGAGCCAGGAACTTCTTCTGGGTCTCCCACGCAGGTGCAAGAACCCAAGGACTTGGGCCATCTTCTACTGCTTTCCCCAGCCATAGCAGAGAGCTGGATTGGAAGAGGAGCAGCCAGGACTCAAACCAGCACCTGTATGGGATGCTGGTGCTGCAGGCTGGGGCTTTAACCTGCTGCAATGCAGCACCGGTCCCTTGGGGGTGTTTTGATGGTTGGACTGTGGTTCTGTTGGTGTTCCGGGTTGGATGGAGATATTATTTCTGTCTCAATCATGTCAGCTGTAGTGAATGTCGATGCCCCTTTTCCATTCACAGTCTTGGGGCTAAAGACATTTGCTTGGTAATCATATGGAAACCCTGGTAGGACACAGCTGGCAGTGTCCTCAGTACCGTTTGTGACATTTATGAACATACAGCAAACCCAGGTAACATTTAGCAATAATCGTTTGTTCATGTCTGTTTTCTGGTTTTTATCTTACTCAGCCATTATTATATTAATTGTTGGAAAGCAAATTACCCCTGCCACATGCTCTTTCCCGATAACAAGAACGATGAGTCCAGAATGGGCTCTAGAACGAGAAAGATCCGGGTGTGCATCTTCGCCCTGTCACTTTTAGTTAATCAACCTCAGTTTATTCACCTGTCACTTGAGTATTTGAATAAGAGGATGTCCTGGGGCCAGCACTGTGGAGGAATGGGCAAAGCCACCACCTGTGATGCTGGCATCCCATATGAACACTGGCGCGAGTCCTGGCTGCTCCACTGCAATCCAGCTCCTTGGGAAGTCAGTGGAGGAAGGCCCAGAAGCTCCTGGCTCCTGGCTCCTGGCTTCGGTCTGGCCCATCCCTGGCCATTGCAGCCATTTGGGATCATCTAATGGATGGACAATCTCTCTCTCATTCTTGTTCTTGCTCTCACTCTCCTCTCCATAACTGACTCTAAAATAGATAAATAAATATGTCTCTGTTAAAAAGATGATGTTCTGATGGTTAAATGATTGGTCCGTGTGTGTGTGTGTGTGTTATGTTCCTGTTACATAGTAAGCTACATGATGGTGAAAGAGAAAGTGTATTTCACAGAAACTGGAAGTGCGCACATAATCCTCTTCATTCCAAACTATTTGTGTAGATCGTGAAATCAAAGTTTTTTTAAATTAAATGAATGAAAATTCATCTTAAATAAAGTCTCACCCTTCTTTTTGGAAGTTGGATCTGTTAGTCATAGACAGGAGAGATTAAAGAAGTAAGTGAAGAGACTGGACGCTTGGTCTTCATCTACCTCTAGATGCAGATAGGATGACTTTTTGTGCTTTCTCCTATTCTGGCATTTTCTCCTTTGATCCACGCCTTCCATTTCTTCGCATGTGATACCATGGGAGGCCACTCCTTTCTGTTACTTGTTCTGAGACTGTACTCTTGCAGCACTAAAAAATGTACTGCTAATTACACAATTATTTTATTATGTAGCACTGGTTGAAATATCCACTAAAGAATTAATTTAGTTAAAATAATTTGAACTGAGCAATTATTTTCATAACCACGGAATTAGCGTAAAGCGCTTAAAGTCCTTTATTCCTGCTCTTCATACAGCAGTTGTGTAATTAGCAGTAAATTTTTTTTGGTCTTTGCTTTCCTCCCAATGGAATAAATGTCTTTGCTCTGATCATATATACAGAGTATCTGACCATACACATTCCATGAAGAGTAGGGATTGTTTACTGGGGCAACTTGGAATCTCTGACGTTTTCACTGATGAACCAGTTCAGAGCAGCAGAGAAAGTCAGGTGCCACACAGTGAGCTCTGCAAATAAATCGGTTTTAAAATAAATCAATTATTTGTTTATTTAAAAGGCAGGGAAACAGAGATCTTCCATCCACTGATTGACTGCCCAAATGTGCAGAACAGCTGGGGCTGGGCCGGGTCGATGCCAGAGCCTGGAACTTAATCCAGGCCTCCCACATGAGTGTCAGGGACCAAGTACTTGAGCTATCTTCTACTGCACAGGGTGTATATTAATGGAAAGCTGGAATTGGAAGTAGAGCCAAGACTCAAAACCAGAAAGCACCATAGGGATGCAGGTGTCCCAAGCAGAGTCTTAACTACTGTGCCAAACACCCAGCCCTCATAGAGCCACTGTTACTTTAAAAAGTGGTAAACTAACTTGCCAGTTAGTGCAGTGAAAGCAGTTTCTAATTGGTTTGCCCTTAACTTCCTAAAAAATGCTTCTTTGCCATGCATTTTCAAAATTGATTTAGTCCAAATTGTGAAACTGTCTTTGATAGGAAGGTTTGAACTTATTTGAACCTCTCTGTGTAAGGTTCAGAAAGGATCCAGTGTGGCTCCACTGAAGGACCCGTTAAATACCTGGAATCATAAACCTAAAACTTGAGCAATGTTTAGACTTCAGTTTCCTGGGAAATGGGAAGAAGTTCATAAAAAGTTGGGATATAAATCATTAATCCTGCTTTCCAAGGACTCTCTTTATTTGCACACCAGGGGTCTTTTCCCTTGGGCCGCACCTGGCCTCAGGAGGATTGCACAGTACACTCTAGCAGAGAGGAGAGATGGCTCCTTTCATTTATGTGTCTGTGTGGCTTTGCCTACATGTGTATTTTCATCTTGTCTCATTAATACTATAAAAATGGAATGGTTAAGGAGTTATTTTCCTCTCTCACAGTATTCTTTCCCAAGTATGTATGTGATAGTCATTCATTGAGCAGTAATTGTGTTCCAGCACTGGACATTAGACTGGGGATACAAAGATGAAAGACCCAGATTTTGAAGATAAAATTCTTGGAGGATCCATTTCCATTAGCTGCACATTTTAAGAATTCATTGTATGCTAAGTATCATGAGATGAATTGGAAAGAGCTAGAAGAGTTCCTTCCTTCGGAAAACTTAATGTAGTGGGAGAAATCACATATTGACTTGAAAAATACTCGACAATTGTAGAGCAAGTATGAATTAATGTGCTGAGACCTGGGTGCAGAGATTCAGAGAGGATATAAAATGAATGTGCAGGCTGGAGGGCTTGCACGCTATCACTTGTGAAAGACACTGCCTTCTCTTTTGCCCCCTTGTGTTTTGGAAGACCCTGTGGAGTCGTGAGTGGGCTACAGGTCTTCACAGTGGCCGAGCAGGACCTGAAGCGGCGGAGCACCTAGACCTGTCCCCTCTAGCTAGCGATGAGGAGCCTCTTGCTTGGAGGCACAGAGTGCCGTACAAATAGCATTTCCTGTGTATGCCTGGTGTGAACCAGCCTTGGAAGCACTGCTTTGGGGAAGACATGTTTCGTGATTTCCAGTGTGTCTGGTTCTCTGTAGATATGTACGATCAAGTGCTGAAGTTTGGTGCTTACATCGTGGACGGCTTGCGAGAGTGCTCCCAGCCTGTGATGGTTTACATTCCTCCCCAGGCCGAGCTGCGGGGCGGCTCCTGGGTGGTGATCGACCCCACCATCAACCCTCGGCACATGGAGATGTATGCCGACAGAGAAAGCAGGTAGTGTGCCTCCTCTGTTTCCAGTCACTGCCTCTCGGGACCCTCTGGCTGTTGGTTTCCTCCTGAAGAACATTACAGCCCAGAGAACTTGCTCTGATTCTGTCCATTCCCAGTGGACTCCAAGGTTGGAAAAATGGGATTCCTAAGTAGCTTCTGCTGGCGGGAGAGGGAAACCAGGCTGGAGCCAGGCGTTCTGCATGGAATCCCCCGTCCCAGTGTCTTTCGCCATGAAGTACTCTTCCAGATGCTCCCAAACTCAGAGAGTCTGCCTATTTGTTAATCAGACAAGCCTGTTCCACTATGTTAGGTGTGTAACAAGAGGGAGCTTAAAGCGAGTTGGACTGGAAGACTGAATTGTAGGGTTTTAAGCCATCTCCCACTGCGCAGCCGGAAACTTGGAGCAGTTCTTAATGTCCCTGGGTGGGCTGGGTGGTCACTGAGGTGTAGCACAGCACGCACATTCTGAAATTCTAGACCAAAGCTGCTTTCTTCCTTTGACATCAGGGTGTTGCTCTGGCATTCCAAGAGGCTGGAGAACACAGTGTGCCACACCCAAAACAGCACTGGGAGGAGGGGCCTGGGACAACTCCCTAAAATGGATCTAGGCCCGCATCCTTTTATGATCTGCACCAGCCCCTCTCCTAGGTCGCTAAACTGCACAGCGTGTTTCCTGGAAATTTTCCATGCAAACTTCTAATCTAGTCATGTTTTTTCAAAATATTCAGGGCTCTACTTCAAAAGCTGTCAAATCTCTGGGCTAGCATTTTATATTTAGGGGTTTAATTTTTTTTTTTTTTTTTTTACAGGCAGAGTGGACAGTGAGAGAGAGAGACAGAGAGAAAGGTCTTCCTTTGCCGTTGGTTCACCCTCCAATGGCTGCCGCGGTCGGCGCGCTGCGGCCGGCGCACCGCACTCGTCCGATGGCAGGAGCCAGGAGCCAGGTGCTTTTCCTGGTCTCCCCATGGGGTGCAGGGCCCAAGCACCTGGGCCATCCTCCACTGCACTCCTGGGCCACAGCAGAGGGCTGGCCTGGAAGAGGGGCAACCGGGACAGAATCCGGTGCCCCGACCGGGACTAGAACCCGGTGTGCCGGCGCCGCAAGGCGGAGGATTAGCCTGTTGAGCCACGGCGCCGGCCTGGGGGTTTAATATTTTAAAGTCCTAGGCTAGGGACTGGCGCCGTGGCTCACTTGGTTAATCCTCCACCTTCGGCACCGGCATCCCATATGGGCGCCGGGTTCTAGTCCTGGGTGCTCCTCTTCCAGGCCCGCTCTCTGCTGTGGCCCGGAGAGCAGTGGAGGAGGGCCCAAGTGCTTGGGCCCCTGTACCTGCATGGGAGACCAGGAGAAGCACCTGGCTCCTGGCTTCAGATCAGCGCAGCACTGGCCGTAGCCACCATTTGGGGAGTGAACCAATAGAGGGAAGACCTTTCTCTCTGTCTCTCTCTCTCACTGTCTACAACCCTATCTGTCCAAAAAAAAAGTCCTAGGCTAAACTCTGACCTGATAGTAGACTAGAGACAATCTCTCTACTGACTGAAATCAGACTTGTTCCAAATTCCTGATTTCAGATCCCATTCTGACACTTAGACAAGTCCCTTAACTTCCTGTGTTTTAGTTTTATCCTCTGTAAAATGGGGATAATAATAGTACCCTCCCTCATAGTAGATGTGGACTCAGCATAGGATTGTGAGAGTTTACAGGTAAGCACTTAGAATAGTACTGTGCACACAGTAAATGTTAGCTGTAGTTTTATTTTTTACATATAAAAGTTTTAGGGGACAGCACTGTGGTTTGGCAGGTTAAGCCACTGCCTGCGATGACAGCGTCCCACAGGAGTGCTGTCTCTAGTCCCGGCTGCTCTGCTTCTGATCCAGCTCCCTGCTAACATGCCTGGGAAAGCAGAGAGAAATGGCCCAAGTGCTTGGGCCTCTGCCACCCATGTGGGAGACCCAGATGGAGTTTTGGGTCCATGACTTTGACCTGGCCCAGCTCCAGCCATAGCAGCCATTTGGGAAGTGAGCCAGTGGATAGAAGACCAATTTCTCTCTTTCAGCTCTACCTTTCAAATAAACAAAAATAAAATCTTATTTTAAAAATGTTTTGTTTATTTAATTTTTTTCATTTGTTGGGAAGGCAGAACGAGTGAGAAACATAGACAGAGAGATACTTTCCATCTGTTGGTTCATTTCCTAAGTGCCCACAATAGCCAGGGCTGGGCCAAGCCAAAGCCTAAAGTCGAAAACTCCACGGAGGTCTCCCACGTGGTTGTTAGGGACCCAGGTGCCTGAGCCACACCTGCTGCCTCCCAGGCTGTGCATTAGCAGGAAGCTGCATAGAAGCACAACAGGCACTTGAACCCAGGACTCCCCTCTGGGATGCGAGCATCTTGACTGCTGAGCCAAATGCCACTCCAGAAGTGGTTTTAAGATTGTGTTTAAGGAGGTTGCTGGTGATAGAAAACATTAGCATGGACTAGAAGAAAACGTGAGCCCTTTCCCTTCCCACGGGCGTGGGTGGGTGCCTTGCTTGGCCCTTGCCCTGGCCTGGGGTATCTGATCAGAGTCCTGCCAGCCGACAGGACCGTCAGCGTGCCCCGTCTTCATGCTGGTGGTGCTTCTCTCCCCCTGTGCCCACAGCATCCTTTTGTCCTGGAAAAGAATGTGATTCCTGTCCCCTTATCAGCTGTGGGTGGTGGAATTTGGATTCTTCTCCCTTTGAGATGGAAGTCAACTGGTGTGGTAATGAGAATTATTTTAATTGCTTTTTGCCAGGCCTTTCTCATACCTCACTCAGATACTTCTCTGGTGCCTGCTTTTCTCCCTGGGGTGACTTCTGTGAACCATGGGTGGGCAAAAGCATAATGAAGCTATTTCCTGGTCCACAGATTGTAGCTGGCCTCATTCTAAGTTGTCTTTTCCTTTAAAGTTCCTGTATTTCTGTGTTGTTTTGTTTCTCTCCGATCCAGGGGATCAGTTCTGGAGCCAGAAGGGACAGTAGAAATCAAATTCCGCAAAAAGGATCTAGTGAAAACCATGCGTCGGGTGGACCCAGTCTACATCCGCTTGGCTGAGCGATTGGGTATGTCTGCTTGTCCTCCTGGCAAATCAATGAGCCATTCAGCTGATTTGTAATGAGTGCATTCATAGGCCAGGGGAGGAGGCACTGAAGCATTTGATCAAATTCATGATAATCTTTATTTACTGTCCTCTAAGTGGTAAGAACCCTGGTACAAAGAAATAGTGTGTGTAATAGGAGGGAGAGTGAGCCCTAAAAAAAGCAAGTCACCTAATTTTTCTTCGGGTATTTCCTTATGGTACAAATAACCAATCTTCCTGCGATCACCTTGCAGACAGTGGTTTGCTAGAAGTTGCTGTGGAGGGGCAGGCTAATCAAGCAGAGAATATGCCAGAACTAAACAATGTCCCCTTTCTGCTTGTCTCTCTAGACAGTCTGCCTGATTTCTGAGGGATGTGTCAGCATCACGGGATAGCAAAGCTGGAGTCTCTCCCCAGGCAGTGCTCTGGGTCAGCTGAGCTAGAGAAATGGAAGGAAAGATTGTGCACCGTGTGCTTCCAAGCGGTGGCTGCGGCTGCCGCAGCCCTGGGAGCCTCGCGCTGGCCGCTTCCAGCCATTACTCGTTGCTCATTTGTTCGCAGAGCTTTTGGAAGGCACTTGCAGTCTGAACACTGGACTAAACCGCAGGAGCCCTGTGTTGAGTCCAGACTCTGAATGGGCTTCAGGTCCTTTTAAACAGATTTTTTTTTTTTTTTTTTTGCCCCGATCTCCCATTGAACCGCTTGCTCTGTTAGTAAAAATAATTGCTGGGGGTCCTGATTGGATTTGTTTTGTTTTCCCAAAGAACAGAGAATCTGTCTTTAAAAGGTAGTGAAACTTGGTGAACATGAAGAGTGAAAGAGGAATGCTTGTTCATTTGGGTCCTCGATGGTTATTTAATTAGTAAAGGTCCATTTGTGGACTTGCACTGTCTAGAAACAGAAAACAGTTTTGAGGGCTTACTGTACCACGGAGATGGTGCATCCAGGCTGGTGGAGTCTTGAGCCAAACACAGGGATCTGGGTCACATTCAACCCCGTTTGTGTTCCATTATTGCCATGAGGTGACAGCCCCTGGCAGCTCTAACCCACCGCAGCCTGGTCCTTTGATGGGAAATGCACACGCACAACAAGAAATTGGCAAAGTTGTTTCTAAAATCTATTGCCACCCAGAACTGTTGAGGTGGTTTTTTCCCCCCTCTTTCTTTTCCAAGCAGGATAATTACTTCTGACCAACCCCATACACTTTAATTAAAGTCACTGCTGCTCAGGAGCCAGTTACTTACAGCTGTAGAGAGAGAGACTCTAGACGCTTCAGCCACTGATAAGCATCTCACTTAGATGCCTCATAATTGCTCCCAGCCTCCTGAGGTTGTTGGCTACTGTTCTACCACTGATTCCGTACGGAGGCAGCACCGCCACCATGCAGGACACGGCACGTTGTGCGCCTTTTCCCTCTCTTTCTCTCTCTCCCCTTTGTTTCTCTCTCTCTTTCCTTTTTGTTTCTTTTTTGTCTCTCTCTTTCTCTCCTCTTTTCTTCACTGGTTTTCTTTCTGGCCAATTTAAAATTTGTCAGAGTCGGTCTTCTTCTGGATCACTGCCCTTTGATATTTCGCGCACTCCATTTGCCGCAAACAAGCCGCAGGGCCGCAGTTCATGCTGACTCCAGCAGAAGCAGAGAGAGCTCCATTTATCTTACACTGCCTGCTGCATTCCTACTCATTAACTGGGGGTTCACTGCCTCTTTTTAACCCCCCAATGGCTGTTATCATCCCTCCGGAATAGCTGGGTGGTGGGGGAGAGGAGCCCTCCACATCGGCTTGCAGGGCGAGCGGCCGACGAGGGCTGTGAGGGTGAAGCCTCTCTCTCTCGGAGGACAGTGAGAGCGCTCCCACCTTCCCCCAGCACCTTTCCACTTGTGAAGCACAGGAGGCAAGAGGGAGGAGACTCCCAAGTGATGGCCGTTTAATCATTTGTTACAAATCATCTCATTATCAATTTCCTATCCACATTGAAGAAAACCATATTTATTTAACCTTCACCAAAATGGCACTCGAGAATGAATCCATAACCTGCTAAGTGTGAAACAGCCTCTGGCTCAGGGCAGCGTGGGGAGAGAAGCAGTGGATTCGGAATAAAAAGAATAAAAAGAGCCATGTACGAGCACTGGTGCACTCCCTGTGCTGCCCACAGGGAGCTCGTCCCCCTGTTCTGAGCAGGTCTTCCTTCCTCTGTCAAGTGGGGAGAACACATGCCCAGCTCCTGCAGGGGAGGACAGTGCTGCGTAGAATCTGCAGAGGCGTTTCCATCCCGGTGGTGGGCATGGGCTGCTTTCAGTCTTCATCGTGAGGAGCAGCAGTGTCCTTGTGGGGTACTCCACATTCTCTGTGGCTCGGTCCACTTTGGGGATACAAAAGAAAGAGAAGTAGCCCCGCCTCCAGCATTCGCCATCTTTCACCACCCCCACGCGCCCAGGACTGGGCAGGGCGTACTGCAAGCCCGGTTCCTGGCCCATCGGGTCACAGTGGCCTCTGCTCCTCTCAGCAGGTGTAGCTGCAGAGACCTACAAAGTGGGTAAAGGTGACCTCATTTTCCAGATGGAGAAGTTGAGGCAAGAAGAGTTAAAGGAAATAAACGTACTACAGAGCCAAAATGGACTTCTCATTGTCCTGTGCTCTACTGCCCTCCGGATTTCCCCAGATTTCACCTGAGCTGAGTGCTGAGCCAGATCCAAACTGAGCAAAGATTCCTTCCCGTTGTGACCAAAGCCAATTCCGCTGCGGGAGTCTGTCTTGGAGGAAGCTTGCCGGCCTGGCTGTTGTCTTATATTCATGATCGCTTCCCAGATGGGCCTCTGTGCCGGGGAACGCGCGTGGCTCGTGCAGACCAGGGCACCGTGTCCCCAGATGTCCTTACTGCACATCCTGTAAGGGTGCCGAGAGGTGATGGTATTCAGCTTCTGAATGGCTAACTTGACCAGGTCCAGGGTTCTTAAAAAATGGCCTTCTAGGCCGGTGCCATGGCTCACTTGACTGATCCTCCACCTGCGGTGCCAGCACCCCAAGTTCTAGGCCCGGTTAGGGTGCTGGATTCTGTCCCGGTTGCCCCTCTTCCAGGCCAGCTCTCTGCTGTGGCCCGGGAAGGCAGTGGAGGATGACCCAAGTGCTTGGGCCCTGCACCCCATGGGAGACCAGGGAAAAGCACCTGGCTCCTGGCTTCAGATTGGCGCAGCGCACAGGCCATAGCGGCCATTTGGGGAGTGAACCAACGGAAGGAAGACCTTTCTCTCTGTCTCTCTCTCTCTCTCACTGTCTAACTCTGCCTGTTGAAAAAGAAAAAAAAATGGCCTTCTGTCATTTTCTGTGTTAGTTGGGTAGGATGGTGGTGAGTTGCTAATTCGTGAGTGTGGTTATAACACACCGTGAAACTAGTGCATCCTTCGACCCCTGAGACAGGTGCAGGGAAGAATTGCCACAGCAGGAATTAGGGGCACAGCCCCCATGGCAGAGTCTCAGGTTGGCTGAGCCAGTTCTGATCCTGCGTTCTCCAAACCACGGCTTGGTAGACTCGCTTTTGCAAGCATTATGCCTCCAGGTATATTCCTTAAGGCATAAATTATGCCTTAAGCCAGTTCCTTCTCCGGAAACAGAACCCCGGCTCCCCAAGGCCTTTCTGCAGCTCTGACGTCCTTCTGCCCGCTGCTCCGGGAGTAGGAGAGGCTGTGGAGCAGCAGGGTGCAGCCCCTCTCCCGGGTCCTTCCCCGCCTCTGTGTTCAGAGAGAAATGACAAAGTCACTCTAGGCAAAGGGAGAACAGAGCTGCCCATCCCAGGTAGGAAGCAGATGTGAGTTCCCCAGCATCCCCCTCCCTCAATTCAAGAAGTGCCTGGGCATAGAAGCCACGTAGGGACGCTCTGTTGTCCACCATCGCCCTGTTCCCAGAAAGCCAGGCAGCCTGCCATGCAGTGCTGCCTGTGCCTGCCCCGAATGTGCCCTGGCACCTGCTGTGGTGGCATCAGTGGAGCAGCGCTGCTGGCCCTAGCCTGATCCTTCCACGCCTCCCCAGCACCCCCTGCCTTGTGTTCATGTGCGCGGGTGCAGGTGGCACACGGCGGGGGCCGGCGTGGATCCATGTGTCTGTAGAGACCCACGGAAATGCCCTCCTCCCAAGCCTTCTCTTGTGCAACTGGGATGATGACAGTGACTGATCATGAGGCTAAGGGACCCAGGGGCTGACGCTGCTGCTTTTCTGGTAGTGGTGGCTGCGGTAGCCATGCCGTGTTTGGTTTTCCCCCTGGCGCGTTCACCTTTAAGATATAAGTGCGAAAGAGCCAGAGTTGCTTGTTGAAGGCAGAAAGTGATCCCCTTGACTGCAAAGATGTGTCTAGGAAAGAAAGTTCTAGTACCATGCCTAGGAAATGCCTCTTCGCTGGCACCATGGCCACGTGTCCCCGACAGCCAGGCAGCTGGTGAGAAATAGCGTGCCATTTTCTGAAGGTGAACAGGGGATCTTGCCTCCTCCCTTAAGTTATCGGACCCTGAGAACCCAGTTCCTCGCCTTGATTCGGAAGCCATTCGGTTTGATGCAAGTTAGTGCAAGAGAGACAGCATTTTCTCGGAAGGAGAAGGGTCATCCCTTCGTCTGCCTTTATTTATAAAAGCACCTGGGCTTGCCTTCTCCCAGGAAGCAGCGAGTCACTATTGTGTTAGCCAGGGGACCTTACAGCCTGAGGGCTGGCACCGCACTATGACAGACCTCTTCCTCACTACCCCAACTGACCCAGAATCCCGTTTCCTAGGCTGCCCAACTTAGGGAGGGCGATTAGGGAAGGAAAGCAGAGGCCTGTCTCTGCCAGCACGCACACACTTGAGTGTGTTGCTTCATACGGGTATGTTTGTGTAAGGACACAAAGCGCGGGGCTGGAGGGGGAGTCATAGTTTGTTGTGCTGTTGTTGTTCCTATTTGGGAAACTCTACTAGAGTGATTTCAAAAAATACAACCGCCAGAGCACTACCACGATTGCAGGGAACTTTAGGGTTAAATGTCTCTTGAGAAGATTGCTGTTAAAATCTATATGCAAATGCATTTGTACTTAGATAGGTATGGCCCCCTTTGAAGAAAAGCAGATATATGAAAATGGGATTTTAAAAAAACTAGATACATTGGGAGAAATTATTCCCATTACAAAAGGATTATTTGCTTTACCAAAGGATTCACTGCAGGGTTCCTTCTAAATAGCCCCCTCAAGGCATTTAAAACAGGATCTGATTTACACAGTTTTTCTGGAATGCTTTTGTGTACAGAAAGGCACACCTGTTATGGACATAGAAATAGTGTTGCAGGATTATTTTTTGCACTCTATCTTACTATCTTTATGGAGAAATTTCTTTCAACATAGAAAATGTGATTACATAGATCTTTTAAACAGCCACTTCTGTTTGTACTTCTGAATCTTAATAAGATTCCAGTCTTTTCATGCTGATTTTTCAGTCTCCAGGTGAATGTAGGGGCCTGTGTTCTAATATCTGAGATACTCGGGGGCTTTGTGGGGAGGGTGGTCTAGTTCTTATCTTCAGCATCCTAAGTATTTAACCAATCAAAGCAAATTGTGTGTGAGTGTTTTAATAGAAGACCCCATGAAAGTTAAAGTTGTGTTTAAATTTACATAGGCTTCTTAGTATAACTTTTTAAAAAGTTAATATTTTTAAGAAAACACTTCAGTATCACATTCTTGTGGAAAGCCTTTTGCCTGTTTGCCAGATTAGGATTGTTGTCACATCAATGAGAAACTGAGTTTGAAAAGGAAGGAGACCTGTGCACGGTCACCTAGTGCCTTTGGCTGAGCAGGGAGTCTCAGCTTCATTCTAAACTCCAAAGGCCCCCCCCCCCCAGATGCCCCTCCACTGGGCAGGCTGCTCAGCCGGGCAGGGCTGGCCGCCTGCTGTCCCCCTTCAGTGTCACAGCACTGAAGTAAAAGCGCTTCCTGCCGTAGAGATGCGCTGTCCCCTCCTCCGGGAGTTTCCCTTCCGCTTGGACCCTGTGCAAGAGAGGTGGCTCCAGGGACACCTGACGGCTGCCGTGCTGTGGGTGACTTGTGGGTCAATTTAAAATGTTTGATTTAAGGAGTGTGGGCTCTTGAACCAGACTATCTAAGCCCAACCCCCGGCCCACTGTTCCTAGTTTTGTGGCCTTCGGCAGGTGATTTAACTTTTTTGCACCTCAGTGTTTTCATCTATAAGTAAGATAGGGATCTTTTAGGGTTGTTGCAAAGATTCAATGAGACGAGAAGTACTTAACAGGACCAGCACACAGTAATATCTCAATAATGTTAGCTCTTCTCATCTGATCAAACTAGCAGTGCCTCTTCTGTACTGAACTCATTGCATTAAAAATGTCTAGTGATAAGGTTGTTTTTAGGATTTCATGGGGACTTTTTACACCTTTCTTCCTCCGAGTAGGATTGCAAAGAAGAATGACTTTGCTCTGTAGCATATTCTTAAACACACTCTCACACGCGCCTCGCTTTCCTAAAAACCCTGAGGCCCTGCAATCTGGCTAGAAAAGAAAGAAAACCATTCCAAGATATTTAATTGTACAGGGAGCTTACAGGATTGATCGAGAGCTTAGCTTTTCACAATAGTCCAGTGAATAAGAAATGCTCCTGACAAACGATCAATGATGGGATAATCACTCTTTATCTCCCTCCTCATTCTTACCTTCTTTCTTTCAGGAGAACAGGGTTCAGAAGTCAAAAATCTTTATAGACGCCGCTTTTAAATTAAGCAGAAAATAGACATTGACATATTTGTTAATCTCCCCTAAATCATTACCGGGGCTGGCTGCTTTGCCGTACAAGGAGAGGGGGGCCCTCTGTGTGTCGCACAAAGGTGTAACTAGCTTAAGAGCAGCTTTCTATATTTAGAAAATAAAATTTTAAGAACCTCTTTCTCCTCTTGACCTCCTCCCTCCCCTCCAAAAAGGCACACAAGTCAATGTGCATTTTAAAACACACACATTCTGTACTTTGGTCTTCTCATTGTTGGGGCACTTTTTTGAGGTGGGTCTTGAACTGTGACCAGAGGCATCACTGAAGGAACCCAGCGAGGCCCCTTTGAGGTGATGCTCTGTGCTCTTCCTGTTCTTGGGAGGGCGGGGCATTCCATGTGTTTACTTGATTATTTCTTTCAAAACTCTGGAATAGCTTGACTGGGTGGCCAGGGCCTTCTTCAGTCCAGGTGCCGGCCCCCTCTGGGCCCTGCATCTTGGTAAAGCCAAATCCTCCTTTCCAGAAGCTTCCCCTCAGCCTGGAGCTCCTCCCTCTTCTGAACTCTGTGCTGAGCCTTGTTCTCAACTCCTTGCCAGCAAGAGGAGCCAACACTCCAGCTGGGCTGCTTCTGTGGCAGCTCCCAGGGGAGCTGCCCGGTTACCCTTCGCTTTTGTTGGGGGTGTGGCACAGGTTTTGGAGAGAACCAGACCCAAGTGTAAGTTCTGACCTTGTCACTTGAGAGCCAGATGCCCCTGGCCCTGTGATTACTCGTTTGTGGACCAGGGAGTCTGTAAGGTGGGGTTGTTGTCGGGGTCAGAGATCATGTACGTGAGGCAAGGCGGAACGTGCTTAGTAACACCGAGGTATGCAGCGGGCGGCAGTTTCAACAGCTGGCCAGGGCTGAACTGTCCGTGGTGACTTTCGAGCAGGGCCTAAAAGGCTAGTGTGGTGACTGGCGTAGCAGATGCTTAGTCAAGGGGGTGGGATGTGTGGTCCGTGGGATGTCTGTGTGCACTCGGGCACCACGTTGGTTGCCATCCCACAAGGAGAATGTTGCAAGGGCCTGGAACTGCTGGTTTAGCAGTATCTGCACTCCAGCCATCCCTGGGCCTGAGCCCCCCCAGGGCTGTGATCTTAACCTGCTGTTGTAGTAGGTCTTGATTTCACAGTAACAGGAACCCTTAAATCTTAGGCCTGGGACTGGCACAGCGGGTTAAGCCTCCACCTGCAGTGCCGCCCATATGGGCGTCAATTCATGTCCTGGCTGCTCCACTTCCAATCCAGCTCCCTGCTAGTGCACCTAGGAAAGCAGTAGAAGATGGCCAGTGCTCAGGCCCTGTGCACGTGTGAGGTAGGCCCCGGTGAAGCCTTTGGCTTCAGTCTGGCCTAACCTTGCCTTTGCTGCCATTTGGAGAGAGAACCAGCAGATGGAAGGTTGCTCCCCGCTCTCTTAAACTCTGCCTTTCAAATAAACAAACAAATATTTAAAAAATAAAGTGTTAGGCTTATGGGGTAACTGCATTTGACCTATAGAGTGGGAGTTATTGGAGACGTCATCCTGGGTTTAGTGATGGGATGGGATGGGCGTGGAACTTCTGCTTTACCTGCTGGGGGTCCACCTTCACCACGTAGCATTTTCTGACATTTCAAAGGGATACTACCATGGAAGCACTTGTCTTTTTTGTTTGTTTGTTTTTTCTTTAAGTTTATTTGCAAGGCAGAGTTAGAGGGGGAGAGAGAGAAGAGATCTGGGGCCAGCGGTGTGGTGTAGCAGGTAAAGCTGCTGCCTACATCGTCACCATCTCATATGGATGCCAGTTTGAGTCTTGGCTGCTCCACTTTTGATCCAGTTCTCTGCTGATGCACCTGAGAAAGCAAAGGAAAATGGCACAAGTGCTTGGGCCCCTGCATCCATGAGGGAGACCCGGAAGAAGCTCCTGGCTCCTGGCTTCAGTCTGGCCCAGCCCTGGCTGTTGTAGCCATTTGGGGAGTGACCCAGTGGATGGACGGTCTCTCTCTCTCTCTCTCTCTCTCTCTCTCTC
This sequence comes from Sylvilagus floridanus, assembly GCA_949820135.1. Lineage (NCBI taxonomy): Eukaryota > Metazoa > Chordata > Mammalia > Lagomorpha > Leporidae > Sylvilagus > Sylvilagus floridanus. The sequence continues at coordinate 36,810,314 of OX463237.1, read as the reverse complement.
TCTCTCTTTCTCTCTCTGTAACTTTCAAATAAATAAAATAAATTTAAAAAAAAGAGAGTGTCCATCTGCTGGCTCACTCCAGAAATGCCCTCAATGGCCAGGCTGAGTGAGGCCTAAGCCAAGAGCCTGAACTCCATCTGGATCTCCCACATGACGACAGAGACTCAAGCACGTGGGCCACCTTCCACCGTCTTCCCAGGAGCAGCAGCAGGAAGCTGGGACTTGAGCCAGCACTCACAGCTGGGATGCTGGCAGCGCAGGCATAAGCTGCTGCCCCAGGACACCTGCCCTGAGCGCTTCTGCCCCAAGCAGGCAAGGCGGGGCAGCACAGCACTAAGTTGAAAAGCCTCAGGGGTCAAACTGCCGCGTTTGAGCCCTGCCGTGTCCCCGTCTGGCTTTGTGACCCTGGTAAATCATGTAAGTTCTCAGTTTCCTTGCCTCTAAGGTTGTTGTGAAGATGAAACGCGTTAACAGACAGAAGGCACTTAGAATGGTGCCCAGTAGCCTGTAAATATTAACTTTGATTATTGAGAGTGTGTAGGAAATGACCAGAAAAGACATATTTTTTTCAACTCGACTAATTTTTCAAGATTAACACAGAAAAATTACAAGAGTAATACAAGGAACTTTGGATGCCTTTTCCTTTTTTAAAGGTTTTTATTTTTAAAGATTTATTTATCTATTTGAAAGAGTTAGAGAAAGAGGCGCCTGGCTCCCGCTCTCACAGCCACTGCAGTACACCGAGCTCTTCAGAGACAGCGCCGGGGCAAGTGAGCGCCGGGCGGGCCCTGGGTGACGCTGCGCCTCGCTGAGGAAAGATAACTGAACATGGGCAAAGGGGGTCCTGCGAAGCGAGAGGCAAACGTCATCGTATGCGTTCTTTGCGCACACTTGCCGTGAGGAGCACACGAGGCGCCCAGGTGCTGTGTCAGCTTCTCAGAATTTTCGAAGAGATGCTCAGAGAGCTGAAAGACCACGTGTGCTAAAGGGAAGGGAGCGTCTGAAGACGAGGCCAAGGCGGACAAGGCTCGTTACGAAAGAGAAGTGGAAACCTACATCCCTCCTAAAGGGGAGACGAAAGCAGTTCGAGGATCCCAATGCGCCCAAGAGGCCCCCTTCGGCCTTTTTCTTGGTCTGTTCTGAGTATCGCCCAGAAATCCAAGAAGAACATTCTGGCATAGCGAGCCAGTGACGTTGCAGAGAAACTGGGAGAGGTGTGGAGTAACACCCTGCGGATGACAAGGAGCCATGTGCAGGGAGAACGCCGAGAGGGGGCTGCCGCACACCGGGCTGAAGGGAAACCTGACGCAGCAGGAAAGGGAGCCAGCAAGGCCGAAACGTGCAGGGAGGAGGAGGAGGGGAAGAGGAAGAAGATGACGATGGATAAGTTGGTTCCAGCGCAGTTTTTTTTCCTTGTCTATAAAGCATTTAACCCCCTGTACACAACTCACTCCTTTTAAAGGAAAAAAATTGAAATGTAAGGCTGTGTAAGATTTGTTTTTAAACTGTACAGTGCCTTTTTTGTATATTTAACACACTACCAAATGTCTTTATTTTTTAAAAAATTTATTTGAAAGGCAGAGTTACAGAGAGGCAGAGGCAGAGGTAAAGAGAGAGAGAGGTCTTCCATCCACTGGTTCACTGCCCGGTGGCTGCAACGGCCCGGGTTGTGCCGATCTGAAGTCAGGAGCCAGGAGCTTCCCCCGGGTCTCCCACACGGGTTCAGGAGCCCGAGGACTTGGGCCTTCTACTACTTTCCTGGGTCATAGCAGAGATCAGAAGTGGAGCAACCAGCATTTGAACCGGCGCCCATATGGGATGCCGGCACTGCATGTGGTAGCTTTACCTGCTATGCCACAGCACCGGCCCCAGCCCCAACTGAATGTGTCTTTAGATGGCTGGTCCTGGTGGTATTTTCAGTAGCCACTAACCTTGCCTGATGCAGTGTGGGGGTTGTAAACTGGCATGGAAATTTAAAGCAGATTCTTGTTGGTGCATATCACTAATTAGCTGTATATGGGGACGGTAGTTTTTCGTCTTCAGTTGTCTCTGATGCAGCTTATACGAAGTAATTGTTATTCTGTTTACTGAATACCACTCTGTAATTGCAAAAACAAAAAAGCTGCAGCTGTTTTGTTGACATTCTGAATGCTTCTAAGTAAATAGGTTTTTGTTGTTGTTGTTAAAACAAAAAAGAGAGATCTTCCATCTGCTGGTTCACTCCCCAGATGGCCACAATGGTCAGAGCTGAGTCGATCCAAAGCCAGGAGCCTACCACATAGGGGGCAGGGGCACCAAACACTTGGGCCATCGTTGGCTGCCTTTCGAGGCCGTCAGCAGGGAGGTAGATCAGAAGTGGAGCAGCCAGGATGTGAATCAGCACCCACGGGGGATGCCAGTGTCACAGGCATCACCCACCAAGCCGTAACACCAGCCCCAAGGTTTGGTTGTTGTTTTTAAGGTTATTTATCCGAAGCAGAGTGAGAGGGAAAGATGGATCTGCCATCCACTGGTTCACTCCCAAGGGCTTCAGTAGCAGGGCTTGGCCAGGCTGCAGCCAGGAACCAGTCTGGATCTCCCACATGGGTGCAGGGACCCAAGTATTGGAGCCATCACCTCTACCTGCATGTTAGCAGAAGGCTGAATGGGAACAGAGGTGAGACTTGATCTCAGCCTTCCAAAACAGGGTGTCGGTGTCCCACTGTACCAGAACACCCACCCGGACTCACCATTGCTGACGTGTCGCCCCACCTGCTTCAGTACGTGTGTGTGTTCATGTGCAGGTGCTTGTGTTTCTCCCACACACTCTGTTGTGTGTCTCACTCCATGCACAGACACGTGTCCTCTGACTCATTTGCGAGTAATCTGGGCATCATGCTCCTCTATCCACAACTATTTTTCTTAAAGAATTATTTATTTATTTTGAAAGAGGAGTTACAGAGAGAAGTAGAGCCAGAGAGAGAGTGTCTTCCATTCCGCTGGTTCACTCCTCAAATGACCACAATGGCCAGAGCTCAGCAGATCCGATGCCAGGAGCTAGGAGCTTCCTCCAGGTCTCCCACACGGGTGCAGGGGCCCAAGGAGTTGGGCCCTCTTCTTCTGCTTTCCCAGGCCATAGCAGAGAGCTGGATCGGAAGAGGAGCAGCTGGGACGAGAACTGGCACCCATATGGGATGCCAGCACTGCAGGCTCGGGCTTTAACCCGCTGTGCCACAGCATCGGCCCCACCTCTATCCATAACTATTTAGAGTCTATTTCTAAGTACACAGACTTCCTCTTACAGGAACTATAAACATTAATACAGTACTGCTGTCTAATCAGTTATTCATGTTAAAATTTTACTAGTTTTCCAGGAACGCCCTTTGTGGTGTTTTTTTTTCTTTTTTTCTTTTTTTGGAGCTGAGATCCATTCCCCAACCACACACAGCAATCTGTTATCAAGTGGTTTTAGTCTCCTTCGGCCTAGACTCATTCTTCAGCACTTGTCTTCTGTTCTTGACACTGTTGATGAGTGCAGGCCACTTGGTGCTAGCATGTTCCTCAGTTTAGTTTGTCTCCTGTTCTTCCTTAGCCAGGTTCAGACTCTGCATTTGGGGCAGGAATACTGCGGAGTGACGTTCTCTTCCCTTGGGACACCGCAGCAGGAGTCTCCAGCGCCAGTCTGTCTGTCTTGTTACTGGTGATGACGATGTTTATTGTTCACTCAGTCCGTGGCCAAGCTTCCCCTCTGTAGCTGGTGGGTTATGTGTAAGGAGATCCTTGGAGACCACGGGGGATCTGTCTCCTCCAGCGTTCATGCCCTCAGGCTGATGATTCTTGGCACTGGGTCCCTGTGATGGTTAAGAAATGGTAGCTTTTTTTTTTTTTTTTTTTTTTTTTTTTTGTGACAGGCAGAGTGGACAGTGAGAGAGAGAGACAGAGAGAAAGGTCTTCCTTTGCCGTTGGTTCACCCTCCAATGGCTGCCGCAGATGGTGTGCTGTGGCCGGCGCACCGCGCTCATCCGATGGCAGGAGCCAGGTGCCAGGTGCTTTTTCCTGGTCTCCCATGGGGTGCAGGGCCCAAGCACTTGGGCCATCCTCCACTGCACTCCTGGGCCACAGCAGAGGGCTGGCCTGGAAGAGGGCAACCGGAGAAATGGTAGCTTTCTAACGCCATCATTTCTGCTGCAATGGGGAGTGTCCCCCCCCCCCCACTTAATTATCTGTGCCAGGGCAAACTCGTGGATGCTTACTTCATTCCTGAGATACCTTGGTTCCTCTCGGTAGGGAAGGAAAGATGCCAACTTGCACATCAAGGGTGGTCTCCCTGAGGAGGACTTGTCTCCTGCCAGCCTCCACCCCCCTGTGCTCAGGTAGATCCATGCTAGAACGAGCGGGCCTTTGTGTCCCCCTCCCTGAACGTGGGGCCCAGTGCAGTCTGGCCATGCACCTGTTGTGGAGGGAAGGTGGCTGAGTTGTTAGGAGGCTGAAATGGCAGGCCAGGGCCTGTCCTGTGCGTGGGAACTCCACGGGAGGCAGTCTTCAGTGTCTCCCTCGGCAGCTCATGGTAGTGAGGGGTTTAAAGAACAACACAGAGGTGGAATTGGGCTCCTGCAAATCTGGAAGCGAGAGCAGGTACTGCAGCCGCGCCCCGACCCGTGAACACGTGCCTGCCTTTGATCCCCACAGCTCACGCAGCTGCCCGGGGCTGTGATGGCCGATGATTCACAGTGGACAGGCCTGCTCGGGACAGGCCTTCCTCTGCTGCATCCCTTCACCTGGCTGGCCTCACGTATTTATTTGTCAGCTTTGGTGACAAAGCACTTCAGGTTGTCCCCAACACCGGGGGCTGTCACCTATGGCTGCTCAGCCAGACTTCCTCCTCCTCAGTAGGCAGGCAGCTGAATTTACAGTATTGATTGCAGCTCGCATCCTGAGAGTAATGAGGAAGAAAGGCACAACGGAGCAGCACCTCTCTGGGACACCACTGATTGGAGGGGGCAGGTCCTCCTTGCTCTATGGAGTTCCAAGCCTGCTGTCCGCTAAGGGGAGGTGACCTGTGCTGGTGAGCTCACTGGGCCACCTTGCTCCTCCAGCCCAAGAACTAGGGCTTCTCTCTCGCTCTGGTCAGTGCCCTGGCACTCGCAGCCCAGTTAGGAGACCAGGGGCAGGTCTGCTGAGCTGACGAGACACGTGGTTCTGGCTTGAACCACATTGAATTCTACTGATTTGAGGGTAAGAGCATCCCAGCCTGAGTGCAAGCTGTGGACACGCGGCTGGCAGCTTCCTTGGGCACTCAGGGCCCTGCCCAGCGTGACTGGCAGGGACACCGGGAGGCGGCACCACTGGTTCGTGCTCAGCGCACAGAGGGAAGCTCTCTCCACTGACACTCTGACGTTGGCCAGCAGGACGGGCAGGGTGGCAGTGTGCCAGCCCGGGCCTCTTGTGGGCAGAGGCGCTAAGTTGGGCTGGTGAGCAGTGCAGGTCCCTAAGTGGTGTTTGCACCTGCTCCGGGAGAGCCCCGGGAAACGGGGCTGCCGTTGCTGCTTTCACACTCGTGACCTTCTCAGAGGAAAGAGGAGGTGGGGGCGCCCCAGGGCAGCACAAGGACACGTCTGGCGTCTCGCAGACCCTGCTCTGCAGCCGGGAGGTCGTGAAGGCCATGGAAGGCTGGGCCCCAGGGGGAGGGGGACGGCGGCTGCTTCTCTGCAGGAGCTCTTGGTCACCGCAGTGTGACAGGCAGCTCTGTGTAATTGCAGGCACCCCAGAGCTAAGCCCCGCCGAGCGGAAGGAGCTGGAGAGCAAGTTGAAGGAGCGGGAGGAGTTCCTGACTCCCATCTACCATCAGGTCGCCGTGCAGTTTGCCGACCTGCACGACACCCCGGGCCGGATGCAGGAGAAGGGTGTGATTAACGTGAGTGCGCGGCGGGGCCGCGGAGCTGGATCAGAAACGCTTGTGCAATCTGACCACTTCAGGTTTTGGAAAGTTTCCCTTCTCTTAATCCATCGTCATCCTGAAACAACCTCTGCCTCAGGCTTCCATGGACTCCTCGGGAGGCCAAACGCGTCGTGCTGCAGGGAAACTGAGTCACATGAGCCCCTACTGGGGACAGCTGCCCCTGCCTGCAGACTGGGGGTCACTAGAGCCTTGGGGGGCCATCCAACAGCATTCACGTGTGCTCTGCACGTGGCTGGCTGAGCTGGCGGCTCTGGCCTGACACCGCCCTCTCTGGGAGTTCACAGCCATGCGGGGCTGGCGTTAAGCAGGCCCATGTGTGCACGGCACAGTCAGCGGGGCATGCGGCTGCATTCCTGCGCTCGGGGACTCCCAGAGGGGCTTGGGAGCTCACAGACCCGAAGAGCTTGTTGGGAAAGTGGTTTTCTGCCTGTGGGATGCCCTGTGGGCTCCATGCCGAGCCAGGCTCAGCCAAGATCAGCCTTGTCTGTGTGCAGGACATCCTGGACTGGAAGACATCCCGCACCTTCTTCTACTGGCGGCTGAGACGTCTCCTGCTGGAGGACCTGGTCAAGAAGAAAATCCACAACGCCAACCCCGAGCTCACGGATGGCCAGATCCAGGCCATGTTAAGGCGCTGGTTTGTGGAAGTAGAAGGAACAGTGAAGGTAGGTGGGGCACCTGCAGGGGCCCGCGGTTGTATTCCTCACCACCCCCCCCAGATGGCTGCAAGGTCTCAGGCAGGAGAGAAGGGAAGCAAGGCCTGAGCCCTGTCCCCCTGCCCCCCAGTGACATGTCGTGACGTCTTGTTAGAGATGGGGAAGCGTGTTGTGCTGCTCACGCGGGCACTGCTCCTGCTACACGGAGGCAGGCGGTAAACACAGCAGCGGGCTTAGAGAGCACCAAGGGGCCGGCGGGGCCGAGGGGGCTGGTGGACAAAGCGGTATTTCAGCACAGCCGTCGGCAAAACTGAGGCTGAACAGGGAGGAGGGGAAGGGGGAGGAGGAGGAGGAGGAGGAGGAGGGCGGGCAGGTGGCCAGGAGGAACGCGACCCCCGAGGAAGGGCGGGGTTATAGGATGGCTCAGAGATCGGGCAGGGGTCTGTGTCGCGAGTGTGGACCTGTGCTGAGGTCTGTGGGAAGCCACAGGTGTTTGAAGCAGAGTGACATGTGCTGATCTCTGGGAAGATCGCGAGGGGGCGTGGGGAGGGTGGGGCTGAGGGCAGGAGCAGGCACCTAGGAGGCCGTGGCGGCCGTAGCGTGGGCAGCAAACACTGCAGCTACAGCTGGAGGGCGGATCTCACAGCAGGGCCGGAGGGCAGCGCCCACTGCGTGTGGGGAGCCGGGGGCGGGGTGCCTGCTCAGAGGGGTCTCATGGAACCAGTGTGCACCCGAGATGATGTTCCCGGTGCTCCTGCCCCGGACTGGTCGGGGAAGGTCCGAGGCCAGGACCATGTAGCCCAGGCACCGGCATTTGCCCCAGAGCAGCTGACTGCACAGGACAGCCCACGGGAGAAAGGGAAGAAAAATGTGGGGCAAAAGAAGTTAACCTTTATTAGTAGTTAGTGTACAGCTTAAATCATATAGATTACATGTATATTAGTATACTGGTCTTTTTAAATGTTATTGAGGAGACACATACAAACATAGGACTCCCATCTACCAGCTCACTCTGCGAATGCCCACAGCAGCTAGGGAGAGATGGACCCTGGCCAGCAACCAGGGACTCAATCCAGGCCTCTCCCAGGTTCTGCATCAGCAGGCTAGTGGAGTCAGGCGCGCTGATGCAGGCTGTGGGCGTCTGAACAGCTAGGCTGGTGCCTGCTCCTGTCCTCTGATAGCCACGTGGTCAGATACACTGCTGACAGCCAGGCTGAGGGGCTGATGGTAGCTTCAGGGGTCCTAGCCTGCCCCAAGGCCTCTTGCCAGCAAGAGCTCCCGCCTCCTTGGCCACCAGCTGGAAAGCCAGCGCACCGGCTGCTGCTCAGATCCGCCGTTGTATTAGGTCTGCCTGTTTCTTTACGATCGAAAAGCTTCTTTGGATAAATATTTCAGATGTGCAGCGGAGGGCGCAGCCTTCCCCAACATTTGGTTCAGGTTAAGGTCAGTCTGTGGCATCATAATTGAGTGAGACACTTTTGTCAGTGGCTACCGGCAGCTTCTAGTGGAAGTTGGCATTGAAAATCACACAAGTGTAAAATAAGAGGTTGTTCTCCAGTTAAGAGTGGCCAGCCAGGTAAATGGAGTGTGTGCGCGGGGGGCCAGGAGAGGCCTGGCCGCCTTCCTCCCACATTAGTCCCTAATGGACGTGCACAGCCTCAGCGGGCACAAGGATGAGAGGACGGAATAGCTTCCCTCCAAGCATGGCGTGCGCAGATAGGCCAGCAGTGCGCTCCCAGGGCTGTGGTGTGCGTAAGAGGTAGGTCATTGCCATCTCCCACCCAGCTGGGGACAGTCGACTGGGTGCACAGTCCTGGCTAGGACTGCCGCCAGCAGACAGCCCCAAGGCACTGGTGCCCACTCTGCCCACAAATCGGGGCTGCTCTCCCTCCCCCCCGGCTCCAGCAGAAGCCGGTGCTCCTGGCCTCAGGGCAGCCGTGGAGATGGAGCGAGGACAGTGACCCTGTGGTATCAGGCCACATGGCTTCGACACGTCCTTGTGCGCTGTGCAGGTCCTAGCTGCGTGTCGGGCGGGTGGTGCAGTCTGCAGGGCCCTGGAGAGAAGCTGCACGGCCTCTGAAGGGCCGACGTGGAATCGCGCGGTGTTTGGAAAAGGCTTGAAAGCCACCCCCTTGTTTGTTTTGTTTGGGTTCTTCAAATAGTGACAGATGCTGTGTCTCTCAGGGCAGCGAGAATAGACCTCAGCTTTGCACGGCGGCCACCCTCTGCTCCCCGCCGTGGCCACGCAGGGAGAGATGCTTGGTGGCTAGCATCTACCCGCCAGGCTGTGTGTTCTTTTTGTCCCCAGAGAATTTTCTTTCTAATCCTGAAAAACAGATTCCAGGACAGAACCCTGAAGACACGGTGACGGTGTATAAGTGAGCGGCGAACCGTCCTGTTTCCCGTGGAGGTGTCTGTTAGCAGGAGTTATGGGATTCTGTCTGGCTCTACTGGGACAGCCCTGTGGTAGGAAACAGTAGGGTTTATGGTTCCTAGTCTCACCGCAGGCAGAAACAAAACATCATTGCACTCCCTGAAAAAAAAAATACCCAGACCCGTGGTTTAAAGTGGGTCGTGAGAACGTGACACACTTTGCCTCGACTCAGACCCAGTTGGAGGTGTGTGACCCGCCAAGAGCAGACACTGAGAGTCGGAATAGGAGAAGGTGGTTTTTGGGGCTCTCACAAGCTTCTGGTCTCCCGTGCCAGCCCGGCCGAACCACGTGAGCCGCCCTTCCTCCGCCAGACAGGGTTCAGAGAATTCTAAACAAGTGCAGAGCACGGACGGCACTGAGCAGACACTGAGACTGGGCCCGTTTGCTCCAGGCAGCGCGAGGCGTGTGACACCGGCCTCTCGGGGGAGGGCACGTGGCTGCTGTTCCCGCAGCAGCTGCTCAGCGAGCAGTGGCCACCGTAGTTTTGCACAGGAGCACACACAGGGCGTCACTGCTGCTGCTGGGTTTCCAAGTGGAGTGAGTGCCAGGAAAAGCCCCAGGGATGAGGCTGGAGGCGCACACTCCGCGGTTAGGATCACTCGATGACGTCCACTGACCCTCATGGCCAGGGAGGTAGGCAGGGTGAGGCCAAACCCAGAGAGCGTGCCTGGGCCCTGTTGACAGTCCAACAGGCTACCCAAGCCCATGTGGCCTTGGGACTTTGTACTTCAAAACCTGTGACCAAAGTCTCTTCGCCCTCTGGCCATGTCGGGCAGCTTGTAGCCGTGTGCGGGCAGGGACACTGGAAATGTCTTCCCGAGCTGTGTGTGACCTGCGGGATGCATGTGCTGCCCACCCGGCTCCAGGAAGCTCACACCCCGGAGGAGCTGCCCCCAGGGCACAGTAATCAGGGCTCACCGCCTGCGGGTGTGCCCTGCTGGCCCACTGCCTAGGAGGCTTAACAGCTAGCCAATATGTTCGAAGTGCAACTTTCCTAACAGGTCACTTAGATTCTGCAAGATAGCCTAATTACTCCATATGATTAGTGAGGCTGAGCAGGGCTCGAGATGCTTATCCGCCAGTAGAGAGAGTGTCTGCTGAATGTTCCCGTGGGCCAGGCAGTACTGACGCTCGACTGGAATGGAAGTGTCTGGCTGAGGGGGGGCGGGGGGGGGGACACCTGTCGCCAGGTAGCTGCGCTTTCACAGTGGAATGCTGGGAACGTTAAGAAGGTTCAGAGTGTCTTTCTCTAGCATGCTTTGGCCCAGAAGAACTTAGGAGGTATTTGTCTTGTCTTCAAGAGAGGTCTTGGGTGTGGGACCCAGGTCTAAACAGAATGTCTGTCGCAGGCCTTGCCCGCAGAGCATTGCTAGCGTGTTCCCGAGTTCTCACTGCAGCCCTTCACCTGGGCTCAGGGGTGCGGTTTCTCCACTCACAGCTTCACAGCCCTCAAAAAGTGTTGGCTTCTGATGCATCTGGAGCTTAGGGATGTCCCGCCTATAATGGCTCTTTTCCTGGGAATAAGTGGACCTAGCCTACTGGAATCACCAGCCTTACAACTCTAAAAGGGCAAATAATCAATGGAACCCACCTTTTTCCAGGCAAAGCAAGTTAGCCCCCGACAGCACATCCAGCCCTCCCAGGCCTGTTGAGAAAAAGCAGTGGCATGATGGGTTCCTACATTGGTCTTCTCTTTCCAGTCGCACACCTGATCAGGACTTTCAACCCCTCTGCCTTGTGTGCTCTGGGCAGTGATTGTCCCTTCATCAGGGGTTCTGCTTGCTGGCTGTCATCCAGTCACTGTATAGCAAAGGCCCATATTTCCAGGCAACCACAGAACTTGAGATGTGGTGCTCTGTCCTGTCTGGGAACTTCTGCAAAGGTTTAAATTAAACACCTACGCGCTCTGGCTGCAGGGAGGGGATGGCGGGGTGTTTTCTCTGGAGGGTAGCTGGCTCTCCCGGGCAGCGTCTGAGCGTCAGCAGAAGCTAATGCATTACACCAATCAAGGAGAGTTATCTTAAGCCACAATTAATCTGCTCCCTGGCATATGTTGATAGGAAAGCATCATGCTGTTTCTTAATTAAAAGCAAACGGATTAAAAATGATTAATAAGAGTATTAAATATTCTCCTAAACGAAAAGCTTTGGGATTCTTGGGTAAATCTAGTTGTTTTGTTTTGTGCGTTTTTTTCCCATTCTGAAACCCGAGAAGCAGTCATTGTTTCTATGTAGGGGAATGCATAGATGTCCCCCCACCATGGAGCATCCTTCCCTGTGTGGGACAGAGCCACAGCTGGGACACAGCAGTGCTGCCCGTGCCCACCTTGTCACGCACCTCCTTTCCTTACGAGCAAAACTCTGGTTAGCAGGTTAGCCCACTCCGGCCTGCCCCGCAGCGCTCACACAGCACACCGCCCTCACCAGGGAGAGCTGATCTATCCGTGATTAGCAGAGGAGGCAGGCGGACAGCTAGCAAAGCCCACTGCGGGTGCCTGTTCCCGGGGGAGTGCCGAGCTCCAGGGCCCGGCAGCTCTGGAAGGCGCCGGCTTCTCAGGGCTTTTGTTTGGAGCTGTGGCCCAGGTGCCCTTGCCTGACGCGGCCGGCCTCTTGTAACCACAGCTCAGATTCCACGTCCCTCCAGGGCCACCCAGTAAGGTCCAGCGCCAAACTCATTGTCATTCTGACTTTGACTTTGTTAGTGATAACAGAGAAGGATAGCGCACCTTCAAATGACGAGCTTGGTGTTTAATTACCCAAACAAAATGACATAAATATGAATGAGCCCTAATGGTGGTACTTGGTTTTCCGGAAACCATTAACAAAACGATTCCTAAATGATTTGTAAGGAAAATGAGGAGAAGAGCGCAAGGAGAAGGCTATTAGGCTGCTGGCACACTCCTGAGTGATTATGTCGTCAGCTACCTAGGAAATACTGGGCTAAATGATCTTGAAAACGGGAGGCCAGGGCGGGGTTGAGCCTTTCAGGGCTCCAGTGTCTGGACCCCTTGACGGCTCTCATCGACAGCAACACGGGGGGTAGGTTTCGGACCTGGTGGCTCTGCCCTGGCACCGGACATCCACTCCATCAGCTCTGCGCGGTGCCTCCCCGAGCACCAGTGGCCGGTGCTCTGGAGGTGTCCCAGGGGACGACAGGCTTGAACCCTAGGAATCGGGCTCCATCCCCCCAACAGCAAAGTCCCCAGTACACCCCCTTTCCATCACCCCCTTAACTATCTTGGGTTCCAGTTTCTCTCAAACCTGTCAGGGCAACTCCCAGCCCATCTTAACCCACATCCAGTCCACGCCAGCATCTTTCCAGGCGCTGGGCTGTGTTTTGACCAAGAGCGGTCTGTCTGTCCGCAGGCCTATGTTTGGGACAATAACAAGGACCTGGTGGAGTGGCTGGAGAAGCAGCTGACCGAGGAGGATGGCGTCCGCTCCGTGATCGAGGAGAACATCAAGTACATCAGCCGAGACTACGTCCTCAAGCAGATCCGCAGGTGACCAGCAGGGGGCTCCTTTCTGGGGAAGACGTTTCAGGACAAGTGCGTGGGTGCTGGCTCTGGTCCCTTGCCGTGGGAGCCGTGGCGGCTCCCAGGGAGAAAAAGGCCAGAAGCATCCACGCCCAGGAGGTCTCAGGAGACCGGAGCCGTGCTCCCTGTCGGCCCCCAAATACGGCAGCCGGCAGACCCTGCCGGAGGAAAGCCGGGCCTCATGCTCTGGCCGGCGCGGTTTTAGACCAGCACGGAGGATGCCCCTTTGTGTCTGCACCCGGAGCGCCTGCGGTTGGCCCTCTGTCCCCCAGGCCCCTCTGTGAGGGGCGCACTGACCTCCCGTAGACGGTGTCTGCACAAAGGTCCTGGGAAGATGGGATGGACGTGCCTCGCAGTGCCAACTCACCCCTGAACCCTTCCCTCCACATCTGCTAACACTAGAAGCAGCCACTTGCAATTCCGCAGTAAAATGACCAACAATCACAAAGTCATGGGTTGTGGCCGGAATCCCACGTAATTCTCATCCCTGGGCCCGGCGTCCCGTCGGCCCTCGCCTCACGTAAGGGGTCTATGGAAGGCAAGCAGCTGCCCTGCTGGCTCCCAGAATCCCCCACAGCGAAGCTGCAGCTCGGCCTGCGCAGTTCGGCCTCCTGTCAGCCAAGGCCTCCCCCGCCCCTCGTTCCTTACACACTCGTTCTCGATGCACACTGACGGAGTCTCAGTTTACACTAACCTCGGACTCACTGCTGATCTGGACGCCTTCCAGGCAGGCCAGGCCCCTCAGTTTTGTTTGGGTTTAAAACGACTCCCGGGCTCCGGGACACAGGGAGATCTCCCGGTCTGTCCTGTGCGCCTGGGAAGTGCTGCACCGGCTCTGGCGAGGCGCCGACGCCGGTCTACAGCTCCCCTCACCCCGATGTTCCACTTCTTTCTCCACCACCCCCTTCTGCCCCTCCAGCTTGGTACAGGCCAACCCGGAGGTTGCCATGGATTCCATCGTCCACATGACCCAGCACATCTCAGCCACGCAGCGGGCCGAAGTCGTCCGGATCCTCTCCACGATGGACTCCCCTTCCACGTAGGCGAGGCTTCCGCCCACCCCGCCCTGCCTTCTCCGGCCCAGGGCTCCAGCTGCCCTTCCACCCTAACCACGGTACTAAGACGGCACTCGGCTTCCCTCACGTGTTCCTGGTGACACATGACCTCCTGGTGGGATCACAGGCCCCCGCCGACCCCAGTCCCACGCGCCCGCTCAGTATTTATTACTCGGCTGTGACCACGGTGCGCCCTCCCTGGCCGGGTGAAGGCAATGACAGGTACGTGCACGTACCACGAGGCCTCAGCACGCGCACAGCAGCCTCCCGCCCCAGCCCCATGAGCCGCAGCCCCGGGCAGCAGAGGAGGGCTGGGGCCAACCACGTGGCAGGATGAGGCCCACTGTCTGTTGCTCGTCACCCTCCCGGCTCACCCAGCACTGGAGAGCAGTCCTGGCTGAGCCACACCAAGGCCCCTGGTTATGAAGAAAAATGAGAGCGTGCAATCTCCTGCCAGCGCCAGGGGAGCTCAGAGATGAAGGGAAGCCCACGGTCCTCGGCCTTGGGCTGACCTCCCACACGCTGCCTGGCAGCTCAAGGCGAGCGCCCAGCCTTCGGCCAGGTGGCCTTGTGCCTAATGGAGACGCACGCCCCAGGGAAAGCCGCGCCCCCACCTCCTCCAGGCAGCCCCCCTCACAGCCACCCTTCCCCCAGCTGCAAGAAGGGCCTGGGGCCCACTGTGCTGCCGCGCCAGGAACAGACTCCGCGTGACCTTAAACTCAGTCATGGTGCTGCCGTCTCCGGGGTTCTGGGGCTGCCTCGGGGGTGCGGGGGAAAGCTGCCCGACTCCCTCCTTGGTCTCCTAAAGCAAGAGTGGTCGGCCATCAGGCCCGGGGCAGCATCACCCTCGACGGCAGAGGGTGGGAGAAGCTGCCCCAGCAGGGAGCCCCAGCCCACTGCCCACGGGCTGGGCACTTTCAGAGGAGGGCGGCAGGGGCAGCACAGCTGCAGGCTGCGTGCAGACCGAGCGCCCCGAACCCAGCGCTCCCCGGAGGCCCGGCCCAGCCTTGCTGGGGGGGGTCTACTGCCCACAGGCACCGAGCAGGCTTCCTCTCCTGAACCCTGCCGTCTGCTCACTTTGCTGGCCTCGGTGACAGTCCAGCGGCCACGGCCCCCACTGAGCAAGGAGCTTCCGTCAAACACTTTCACATTTTGTTGAAATAAATCTCCACGTTTGTAGAAGGTTGCAGTTTGTTATTTCAGGCCCTGCCTAGCCTCCCCAGGTCCCTTCCACTTAGAGCAGAGGAGGGGGCCTGCGGCACCCCACACCCTACTCTCCTGAGGGAACGGAGAAGCAGGCAAAGCCCTCGGCACGCTGGCTCCTGCGGCTGCGTCAGTGCCACACGAGGGGCCTGGCGGAGATGGCCCCCAAAGACACAGGGACAAGAAAGCCCACAGAGGGGCCAGCGTTGTGGCACAGGTCAGTCCACTGGGTGCAGGGGGAGGCCTGGCTGTTCCACTTCCTGTCTGGCTTCCCATTTATGTGTCTGGGAAGGCAACAGAAATGGCTCGAGTACTTGGGTCTGTACCACCCAAATGGAGCTCCTGGCTCTAGCCTGGCTCAGACCTGGCTGCTTTGGCCATCTAGGGAGTGACCAGTGGGTGGAAGATCAATTTCTCTGTTGCTCTGCCTTTCAAATATTTTAAGATGTATTTATTTGAAAGTCAGAGTTACGCAGAGAGAGAGAGGTCTGACATCTGCTGGTTCACTCCCAAATGGCCACAATGGTTGGAGCTGCACTGATCTGAAGCCAGGAGCTTCATCCTAGTCTCCCACAGGGGTGCAGAGGCGTAAGCACTTGGGCCATCCTCCGCTGCTTTCCCAGGCACAGTAGCAGCAAGCTGGAGCAGAAGTGGAGCAGTTGGGACTCAGACCAGCACCCATGTGGGATGCCAGCACCGCGGGCAGTGGCTTTACCTGCTGTGCTACAGCGCTGGCCCCATAAGGCGCAGGACAGAAGGACCTCCTCTTAGTGAGGGTGACAGCTGCAGGGCCTCCTCCCAGGCCTGGCAAAGTCCCTGGGAGCCAGCCCGCTCTCACAGGTGCCTCCTCAGCAAGTGGCCAGCTGAGGGGGTCTAGTGTGCTTTGCAGCCAGCGCGGGGCCAGCCAAGGAGCTTTTAGACTGTTAGACCCAGCTATTTGATGGAGTTGGAACTCAGGGCACCAAAGAGCACCAGCAGCCCTCGGCCCTGAGGAGGTGCCGCAGGCAGCCGTGGAGAGAGGCTCAGGCCACACGCACCGGCCTTTGCCCAGCATCAGACTCTGCCGTGCAGCAAAGCAGAGGACGAGTTCCACAAGTCTCAGCTTGCATCACTCCAAGCCAGATGTTCTAGAGAGGACTAACGAGGGAGACACAGGGCCCTGGAGGAATCCGCAGTCCCCAGCTGCCGGGCCCACAGGCCAGGCCGTCGTGCCCTCTGGCTGCTCCCTCAGCGGGCAGCTCAGCCCTCCCACTCCACGCCGGCACCTGCTGCCGTGCTGGGTCAGATGAACAGAGATTCTGCTTCTGCCTGGGGCCTGCCTGCTCAGGCAGCCGCTGCCTTATTCCGTCCTTCTCATCAAACCTCCACCACCGCTGCTTTGCATAATGAGGAAAAGACTGCACAGCGAAGATCTCACAGTCAGTCCCGGGTCCCCCCCCGCAAGAGCACTTGGAAAAGTCCATGGACAAGCACACACAGGGGCTTCAGGTTTTCCGGCACCCAAATATCTAATTCCATCTTTTCATGAATGTTGTGAAGCACCTTGCATTTCCCAACTAAATAGCAGGAAGGCGGCAGTGAATGGAGGAACCAGTGTGTCACTGCCATTGCCACTTACCCACGGATGCTGGGAACGCTGATGGGAGTAGAGCAGTCCCTTGGGGGAGTGACGGACAAGGCTGAAGAGGCAGGGAGGTGCCAGGGCCTCGTGTGTGCCCAGCCAGCTGCGAAGGGCTGTGCCCGAGAGTGGGTACAGGGGCTGCGCAGACTCCATCTCAGAGCTCAGAGCTGTGGTAGAGGGTCAGCTAGGACAGGGGCCCGGGCCTCCCACAGACCCTGCACACGCCTCAGCCAGGCAGCTGGGGCTGGGCCCTCCAGCATCTCAGTGTCTCCGGAGCCTCTGCAGCCCAGGAGGCGAGTCCTGGCCACCTGGCGCTGACCTGAGGTTCTCCTGGGCAGCCGCCAGCAGCAGACACCAGCCCGAGGACCCCATTCCTAAGCACGTCCAGCGCACACCTGGCGTCGCGCGGCACACGTTGGGAGGGTGAGGGATGGCCCAGACGGGACCTAAGCCAAGCAGTGCGGGGTGGCGGAAGGCTGACCTCGCACGCGAGCCCGTGTGCCCGGGGCCGTCACAACGCTCCACGCAGCACAGACCTCGGTGCGAGCCTGAGCTCCAGCCACACACCCAGCCCCTCACTCCTGTCCGTCAGCAAGTTCCTGACACTTGTGCAAAACCGGGCCTAGGTGGCGCTCCGTCAGACTGCGTCAGCGAGGTGACTGGAGTCCCGTGCGGGGCGCCCAGCTTCTCCGTGCCCTGGCCCGTCCTTACGCTCCCAAGACCAGGACCTGCCCTCCCTCGGAAGCCCTCCGGAGGGCACTGGCCCAGGAGCACCCCCCGGGGCGGGTAGAGTCTGGGGCCACCAAGGTCCTCAGAGCTGCCCTCGGGGCGGGGCCTGGAGCGGCTCCAGGGCCTTCTGCATTCCTGCTTCCCCTGGGGAGGGCAGAGTAAGACCTCCCGGCCCACGAAGACTAATCTGCGACCCCAGTGAAGCTGAGCCCGGATACAAATACTCCATGGCCAGTGGCGACCTCAGTGGCAAACACGGAGGGCGGCGGCTCAGCTGCCCACAGAAGACAGCCAAGCCACCGACTGGACGCTCTCCTTTTCTCTCTCTGTAACTCTGCTATCAAATAAATAAATAAATCTTTAAAAAAGAAAAGAAATTAGAAGCCAGGGAAGACGTTTTCTGGCGATTGAGATGCCAGGGAGCCCTGCACCTCGCGCCTGAGTGCCTGGGTTGGATTCTCAGCTCCACGCTGATGCGCACCCCAGGAGGCAGCAGGCGAGGGCTCAAGGACTTGGGTCCCGGCCACCTGTGTGGAAGACCCCAGCTGAGCACCAGCTCCTGGCTTGAGCCTGGCCAAGTCTCAGCTGTTGCAGGCATTGGGAAGTAAACCGATAGATGGAAGATCTCTCTCTCTACCCCCGTTTCAAATAAAAATATTTTAAAAGATATATTTATTTATGTATAAGTCAGAATTACAGATAGAGGGAAATACTGCCCCTGAAGTTTGTCTTTTTAAAATTCTTATTTTTAAGCCTGGCTTCATAAGGGCTTGCCCAGCTGATGACTTGGGCAGATGGGCCTGGAGTTTGTCAGGCTTCCTTCACGTTGTTGGGGTGTGTGACAGGGGAGGCATATTAAACACTTGGGCATTTAAAAAATTACTTTGGGGCTGGCGCTGTAGCACAGTGGGTTAAGCTGCCACCTGCAGTGCTGGCATCCCATATGGGCTCCCACATGAGTCCCTGCTGCTCCACTTTCAATCCAGCTCCCTGCTAATGCGCCTAGAAAAGCAGAAGATGGCCCAAGTCCTTGGGCCCCTGCACCCACATGGGAGACCCAGAGGAAGCTCCTGACTCCTGGCTTCAGCCTGGCCCAGCCCCAGCTATTGCAGCCATTTGGACAGTGAACCAGCAGATGGAAGATCTCATTTTCTCTGTCACTCTGCCTTGCAAATAAATACTTTTTTTTTTTTTTTTGACAGGCAGAGTGGACAGTGAGAGAGAGACAGAGAGAGAAAGGTCTTCCTTTGCCGTTGGTTCACCCTCCAATGGCCACCACGGCTGGCACGCTGCGCTGATCCGAAGCCAGGAGCCAGGTGCTTCTCCTGGTCTCCCATGGGGTGCAGGGCCCAAGCACTTGGGCCATCCTCCACTGCACTCCCGGGCCACAGCAGAAAGCTGGCCTGGAAGAAAGGCAACCGGGACAGAATCTGGTGCCCCGACCGGGACTAGAACCCGGTGTGCCGGCGCCGCAAGGTGGAGGATTAGCCTATTGAGCCGTGGCACCGGTCGCAAATAAATACATCTTAAAGGAAAAAAAAAGGAAATTGTGAAAAACTCACAAGAGGCCGCACAGTAGATTTGAGAAGGCAGGAGGAACCTGGAACCTAAAGACCGCGCACTACAGTTACCCAGTGTGGACAAAGGGAAGCAGAACGCAAAGCAGAGCCTCCAGTCTCTGTGCACCCACACTGGGCAACACCACACCCGGAGCAGGCACGCCAGGAGGGCACAGGCAGGAAAAACTGGAAGAAATAACGGCTGCAAGCTTGCCAGATTCAGTGAGTGGTATTCTGCAGATTCAGGAAGGTCGTGGAGCACACGCGGGACGAGCACCCAGCACTGCGGGGCACTCCAGCCGGACTGCCCCAATAGCAGCTCTTACAGGTGGCGAGGGGCCAATGACACGTGCAGAGGGACAAGTCACAGCCACCTGTCAGCGACACTGGGCACAGGAGCCAGACAAGTCACCGCCAGCAAACCCCCCTAACAGGAAGTACTGAAGGCGGCCACGCAGGCTGAAGTGCGATTCCCTCGGAGCCACCACCATCATATCTGGAGCTCTGGTGTGAGTCCTGGCTGCTCCACTTCCGATCCAGCTCCCTGCTCTGGCCTGGGAAAGCAGTGGAGGATGGTCCAAGTGCTTGGGTGGGACCCTATACCTGTGGGAGACCGGGAAGGAGCTCCTGGCTCCTGGCTTCAGATTGGCTCAGCTGTGGCCATTTGGGAATGAACCAACAGATGGAAGACCTTCCCATCTCTCCCTCTGTAACTCTACCTCTCAAATAAATACATAAAATCTGAAACACTCCAACAACAAAATTCCAGTGAACTCTGAAAATGGGTGAAGGGGTGGGTGTTGTGGCACCACACATGACACCCGCCAGCAGAGCGCCCGGGATCGAGTCCTGCCTCCGCTTCCCAGCCAGCTTCCTGAGAACAGGCACCCTGGGAGGCGCAGTGATGGCCCAAGTACTTGGGTCCCCGCCTGGCCCAGCCCTGGCTGTTGGGGGACATCAGGGGAGTGAACCGGCAGATGGGCGATATCGCTGTCTCCCTCTTTGTCACTGTGCCTTTTTTTTTTTTTTTAAAGATTTATTTATTTGAAAGTCAGTTACACAGAGAGGGAGAGGCAGAGACAGAGGGAGAAACAGGTCTTTCAGCCCCAGATGACCGTAACGGCCAGAGCTGCGCCAATCTGGAGCCAGGAGCCAGGAGCTTCTTCCGGGTCTCCCATGTGGGTGCAGGGGCCCAAGGACTTAGGCCATCTTCCACTGCTTTCCCAGGCCATAGCAGAGAGCTGGATTGGAAGTGGAGCAACTGGGACATGAACTAGTGCCCGTATGGGATGCGGGCACTGCAGGAGGCGGCTTCGCCCACTACGCCACAGCGCTGGCCCTGTCACTGTGTCTTTCAAATAAGCAAATACATATAAGTTTTCCTAAAAGGGCAAAGGACTTGGACATTTCTCCAAAGATGACAAAATGGCCCACCACCACAGGAGGATGCTCAGCTTTCCCAGTCACTGGGGGATGGCAGATGTTAGGATGGCCACTACGTAAACAGATAACAATGTAAAATGATAGGAAAACAAGAGACGCCGCCAGCAGTGTGCGTACAGAAACAGGAAGCCTGTGTGCTGTCGGAAGGGACACACAGCGGTGGAGGCACTGTGGGAAGGAGCTCCTTACGGACCTCAGCCATCACAGAACCCCGCAAGCCTGCTTCTGGGTCTGCGGCCAAAAGAACTGGACACAGGGTCTCAGAGGGCCACGGCACGCCATGTTCCAGGCGGCGGCGTTCACAATGGCCGAGAGGGAGCAACCCAAAGTCACCCACGGACGGACGGGGAAACACAGAGCGAGAGGCGCACATGAAACTGTGCCATTCAGCCTTCCCAAGGAAGGAAAAGCAGAGCCCTGCTGTGGCACAGCGCGCTGCAGAGTGAAATACACCAGCCACGGAGACGAGAAGAGGGTAGGATGCACCGCGCGAGCTTCACAGAGGTCCAATGCAGAAACAGAAGCGTGCTGCGGAGCTGCAGCTGAACGGCAGGCAGGCAGCTTTGTGGCAGGACAAGTTCGGCCATCTGTTGCCCAGCGTGGGCCTGCCCAACACTGCTGAACTGGCCACCGGCACCTGTGCGGAGGCCACGATGCTGCACGGCGTGCCGGTGTTGCAGATGGGAGGGCCTGGGTCAAGTCCCAGCTCCGCTCCTGACCCGGCTTCCTGCTACCACACACCCTGGGAGGCAGCAGCTGGTGGCTCAGGCAGTTGGGTCCCTGCCACCCACGTGGGAGATCTGGATTGGGCTCCTGACTCCAGGGCAATTGGGGGATAAACCACTGGATAGGAGGTCTCTGCGTGTTTCACCTTCTACATTTTTATTTTAAAAAGTTTTTAGGATTTATGTTATGTATTGAAAAGCAAAATGATAGAGAGGGGGAGACAGAGAGATGTCCCGTCTGCTGGTCACTCCCCAGATGGCCACAGTGGTCAGGGCCGGGCCAGGCCGAAGCCAGGAGCCAGGAGCTCCAGCCAGGCCTCCATCTTCCTGGAGCTGGATTGGGAGTGGGGCAGCCAGGACTTTAACCGAGGCTCTGATATGGGATCTGGTGTTGAGGATGATGGCTCAACATGCTGTGCCACAACCCCAGCCTGAATTTTTAAGTAATTTATAATAAAAATGATTAACATGGTAAACTTTGTTTTTTCATCACAACTGATATATATTCATACATTTATAATGATAAAGCATCGGTCAGGGAGCTGCAGCAGTTATAGAAGTCTTCCTATCGAGTGCAGAGTTTCAAAAGACATAAACACTGACAGGACAGAAGATGGATGATTCGCCCCGGCAGCTCTGCGTCTGGCTCAGTGGCTGACACCTTCCCGCTAGGAAACCGGAGGAAAGAGGAACAGAACAAACACAACCCCAGAAGCAGACGGAAGGGAAAAATAAAGATCGGAGTGGAAACTAGCACAGGACAGGATCATACAGAAAATCAGTAAACGCAAGAGTGAGCTGCTGGAAACCACAGCAAGGCTGGCTAACAAGCAGAGCTCCGGGGGGCCAGCATCGTGGCTCGTCTTCCAGCTGAGCCGCCCCTGCAGCAGCTCTGCTGGATCCCGGCTGCCCGCTCCCATTCAGCTCCCCGCTAAGGTGCCTGGGAAGCAGCAGAAGACGGCCCAAATCCCTGGGAGACCGGATGGGGCTCTGTGCTCCTGGCTTCTTTGGCTTGGCCCAACATCAGCTGTTGCAGCCATCTGGGGAGTGAACCAGCAGATGTCAGATAGATCTCTATCTCGATCTCTCTCTCTCTCTCCCTCTCTCTCTCTCTCCCTCCCCCCCTCCCTCCCTCTCTCTCTCTCCCCCTCCCTCCCTCCCTCCCTCCCTCCCTCCTTTTCTCTCACCCCAAATAAATACATCAATCCTTAAAAAAGATAAGAGGAAAACCGCCCAGGTGAGGACGGGGAACACTAGGGCCAACCCAGCTGAGAGGAGCACACAGAAACACCAGAGCGACTCTGCCCAGGGACGCACAGACAGCTCAGATCAGACGAACAAAGCCCTGGAAAGACACAGATTTACCAAAACCGACTTGAGACGATACAGAAACTCTGACCCCTAACAAGACATGAAGATGAGTCATCAAACGTCTTGCTACAAAGAGAGGCCCAGTCCCGCGAGCCCCCCCCGCCCCAGGGTGTGTGTGTGTGTGTGTGTGTGTGCGCGTGCGCTCAGGGAAACACCAACGCTTCATGACGGCCACACACAGAAGCAGAGCACCGCCTGACTCAGCCAGTGTCCTGACGCCGAGGCCAGAGAGAGGCCAGACGGCGGCAGCCCAGCATCCCCCAGGAGCACAGATGTGGAAACCCTCAGCAAAGATTGGTGAGCCGAACGCCATGACACACTGGGGGATAAGCCTGAGCAGACACCACGCCAGGCGAGACTGGCGCCCAGAGTGCACGGGTGATGTGACATAAGAAACCAACCGACGAGGCACACCAGTTAATAAAGGACAAGAGGGGCCGCCGCTGTGGCATAGCAAGTAAAGCCACCGCCTGCAGCGCTGGCATCCCATATGGGTGCCAGTTCGAGTCCCGGCTGCTCCACTTCTGATCCAGCTCTCTGCTATGGCCTGGGATAGCAGCAGCAGATGGCCCAAAGCCTTGGGCCCCTGCACCCGCGTGAGAGACCCTGAAGAAGCTCCTGGCTCCGGATCAGTGCGGCTCCGACTGTTGTGGCCAACTGGGGAGTGAACCAGTGGATGGAAGACCCCCCCCCCCCTTTTCTCTCTCTCTCTCTGCCTCTCCTCCTCTGTGTAACTCTTTCAAGTAAAATAAATAAATCTTAAAAAAAAATGTAAGGACCGAAACCGCACGATCTTCTCAACAGATGCATAGAAACACTGGGAAACCTCACGGTTCAGAGAAGAAATTCCCAACCGATGACGACCAGAAGGGAGTCCCTCAGCCTGAGAAAGGGCGCGTCTGCAAACCCCACCGGAGAACGAGGCCCCTCTTCGCCCGGGTGCCAGGGCAAAAGGCCAAAGGCTTGGACGTTGGAAAGAAAGGATGAACACGACCTTGGGTTACAAATGGTATGCTCCTCTACAAGTCCATTTGTTAAAACCAGAACTCAGAGGGCCAGCGCTGTGTGCCGTGAGCCAGGCTGCCATCTGCAATGCTAGCATCCAGCATCAGAGCGCCAGTTCCAGTCCCAGCTGCTCCATTTCTTTTCCAGCCCCCCACTCATGCAACTGGGGGTGGGGGACAGTGCAAGATGGCCCAAGAGCTTGGGCCCCTGCACCCACGTGGAAGACCCGGATGGAGCCCTGTGCTCCTGGCTTCAGCCTGGCCATCTAGAAACGAACCAGCAGACAGAGGCTCTCCTTACCTCTCCTTTTCTACCCTCCCCCTCCCTTTTTCTCTGTAACTCTGCCTTTCAAATATATATTTTTAAAAAATCCAGCGCCATGGCTCAACAGGCTAATCCTCTGCCTTGCGGCGCTGGCACACCGGGTTCTAGTCCCGGTCGGGGCACCGATACTGTCCCGGTTGCCCCTCTTCCAGGCCAGCTCTCTGCTGTGGCCCCGGGAGTGCAGTGGAGGATGGCCCAAGTGCTTGGGCCCTGCACCCCATGGGAGACCAGAAGCACCTGGCTCCTGCCTTCGGATCAGTGCGGTGCGCCGGCCGCAGCGTGCTGGCCGCGGCGGCCATTGGAGGGTGAACCAACGGCAAAAGGAAGACCTTTCTCTCTGTCTCTCTCTCACTGTCCACTAGGTCAAAAAACAAACAACTAAAACAAACAAATCTTAGGACCAGCACTGCGCCTTTGTCAAACAAATCAGTCTTAAAAACAAACACTAGAAATGATAAATGCATTTAGCAAAGTCACAGGAGACAACATCAAAATACAAAACCCAGCTGTACACGAGCTAAGGAGAAATCCAAATGTGAAATTTCAAAATTTCATTGACAATAGTGTTGAAAACAATAAAACACTGAGGATAATTTCTCCAGAGAACTGCACAGGGGAAATGGAGAAATTCAGCACAAGTCAATGAAGAGACCTTCTCTGGCTCAGTGTCATGGTGGCTGGCCTCCCCATGGTCATCTCCAACGCAGCCCAGCAGACATGGCTCAGACGCTAGTAAAATTTGTTTGTTTTTAAGATTTATTTATTTGAAAGTCAGAGTTACACAGAGAAGGAGAGGCAGGGAGAGAGAGAGAAGTCTTCCATCCACTGGTTCACTCCCCAATTGGCTGCAAGGGCTAGAGCTGTGCCAATCCAGAGCCAGGAGCTTCCTCCAGGTCTCCCATGCGGGTGCAGGCTTCAGGCACTTGGGCCATCTTCTGATGCTTTCCCAGGCCATAGCAGAGAGCTGGATGGGAAGTGGAGCAGCCGGGTCTTGAACCAGTGCCCATATGGGATGCCGGCACCATAGGCAGAGGATTAACCTAGTGCGCCATGGCGCTGGCCCCGCAAAGTTATATCCTTACTCCTCCACAACATGCACAAACTCAGAATGGATTGCAGACTTAAACGGGGGAGCTGCAGACCACACAACCCCAACAGAAAACAAAGTCTCTGTGACCTTGGGTTCGGCAGAGATTTCTTAGGTGTGATATAATCCATAAAAGGAAAAAGAATAAATTAGACTTTATCAAAATCTGAAACTTTGTACTTCAAAAGACCCAATTAATGGCCGGCGCCATGGCTCAACAGGCTAATCCTCCGCCTTGCGGCGCCGGCACACCGGGTTCTAGTCCCGGTCGGGGCGCCGGATTCTGTCCCGGTTGCCCCTCTTCCAGGCCAGCCCTCTGCTGTGGCCCAGGAGTGCAGTGGAGGATAGCCCAAGTGCTTGGGCCCTGCACCCCAAGGGAGACCAGGAAAAAGCACCTAGCACCTGGCTCCTGCCATCGGATGAGCGCGGTGCGCCGGCTGCAGCGCGCTGACCATGGCAGCCATTGGAGGGTGAACCAACGACAAAGGAAGACCTTTCTCTCTGTCTCTCTCTCTGTCCACTCTGCCTGTTAAAAAAAAAAAAAAAAAAAGACCCAATTAAGAAAATGAGGACAAGCCAGACTGGGGAAAAATATTTGCAAATCATGTATCTGGGGGGCCGGCGCATGGTTCTAGTCCCGGTTGCTCCTCTTCCAGTCCAGCTCTCTGCTGTGGCCCGGGAAGGCAGTGGAGGATGGCCCAAGTGCCCTGCACCCACATGGGAGACTGGAAAGAAGCACCTGGCTCCTGGCGGCCATTTGGGGGTGAACCAACAGAAGGAAGACCTTTCTGTCTCTCCCTCTCATTGTATCTCTATCAAATAATAATAATAAGAAATCATGTAGCTGATAAAGGACTCATACCCAGATTATATAAAGAACTCTTAGAACACAATAGGAGAATTCAGTGAAAAATAACAAAGATGTGAACAGACATTTCACCAAAGATAAACAGCGCCAGCATCCCATATGGGCACTGGTTTGTGTCCCGGCTGCTCCACTTCCAATCCAGCTTCCTGGTAATGTACCCAGAAAAGCAGCAGAAGACGACCCAAGTGCTTGGGCCCTGCACCCACATTGGGAGACTTCTGGCTCCTGGCTTTGGCCTGGCCCAGCCCCGGCCATTGTGGTCATTTAGGGGGTGAACCAGCGGATACAAGATCAATTCAACCTTTCTCTTCTCTGGCTCTCCCTAACTCTGCCTTCCAAATCTTTTTTTTTTTTTTTTAAAGATGAATAGTTAATAGACACATGAAGAAAAGAGGTGCACCACCTCGTCATGAGGCACCAGTAACGTAGAGCCTCGGCGTGGCCGGTGCTCGGAGGCGGGCTATCAGCAGAGACCCTCGGAGCAGTGCAGCTGAGCCCTCCCACACTGCGGTGGGCAGTCTGCCGATCTCTTAAACAGTTAACCAGAAGCCGCACAGCCCACACCCCTGCTGGCATCATCTATCCTCACACAAAGACTGGCGGCTGTCTGGATCAACTCCACACCCCCAGTCTGCAGACGACCCGACCCGGATGTGTTCCCGTACAATCCGGCCATACACACAGACAGAGGAGTACTGGTCAGCAAGGCCAAGGCAGATGAGCCGCACGATGCTTCTACAGAGCGTGCAGAGGCCAATCTATGGCCTCTCATAGCACACTTACGACGGCTATGAGAATGATTTCTCAGTGACAAACCTATTGTGCGTGTGTGTGTCTCTGCACCGCTCTGCCAGCAGCCAGCTTCCTGCCTCTGCAGCGGCTCCACAACCCCGGCACCCTCCCAGCACTGCTTGTACAGTGACCACCCTGCCAGGCCCGCCCCAGGGTCAGGGGTGGCCACGAGCTCTTCTCTGCCGCTGCTTCCAGAAACCCAGTGAGAAGAGCAGGCCCTCCTGATCACTCACGCAGGACCCTAAAGTCGACACTTCTCTGCTGCAGGTGGGTGTGCAAATGCGCCTGGCACCCTTCTTAGCTACCTGGGTTACACCAGGAATCCTGTCTGTACCAAACCCATCCTTACAGCCCAGCGGGGGTGCGCCAGTGCCATGGGGGTGAGGGATCGGTCCCCCACAGACATCCCTGAGCAGTGCATTGCCTGGGGTCATTCTGTGACCCCCAGGATAGCCCTGCCCATGGCTCTCCCCTGTGAGCCTCCGCCCGCCCAGGCCCCGGCTGCACCTAGAACTTAGCACCCAGTGGGCATGCAGGCAAGCCCTCCAGGAGTGGCTAAGGCAACCTCACGCCTCACGTTCAGGCACACAGGCTGCTGGGTGGGCCGCCCAGTCACCCAGGCCACAGCAGCACAGCCTGGGAAAGGCTCCTGCCTGTCTACACAGGTCCCGGGTCCGCAGAGGCCCTGTGCCCGCGGGAGCCGTCCACCTGCAATGGCCACAGACAGCACCCGCCAGTAGGAAGCCACGCACTCCAGATCGCCTAAGGCACACACACGCAATTCTGGGAGCAGGAAGCCACTCCACTCCCGCAGTGCTTCCCTAAAATATCGGCATGTTCACCGAGCAAGGACAGCTAAGCTTTCAAAGGGAGAAGATCAAAGTGCTGTCATCTTTTAATTTAATCCTTTTGTTGCATCAATGGTCTTAAGAGGGATGAGAGAGATCAAAATAAAAATGGAAACAAACTATATCTTTGTGGCTGTTGTGTTTTAGTCTTTTTTTTTCTCAATTTGGGCCACAAAATAGGTCAGCTCCATTACTGATCAGCCTACCCACAAATATTTAAAACAAATTGAATTGCACACCCAATACCCATCACAATTACACCAGGCACAATAACTAAATTAGCAATTCAACAAAATAATTGGAAATGCGATTCTCTCTATTCCGCCAGCCTCCCTCGAGGGTTTAGCCGATCTATGGGGGAAAACTCAGCTTTCCTAATTCTGCAGCTAATTAGAGACACACTTGTAAATGAAGTTGTTTGTCTTAAAGTTGAAATTCTCTTCTGGGGGTGGGGGGAGTTGGGGAGCGGCGAGAGCGGCCTGTGAACACTACGGAGCACCCCGGCCTGGGTTCCCGCTGGCAGCCCAGCGTCGATGGCTGAAGCACTGCTATTTCGCAGGAGGGCCGGCCGGCTGACTCCCCGGTCACGGGAGAGATGCACGGTCCGGATGGCATGGGCAGGCCTGTGGCCAGACAGTGCCCTGTGGGCTCGGGCTCCCCCCAGCCGCAGGCTGCAAGTCTCCCTTGGCCCACTTGCTCTGGCCACTCTTGGAGAAGCAATCCTGAGGTTTCAATTAGGCTGTCCTTGGCCTCTTTTTGTTCCTTCTGGAAGGAACATCTCGGTTTAATTATATAACTGAGAACCAGGGCTTACAGGCGTCCCCGCTCACCCTCCTCCTCCAAGATCACAATGCGACCTTAAAAACCAAGTTCTCTGCTGGCTCCTGGGCTGGAGGCAGGGGTCAGGCCCCAGGCCGGCCAACCCTCCTGCACACACACCTAGGCCCAAGCACTCCCACCAGGAACAAAGGCCTGACCTTAGGAGCAAGCGGAGTGGGTGTGAGGCTGGCCCGCAGCTCCTGGGTGGCAGAGCCGAGGGACAGGAGCCTGCTCACACGCTGATAAGTGGATTCAAAAGCACCTGCTCCTTTCAGCTTATCTCCTCAAACAATATGAACCTGGAGTTACCAGAGTTGAAGTGTTCCATATTAGCCTTACATTTAGCTCTTAAAACCAAGAGCTGTACGCTACGACGATAAAGGACACAAGAGTCAAACCTGAGAATGATCTCAAGCCACGGGGGAGTCGGCTCCCAAGCTAATCCCCGAGGACAGACAGGGCGGGGCTGGCCTCTGGGCACCCTCTGGCCCACCCCGGGCACCGAGGCAGGACGCGGCTCTGCTTCCCCACTTTGTCCACTTACCCCAGGTCTCTGGCGGACAGGCCACACTTGCACCACCTCTCAGCTCCAGCCCAGGGCCTTCCGCCTAGCCTGCTGGGTAGACACAGGTGTAGGAAGCAGGGAGCCTCACGGCCCGGGACAGCTGCAGCTCCTCTCCCTCATCTGTTGCTCATTAACCCCATTAACTCTTGGTGTTGTTAGGATCTGCAAAAGGGCAAGAAACAGCCCCATGGACCTGAACTGTCCAACACAGGGGCTACTGGACGCATGTGCGCAGGGACAGCACGACCCCATCCCCTCATTCTAGAAAGCTCTACTGGATAGCCCCAGTCTAGATGCTCCAGAGTTGGAAGAGCCTCTCCTGGGAGCGCCCCGGCCTCCTCACGGGAGGCAGGAAGGCAGCTGGCTGGCTGCTTGGGCAGAGGAACGAGGCTTGGCGCTGAGCTGGCTGTGGAAAGGCAGGCTAACTGCTTTGTGCTCCTGCAGGCGACACCTGCATACTAACGCACCTGCTCTCAGAACCACTCTGAAGCCCCCCCCAGGCAGGCGTGCCCCGAGCACCAGGCGACTGCCTCCTGCCAGCCCGAGCTCTCACCTCGGCGAATCCCCGCCTAAGCACCAACGCCAAGAGAGTTCCGAGCCTGGGCTTCCCAGAGTGCCAGCCAGGATTAACGCCGCCCACCCGGTGGACGCAGCGGGCTCGGATCGGGCTTTTTTTTTTAAGATTTATTTCTATGAAGGCAAAGAAGGGCAGTGGGGAGAGATTGGCCGGCTCACTCCCCAGCGGGCCAGGCCGAAGCCAGGCTGGAGAGGAGCGCACTGGGAGCCGCCTGGAGCCCGGGCCCCACCTGGTCAGCCCTGTGCTGCAGTGCAGCCCTCACCAGAACCAAGGTGCCTGATCCCGGGCCACGCGCTGTGGGCTCAGCTCACCTCCTGTGGCCACAGGCACCTGGGGCTGAGGCCTCCTTCAGGCCTGGCTTCCCGCTGGGCACGCTCCTCTCACAGCCCGCCACGCCCCCACCCTCGCCCCACCCCCACCCCCACCCCCGCCCAGGCAGCGCCCACCTAACTTGGCCAGGGGCCAATGGCAGCGCCTCATGACCGTGAGCGCCTGGTCTGTGCAGCCTGGGCTCGCTTCCAGGTCAGTCCCCAAGAGCAGGATGGGGCCATGGGCAGGACGCCTGGCATGTGACTGCCCCAGAGTCTGTGGGGACCGCATGCTCTTTTCCTAACATATCCACGATGGGGATTTTCCCCACCACCACATTCTTTTAAATTTTCGGAGAAGCCAGCATCCTTGACCTCAGCAAATGACCTCCGAGACCCCTAACCCAGGGGAAATAAACCAAGCAGGCTTCCCTGGGAATGGCAGCACTGCTGAGGCGGTGCAGCTCTGGGGGGACCCCAGGCGAGGGGCAGCAGGGCTGGCAGCTGCGCAAAAGTAGCCTGAGGCCGCCTGGCACCCGCTGCTCGCTCCACAGACTCACCGCGGGCCAGGCCGCAGGGATGCCCTGGCTCAGAGAGTTCGGTAAATGAACTTAACCAAAATGTAAGTTAGGAGGTGCCGAAGTTGTGGCGTAGCGGGTAAAGCCTCCACCTGCAGTGCCGGAACCCATATGGACGCCGGTTCAAGTCCTGGCTGCTCCACTTCCGATCCAGCTCTCTGCTATGGCCTGGGAAAGCAGCGGAAGATGGCCCAAGTTCTTGGACCCTTGGCTTTGGATGGACCCAGCTCCAGCAGTTGCAGCCATCTGGGGAGTGAACCAGTGGATGAAGACCTCTTTCTCTCTGCTTCTGCCTAATTCTGCCTTTCAAATAAATATTAAAAACAAACAAACAAATGGAGACACAAAATGAGGTAGCTGAACTTAAAGTCTCGCTGGGCCAGTGCTGTGGTATAGGTTAAGCTTCCGCCTGCAGCCGGCATCCCATATGGGCGCTGGTTCAAATCCTGGCTGCCTCACTTCTGATCTAGCTCTCTGCTATGACCTGGGAAAGCAGTGGAAGATGGCCCAAGGCCTTGGGCTCCTGCACCCATGTAGGAGACCCAGAAGAAGCTCCTGTTTTTGGACTGGCCCAGCTCCAGCTCTTGCAGATAATTGGGGAGTGAACCACTGGATGGAAGACCTCTCCCTGTCTCTCCCTCTCCCTGTAATTCTCCCTCTCAAATAAATGAGTCCTTAAAAAAAATTTTTTTAAAAAAAATATTTAACATATGGGGATTTGAAAAGTAAAAACAAATGTAGGTCCAGGGCCAAGGTTTGCCCTTCTAAGATGCAAGGCGGGACAGCCGGTGGGCAGGTGAGGCAGACACCCTGACACAGAATCAGCCTCCGCTCTCCCACAACATCCCCCATCTCTGTGTGCGGGGGCCCATGCAGACCCTGGTGCTAATGCATTTCACACTGAGAGCCTGCACCATCCTGGGGAATGGCGCTGAGGTCAGAATGAGCATCACACTGGCATTAACTCCAAGCCTCCGGGACTGGGCTCCCTTGGGCTCAGACGGCCCGAGGAGAAGAGGTGGCCATCTCGGAAGGGTTCGAGCTGCTTCCCTGTGCACACTGCAGACGTAGACTTGGGCACTTAGCCGGCGGGAGCTGGCTTTTTCTGGTGTCTTCTTCTGACACTCAGGGTTTCCAAATGACCCTCGGAAGGGGCACAGGACACACCTTCAACGAAGTACAGAGCAGTGGGAGACACAGGAAAACCTTCATGGGAAGTCCCCAGGATAAAGGTGGGGTGAGCAGCTGGGGCAGGAAAACTTCAGGGGAGCACCGATAGCCCCAGCCCCGCAGAGGGGTTCCCTGGGGAGCAAGAACAAACCCCAGCATCACCCCCCAGGGCCAGCCTCCATGCTGCTTCTCAGCGGCCTCTGTTGCAGATGCCTGGCATGGTGAGGGAGATGACAGGGCGGGAGCTGAAAGCCAGACCATGTCCCGAGAACCTGCCCCGATCTGGGCCCTTGTGCCTGACTTGACTCCTAAAAACATAACATATGCCAAGAAAAACAAGCTTCAAAAAACACAACCAACAGGCTTGAGGCACAAATGTTTTCCTGTAACACTATTCATAACAGCAAAAACCTGGAAGCAACTGAAGTGTTGCCAACACAGGGTTTGGTTAAACAGTGATAGTGCGTATCCCGGGTGGAATTAGTTAGCAATTAAAACATGGCACCTGCAGAATCAGGGAAATCCTCTTGTATGGCACTGTTCTCAGCTGGTGGTGGGTGTGGCAGGTGCGGGTGCACAGGTAATTCATTCTGGTGCTTTTAAAAGGGTGAGTAAAACAGTTCAGAGTCCAAAAGTAAGAACCAAGGCTTCCACCCTAACTGCTCCTTGTTTTTTTTCTACTGAGAACCACTGGGGACATTCCTGGCACCTACACAGGGAAGCACTATAATGTTAATACTGAGAAGTGCTTGTGTCCGGGTGGTGGGATCTGAGCTGAATCAAACGGAATAGGCAAAAAGCCAGCCTTCCCGCTCTCTGTCCTGAAGGGAGTGGCCCCCGTCCCGGGGGTGCTGCAGACCTGGCCAGCAGCCTCGCTGCCCTTCCTGCTGAGGTCTCCAAGACCAATGAGTGTCGTGTGTGAAGCACTCAGCTGGGCAAAAATAAAATAAGCAAACTGCACACAAAAGAGAGGAATGCTTCAGTCAACACTGAAAAAGGGCTCTGGATTGAAACTCTTGATAACTGTTCTCAACTCATTTAAAAATCAGCATTAGCTACCAACATGTAAAGTATTAGTTTTATTAAAATGCAAATCAATCAACTAATCTGTCTTTCTAGTAACAGTTGAATTGCAGTATCCGTGTCAATTAAAATAGTTTCCAATTTATTCTTGGCTGGAAGGAGGGTGGTCTCGTGAATTTTAAAACGCAGGCCTCCCTTTAGTGAGCTTTCTGTCAGTTCCTTTTTCATCTCCCCTGTTTCTAGCTCATTTTAATTAAACATGCTGGACTCCAAATATTTTGCAGAACCTTTTTAACCCATCTTCATCGATGAGGAGTGGCTCCAGCCTCGGGAGGGAAGGCGTTGGCACCGTGCTCACCACTTCCACCGAGCAGGCTGCTGCCCTGCCACTGTGCCACGCACCAGCCAGAATCCTCGGGCTACGCGGACAGGACTGCACATCCTCCTGCCTGTTCAGAAGAGATCATTTTAAAATGGGTGAATGTAGGGGAATGCTCCCATTTCTGCTGGCTGATCTTTTGGGTCGCTGGGGACACACTGAAAGTTAAACGTGTCCCTAGCAATCAAGCCCAAGAACAAGTGCTGAGACAAGAAGCCAATCACCACGTACTGAGGTGGTAAAGATGGGGGGATGAAGAAGATCCCTCTCTACTTGCCCCATTCTGAGCTCAGCACATGGAGATTACACTCGGGCCTCACTCCAAAGTCCAGCTTCAGGCACACAGGACTCCTGGGCAGAAAAACCTGGTTTTTGGTCTTGACACAGCAAAACAGTGGCACAGCAGAATGAGATACCATTTGGGACACCAACATCCTGTACACAAAGGCCTGGGACAGAGCCCACTTGCGCTGCCCATCTGACTGCCAGCTAATGCACCTGGAAGGCAGTGGAGGGCGGCCCAGGTACTTGGGAACCTGCCACCCTCCTGGGATCAGGACGCAGCTCCTGGCTCCTGGCTTCAGCCTGCCCCAGCCTCGGCTGTTGCAGGTATTTGGGGAGTGAACCAGTGGACAGGAGATCTTTCTGTGTCTCTGTCTCTTGCTCACTCGTTCTCTCCTTCTGTCACTATGCATTCCAAATAAATACATGAAATCAAAATTAAAAATGAAAATCAAACCCAGACTTTGAAAACAGTGACTGCTGGGGTCGGCGCTGTGGAACAGCAGGTGAAGCCACCACCTGCAGTGCCAGTATCCCATATGGGTGCTGGTTCAAGTCCCAGCTGCTCCACTTCCGATCCAGCTCTCTGCTATGGCCTAGGAAAACAGGAAGATGGCCCAAGTCCTTGGGCCCCTGCACTCACATGGGAGACCGGGAAGAAGCTCCTGACTCCTGGCTTTGAATCAGCACAACTCCGGCCATTGTGGCCAACTAGGGAGTGAACCAGCAGATGGAAGACCTCTTTTTCTGTCTCTACCACTCTCTGTCTCTCCTTTCTCTCCTTCTCTATCTGTGTAACTCTTTCAAATAAATAAATAAATCTTTAAAAAATAAAACAAACAAACAAACAAAAAAAAACAGTGACTGCTTCCTAAATACAACTGGCCTCACTTGCCTGGATTCAACATTTCTCCACTAAACCTGCAGTGCTAATGAGAAACAGGGCACAGGACCCAGGAGATGGGCAGACCTAACCCAGGCACACCCATCACACACATTCCTTATGCAAGATAATCTGTGCTGCATATTGACCACAGCAGGCCAATAAATCCCCCTTATGGGGATTTAATTTCCAGCTTTTGACCTTTGGATGAAAAACAAGTGAATCATCTCCTCCTGCTAGATTTACACCAAAGCTAATCTCAATAATGTGATTTAGGAACGGCGAGAACGGAAGAGGACTCTGGAAGAGTCTTCCCAGGAGAAAAGCAGCAACAGAAAAGCAGCCAGAGACGTGTACTCGGTTACCAACAGCGGCCATCTCAGTCACAGGGCTTCCTCGGGCACTGACGCTAGGCTGGCGAGGACTCCTTGCTCCTCAGCGCCCTGATAAACCAGGGAACAGCGTCCACAGGAAGCAGCATCCTGCTCCACGGTTATTTCCTCTTAAAAATGATTTTTAATTGACAAATCATAATTGCACACATTCATGGAGTCTGATGTGATGTTCGATCAGCTGCTTGCGCTGTGTGATTAAATCAAGCTGCTTAGCATAGCCAGCATCTGACTTGCTTCTCGTTTTGTGCAAGACATTCAAAACTTACTAACTTGTTTTGAAACAGAATACACTGACTGTAGTCGCCCTTCTGTGCAACAGATCTCAAAACTCACTCCTCACCAGCTCAAACTCTACACATGACCGCCAACTCCCAGCCCCTGGGGACCATCCTTCCCCTCATTTCTGAGCTCGAAGTTTTCAGAGCCAGCACCTGAGTCAGCCGGCACTTCTCTCTGCCTGACTTAGTTCCTTCAGCATAACGTCCCCCAGGTTCATCCACGCTGTCCCGAATAACAGAATTCCCTTCCTTTTCAAGGCTGAGTACTATTCCATTGTATATATAGAACACATTTTCTTTATTCATACTTCCATATAAGGAACTCAAACAACTCAACAGAAACAGAACAATTCACTTAAAAAAATGAGCAAAAGACAGAAATTTATCAAAAGATATGCAAGTGGCCAACAGCATCACTAACCCTGAGGGACAGGCAATGAGCTCACCTGCTGGAACGGCCATCACCCTAAAGACAACAAGAACGTGTGCTGGCGAGGACGTGACGAGAAGGAGCCCTTGCACAGCCACCTGCGGGAACACACACATGGCAGTACCTGGAAGCACTCAAAACACAACTGCCGTATAATAAGCAACCCTGCCTCTGGGTTTTACACAAGGGAACTGGAATCACTCCCACAATTCCCAACTCCCAAGACACAGAAGCAACCTAAATGTTCATTAAGGGGTGAACAGATACAGAAATGCAAAGCTTTCTATTGTGCATAGGAGGCCATCCTGACAAACGTGCGTCCTGCCAGAGCTCTGTCAGCCTCCCCGAGCTACTCAGGAAAGCACAGGCAGTGGTGGTGGTGACACCCATCTTTGTGGT
Source organism: Sylvilagus floridanus (assembly GCA_949820135.1). NCBI lineage: Eukaryota > Metazoa > Chordata > Mammalia > Lagomorpha > Leporidae > Sylvilagus > Sylvilagus floridanus. Next base: position 36,775,035 of record OX463237.1, on the reverse strand, counting down.
GGGCAAAGGGCATGGGCCTGGAGGTCCCTTGCAGGCCTTAGGCATGTGTTCTCAAGAGAGCATCTGCCCGGGACTTCCCTGCTAGCTGAACCCATCAAGTCAACGGTCCATCTGGACGAACAGCCCAACTGGCCGAGGCGCTGCTGGGTGCTGAGAGGGCCTCACTGGGCCTGCAGCTGGGGACGAGGGGTGCCATCAGTCCTGGGGGCCTTCGTCGGGAGGGTTGAGCTGGCCAAAGAGGGATCGATACAGCTCTGTCCTGGAAAACAAACCAAACAAACTGGTTAACACTTTGGCTAGCTTTTCAAGGTTACAAGGAAAGCAAGAAGCTGTGAAGGACCCTAATCTGCTTCTCCAATTGAAAACACAGCCATATAATTAAAAAGGCATCCCACAGCTCTTGTTCACAAACATATGGGGATCAGATAGTGAGCTATGTAAACAGTCCGGTGTGGCTGGAAACCCTGTCTCTAGGGAATGAGTTTTCTGTCCGTCCGCCCTTTGCAGAGGGCTCTTCAAGTAAGAAGACAAGATGGAATATTTTAATAGGAGGCATAAGACTGCCACGCCACGAGGAGGATTCAATCAGACACGAGATGCAGGGGATATAATTTAGTTTCCATACATTTTCTTGGACTTGACAGTACTTGAAAAACAATGAAAATGACCCAGCAACAAGATTCCAATTACTATCATGTGTGCAGCTGTTCAGGAGCAAGGCAAGGCCCTCCCCACTGCCCAGTCCCTCTTTCTCTGCTCTCAGCCTAATAAACAATTTGATTGGCTAATTTATTTCCAAAGTTGGGTTTTGCCATAAAAACAAATCACTACATGCTAGGGTCTTGGGTTCTTGAAAATAAATGATGACTTCCAACCTGTGCTCCTGTTATTAAATGCAGCACACAAACAAAACATCTGGGCAAAGGGGGCCAGCCCTGCGGCAATAGCTTAAGTCTCCGCCTGCAGTGCCCATATGGACATGGGTTCAAGTCCTGTCACTTCTGATCTAGCTTTCTACCCGAAGGCCTGGGAGAGCAGCGGAAGATGACCAACGTCCCTGGGCCCCTACACCCATGTGGGAGACCTGGAGGAAATGCCTGGCTCCTGGCTTCAGATCAGCTCAGCTCCGGCTGTTGCAACCATTTGGAGAGTGAACCAGCAGATGGAAGACCTTTCTCTCTCACCACCCCACCTCCCATCTGTACTCTGCCTTTCAAATGAATAAATAAATCTTACAAACAAACAAACAAACAAACAAAAAACCCCACCTGGCCAAGACGGGGAAATCTCAAGGCAGGGAGACCCTTCCTGTTGCTATGACACAAACTCCAGAGGGCTTTCCTGTGGATGGAGCGTTCTTACACAGGTGAGAATGTTCCTGACAAGGGGCGGGGCGGGTGGGAAGTTGCACAAGGCCAACTCAAGCAGGCGGCTCACGTGTGCACTCCGCACAAAGGGCCAGCTACCACCCTCACAGGATGGTGGGCACCCAGCACAGGGCATGGACCAGGAGTCAACAACCCCAAGGAGGAAGGCATGCTTGCCCTGACATGTTCACAGCCCAACTAAAAATACAGCCAAGAAAACTGGTTTTCAGGGACCAGGGTTGTGGTGTAGCAGGTAAAGTCACTGCCTGAGACACTGACATCCCATATGGGCACAGGTTCCTGTCCCGGCTCTCTGTTAATGTGCCTGGGAAAGCAGAGGAAGACAGCCCAAGTCCTTGGGCCCCTGCCACCATGTGGAAGACCCAGATGGAGTTTTTGGAGCCTGGCATTCAACCTGATGCGGTCCTGGATGTTGTGGCTGTCTGGAGAATGAACCAAGAGATGGAAGATCTCTCTCTCTCTCTCTCTCTGTCCTTCCCTCTCTGTAACTCCTTCAAATAAATAAATAAATCTTCAAAAAAGAAAGGGAGGAAGGAAGGCAAGAAGGAAAGAAAGAGGGAGGGGAAGCAAACTGGCTCTTAATGCCCATCACCCAAAAGTCATCGTCAGCGAATCTTACTTTAAACACAATCGAGGGACAGCACTGCTGCAGAGCAGGTCGAGCTGCTGTTGGTGATGCCAGCGTCTCCTATGTGAGCGCCAGTGGGAGTCCTGGCTGCTCGATTTTTGATCCAGCTCCCTGCCAATGCTCCTGGGGAGGCAGAGGCAGATGGCCCAAATACCTGGACTCCTGCAACCATTGTGGGAGACCTACCTAATGAGTTCCTGGCTCCCGGTTTTTGGTTGGCCCAATCCTGGCTGTGGTGGCCATTTGGGGAGTGAACCAGAGATGGAAGATTTCTCTCACTCTGGCCATCAAGTAAATAAGCAAATAAATCTTTAAGGAAAAAAATAGCTATTTTAGTTCACCAAGACAGATTAGTCTGTGTGTGTGTGTGTGTGTGTGTGTGTGTGTGAATCACCCTGCTAAAGTTGTAGACAGGAAGAGAAAGTATTAGAATCAGGAAATTCAGCCACAGGAATAGTGTAACAGAGTTTTAGACAAGGAAGGAGTGAATACCTTAAAGAAGAAACCACAAAAGCTGCAGAGGTAAGTGGTCTTTACCAAGTCGGGAGCACGGAACAAGACAAGACGGGGAGGGACAGTGCTGGCAGGAAAACAACGGCTCTCCAATTTTACTGCAGGAATTTTATCCCAAGAATGGCTGGTCCCTTCACCCTGAACCACTTAGCAGCCGCTGGGCATACAAAGCAGGCAGGGTCTCCAGGCACCATCCATCTCCTTTGTTCCTCTGTGGCACATCTGTGCCCCTCGCCCCACCCAGCCTGCAAGGCGCAGGAAGGTGGAGGCAGCTTCAGATCAAATGCAAATGCGCTGCCTGGCTTCCAGGTCGTGCCCTCGCAAGGCCAGCAGCAGCGCCTGGCCAGCCTTTACCCCACCACACCATGGCCTGCCGACTTGCCAGCAAACACAAGTCCCTCTAGCCATTTCTATTGAAAGAAAGAAAGAAAGAAAGAAAGAAGAAAGAAGAAAGAAGAAAGAAAGAAAGAAAGAAAGAAAGAAAGAAAGAAAGAAAGAAAGAAAGAAAGAAAGAAAGAAAGAAAGAAAGAAAGAAAGAAATGGCATTAAGGAGAGAGTTGCTGTGACAAAAAGGACAGTATGACTTTAAGGCGACACGGGCAGAGCAGAAGCACAATGCTATTTAGCCCATCACAATCACACCCTTCCCCGCCTCGCCAGCTCCAGACCCCATCATTACCCCGAGCAAATGCTTTCACTGGCGCGCACTATCAGCGGAGCGCCCGCCCGGGCGCAGGCAGCAGTTCCAGTCCGCAGCGGGGCTCGGCAGGCAGAGCGGGGGAGATGCTGCCCCGTGTTTCGAGAGCATCATTTCACACTCAGGTGGGCAAAGCTGGCAACACAGGCAGCCGCTCGCTGCACAGCGGCCTGGGAAGCTGAGTGGTCTGGGCTCTTAAAATATTTTATGGAGGGAGAGAGATGATTCCCATCTAAAAGTCCCCAAGCAATTTCAAGTTCTCTGTCCTTCTCAGCCACTAACCCGGTGAGGGCTGTGTTTCCCTGTGGAGTGCCTCTGTCACTTCCGTTCCTGCAGGCTGCTCCCTAGGATTACCCAGGCACACCTCCCTGGGGTCCAGGAGCGCCAGCAGGAGGGCTCAGCAGGGTGCTCAGCCCAGCCCAGGCAGAGGTCACTGCGGGCAAACCCGTGGATGAACTGTGCAAAGCCCCACGTGCCCCTCACACTGCTGCAGGTGTGACAGGAAGGTTTTCACAGGAAGCAGAGTCACAAAGGATGCAACTACCAGAATGTTTTCAATATCAGCTTTTAAAAGCAAAACTATGACATCCCATTTGTGAAGTACCCAACGGAATCTCATTCATTTAACACACCAACTGTTTAACTTAGAAATCTGACACCTTTTTTTCTTAAATGTGTATATCCACTTGACTTCTAATATAATTATGTTTACTTATTTTATTGATCAACCTATTATACAAGTATATAAATGGAAATATTTTTGAACTTTTTGAAATTTAAAAAACAGAAAGGAGAAGTGATTAAAATTTTTCTTCTATGTTGAGTTATCACTACAGTTATCAGGATATAATTGATATATTCAATGACACTCTAGTATAACGTATCACAATTTTAGTGACAATTTAATATAATTATGCCCTCCATCAATACAGAAGTACATCTCTCAACGATATCCGATATCCACGAGGGTTTTCCTTCTGCTGTTCAAGGATCTAAGGAAGAAAAATACTTATTGCTACAATGGAAGAGGACTCAGCATCAGCTCTATTCCTTTACTGTGTTAACAGATGTAGGCACCGAGAAATTCTGTCACAAACAAATATGAAGGTATTGCAAAAAAAAGTTCAAGTCCCCACACTGTTTTCTCAGAATGTGGCATTTTCCACAAACTCCAGAAGCACCTCCCTGCCAGGGGCGGGAGCGACCACAGCAGGGTCACTCGGTTCTTTTCGCTCACACAGCTGTCTCAGACCTGCTGTGACCCATCCTCAGCATTTCCTTGGTCAGTCCCTGCACCCACATTTCCAACGGCCCCTGTGCTTGGTGTCCTGGATGTGTCCCCAGCCCGGGGTGAGGCCCAAGCTTAGAGACAGGCGTGAGGTGGCCTCCTGGTCAGGCGGGAGGACGGCGAAGGCCAGGTAAGGAGAACCCACCATTCTGGCACAGCTGTATCCCATCCCCTGCAGTTCTCTCTGCCTGGCAAGTCTTGGCAAACCCAGGATGATGGATGAGGCACAGGGGCCCTGAAGTTCTTCCCAGACCCAAAAACGGTGCTAGACGTGGAGCTGGGGCTTAGGGAAAGATAAAAACATCTGAAACCAACAAAACATGCCCAAATCCCTTACTGCAGCCAAGGAGAAGGAAACTGGAAAACGAGGATCAGACAGCCTTCTGCTGTGGCAGCCTCCCACGCTGCGTCCTGCCTAACTGGGACTGAGCAGTACAGCGAAGCGCACCGTGGTCCTGAGAGTTAATCTGGTCTCCACTGCCTCTCCAGGGTGAGTGCCGACGTGAATACTGGAGGACCCCTTACGGCTATGCATAATGAACTTGGCTTAAAAATACATAATTCTTGCTCCCTATCACATTAAGAATCAAGATCTGAATCACTGATCTGAAATGTCCCTCTCCCCTTGCACGCTCCTGGTCTCAATGGCCAGTGGGAATGTCCACTGTAGAAAACGCATTAACAGGGCGGTGTGCAGGACGACCACCCACGTGGTAATTAACAGGGCCCGACCTAAGGCAGAAGGTCGCCAGCAGAGGCCCTTCCTTGAATTAAAATTTAACTCATCCTTTATTGCAACCTACAAACGCAAGTAATGAGCACTAACATTTTTATTTCTTTTAAACTGTCATTTAGGCTGTAGAGGGGATAATTACCTATCTCTGGTGTAGTAAGGTTTTATAACCCTTAGTGAGGCATTTTCTAATTTAATATTTTTACTATATTATCATAAAAACTGTTTCTGGAAAAAAATCATCATGGATTAGCAGCCATTTTCCATAAAGACAGAGCGTGCGTGCGAGTGCTCGGATTCAGCTCCGTTATTACGTGATTCTCTGGACAGACTGAAAGTATGCCCAGGCTAGCTAGTTGTGAGACGCAACCACTTCCATGGCAAAGATGGTCTGTAATGAAATGGGGGTGCATGTCTGGCCAGACACGTGGACCCAGACATGTTCCCTTCACTTGCACACGTGCACTTCTCACAGATCATCATCTCTCGCCATGTTATTTGGGTGCACAGTACAAAGGGGCATATAAACCTGCAAATGGTCTGTGTGGGGCTTTCAATTTGCTAGATCAGTAGCTTACATTGTTGGGGATTCTGGAGGAATTCTACTGTCTCCTCTCCCGGCCTGGAAACCCCCAAGCTGCCAAGACACCCCCATGGCTGTTCCCACCTGCTCCTGTGGGAAAAAGCAGGGGACAGCAGAGAGCAGCTGCCCCACTGTCCCTAGAGAAACCTGTCCAGCCTCCCAGAATACACCAGGATCTCCAAGCAAGCATTACATGTTGGTCTCCTGCACGTCAGTGAAGGCAATGTTGCTACTTTCCTGATTAAAATCATATGTATAATCTGCCCTTGATTGAAACTTCATTTGTGGCTCCACAGGGAAGAGTATTCCCAAATATACAAGATACACCCCAGAATGCATCCTTGCCTTTCTTTCCTCTCTCCTGGGTGCCGGAGGAACCCCTTAACCCAGTCCATTAGACATACCCAGAAGATCAAGGGAAAATGACAAAAGGATAGGAAGACAAAGTCAGACCAAGGGTTCCAATTCTGGCATGTCTGGCGAAGCGTGGATCAAGGCGGAGAGCTCGGGAGGAGTCAGCTTGGGGGTGGTTGGTGTCCAAATACACACGCGTGCCTGCTCCCAGCAGCAGATGACACAGCATGCTTTTACAAATCACTGGTAACGCAGCTGAGGCCACCCTTACTCACGTGCTTCTGTCCTACCTAGTGCTGTGGAAGCCTGTAAACATGTACCGGACTATATGGTCTCCAGCCTCAAAACACAACACACAGGTCTAATGAATTCAAACCAACTGGTTTCTAGTGCCACGCTGACCTTCATTGGGTGACAAAAGACAGGAGAGGCACTGCAGAAGGCAGACAGGGAGAATGCATGCAGTGTCACCCAGGGCGGCCCACTGCACAGGGGAGACACGACACAAAAACACCTTCCTCACGCTGGGTCCAACTCTGCTCTCCTGTGCCCCGCACCCTCGGGCCCTGGTCCCTCCAGGCCACGAGAGGAACAGTGCTCACGGCTTTTCCCTGTGGCAGCACCACATCCTCGTGATGTCTCCCCCACTAAATCTGTCATTTCCTGTGTTAACCGGCTGCAGTTTCCTCCAGGGCTCTGGGCACAAAGCCTTCTTGCCAGCCTGACGGAACTCCTGTGAGCTCTCCCGTGTGCTGGGGCCCTGTAGGAAGGCCCCTGAGCCCCCCGAGCCAGTCTCGCCACTGCCAGCACAGTCTCTCAGGGCAGGCAGAGCAGGGCTCCATGGCCTCCACAGAGCTGCCACTGTCCATTAGATGCCCAGGGCATTCCAAATGTCCGCTGTGGAAGACGCCTTGCCGATGACCACTTGGCAGTGCTACTGACCCCACACAACAGCCTCCATCCTGCCTGGTGGAAACCCAAGGGGACCAAGGGCAAATGCTACTGCTGCTCCACAACATCTCGGAGATGCACAGAGATGATGGGACGACAGTTTCTTTCTTTTTAAAATATATCTGAAAGGCAGAGAGAAAGAGAGAGGGAGAGAAGGAGAGAGAGAGAGAGAGAGAGAGAGAGTGTGACTGTTCATCCTGGTTTACTCCCCAAAAGCCCCAGTAGCTGGGACTGGGCTAAGCTGAAGCCAGGAGTCAGGAACTCCATCCAGTTCTCCCACCCATGTGGGTGACAGGGACTACTTCTTGGGCCATCATCTGATGCTGCCGAGGGATTAACAGAAAACTGAATGCAAAGCAGAGGAAGGACTTGGATCGAGAACTCCTGTATGAGATGCAGGCATCCCAAGCAGTGGCTTAACCCTCTGGGCCACAACACTTTTCCTCAACAACAGCTTTCTTTCACTGTGTATTTAATCAAACCAGAAGCGCGAGTTTAATAGAAGACCCTAAGTAGTAACAGCCACCCAAAATAAAGCAAATCTCTTTCACAGGTGTAATACCACACAGAGGCCACAGCTGGAGTCCGACCTGGTTCTGATTCGGGTGCAGCTCCTTGCCAGGCCCGTGCCCTTTGGGAAATCACTGATTAGCCCCGTGAATCCTGGCTCCCTGGCAGTGAGCTGGTGGCACCGCCTTCCCTAAACTCACCGCTTCACAGCACTCAACAAGATCATGTATGACGGTGAAGAATGGGATGGGACCCAGCAGCCGACAGGCGAGGGCCTGGGCTCCGGCAAGGACCCATCTGACCGTGTGCTGGTTGGCTCCCCACTCACACTGGAGACCAAAAGTCGCCTCCCTCTAATCTTTCATTCTTTCTGCTTCTCTGACCCAAGTCCATTCTACTCTGGATCAAGGATTCCTCCAAGTAAGAGGAAGGTGTGTGAGAAATGTCTCTGTGACCTGAAAGGGGAAGGTATTGATCCAAACAGCCAGCAGGGCGCCGAGCCCTGGGGGTCTTATGCACACGGCAAGAATGGGATCTTGGAGGACCAGACTAGTGAAAAGGCAAACCAAGCAAAGAGACAGACGCAGCTCTTAGGAGGTATGGGCACCACACAGTCAAAATGACACCCAACAACTAGGAGAGCAGAAAACAGAGGACCCCTGAATGCAGCCACTCAGTGCCTCACTCCCGCTACTCTCTTCCCAATACTCGCCAGGAGCAAAGGGCAGATCACAGGCTGTTTTCCTGAAACCTCAGCAGAATTCCATACCACATCCCACAAAACAACACAAAACAAAGGAGGTAAAAGTGGGGGGAAGCGCCCTTCTTCCGCCCAACCTATTTCTTAACAGGACCAATGTGGCAAAGCACAGAGTGACTCCATAAACCCCTCATCTATCTCCATTTACCTGAATCTAGATACAAGGCAAAGCACCTCCAGTCGCTAGCTGATTCAGTTCCAGGGCAGCCAACACGCAGCTACCCACGTCCACCACGAGGTGGCAGTACCCGACTCACTTCTAAGAGAACCAGGTGACCAGCGCCTTGGCAGGCGAGCGAGCGGGGCCATAAATTACCCGGAGCTCTGCTCTCATCACCATCATCCTCCCCGGTGCTTGAAGGAGACTCGGGAAGGTCTGTTCCCTTCGCTCTTTGGGTCAGGTCAGAGCTAGGTCCTTCAAACCTCTGCAAATGCTTTTCACCCTATAGCTTTAAATTACGCAGAGCGACACGTGGCCTCTGGCCTGTCTCCTGAAGATCAGACAGACTCAAGATTTATAGATGTTCCAAGATGCAGGTTCAGGCCCCAAACAAAGGAGCTGAGAGACGGGAAGGAGTGGGTAGGGCTGCGTCTGTGAAGGTTTTCTCCTTGCTTGCGTTATCTAAGTCAGTTACACATTCACTCCACCCTAACAAAGGAAGAAGAATAGTGCAAACTTTCACCAGCTCCACTGCTAGCCCAAGCCTTTGCTTTCCTTTAAAGAACAGTCATACACCTTAGTGGACTGGCGGACGGGTGCTGGCGGTAGGGTGGGCAGCAGCCACACTTCAGACAAAAGGGAAGCCACTCTTTTTCCATGCATTAATATTCCATATTCCTGGGATGATTTCCACTTTCACAGTTTGACTGTTTTATAACAGATTTGATGCGAGAGAAGACAAATGGCCTCACAAAGGGAAGACGACAAATCATCTCACTGCTTTTAGCAGGGTTTCCTCTTTATTTTTATTTATTTTTATTCTGGAGCCAGGCTGCAGAGCCCGCTGCCTTCCTGGAGATGTTTAATATTAACGTCAAACCAGCGCGATCCTGGCAATAGAGTTGGCCGGTGCTGTGTTTACGGTTTTGTGACTGCTGGCTTCAGGAAGATGAAGCTCCTTGTTCAAACAGCAGCCCCTCTAACAGCTCCTGCTAAAAGCCAGGGGATGCTTCACTGCTTAGACGTGAATCACTTCCTCCTGCTGCGCACCCGGTGAGACTGACACTCCAGATACACTTGTGTCCCTATCAGCACTGCTACCCCGCAACCCAGGGCCGGGGGACGGGGGGGCAGCACCCAGGATCTCTCGCTCCTGTGTCAACTTCTAGGGGTCAAAGCAGACAGAAATTAGCGAGGGCATGTGCAGTCAGCCTATAGGATTTCAGCAAGCCCTCTCCTACTTTCTATCTGGTAATAAGCTAGAGGACTTGATTTGGTTAGAAACTCAGGACTAAGCCAAATGTACAAGAAGCAATCCCGGAGCAAACACAAGACACCAGCTCTGCAACACAGAGTGCCAGGCCGAGCTGGACCTAGGAGCAAGCACTTCCACCTGTGGCTGAGCTGCTCCGAACTCTCCTCCCTCAAGCCCTGGGAGCTGAGCTGCCGCTGGCTCTCCTTCACCCTCCCATCCGTTTTACCCTCCTTCTCCTAGGTCCTGCTCTCTTCTCTCTGCCCCGCCCCTCTAGCAGTCTCCTCTCTCTGACAGAGCTGCAGTCAGAGCCCCAGCTCCAACACCCTGCCATGCCCAGAAGACGTGCTGGCTCCTGAGTAACTATTTCTGTTAATAACAGCAGCCAGTTCTGTTACTCGTGTCTACACTTAACTGCTTAATGGCAGTAAGGTGTAAGACCAGGTTACAGACAACACTACCACACTCTGGTGCAGGGAGTAAAGCCACCTCTCCTGCTAACGCACCTGGGAAAGAAGCAGAAGAAAGCCCAAGTACTTGCATCCCTACCACCCATGCAGGACACCATGATGGAGTCCATAGCTCCTGGCATCAGCATGGCCAAGTGCTGGCTGTTGCAGTCATTTGGGGGATGAACCAGTAGATGGAAGATTCTCTCTCTTTCAAATAAATCTTTTTAAAATATGGATCTTGCCAGTCACCTGGGAGACCGTGACTGAGACCCCAATTCTTGGTTTTGGCTCAACCGATTCCCAATCACGGTGGGTATTTGAGGATATGAATCCACAGACAGGAACTTTCCCTATTTTATGTTACTTAAGCAAAAAAAAGAAAGATAAAATAAAAATCCAACACAAAATAGGGTTCTAGTTTGAACAGTCTGCTTATAATTTTTTTCCCTAAGAAACCTTTTCATTTATAATGATCAATAATAAAATGCAAACGTCTGCCTTTGATCTATGGACCCTTTTTTGTTTTTAATAGCACTCTTCAAAGAACTTCTTCCCCTCCTCTGTAAATCAGAGAAATTTGGAAAAGGGAAGATCTACCCCCAGACACTTGCCAGGTGACTGGCCTGGAGTGGTGACCCGGGCCCCTCAGTTGCTGGGTCTGCAACAGGACCCTCCCTCCATGCCCATTCCACCAACTACTCCCTGAACTTGGAAGTTCGATGACCTCAGCCACTTACCTGACTGCCTTTAAAGCAGCTTTAAACCCTGTGCTTGCTGATACAAAACCAGCAGCCTGCAGCGCCTGCCCTGAAAGCTGGGGAGGGTCCTGACACTCGGTGGTGGCCCCCTGCCCCGCCCCCCGCAAGCCGGAGCTGTGGAAGAGGAGGTGGAGGGCTGCCAAGTGTGTGTATGAGAAAATGTGTATTGATCTCTTCTCTCTTATAAAGCAGCACAAAGCACAGAAGAACAATTGCTCCTCTCTGCAGCATTTCACATTCCCCACAAGAGACAAAAGGCCCAGCCCCCACCATCCTCCGGGAAGCAGAAAGGGGAACCGCACAGCACGGTGTCTCCCGGGTGTCAGCCGCACCACCACCACCACCGCTGTCGGTCGGCAAACTGGACTGCAAATCCCGAAAGCTTTGCCTGCCCCTGACCAAATAATTTCCCTCTCTGGGCTGTTTCCTCATCTACACTGGAGAAGAGCGAGCCTTCAGTGTTATTTACCTTTTGAGTGCTGGTGCGGGTGGGGGGGGACTCCACAGTCAGCAGCTGGACTCCACGCACAGAGAGGCAGTGCCCTTTATCTAAACACTGTTTGGTCTGGCACTTTGCAATACCACCCATCACAAAAAGCAGCCAGGCTCTACCATGCTCTATCTGCCATACAGGATCTGCTCCAAAACGGTTTTCATCTTAAATCCTGAAGGAAGTCCAACTGGTCACCACAGAGCCCTGCTAGTCCTCTCCACCTTTCCACAGTCAGAGTCACCTGCAGGTGGGCCACCAAAAGCCAAACGCAGCACAAACACAGCAGCCAAGATGGGCAGGAGAAAACCCACACATTAAAGTTTAGGGAGCATACATTTAGAAGTGATAGAAAAAAGAGAGGGAGGAGATGTACAATTTGGGACATGCTCAATCTGACTTGCCCCAAATGGTAGAGTTAGAAATGTGCCAGGGGATTCCAATTCAATCCCATCAAGGTGGCATGTACCAATGCCATCTCACTAGCCAAAGTGATTGGTAGCTTTGGGATCCACAAGGAGGGAAAGCATATACTTCCGGAAATGGAGAGTCCCTACCTGTACTTCTGGGGGAAGAAAAGTCCTTGTCAAAGTCCCCACAGGTGCCTAAAGGTCAACCAATGAGGATCAGACCCGTCTCAACCTTTAACCCCCGTGCCCTGTATCTATAAAAGGAGCCCTCCCAACCTCTGATGTGTGACTCCCCACCCCCCCCACCCCGTTGGGACCAGGGAACCTCGCCCAGGAGCGGAATCCCAATAAAAGCCTGTGAATTAATTGATTCGTCTGCCTGGGAAGATTTGTTACGTGCAGGACACCTTGCAGTGATCAGTTTCAGTTCACAATTGATCACAATGATAGGATTAAGAGTCAAAGAGATCACATAAACAAGACTAGTGTCTGCTACTACTAACTGACAGAATTAAAAAGGGAGAGAACGATCCAACATGGGGAGCAGGATACACAGCAGACTCATAGAATGGCAGATGTCCTAAACAGCACTCTGGCCTCAGACTCAGCCCTTAAGGCATTCGGATCCGGCTGAAAAGCCCATGAGAGTATTTTAGGCATGGAAAGCCAAGACACTCTGGCAAAAAAAAACAAAACAAAACACCACCTAAATGAAAGATCTCTGCTAGTGAGATTCCAGTGAGAAGAACGGGCCATCAAAGAAGGAGGTACCTTTCTCTGAAGGGAGGAGAGAACTTCCACTTTCACTATGACCTTGTGTAAATAAGATCTGAGTTGGTTGGCCGGCGCCGTGGCTCAACAGGCTAATCCTCCGCCTTGCAGCGCCAGCACACCGGGTTCTAGTCCTGGTTGGGGCGACGGATTCTGTCCCGGTTGCCCCTCTTCCTGGCCAGCTCTCTGCTGTGGCCAGGGAGTGCAGTGGAGGATGGCCCAAGTGCTTGGGCCCTGCACCCCATGGGAGACCAGGAAAAGCACCTGGCACCTGCCATCAGATGAGCGCGGTGCACCGGCCGCAGTGCGCCGTCCGCGGTGGCCATTGGAGGGTGAACCAACGGCAAAGGAAGACCTTTCCCTCTGTCTCTCTCTCTCTCTCACTGTCCACTCTGCCTGTCAAAAATAAATAAATAAATAAATAATAAATTAAAAAAAAAAAAAAAGATCTGAGTTGGCGAACTCAAAAGGCTTCCATAGCCTTGGCAACTCATGACAAGAGCCCAGGGTGATTACTGACACCATAAACAAGAGTGTCAATTGTTAAGTCAACAACAAGAGTCACTGTGCACTTACTCCCCATGTAGGATCTCTGTCCTTAATGTGTTGTACAATGTGAATTAATGCTATAACTAGTACTCAAACAGTATTTTTCACTTTGTGTTTCTGTGTGGGTACAAACTGTTAAAATCTTTACTTAATATATACTAAATTGATCTTCTGTATATAAAGAGAATTGAAAATGAATCTTGATGTGAATGGAATCAGGGAGCGGGAGATGGGAAGGTTGTAGGTGGGAGGGAAGTTATGGGGGGGAAAAGCCACTAGAATCCAAAAGCTGTACTTTGGAAATTTATATTAAAAAAAAACGTTACAAAAAAAAAAAAAAGAAAGAAAGAAAGAAAGAAAGAAGAGCTCTCTTAAAAGATCTTTCCCCAAGGTTCATCCTAGGAAAAATGACCTCAAAAACACTCCATGCAAAGGATTAGGAATGAGAAGAACCAAAGCTGGACCCTTCATCTCTAGGGCTTTGCCGGCATGGCAAAGGAGCTGGCCCTCGAGCAGTGTGATGCTCTAGAAGGCAGCCATGCCTCACACATAGCCCGGGATGCCGTTCGGGTCATGGGCAAGGACAATGTGCTCCAGGAGCAGAGGAAAGTGTATCAGAGGAGTGAGATGACCGGCAGAGATTTCAGGAAGCAAGAAACCCTCCATTCACCCTACAGGAATGTCAGCGGCACACTGTCCATATTTCAGATACAAAGTCTAGAACCAATATTTGTTAGGCTTACAAATAAAGGGCTGAGGGCCATAGGACAATGGCGGAAATGACATGTGAAAACACACGCTTTATTAAATATCTGTACCTGTTACATTTGAAATGCTCCTTCTCTCTTAAAAAACAACAGAAACAAACAAACAAACAAAAACACTTGACTCCCAAGAATCTGGTGAAGAACGGATTCACGGCACACGCCAGGAACCTGAGGTGCCCGGAAAAGACCGCCCGAGGGCGCCCTGCTGAGTGCCAGGAAACCCGACTCAGACCCAGAGCTCAAAGGAAGCTGACATCAGTGGGGAAGAGAGCCTAAATAGTTCTGCAAATTATACTTGTGCTACAAAACCACTATATAATTGGGCAAGATACAACTGGAACTGAAATATATTATTCCAAATGTACATGTATGAAACCTTGGTAGTACTGCACGCCAGGTTACAGTAAACATAAGCACGTGTCTCTGGTAAGCTATCATTCTTCACCATTAGCGAGGAACAAACTAGACAGGGGTTCAAGGGAGAGCACCAGTTGCTCAGCGAGGGGTGGGCAGTCTTGAAGACCCCCCTGCAGGATCATGAGGACCCGGGGAAGGCCTGTGTAGGAAGTCAGGGAGCTGCAGGGCACTTTGTCAGCACGCACCCCAACACCAACGTGTCCCCAGGTCAGATCACCTCAGACAAGGGCACTCCACGGAATAGCCCTTCATGTGGGAAACGTGGCGCACAGCGTACAACCTGAGGAGCAGGTGCCGTGGCGTGTGTGTGGCGACGCGCTGCACTGGGCTTGCATTTCAGACCACAGGAAGGTGCAGAGCCAGATCTCACCATGTCTGTGAGCTCTGCCCAATGGCGGCCCCCCACACCCGTGGGCTCCCTCTCAGGGGCTGAAGGCACGCCAGCGAGCTCTCAGCCACTTCCCTTCCAGCCCCAGGGAGCTCCAAGTTGGAGGGCAGAAGGGGAGAGTGGAGGAGTATCCCTTGCTACAGTCTCCTGCCACCAACTCTGTACCTCCCCACCAAGGAGGCTCCGGAAGGCCATGTTTCCTTAGGGGAACGGGCGAGGCTGCCATGATTTGCTTCTCTTCCTCTCTTCTCCCCATCAGAGATGACCCCGCACACACCTGCCCCCTAAGTCCCCTGCACAGCGGGCGAGGAAGGCAGAAGACAGGAACAGCCACAGCCCTCAGGCCCCTCCTCGCACTGTCCTCCCAGGGGTCTGGGAGCCTCTTCCCTCTGTGGTCCTTGCTCCCCTCCTTCTAGTCCCCTCCCCCACTACTCTGCTGCCCTCCCTGGGGAGCTGGTGCATCCTTTTTTATTGCTTTGGTCTTCCCCAAGCACACACCCACACCCAGGGGGAGGGAGCAGAGGAGGGAGGCTGTGAGGGAAGGTGAGAGCTGAGGGAGGGCACGTGCAGGAAAGGCAGAGGTTGCACCTACTTGAGAACCTGTTGGGGGAAGGGCAAGCAGAGCAGGGCCACCACAGGTAGAGTAAGAGATGGACTCTTGAGGGCCCAAGGTCAATGAGGATCCAGCGACTGGAGATGCTTCCTGGGGGAAGAGGGAATGTAGCCAGTGTCCTCTCCTTCCCTCTCCAGCCCAGTCTAGTCTCTTCTTTTCACCCCCCTTCCCCACAACACAGCTATGGCCTTGGCTGTGTCATCATGTTCCTGCGTCCCCTACATGTTCCCTGCCCTCTACCCCCTCCTTTCTCCTTTCATGGATCAAATTAAAATTTAAAAAAAAAAAAAAAAGGTCTCCCTGGAAAGGGAAAGGCAGGTATACTTTATTGACTGTGAACATTTCAACAGGAAACGCAGGGCGGGACTGGGGCGGCGGGCATGCTAGGCGAAGCGAGCAGAGGGAAGGAACGGGAGTGTGCTCCAGGGATTGTGGGGTCCACCCAGGCAGCACAGCAGTCCTGCACACTGAGACAGGTGATAGGGAAAGGGAGACAGGTGACAAATCCTCGAAGACCTGTGGGGCAGGCTTGAGAGAGTTGAGGCAAAGAGAGGGGCACACTCAAGTCATAGGTTAAGTGAGTAAACGATAAACAGGGTTGATTACGTCAGAGACGTGTGGGTCAGAGCGTAACCGTCTACATGGAAAGTAACAAAAGGAGAGAGAAAAGGAAGGGAGGCAGACTCAAAAGGAGGCCATGGAAATGGAAAATGAGCAACGTACTGTATTAAAAATAAGAAATCAGATGAAACTAGAGAAAACAGAGGTGAATAACTGATCCCAGAACACAGGGGGACTGCTTCAATGCGAAAGCAGTGAAAACTATCCAAAAGCAAATGCTCCCACACATTTGATTGCATTGAAAGAGGGGCATCAGTGTTGCCAATAGAACACTCACTAACGGGGCCAGTGCTGTGGTGTGGCAGGTAAACCTCTGCCTGCAGCACCAGCACCCCACTTCCCACCCAGCTGTCTGCTATGGGCTGGGTACAGAAAGCAGTGGAAGATGATCCAGATGCTTGGGTCCCTGCACCCACGAGGGAGACCTGGAGGAAGCTTTTGGCTCCTGGCTTCAGATCAGCCCACATCTAGCTGTTGCAGCCATTTGGGGAGTGAACCAGCAGTGAAAGACCTCTTTGTCTCTCTGCCTCTCAAATAAATCAATCTTAAAAAAAAAAAAAATCACTAACATCAGGGCTGGAGTTGTGGTGCGGAACATCAAGCCACTGCCTGGAATTCTGGCATCACAGATGAGTACTGGTTCAAGTCCCAGCTGCTCCACTTCCAATCCAGCTCCTGCTAATATGCCTGGGAAAGCAGTGGAAGATGCCCCAAGTGCTTGGGCCCCTGCCACCCACATGGGAGACTCAGATGAAGTTCCAGACTCCTGGTTTCTGCTATTGCAGCCATTTGGAGGCTGAACCAGTGGATGGAAGATCTCTTTCTCTCTGTAAACTTTCTCTCTCTCTTTCTGTAACTCTGCCTTTCCACATAACAGATGAGCAAAATGGAAAAAATCTGCCGAAAAATGAAACATAATATCCATAATATACAGAAATCATATAAATTGCAAAGAAAAATTGAAACTCAAAGAGAAAAAAATAACCAAAGGAGAAAAACAGAAATACAAGTGATAACAGATAAGTGATGGGTAAATATATATGCTTCAAGCTCACTAATAAATTAGAAACACTAGGTAATAGCCCAGTATGTAGAACACTGCATGTCCTCAATAAGGTTTTTTGTTTTTACGGATTTATTTTATTTATTTGAAAGGTAGGGCTACAGAGAGAGAGAGAGAGAGAGAAAGAGAAAGAGAAAGATAGCGAGAGAGAGAGATCTTCCATCTGCTGGTTCACTCTAAATGGCCAGGGATAGGCCAGGCCAAAGCCAGGAGTCAGGAGCTTCTTTCAAGTTTCCCACATGGGTAGCAGGAACCCAAGCACTCAGGCCATCCTCAGCTACCTTCCCAGTCACATTAGTGGGAAGCTGGATGGGACATGGAGCAGCCAGGACTCCAACTGGTGGCCATATAGGATGCTGGCATTTCAGGCAGTGGCTTAACTTGTTGTGCCACAATGCCAGCCCCAATACAGTTATTAATAAGAACAAATGCGGGCTGGCATTATGGTATAATAGCTTAAGCCTCTGCATGCAATGCCATATGGGTACCTGTTAGAGACCCAGCTACTCTACTTCCAACCTAGCTCTCTGCTATGGCCTGGGAAAAACAGTAGAATATGGCCCAAGTACTTGGGCCCCTGCCCCTGTGTGGGAGACCCAGAGGAAGCTCCTGGCTCCTGGCTTCTGATAGGCGCAGCTTTGGCCAGTGCAGCCAATTGGGGAGTGAACCAGCGGATGGGAAGACCTCTCTCTCTCTGCCTCTCCTTCTCACTCTGTGTAACTGACTTTCAAATAAATAAATAAATCTTAAAAAAAAAAAAGAACAAATGGGTCCCGGTGTTGTGGTTTAACAGCTTAAGCCACCACATGCAATGCCAGCATCCCATATAGGTGCCAGTTTATGTCCCGGCTGCTCCACTTTCGATCCAGCTCCTTGCTGATGTGCCTGGGAAAGCAGTGGAAGATGGTCCAAATGCTTGGACCCCTGCACCCATGTAAGAGATCCAGAAGAAGCTCCCGGCTCCTGGCTTCAGCCTGGCTCTCTTCCAGCCATTGCAGCCTTTGGGGAATAAACCAGTGGATGGAAGATCTCCCTCTATCTCTCCATCTCTCTATAACTCTTTCAAATAAATAAAATATTACAAAAATTAAGAACAAATGATAATTTTAGCATATCAAAATATAAAATATTTTTGATGTTTTCCAAGTTTAATGAAAACTGTAAGCCCATGCATCCAATATCAATGAACTCCCGATACAAGGGAACATGAAGACCATATCAAATTGCTTAGAAATAGTAATAAAAAGAAAATTTAGAAAAATTTCAAAGATTTACTTATTTATTTGAAAGACAGAGAGAGAAAAGGAGACATCCTCCAACTGCTGGTCCACTCCCCAAACTGCTCCAGCATCCAGGGCTGGGCCATGCTGAAGCCAAGATCTAGGAGCTTTTTCTGGTCTCCAGCATGCCTACAGGGGCCCAAGGACTTGTACCATCTTCCACAGCTTTCCTAGGCTATTAGCAGGGAACCAAAATATTTTTTAAAAACAGGAAAGGTACAATGATACAAGCCTCAGTGGGGAGGGGAGATATGTAAATTACAACCACTGAGAACCCTTAGGAAGCTGACGCACTGACCCAGGAATCACACTTGAAGAATCTGAAGATGGGGGCTGGTGCTGGGGTAAAGCGGGTAAAGCCGCTGCCCGCAGTGCCGGCATCCCAAAGTTGGTTCAAGTCCCAGCTGCTCCACTTCCAATCCAGCCTGGGAAAGCATGGAAGATGGTCCAAGTACTTGGGGCCCTGTACCCTGTAGGAGATGCAGAAGAAACTCCTGGCTCCTGGCTTCAGATTGGCCCAGCTCTAGCTATTGTGACCATTTGTGGAGTGAACCAGTGGATGGAAGACCTCTCTCTCTCTCTCCCCTTCTCTATTTAACTCTTCCTTTCAAATAAACAAATCTTAAAACAACAACAACAACAAAAAAAAACCCTTACTCCAAAAATTAAAGACAACGAAAAAAATTCTTGAAAGCAGCCTAGAGAAAACAATGCATTTACTATTGGGAATGTAGATCTAAGTGACACAGATTTTCTTTCTTTCTTTCTTTCTTTTTTTTTTTTTTTTTTTACAGGCAGAGTGGACAGTGAGAGAGAGAGACAGAGAGAAAGGTCTTCCGTTGCCGTTGGTTCACCCTCCAATGGCCGCCGCGGCCGGCGCGCTGCGGCCGGCGCACCGCGCCCGTCCGATGGCAGGAGCCAGGAGCCAGGTGCTTTTCCTGGTCTCCCCATGGGGTGCAGGGCCCAACCACCCGGGCCATCCTCCACTGCACTCCCGGGCCACAGCAGAGGGCTGGCCTGGAAGAGGGGCAACCGGGACAGAATCCGGCGCCCCGACCGGGACTAGAACCCGGTGTGCCGGCGCCGCAAGGCGGAGGATTAGCCTGTTGAGCCACGGCGCCGGCCAGTGACACAGATTTTCTAAAAAAAGATCTAAAGATGTAAGCAAAACCTAGAGCCCAGATTTCACTGTGGCTCTTATGGAAAAGGCAAAGCAACCATAAGCAACTCAAGTGTCCAATAATCACAAATATCCCACAACAGAATATAGTAATGCTATCAAAGACACATCATAATGGGCAGGCATTGGTGCAGCAGTGAGGACGCTCTTTGGAGCGTCCACATGCCACATCAGAGTGCCTGAGTTGCCGTCCCGGCTCTGTTTCTGATTCTGGCTTCATGCTGAGGCACACCTGGAAGACAGCAGGTAATGATTCAAGTACTTGGGTTCCGGTCACCTGTATGGGAGACCGGGATTGGATTCTGGGCTCCTGGATTCTTCTGCCTGCTCCAGCTGTGGCTGTTGCTGGCATTTGGGAGTGAACCAGCAGATGGAATGTAACTCTTTCAAACAAAATGTAAATTTAAAAAAAATTTTTTTAAATACATAATGGCACCAAGATGTCTTTAATGTAAAGTTAACTGGAAAAAGGGATCAAAATATCCATGTTTATAATTTGTATAAAATTTATACACAAAATAATTCTGCAATAAAACATATAAATGTATTAATAATAATATTCAATAGAAAGATAGAAAAATTTTTGTTGTCTATTTCTCAAATTTTCTTTCCAGAGCATGGATTCTTTTTATTATGAGGGAAAGATACTGTCTCCAAGGAAAATAGGAGACAGACACCTGAGGATGGCAGGAGCAGAACTAGAAGAAGAAACTGGCTAAGCACATTGGGTCAAGATGCAGCCTCGGGAGGTCTAGGTTCTTTGTAACCAGAAGAATAGGTTTGGAAAGGCAGTAATTCACGCTAAATGTGCACTGATGGGCAGAACCTTCCTATACAGAGTATCTTTCTAAGCAAAGAAAGAAAAAAGCATTTTAGCCCAAACAAGTTTAAAATTTTTTCCTAAGTTTCCAATTGAAAGAAATGCTGTGTGTGTATGTGTATGTGTGTGTCTGTACATATATGGGGAATACCCCTTGACATATTATTCCCATTTAAAAAAAAAATGCCAATTTTCTAGAAACAGCAGTGAGGGTTAGGAGTCCCAGTTCCAGATGCATATTAGTTTCACTTCTTACTTGCTATTTAACTTTGTCAAGCTCTTTTTTTTTTTTTTTTTTTAAGATTTATTTTATTTATTTGAAAGATAGAGTTGCAGAGAGAGGTAGAGACAGAGAGAGAGGTCTTCCATCTGCTGGTTCACTCCCCAATTGGCCACAATGGCTAGAGCTGTGCCGATCCAAAGCCAGGAGCTTCCTCTGGATCTCCCACATGGGTGCAGGGACCCAAGGACTTGGGCCATCTTTTACTGCTATCCCAGACCATAGCAGAGAGTTGGATTGGAAGAAGAGCAGCCGGGACTAGAACCGGTGCCCATATAGGATACTGGCCAGGGCTTTAACCCACTGCACCACAGCGCCGGCCCCAGTCAAGTTCTTTAATTGTTGTACACCTTTGTATTCTGATTGTAAAAACAGAGATTATGTCGACTACTTCCATGGTCTCTTATAATGAATAAAAGTGTACATGAAGGGCTTAGTGCAGTGTCTAACACACAGTAAATGAGCAATCAGTGGATCATAATGCTACTATTCTATGCTATTTCATTGGCAATCAGAAACAGGGTGGCAGACCTAGATAAATTAGAGCAAAAGATTACTGCGCTTACTGAAATGGTCTACACATAAGGGTACTTCAAAAGTTCTTGGAAAAAACAAAATTGTAGTCCAATAGTTAAGATGCTAATGAAGCTGTCTGCATCCACCCACATAGGAGACCTGGATTTAGTTCCTGGTTCCCGGCTTCAGTCCAGCCAAACCCAGCCCTGGCTGTTTCAGGTCAGCATCTGGAGAGGGAACCAGTATATGGGAGCTGCCTGTTTGCCTCTTTCTTTCTCTGCCTCCCAATTAACAAATAAAATAAAGTTTTTTTTTAATGTCCATATCCCTTATCAACATACCTGGGCTCCTGATTCCAGCTTCCTCCTAATGCAGAACCTAGGAGGGTGGACCTATGGCTCAAGTAATTCGGTTCCTGCCACTCACGTGGGGGACCTCAACTGAGTCCCCAGCTCCTAACCGTGGCTTTGGCCCACCCTTGGCCACCTGTAGGCATTTTGAGAGTTGAACCACTGGATGAGGACTCTCCTTCTCTCTGCCAAATAAATAATAACTAAATAAATACAAAGTCCCCCTTAAAGAAAAGAAAAAAAAAATCCACTTCAGTGTGACAATTTCTTAAACCCATGCAGATGTGGAGCTCCTCTGCCAACTACATAAATTAAAAAACCTTAAAAAAAATAAAAAAGGTAAGTTCCATTTGGTGCAAATTTGTTTAAAAAAATCCATGCATAGTTCTTTCATAATATGCATTTTCCACCAACTTTTTGAAGACCTCATATAACTTAGCAATTTAACTACAGTTAAACACATTAACGATGCACATGAGTGACTGTTCTAAGGTGAGAGACTCAACTACTGCAAACCCACTTGCAAGTTACAGTTACTGAAAATATAATATAAGACAAATAGATTTGGAAAGCCAATAGCAATAAAATAGCTTCAAAAACAAAACATCCTTAAGAGACACATTCATGTTCACTTTAAAGAATGTTCACTTTAAAGACACATTCATGTTCACTTTAGGCCTGGGAAAAAAGGATTTGCAGTCTTTGAAGAAATGATGGGAACATGACTGCAGAAATGGAACTATGGTCAAGAAGCCCCATCTTAGGAAAGTTTTATCTGTTCCGCATCTGCAATCTCTTTCTAGAAGATGCATTTTTATCACTCCACCTCCTGCTTGGATCCAAGGCTTCAATCTGACAATGCAAATTCTACAGAATAAGACACTGAAGAGTAGCAAATCAGAAAAAAAGAGAAGAAAACACTGGCAACGCTTCCTTTTCAACCCAGTTTTAAAACTCTCGGGTCCAGCTCTCAGGTCTGAACTGGAGAATGCTTCCCTTGTCCTTTCTGACACCACTGGAGGGGAAAGGCCTCTTGCCTCCTATCTCTGTGCTGGACGCCATCTTTAATGATGATATATGGGGGTCCTTTTGCCTTCGCACTGCTGGGGGGTCAAATATGTGACGCCACCTGCCTGAGTACCAACAAGCGAATTATAAACTGTGTCAATCCCAGTTAATGCGAAGCTGTAATCCTCTTTAACAAGAGATCAAATCACCGCCATGAGTTATGTTCATTCTGTAATCTGATAAGGTAGAGAGGGAACCTCTAATAAAAGAGTAATGGGAGCCTTTAATGATGCCGGTAAAGGTAGCGCCAGCTAAGACACCGCGCCTGTTCCCACTGATTAGATCAATGTTGCATGTTTGCCCGGGCTTGCTTCGCCTGTCAGAATAACCTGTGTCTCTAACAGAGATAAGAAGCCTCAGAGAAAACATCTGTGTCTTAACCATTCTTGCTTGCAAGTTTTTAACCAACTGATAGTGCTCTATGGAGGGTATTCCTGCCGTTATTAGCTGATGTTTCCCCAGATGCTGAGCAAGCTGCATCAGAGTATTTCATCCTGATCACTGCATACTAAAGAAAAGGATAAAACAAGCCAGGGAGAATAAAAATGGTGTAAGTAACTTCCAGGTTACCAACTGGGGGCCAAGATAGGATCCGTATGTGGCAGAATATGCCCACATTTAGGGTGCAGACCCATACACAAAAATGGCAAGCTGAAGACAAATTGCCTGTTCAAATTCTATTATACCAAGGCATCTCAAGAACTACACGGCAGTGGTGTTGCCAAAGCACTTTACAAGACTGGATTTCATTTGTCCATTCCTGTTCTAAACTTCAGATATACAACAGTAACGTATTTGGTGCTTGGTATTTATCATTAAAGGACCCTCTCCTCTCTCCTATTCTGTTTGAATGCCAGCAGCTTTATAAAATGAGTAGGAATCATGGGTTTTGTTTTGTTTTGTTTTGTTTCAGGGGAGAGAATGGGGCTACAACTGAAATTCTTGCTGTTTCTGTTGAGAACTTCTTAATGTTATGTTCTTTTCAAAAGACTGGAATATCTATAAAATGTTAAGATGGCTAACAAAAAAAGCTGGGGCCAGCATCGTGGAATAGTGGGTAAAGCTGCCACCCACTGGCACCCCATATGGGTGCTGGTTCAAGTCTGGCTACTCTTTTTCTGATCTGGCTCCCTGCTAATGAGCCTGGGAACGTAGTAGGGGATAGCTGAAGTCCTTGGGCCCTTGCACCCATGTGGGAGACATGGAAGAAGTTCCTGGCTTTGGCTTGGTCCAGTTCCAGCCATTGAGCCATTTGGGGATTGAACCAGTGGATGGAAAATCGACCCCCACTCCCACCCCCTCTGTAACTCTGCTTTTCAAATAAATAAAATAAATCTTAGAAAAAAAGACTACTTAGAAAAACACAGTAACCTACATCTTTACAGGAAAGTACTGGAATCCAGTTTATCTAACAACATTTCCTTGAATCAACAGTTAGCGCAAGGCAGACACCAATTTCCTTTGGTACCCACCAAACTGACAGCTGTCACTTAGACAGTTTTCAAGGTGACAGTCAAAACCCCAGCCAACCGAGGAGGCCATTCACATGTACTCCTTTTCCCAAATCTGCGCTGCTGGCCAGTTCTGAGGCAAACCTCTCTCTCTCAGAGGTCTTACTCAGTAGCTTCTTCTACTTGTCACACCAGCATTTTACTATCAGCATAATGAATGACAAAAAAACTAACATAACACAGACAAGAAGCAGCGGATCACTTTGATCCCCTCCCAGTTCTCCACACTGTCCAAGCCCTAGTGAGAGAGACCTGCATTCTCACCACGTGCTCCCTCTGGTCCAGGAGCACCCGCAGGCCTTCATACCATGTGAAGCAAGCTCAGTTCCTAAAATGCCCTTGATAACCTTAGAACACCTGCCACAGGAAAGTGACCTGCAACCCTGTCAATCACGTACGTACTGCGGTAGGGGACAATATGCCTAGAGGGATTCTCTACCCATGAGACGCCATGCATGTTCTCTTCCTTAATCCGATGAAAACTGCCTTTACAGCCGTCACCAGATTCCTTGCCTCTAGCAGCTGGCATTACGCACAGCAGGTTAAGCCATCACCTGCAACGCTACTGGTATCCCATATCAGAATGCTGATTTGAGTCCCAGCTGCTCTGCTTCTGATCCAGCTCCAGGATAATGCACTTGGGAAAGCAGAAGATGGCCTAAGTACTAGGACCACTGCCACCAGAATCAGAGACCTAGATGGAATTCCTGGCTCCTAGCTTTGGCCTGGCCCAGTCCTGACTGTTGCAGCCATTTGGGGAATGAACCAAGGGATAGAAGATCCCTCTCTCTGTCACTTGTCTTTCAAATATATAAAATGTTTTAATTATTATTATATTATTTTAAAAAGATGATTCTGAACGGCAAGCAGCAGGTGCTATGGGAGCTGAGCTGCCCTGAGACAAGAGTATCAAGGGTTCAACAAAGCAAGCCATTATTTTCAGGCTCATGGCATCCTCCTCCCTTGCATGCAAACACCTAACGGATGGGCAAAGTGGGGATTCTTTTGTTTTCTACACTACTGTGGATCCCCATCAGGTATGCGACAGACACCACCTTGCTAACTCATAACGGAGGAGAGTAAAGAACTACAGGACCAGCACACGTAAAGGATCAGAAATTCCCTGAGACTTTCACTAACAAAGGAGACCTAAAAGCATTCAATTTTTATTTATTTACTTTTTATTTAAAGGGGGGAGAAGGGTGAGGGAGAAAGGGGAGGGGAGAGGAAAGAGAGAGAGAGCACCCCCATCTGCTGGTTCACTCCCAAATGAAGACAGGAACCAGGAACTCAATCAGGTCCAGCTATAATAGGAAATGGAACTGGGACTTGAACTCAGTCACTTCTTTACTGGATAGAGGTGCACCAATCAGTCTCCTTACTATTAGGTCAAACACCCAGCCCAGAGACTTGAAAGCCTTTCAATCAGCTTGCAAAGTATACCTAGAAAGAACAGAAATTTGGAAATACAGGGACAAAATAGGGCTACTTTGCATTTTAAAAGGTTTTTTTTTTTAAATAGATCACTCAAACAGAAAAATTTGTAGTGTGAGAAAGGAATTTGTATCAGCAGAAATTAACTAAATAGATAACACTATACAGACCACATCACAGGAGGCAAAATGAAGATGCCAATACCCTTTTAAAGATCTCTTTAAAGATAGCATTTCTTTCTCCACTAGGATTTTAATGTCCTGTCTTAGAGGCCCCTTCTTCACTCTTTTTTAATGAGAGCTATGTTCCAGTTTCAATTCAATTCAACCAAACACAAATTTACTGAGCTCAAACTGGACAAGGGATGTAGGGGATTTAAGGCTGCACATTTGGACTTTGACCCTCACCAAAAAAACACAACACAACACAGCAGGCATTAATCCAGTTTAGACACATGTGCGGGTCAATAAACTGGAACTCTGGAACAGCTGAAAGGAAAATAGATCCGGATAAGACAAGAACCATGTGGGGGTGGGGGGCTGGCACTATGGCGTAGTAGGCTAAGCCTCCGCCTGTGGCACCAACATCCTGTATGAGCACTGGCTGGTGTCCCAGCTGTTACTCTTATGATCCAGTTCTCTGCCTATGGCCTGGAAAAGCAGTAGAAGATGGCCCAAGTGCTTAGATCCCTGCAACCGTGTGGGAGACCCGGAAGAAGCTCCTAGCTCCTGGCTCCCATTCGGGCCAGCTGTGGCCATTGCAGCCATTTGGGGAATGAACCAGCAGATGGAAGGCCTCTCTCTCTGTCTCTCCCTCTTTCTGTCTATAACTACCTCTCAAATAAATAAAATAAAACCTAATAAAATAAAACCCTAACCCTAACCCTAACCCTAACTTAAAAAAAAAGAACCATGTGTGGAGCTAACTTAGGGAACAAGAAATCAAAAGGTCACAGCATTTCATGCTGTGTGTATTTTCCATGATCAGGGGAAGGGAGAACATTTAGCCTTGCGGTTAAGACCCACACCTCTCACACCCCACACTGGAGTATCTGGGTTCAATTCCTGGCTCCAGCTTCCTGATACTGCAAATCCTGGAAGGAAGCAGTTATGGCCCAAGCACGTGGGTCCCTGCCACTCATGTGAGAGACCTAGATTGAGTTCTTGGGTCCTTGCTTTGGCCCAGCAGTTGTGGACATTTGGGTAGTGAACCAGTGGATGAAATCACTTGCTCACGCTCACATGCTTGCACTCTCTGCCTCTCAAATAAATTCAATAATAAATCTTAAATAGATAAATCTTTAGATTTATTTATTTGAAAGGCAGAATTACAGAGAGAGACAGAAAGAGATTTTCCATCTTCTGGTTTGCTCTCCTAAATGGTGGCAATGGCTGGGGCTGAGCCAAACCAAAGCCAGGAGCCAGGAGCTTCATAGGGGTCTCCCACACTGGTGCAAGGGCCCAAACACTTGGGTCATCCTCCACTGCTTTCCCAGGCCATTAGCAGGAAGCTGGATCAGAAGTGGGTCAGGACTCGAACCAGCACCCATATTGGATGCCAGTGTTGCAGGTGGCAGCTTAACCTGCTATGCCAACACCAGCCCCTCATTTTTATAAAAAAATACAAATGGATATTACAGTTGCTTATAATTTCATTGTTTGTTTGTTTTTGTAATTTGAGAAACTGACAGAGTGAGCTCCTATTTACTGGTATATTCCCCAAATGCCCATAATAGCCGGGACTGGGTAGAACTGAAGCCAGGAGCTTCACTCCAAGTCTCCCACACGGGTAGCAGAGATCCAACTACTTGAGCCATCACCTTTGCCTCCCGGTCTGCATTAGAAGGAAGCAGAGGGGACAGTACTGTGGCATAGCAGGTAAAGCCACTGCCTGCAGCGCTGGCATCATATATGGGCGCCAGTTCGGGTCCCGGCTGCTCCACTTCTGATCTGGCTTTCTGCTATGGCCTGGGAAAGCAGTAGAAGAAGATGGTCCAAATCCTTGGGCCCCTGGACCAGCATGGGAGAACTGGAAGAGGCTCCTGGCTCCTGGCTTCAGATTGATGCAGCTCCAGCCATTGCGGCCATTTGGGGAGTGAACCAACGGATGGAAGACCTCTCTCTGCCTCTGCCTCTCTGTAATTCTTTCAAGTGAACAAATGAAAAAAAAAATCTTTAAAAAACAAAAAAAGAAAGAAGAAGGCAGATTCAGGAGTGGAGCTAGGTAGTGAAAACAGGTCAGTATCTGCTAGGGAACTTGTTCAGCCCTCAGTGAATGACTTTGCTGGGATTTATTTAACTAGTTCTCTACTGATGATCATTTGGGTTATTGCTTATTTTTCTTCACCATAAACAATACTGCAATAAAGATCTGTGATACAAAATATATTTAGCAACTAGCTATTTCCTTAAGTCTATCCCTAAAAAGATTTTTCTGGATCAACAGATACATATATTCAATATTTGAAAACATATTGCCGGCCGGCGCTGCGGCTCACTAGGCTAATCCTCCGCCTTGCGGCGCTGGCACACCAGGTTCTAGTCCCGGTCGGGGCACCGGATTCTGTCCCGGTTGCCTTTCTTCCAGGCCAGCTCTCTGCTGTGGCCCGGGAGTGCAGTGGAGGATGGCCCAAGTGCTTGGGCCCTGCGCCCGCATGGGAGCCCAGGAGAAGCACCTGGCTCCTGCCATCGGATCAGCGCAGTGCGCCAGCCGCAGCGCGCCACTGGAGGGTGAACCAATGGCAAAAGGAAGACCTTTCCTTCTGTCTCTCTCTCTCTCTCACTGTCCACTCTGCCTGTCAAAAAACAAACAAACAAACAAACAAACATATTACCAAATAGCCCTCCAAATGATTGTGCCAACTATGTTGCCAACATCAGTATATGAAAGTGCCAGTTCCTTACAACACTGGTATGCTTTCCAAGTAAATAAGGAAAAAAAGGAAATCTATTTTAATATTAATTTCTTTTACTGATAAAGGTCAAAGACTATGATCTTTGCAATGTGTTATTTTTCTTTTATAATTTTGAAGTGTGCTAGTTAGCATGCCTTGGCCATTCGTTATTCTCTCTCTCTCTCAAAGAAGCAGGAGATAGAGAGAGAGCTCCCATTGCTGGTTCACTCCCCAAATGCCCAGAGGCAAAGCCAGGAGCCAATAACTCAATCAAGATCTTCCATGTAGGTTGCAGGAACCCAATTACCTGAGCCATCAATGCGGCCTCCCAGGGTCTGAATTAGCAGGAAATTGTAACCAGGAGCCAAAAGTGAGCACTGAACTCAGGCAATCCTATATGGGGGGTAAGTGTCTTAACCATAAGGCAAATATCCTCCCCATATAACTATTCTTACTGGGATAGTCCTAAATATTTACAATAACTCTACATAACAGAAAAAAAAAGATCACTTACTGAACTTTTTGACCCAAGTTAATCATTATCCATCTTTTAAAAAATGGGTGGCAGAGGACCAACTTCAACCATTTTCTTCTGTTTTCCCAGGCACATAAGCAGAGATCTGGATAGGAAGTGGAGCAGCCAGGAATCCAACTGGCACTCAAAGGTGGCTTAACTGCCTGACTATACCACAACACTAGCCCCAACATGACAATTCTTGAAGGCTCCACCACTTCCCGACAACACCAAACCTCCAACAAATGAATCTTTAGGGACAAACAAGATCCAAACCACAGTGCCAGGTTTCACTTTATGCCTTGATAATTCTGTAACCATTAGGGGCTGGTTTTGTTTTAATCATCCAGTTGTCATTTCTTACTGATGTCATTTTTTCACACTATCTTGACAGGAAATGCAAGATATACTCATTTTACTTTGCAAAGTCAACAGACTAGTGATATTAGTGACCTCGCTCTATTCCGCCGTACCTAGGTATTGCAAAGCACAGGACAGCACCAGGGGCACCACGACAACAGCAAACTGACTCAGCTACACACTCAACACACTGGAGAGGCCAAAGGGAACAGCGACGAGGTCTGCCTGAGCACAGGCCTGTCCGCTCTCAGGTAAGTGAGGGACACAGAGGGAACAGCGACGAGCTCTGCCTGAGCACAGGCCTGTCCGCTCTCAGGTAAGTGAGGGACACTGAGGGGTCTGGTAGCAAACAAAACACCTTTCAAACACAAAGGTTCTAAGCTGGGGGGATGAAGATGGCAACCCCACATGTGCACACATGGGAACCAATCATTTCACTTGGTTAGTATTTACGGTTAAAAATGTCTATCACAGCATTTTTTACAATACTGACAATTAAAAACAATTTAAATGTCTAACAATCAGTGAACAGCTGAATAAATGTTATGAAAGTATTACCTGTCATTTAAAACTAAAATTTTAACATGGAAATGATAATAAACAAGATTTATAGTACAATATATTTCAGTTACATAAAAAAGAAAAACAATAACATACTGAAGGGGAACTCACAGAAATAAGTATTCAGAGACTTTTTGGGAATATGCACAAAGTGCATCTGCTAGAAACAATGCCATCTGTAACTGTGAGCACCACCTGTCCTCAGATCTTGACTTCTAAATACCACAACCACCTGAAAAGAACCAGCGCTCCTTTGAGAAAGGCTGATTACAAGAAAGGAAGTGACAAATGTGTTAAGACAAGCCCTGAGCATCTTGGGACGGAAATAAGGAAGTACTCAAAGAAAGGGGGACAACTCAAAGGACACAGGGGCTTCTAGGAATCTGTGAAAAAAACCTTTTTTCTTCAGATTTATTTATTTTGGGGGTAGTGTTGTGATATAGCAGGAAAACCAATGCCTGCAATGCTGCAATAAATGGGCACTGGTTCGTGTCCCGGCTGCCCCACTTCCTATCCAGTGCCCTGTTAACAGCCTGGGAAAAGCAGCAGAGATGGCCCAGGTCTTTGGATTCCTGCCACCCACACAGGAGATGCAGATATAGCCCCAGGCTCCTGATTCTGGCCTAGCCCAGCTTCAGTCATTGCAGACATCACAGGAGTGAACCACGGTACAGAAGCTGTCTCTCTAACTCTTTCAAATAAATAAGTAAATCTATAAAGAGAAAAAAAAAAAAAAGATTAGGGCTGGCACTGTGGCACAGAAGGTTAAGCCTCTTCCTGCAGTGCCAGCATCCCATATGGGTACCCCTTTGAGTCCTGGCTCCACTTCTGATCCAGCTCCTTGCTAATGTGGATTCTCTCTCTATATATCTCTTTCAATTTCAAATAAATCAATCTTAAAAAAATATTTATTTGAAAGGCAGAACAGCAGAGAGGGAGGGAAAGACAGAGGATCTTCCATCTACTGGTTCACCAACAGTTCGCCAATGTGAAGAGAGCAGATGCACACAGTCCCTACACAAAAAGCAAGCACAGGAGCCATCCTAACCCTTTATTTGGGATAGGGGTTCAGATATCCCAGGGAGGTGGCCTAAAGTCAAAAAATGAAACAAGGGGCTGGTGCTGTGGCACAGTAGGTTAATCCTCCGCCTGCAGCACTGGCATCCCATATGGGCACCGGTTCTAGTCCCAGCTGTTTCTCTTCCAATCCAGCTCTCTGCTATGGCCCAGGGAAGCGGTAGAAGGTGGCCCAAGTGTTTGGGCCCCTGCACCCATGTGGGAGACCTGGAGGGAGCTCCTGGCTTTGGATCGGCGCAGCTCCGGCCATTGTGGCCATTTGGGGAGCAAACCAGCAGAAGACCTTTCTCTCTGTCTCTCCCTCTCACTGTCTGTAACTCTACTTCTCCAATAAATAAATAAAATCCTAAAAAAAAAAAAAAAAAAAAAGAAGAAGAAGAAGCAAAACAGCAGAAACAAATGACCAAAGGCAGCACTGAGGTTTATGGAAATTTCTAATTTGGTTTTACACTAGATTCTGAGAGCAAAGAGATGGGACAAAGATGCCTGCTATGACACCAGTGACAAATGGTGAACTGATAAGAAACACAGAGGGTGACAGGCTATAGAACAGGTCAATATTAGGCTGTCATGAAGCCATTTGAGACATATAATTAATCTATTACTCACCTAGCATCATCATTCATTGTAGTATTGTCAATAGGTGCCATGAAGCTCAGTAGCTTGCTAAGGACATGAAACCTAAACAGAGCAGGAAACAAAAAGACAGCAACATTAGGAACTATTAACCTAGAAAAGGAAACACCACATTGTTTGGATTGACAAACTCCAGAACTGATGACAGGAACATGCAGAGAGGACTAGAGAAAAATTTACAAGCACTTACAACTCATAATATTATTTTTCCTTTTTCCCATAATGCTACAGGTTTAACAGTCTGCCAACAATACACGCGATAAAGGACACAGACCAACATAGATCCATTTATATCTTCACAGGCCCCCCGAAAGAGCAGATACACTTGTTTCTTTGAGCAATATACAAACCCTTCAATGTTACTCCAGAAAAAAGACAATGAGGGGGCCGGCTCCATGGCGCAGTAGTTTAATCCTCTGCCTGCGGAGCCGGCATCCCATATGGGCGCTGGTTCTGTTCCCAGCTGCCCCTCTTCCAATCCAGCTCTCTGCTATGGCCTGGGAAAGCAGTGGAGGATGGCCCAAGTCCTTGGGCTCCTGCACCCGTATGGGAGACCAGGAGGAAGCACCTGGCACCTGGCTTCGGATTGGTGCAGCTCTGGCCGTTGCAGCCATCTGGGTAGTGAACTAACGCAAGAAGACCTTTCTCTGTGTCTCTTTCTCTCACTGTCTGTAACTCTACCTCTCAAATAAATAAATGAAATCTTTAAAAAAAACAAAAGACAATGAAGCTTTGACTGATCATTTTTGTCCTTTATGTACACTGTAATCCTCTTCAGTGTCGTTTAAGCTATCTACTGGCAACAGCACCCCGTGGGTACAGCCAGCACTTAGGCTATCTCCCCTTGCTCTCTCAAGCATACCAGCTGGGAGTTGGATCAAAAGTAGATCCGCCGGATCTCAAACCAGCGCCTGTGTGGGATGCCAGCATTATAGGCAGAGACTGACCCTGCTATACCACAACGCCAGTCCTATATATATATATATATATATATATATTTTTTTTTTTTTTAAACACCTTTGTGGTTTTTTTTTAATTTTTTAACTTAGCATTGTAAGCACTGTCCAACAAATGACTACATAGAATTGCCGAAGCACCATAATATTTTATATTTTTGAACATTTCTATTGCTACCAATTCTTTTTATATAATGAAAACAAAAGCACAAAACTCTATGCATCACATTGAAAAGTCCCCTGTAGTCCTATCCCCTAGAAACAATAATTGTTAACTAAAACTAAATTTCGTTTTATTTTCCACTTACAAACAAAAATTTAACATATTTAACATAAAACGGTATTATAATGCACATGTGCATAATGATGTTTCAGCTCACAATGCACAGTATACAGCAGTATATACCACACAGCCTAGGTATGCAATCAGCCACACCAGCCAGGTTTATGTCAGTGCACTCTATGATGTTTACACATCGATGAGATTGCCAAACAACGCATTTCTCAGAACATCTCCCCATCATTAAGTGACACACAACCTAATATTCTGTATTACGTTTTTTTCCACTGAACCATATCATATTCTATTCTTTATCTCAGTCTCAGAGTAAGCCATTCTGTCGACGTATTGTAATTTTTTGAATCTCCTACTGATGGACATATATAACCTCTCCCTTTTAAAAAAACAGATTAAAAAATGACAAAGTGAAGATTCTTATACATAAATTATTTTCATTTGTTCACATATTTCTTTTTTTAAAAAAGGTTTATTTTCATTTATTTGAAAGGCAGTGGGGGGTGGGAAGAGAGACTTTTGATCGACTAATTCACTCCCCAAAGGGTCCCAATAGCCAAGGTTGGGCCAAGCTGAAACTGAGAGCCAGGAACTCTACCAGGGTCTCTCATGTGGGTGGCAGGAGCCCAAGAATTTGAGCCATCATCTGCTTCTGCCAGGATGCATTTGAATGAAGCCAGACTGGAAGCAGAGTAGGCAGGATTCAAATTGGCACTCCAATATGGAAAATGGGCATTTTAAGTGTGACTTAACCTGCTGCGCCATAATGTCAACCCGTTCATACATCTCTACTGGATAATTTTTCAGATATGAAACTGCTGAATTAAGAAGGTATGTATGTGTAAAATGGAAAAGCTGTGCCAAAACACCTTCCCAGAGGTTGTATCAATGCATGAAAATATAAATTCTCGAATGACTTTTCTATTTAAACATACAGCATATATGGCCTGGGAAAGCAGTGAAAAATGGCCCAAGTCCTTGGGCCCCTCCACCCACATGGGAGACCCGGAAGAAGCTCCTGGCTCCTGACTTCAGATAGGCCCAGTTCCGGTCATTACAGTCATTTGGGGAGTGAACCATCAGATGGAAGACCTCTCCTCTCTCTCTCTGCCTCTGTGACTGCCTTTCACAGTCAGACAGGCAGAGTGGACAGTGAGAGAGAGAGAGAGAGACAGAGAGAAAGATCTTCCTTTTCCGTTGGTTCACCCCTCCAATGGCCGCTGCGGCCGGCGCACCGCGCTGATCCAAAGCCAGGAAGCCAGGTGCTTCTCCTGGTCTCCCATGGGGTGCAGGGCCCAAGGACTTGGGCCATCTTCCACAGCATTCCTGGGCCACAGTAGAGAGCTGGACTGGAAGAGGAGCAACCGGGACAGAATCTGGCGCCCCGACTGGGACTAGAACCTGGTGTGCCAGCGCTGCAGGCGGAGGAATAGCCTATTGAGTCGTGGCGCCAGCCTAAAAAAAAAATCCTTTAAAAAAAATGACAAAAATACTGTTAAGTAAATTTTAATATCTTCGAGTTTCATCAGACTTGCAGTGTCCATCTGAAAATGAATATTACTCTTAGTTGTGTCCAAAAACAGGATTAACTGAACTTCTAGAAAAAAATATATTAACTGCTGGGCCAATGCTGTGGTATAGTAGGTTAAGCCTCTGCCTGCAGCACTGGCATCCCATATGGGCACCAGTTCAACTCCCAGCTGCTCCACTTTTGATCCAGCTCCTTGCTAATGAGCCTGGGAAAGCAGTGAAAGATGGCCCAGGTGCTTGGGCCCTTGCACCTGTATGGGAGACCAGGAAGATGCTCCCGGCTCCTGAATTCGGATTGGCGAATCTCTGGTCATTGCGGCCATTTGTGGGGTGAACCAACAGATGGAAGACCTCTTTAAGACCTCTTTCTATGTCTTTTCCTCTGTCTGTAACCCTGCCTTTCAAATAAATTAATAAACCTTAAAAAAAAATAGTATTAACTACTTTCTACAGTTGTATTGTCCATACATTAACCACTACCCACATATGGTTACTGAACTTTTGAAATGTAAATCTGAACCAAGATATTCTGTCATTATAAGACACATATCAGATTCTAAAAACCTGAGACAAAAGAATGTGATAATGTGAAATATATCAAAAAGAACATTTAAAATAACAGATGATCAGCCATTTTTATATACTGGGTTAAATGAAACATTATTAAAGTCCATCTGTTTCATTTTGATTTTTTAATGTGACTCTGAGGACATTTAAATTGGCACTGCTCAACAGACTATACTTTAATACAATTTACTCAATAACTATTAAGTACACAAAGAGGGGGGTCTATGCTGTGGCACAGAGGGTTAAGCCTCTAACTGTGGCACCAGCATCTCATATGGGTACCAGTTCTAATCTCAGCTGCTCTGCTTCCAATTCTGCTTTCTGTTATGGCCTGGGAAAGCAGTAGAAGACGGCCCAAGTCCTTGGGCCCTTGCACATGTGTGGGAGATCGAGAAGAAGCTCCTGGCTTCAGATCAGCTCAACTCCAGCCACTGTGACCATTTGGGGACTGAACCAGTGGATGGAAGACCTTTCTCTCTGACTCTTCCTCTGTCTGTAACTCTGCCTACTAAATAAATAAATAAATCTTTTTTAAAAAGTACACAAGATGAAAGACAGGCTTTAAGAAGTAATTCAGATTAAAGACAATTTAGTAATGTGTACTTAACACAGCGTCAGCTCATCTCAGTGCTGCTGAGGAAAGGTGTGTATTTTTGTATTAAAACAGCCAGACAAGACTAATGTAATTTTGTTATGCAAGAATGCATATGGGTAGGCATTTGGCTTGGTGGTTAAGATGCCCATATCAGAGTGCCTGGTTCTGATATCTGCTTCCAGCTGCCTCTGGCTCCTGACCCCATCTTCCTTCTAATCCAGATCCTGGGAGGCAATGGTGATGGTCGAAGCAACTAGACTCCAGCCACCCACATGGGCAACCTAGGCTGAGTTCCTAGCTCCAGCCTTGCTTTTAAAAGTACACTAGCACAGTAAGACATCATCCTATTAAAAAAAAAAAAAGCCCTAGAATTTAATCCATTCACATTATGGCTTTTGATTAGATAATGTTAAATTCACTTGCATGCAATGCTGAGTAAAATACTAATAATCAATAATTATAATTGAAATGAATATTAAAGTAACTCTTGGAGTGGATTAAGATGCAGAGTAGGGAGGGAGCTTGCTGCTTGACTCTAGAAGATAGTTTTTAAAAAGTAGAAAGAGTGCAGTCTGAGGGAAGAGTTAGGGAGAAACAGCAGAGGAAACTCTATGTAAATTGGAGGAACACAGTGGACCTACGTGTAGGGCAAAGACATCCACAACTCAGGACCCCACCAGCAGAGAGCCTCCACACCAGCATTGGAGACCAAGGTGAGACCAGACTGCAGCAGCCCAAGTCACTGGTGAAAAAGCTGCAGGAAGAGCCTAGAGGGAATCTGGCTTGAAGCCCCATGGGGGATGGTGTACCCACCAAAATGGAGGAGAAAAAACAAAGGGGGAGGGCACATTTTCTCTCTCCCCAATCATCCTTCAAAGGTGTCCTGTAAAAGCTGACAGAGAGAAAGCACCATTTTGGACATATGTAACAGCTATGCCAGCTCATATCTGCCCCCAGCAATCAGCCAAGAGGAGACTCCTGAGTCTGGTGCAGAGAATAGACAGGGAGCTGGGTGCTCATGACTGTGAAAGGCTTGTGTGCCGGGACTGTGGAAACAATGAGGCTACATGGGAGGACTCAGGGTGTGGCTGGGACTCTGGGCAGTCACCATGAGAGGCTCCACACTATCAGGGCTCCTTGGTTACCCGGTGAGAGACACTGCTGGGGAATCTGAGCTTATACTGAGGACTGCACAGATCCTTTGTGTGGTCCTTGTAGCAGAGCAGATGAATAATATACTCACTGAGGCTAGCATACAGGCACTGGTCTCCTTTGAGGAGAGGAGCTCAGCTGAGTCTATGCCAACAGACAAGAAGAAACCTCTCCTTTGATAAAAAAAAAAAATTACCACACCAAACTTGGGTGTTTTATCTCAGACACACCCTTCACCCTGGAGCACTGAACAGAGCTCCCTGGCCACTCCCACCACACACCTCTAGTTATTCCCTGAAAGCAGACTCTCCACTAATCCACACGTAGTCCAAAGATAAAAGCAACCACAGCAAAAAATGAAAGAAACCAACGAGTGTCCCCACAAATGGAGAATAACAAACGAACAAATCGAAGAAACAAGAATAAGGAAGACAATGTGACACCCTCAAAAGAACACAACACCTCACTACTATATTGTGAAGATGATGAGACTGAAGAAATGTCAGAAACGGAATTCAAAAAACTGATCTTAGGATTATTTATAAGTAATCAGCAGCAAATGCACAAACTGATGAAACCCACCTGTCCAGCCCAGCAGAAGATGCCTGAGGATGTGCTGCACACAGAAACACAGAAACACGGTCATCACTACAGAAGAACGAGGAGGAAGAAAAGCTGCCAGTGAAAGTGCTAAGGAAATCCAAAGTAAAAAAAGAGGAATATTTATGGGAAAATGGCAGGGCAAAGTCATTACTTATGAATAGTCACCTTGAATGAAAATGGCCCTAACTCTCCAGTTAAAAGACAGACGGGCTGAACGGACACAAAAACAAAACCCATCTATTTGCTGCCTACCAGAAACACATCTCACCAACAAATATGCATGTAGACTGAAAGACAAAGGATGGAAAAAGACATTCCATGCTAACAGAAACCTAAAAAGAGCTGGTATAGCCATCCTAATATCAGACAAAATAGACTTTAACACAAAAACTATTAAAAGAGACAAGGGCACTATGTAATGATTAAGGTATCCAATTCAACAGGAAGAGGTGACTATTATAAATGTATATGCAGCTAATTACAAGGCACCTGACTATTTAAAAAAAAATGTTAAGGGAGCTCAAGGAAGAAATAGACTCAAATGCAATAGTATTGGGGATTTCAATACCCCACTTTCAGCAACGGACAGATCAACCAGACAGAAAATCAGCAGCAAAACAGCAGAGTTAATTGACATTATAGACCAAATGGACCTAACAAATATCCACAGAGCTTTCCATCCTACAGCTGCAGAATACACATTCTTCTCACCTGTGCATGGAACCTTCTCTAGGCCTCACCACCTGCTAGGCCATAAAGCAAGTCTCAGCAAATTCAAAAAAGTTGAAATCATACCATGCATGGTATGTGGTCAGAGAAGTCTGACCACAATGCAATGAAGCTGGAAATCAGCAACTCAGGAATCATTAGAACGTATGCAAACACATGGAGACTGAACAACATACTCCTGAATGAACAGTGCATCAGAGAAGAAATCAAAAGAGAATTCAAAACTTCTGGGATACGACAAAAGAAGTGTTAAGAGGAAAGTTTATAGCAACTGGTGCCTACATCAAGAAATTTAAAAGACTCCAAATAAATGAGTTACCAATGCATCTCAAGGATCTAGAAAAACAGCAGCAAACCAAACCAAAAACTAGTAGGAGAAAAGAAATAATTAAAATTAGAGAGGAAATCTGGCATTTATTGATTTGCAAATCAATCAATGTGATATATATCACATTAAAAAAACCATATGATTATCTCAAAGACGCAGAGAAAGCATTTGATAAAATATAATACCCTTTCATCATGAAAACTCTAAGCAAATTGGGTATAGAGGGAACATTCCTCAATACAATCAAGGCAATTTATGAAGACTAATCCCTAGAGCAAGAACAGTCTCTTCAACAAATGGTGCTCAGAAAACTGAATTTCTACATGCAGGAGTATTAAGAAAGATCCGCACCTTACACCTTATATGAATATCCATTAAAAATGGATTAAAGACCTAAATCTATGATCTGATACCATCAAACTACTAAAGAACATTGTGGAAACCCTGCAAGATACTGGCACAGGCAAAGAGTTCTTGGAAAAGACCCCAGAGGCACAGACAGACAAAGCCAAAATCAACAGATGGGATTGCATCTAACTGAGAAGCTTCTGTACTGCAAAAGAAACACTTAAGAAAGTGAAGAGGTAACTGACAGAATGGGAGAAATTATTTGCAAAATATGCAACTGATAAAGGATGAACAACCAGAATATATAAAGAGATCAAGAAACTCCACAACAACAAAACAAACAGCCCAGTTAAGAAATTGGCAAAGGACTTAAATAGACATTTTTCATAAGAGGAAATCCAAATGGCCAACAGACACATGAAAAAAATGATCAGAACTAGACATCAGGGAAATGCAAATCAAAACCACAATGAGGTTTCACCTCATCCCCATTAGAATTGCTTTCATGCAGAAATTAACAAAAAAAAATAATGCTGGCAAAGATGTGAGGAAAAAATTCACTATTGGTAGGAATGGAAACTGGTAAAACCACTATGAAAATCAGTTTGGTGATACCTCAGAAATCTGAATACAGACCTACCATTGACCTAGTCATCCCACTCCTGGGAATTTACCCAAGGGAAATGAAATCAGCAAATAAAAGTGTTATCTGCACCCCCATATTTATTACAGCTCAATTTACATTAGTTAAGACATGGAATCAACCCAAATGCCCATAAACAGAAGACTGGATAAATAAATTATGGGATATGTACTTTATGGAACACCACACAGTTTAAAAAAAAATGAAATCAAGTCATTTGTGACAAAATGAATGAATATGGAAAACATCATTCTTAGTGAAATAAGCTAGTCCCAAAGGGATAAATACCATATGTTCTCCCTGATCTGTGATAATTAATAGAGCACTAAAGGCAATCTGTAAAAGTGAGAAGCAATGACTTGAACAGCCCTTGTCTTGACTGTCAAGGAACAGTTTTTTGTTTTTCTTAATGGAGAATGTGAATGGGAAAGGGAAAGGGAAAGGGAGGAGGAAGTGGGGTACAAGTCGGGGTGGGAGAACAGGTATTATGGGAAGAATCACTATATTCCTAAAGTTGCACTTATGAAATCTGTACTCATTAAATAAATGGATTATTTGGGGAAAAATTATAATTATTTACAAAAAAACAAAATATTTCTTTTTAATAAATTACTTTCTAAGGCCCAATAAGCAAGCTGCCAT
Source organism: Sylvilagus floridanus (assembly GCA_949820135.1). Classification (NCBI taxonomy): domain Eukaryota; kingdom Metazoa; phylum Chordata; class Mammalia; order Lagomorpha; family Leporidae; genus Sylvilagus; species Sylvilagus floridanus. The sequence continues at coordinate 36,735,051 of OX463237.1, read as the reverse complement.
GCCAGGTCTGACTAGGCTATAATTCTTTTTTAAATTTATTATTATTTGAGAGTTAGAGTTACAGAGAGAGAGAGAGAGAGGTCTTCCCTCTGCTGGTTCACTCCACAAATGGCTGCAACAGCCAGAACTGAGCTGATCTGAATCCGGGAGCCTGGAGCTTCTTCTGGGTCTCTCACAATGGCACAGGCACCTAAGCATTTAGGCCATTTTCTACTGCTTTTCCAAGCCACAGCAGAGAGCTGAACTGGAAGAGGAGCAGCCAGGACATGAACAGGTACCCATATGGGAAGCCAGTGCTGCAGGTGGAGGCTCAGCTCACTATGCCACAGCGCCAGCCCCAACTAGGTTATAATTTATAATGGCTGTTATCATTTAGGCTATTTCAACAAGGTAATATTAATCTTCAATATGCTTCTGGAAATCTTAACTTTCCAACACTATCACAAAGAGCCAAAATTGCTCAATAGTGGGACACGTTATCAGTGATGACAGCTGCCACGCCCTCCCTATTCTGAATTCTACTTTAAAGAAGTTATTTAGGGGCCAGTGCCGTGGCACAGTAGGTTAATCCTCTGCCTGTAGCGCCAGCATCCCATATGGGCGCTGGTTCTAGTCCCAGCTGCTCCACTTCCAGTCTAGCTCTCTGCTATGGCCTATGAAAGCTGTAGAAGATGGCCCACATCCTTGGGTCCCTGCACCTATGTGGGAGACCCAGAGGAAGCTCCTGGCTCCTGGCTTCTGGCTTCGGATCGGCGCAGCTCCAGCCATTGAGGCCATTTGGGGAGTGAACAAATGGAGGGAAGAACTTTCTCTCTCTCTCCCTCTCCCTCTCACTGTCTGTAACTCTACCTCTCAAATAAATAAATAAAAATCTTTAAAAAAAAAAGTTATTTATAATATTTTCATACAGCCTTGGCCACCAGGCTAATCTTTTATGATATGATGGAAATGTACGCAAAAGGTCATTTTGGTATCTACATAAGCCATTTGGTCCTGCTGGTGAAACAACTCAAGAACCAGATAGGGGTAGATGTTCAGTCAGGCAGTTAAGACACCTACATCAGAGTATCTGGGTTTGAAACCCAGCTCCAGCTATTGACTCCAGCTTCCTGCACACCCTGGGAGGCAGCAGGTAATGGATCAAGCAGTAGGGAGACCTAAATTGAGTTCCTGGTTCCATCCTCCACTGCCTTCCTGGGCCAGAGCAGAGAGCTGGACTGGAGGAAGAGCAACCGGGACAGAATCCGGCGCCCCAATCGGGACTAGAACCCGGTGCCGGTGCCACAGGCAGAGGATTAGCCAAATGAGCTGCGGCACCAGCCTTTTATTTATTTATTTATTTATTTATTTTGTTAAAGATTTATGTATTGGGAAAGTCTGAGTTACAGAGAGAGAGGAGAGACTCTTCAAAAGTACAGGTGCCGGGAGGTCAGGGAGAGAGAAATGTGCCTCCTTTTTCACCCTCTAGGTTGGCAGGTACACTGTCCCCCACAAGGCTCCAAGCCAGGCCCAACCCTGAGTCTTCCTGCAGCTTAATCGCCAGTGGCTTGGGCTGCTTGCAGTCTGGTCTTATCTTACTACAAAGCTGGTGCTGGAGTCCCAAGTTGTGTGCGTCCATCCCCTCCACATAAGTCCACAATGTCCCTCCAACTTGCATGGAGTTTCTTCTGCCATTTTCTTCCTAATCCTTCCCTGAGATTGCGCTCTATCCATTTTTTTCTAACTATTCACCCCTAGACTACAGCAGAAAGCTCCCTTCCTATTCCACTTGAAAAACTTGTCCCAGAATAGGATTTTTAATGTCTCTGGATAGAAGGGCATTTGGGGATGTCAACCATTATGACAATGATGCAAAAACAAAGGTATATAGCACATTGACACATGCCTCTAATGAACAGTTTTAAAAGGTTAACCTAATATAGTAAAAACAAGTGCAATGAAAACAAAAATCCCATTTTGGGGTAGTGCTTAGCCTAGTGGTTAAAACACCGGTCAGGATGCTACTGTAACACGGAGGAATGCTTGGATGGATGTGATTCCCAGCTTTGGTTCCTGATTTCAGCTTCTTGCTAATGCTGTCCATGGGAGGCAGTGATGCTAGCAAAAGTGGTTAGGATTCTGGCACCCACATAGGAGACATGGATTAAGTTTCTAGTTCAGCTTTGGACTTCAGCCTGTTGCGGGCACTGGTGGAATGAACCAGAGGATGGGAACTCTCTCACTCTTTTTTTCTCTGCTTCTTAAATAAAAAAATAAAACTACTAAGCCTATTCTTTATTCTAATATGATAAATGAGAATTCAATAACTTTATTTTCATTTGGCAAACAGTACACTCACATTTTCCTAAGCTACTTGCCTCACTAGAAAAGTGCTTACTTCTCCAACACTCATTTGTATTTCTGTTTTTAAAGATTTATTCATTTATTTGAAGGGCAGAGCATTAGTGAAAGAGGGGAAGACAGAGAAGGAGGAGAGAGATCTTCCATCTACTGGTTCATTCCCCAAATAGCCACAAAAGCCTAGGCTAAGCCAAGTTGAGCCAGAGGCCAGGAACTCACGGACTCCAACACCGGGAGGGGCGGGGAGGGCTGTGCTCTCAGGCCATCTTCTGCTGCCTTTCTAGAGGCCTTAGCAGGAAGCTGGGTCACAAGTGGAGCAGCCAGGACTCCAACTGGTGTTCTGATATGGAATGCCAGCATGGGAAGCAGCAGCTTCATGCACTGTGCCACAACACCTACCCTATGAGATTTCTCTTTTATATTTATTTTATTTATTTGAAATAGATACTTATTTGATACAGAGAGAAAGAGACAGGGAAATATTCCATCTACTGGTTCACCCCCCAAATGGCAGCACTAGCCAAAGCCAGAAACCTGGATCTCCATCTGGTGGCTACTACTTTCCACTGCTTTCTCAGGCACATTAGCAGGGAGCTGGATCAGAAGTTGAGTAGCCAGGATCTGAACCAGCACTCCAACACAGGATGCCAGCAATGCAGGCAGAGGCTTAAGTCACTGCACCACAGCACCAGTCCCTACATCAGATTTCTCAATATGTATTTTATTTACAGTTATAGCCACTTCTCATTACCTAGCATTTTAATTCTACCTTCATTATCATAAAAAACATTTATATTTGACTAATATCTACAAGGCAAAACAGTAGATAATAAGGTTGAAACTGTCTTAAAGAACAAAGCAGCAGAATTCTTGCATGTAATACAGGTAATAGTGGCTACTAGCTGGGGGTTGAGAGGAAACATAGGTACAAAATCAGGGTTTCCTAATGAGCTTTGTTAGCTTCTAAAACAAGTTAAAAGTGATAATGTAATCTGCTTCTCCAAAGATCTTTTAAAATGGGATAGATCTACATTTGTCTACAGGGAATTTAATGACAGGCAAGCTCTAATAAGGAAGTGGGATTAGCTCTCGGGCTAAAACTATCTTAACACAAAGTAAGTTTTTTTCCAGTGTGCACCTGAATTACAAATGGCTCTTCTGACACTCAGCTTTGTGTGGTGATACTGTGTTACACATATATACCCAGAGTTAGAAGGAATACAAATGTGAAAGTACAGCACTGTCAATTCCTACTCCCACTCTTTCCTTTTTCTGTATCCTTGTAAAAGTTCTTAAAGAGCTAAGAGGGTAGTTGAAGTCAGAAATTTCTTTATTTTCTCATGAAGATTATATTTCTCATCTCATTTAAGCACACTGCTACATTCTCTACAGTCCTTCATTTACATCTTTTACCACACTGTGTACATGAATGGCATGAAAACTGATCAGTATAACCCTACTCTACATAAGACTCTAAAACAAAATTTTTATATTATTCTACAGAAACAATTTTTTAAAACAAAGATCATTTTAACTATTTTGCCTCTGTTCTCTTTCAGGGAAATGCAGATTTTTTTCATCCACCTATTCACAATAGAAGAGTCAATGAAACTATGTCTCCATTTTAGAGGAAGGAAAAGTGAGCCATCAAAAATTCTCAAATTGTTCGGGTTATTTTTTGATGCTTAGTATCAGACACATATGAAGAAACAGAAAAAATGACATATCAGCAAAATGCAAAAAAAATGATACAGCATAATAAACTAAATTTTTTTTCCAAAATATAACTTACCGAAGTTTCCTTCCTTTGCTAGCTTTCCTATCCACTTTCTTGTGGATTTTGCTTCGTAACTTCTGGATGGCAAGCCACTGCCTGGGAAATTCAGAAGCAATGTTATGCATCATCACTAACAGCAACAGTTATACATATATATTGACAAATTGGAATTTTTCTCACTAACAACCCTGCAGAAAGAAATCATCAACCTACATCAAGTTGTTTAAGATAGTCTGGGCTCAAAGTGACTAATCAATTGAAGAGGATTTGTGCAATGGCAAAAAAAATGGCAGCAGGGAAATTCTATAGCAAATTTGGTTAACAATGCTTCTCAGTATTTGCAGTTGCTGTGACAAGCACTAAATCTACCAGTCTGCAGGAAAACCTATCAAGCTCAGTAGAGCTGCTCCGGTTTTCTTAATGTTTTAGTTATATAGCATGTTGTCTCATTCACTGCAACCACTGTTGGTCTGAATGCATGAATTCTTTAAAAATAATTTTGCCTTTGCTAATCCCAACTGCTTTCCAGTTTTTGCTACTGCTAATTTTTAATAAATACTAACTGCCAATACTAGTTTTATAGTCATTTTCACTTCATCTACAAACATTTCAGTAAGTCTTGCCAAAAGATTAGGATTCTTCCCCTCCCTCCCAAAATCATCTTAATACCATTACCCCACTAAAAGGGTAACAATAATTCTTTACTATCAAACATTCAAATTTCAAATTTCCCAAAATGTCTTAATTTTAAGGTTTATAGTTACAGACTCACATATTCGGCAATCAGTTAAGATATGAAGGGATTAATTTTTCAAAATAAAGATACTGAGCTTAAAGAGTCTTCATAAACTGTTTAGATGACAAATGTGAAAAAAGGAGAAACAGCAGCCACAGCTGTCATCTTACCTGATTTATACAAGGAAAACTCAACATCCAAAAAAAAAAGGGGGGGGAAATCCAATTACTGTAATCTTAATATAATCTTAATTACCATAATCTATTTTATTGTAAAGTCAGATAAATGCACAATATAATCACCACTTAAATGCAATTTGCTCTATCACATTAAATTTACTGCGAACTGTTCTAACATTCCTGAGACCAACAAAATATCAACAATATCCTATCCAAAAATTCAAATACTATTTCAGACAAAATGATTTCATCAACACAAATATCTCATTGCTTCCTCAAAAGGCTGCTCTGCCGAGAATCCTATTCTTGCACTTGCAGCTTTTGTTGCCTCTCCTGCTTTTACAAGTTACGGCTCACGGCTATTTAAATGTACACCATTCATTAGGTAGCACTCTAAATGCCCTTTCTATTTTCCAACCACAGGATGAAACACACACACAAGGGCCTTCCTTCACTACTTTACATTCTGCACTGACATCTGGGTAATGCTGCCACGTTCCATTTCTAATTGTGCTGAAGCTTTTACTGAAGGGGTAGAGGTCTAAATTGGGGCAGACTCTAACAAAGCAGATTCAACTCAGTGCAAGGAACCTGTTGTGCACAGTACCATGTTCTGACAGCTGAGAGCACACATTTGGGTGGCTGCTTTTTATCCTCCGGTCAGCCGATTGATATGGATACAATCACAACTTAAACCAGAGAGCAAACGACTTCTTCAAAAAGCAAATCCTAAAACAAACACATAGTGTTTTACAATCTCTTTTCAAACTGCACTAGGGCAATACAGGACAAAAAAATGATTCATTTTATATTTCTAGCTCTTATTATCTTGCTTGTCTTTCTTAATTATAGGATTGCCTTGAAAGTAATATGAAGGGGATTCAAACACAGAAACTATTATAAATAAGCTGCCTAGATGAATAGAAAGCCATATCAAAATTACCTTCCCATGGCCACCTGATCATTGGGATCCAAGGAGCTGGTCTTCCGTTCTATGAGTTCTCGTAGGAGCTAGGGGAGAAAGGAATACAACTGATTTATCTATCATTTCCCAGCATCAACTGACTTTAAAAGGGCACAGAAGGAATTGTGAATGGCACAGTGACAGCTCTAAAACTGCAATCAATAAGGGACAACCCAGTGGCAAGAGCATGACTGAATTCCCATTAACCCTTTCATATTTATATATTTTTAAACAGGTAGCTATAGCAGTAGCTGAGAATGGAAGTCCATTTGGAAGACTTATTGTACTGCAGTTCATTTCAAATGGATCAATGAGTGTGCAACATTCCCTTCATTGTTTTTATGATTAGTTTTGTCCACCCCATCGATAGCAATGGAGAATCTTTAAAAGGTCGGGTGGGAATGGCTCTGTGGCAAAAAGGAAAATGCATCAGCTTCTTACCAAGAGGATAATGGGACATAGCTACCTTCTGAACTATAACCTCTTACAGTCAGGGGTTCTTCCACAGGCAAAAGCTTTTAATGTATAATTAAAAGTGTGGACTTCATCCTCTTAAATTTGCATAGCAGCTTCTCTAACCATGCTTGCTATTAGGTGTTTTGTTTTGTTTTTTTTTTTTGGACAGGCAGAGTTATTAGTGAGAGAGAGAGACAGAGAGAAAGGTCTTCCTTTTTCCATTGGTTCACCCCACAAATGGCTGCCACGGCCAGCACGCAGAGGCTGGTGCCGATCTGAAGCCAGGAGCCAGGTGCTTCCTCCTGGTCTCCCATGTGGGTGCAGGGCCCAAGCACTTGGGCCATCCTCCACTGCACTCCTGGGCCACAGCAGAGAGCTGGCCTGGAAGAGGGGCAACCGGGACAGAATCTGGCGCCCCAACCGGGACTAGAACCCTGTGTGCTGGTGCCACAGGCGGAGGATTAGCCAGGCGAGCCACAGCACCGGCTGCTATTAAGTGATTTAACCATAGGTGACATCAACACATTCAGAGTCACAAAAATTTTTAAGAGGGAACCTAAACAAAGTCATTTGTGTGTATGGCAAATACAACACAGAGAACTGGTCTTTCATCCTGTTCAATTAACTCCACAGGACTCTATATTACTCTCCTGCTCTCTTAATCCTGCGTACTCCACTGCATCCAATCAAAGTCTGTATCGACACCTTTCACACAGACTTAAGAATTTGCACTGGAGCTTGAAGTTCTAGGTGAAGAGAAGCAATGGATTTTAAAGTTAAACATTAAAGGACAAAAAATTTTAATTACAGTAGTCAAACTCAAACTCAGTATCTCTCCTACACAAGACCTATATGCAGACAAACAGCAACAGATACTAAAATTCCAAAGCTCCGAGCAAAATCTAAGGCAAGATGCTAAAATACACGTGGCCCTGCTAAGCATCCATCGATAATACAAATTTGACTCTAAAATTCATTTCTTCACAAAAAATAAGCAATTACTTTGTAGGTGGGCATGGCAGTGATATAGATATTTCACCAAGTTAAACAGCTGAGGCCTAAGGAATATGCAGAATGAGGATTACATTCCTATGAAAGTAGTTCGCTTTCTAATTTTCATTCATTTCCATGAGGAGGTCTTGGATGATGTAAAAAATTTTATAAAAATATTGCCTTCCATAAGATGAATGTTTACTGCAAAAGAGAAACATATATCTCAATCACAACTTAAAAAAAAAAAAAACTGAGCTGTTTTTTTCTTTTGCTCATTTTGTACATTATTAGCACAGCAATTACATTTATAAATACGAGGACCGGAGGCCACTGGTTTATTATCACTGGAAAACAGCCAGCTATTTCTCTACCCTGTTTATCTGATTGATTCCCAACATCTTTCTGGCAGCCAATCTATCAGTTTATCTCTCCTACTTCATCACAGTCACTTCTGGCAGCTAAATACAAGATCCAAATCCAGTGTTACACAGACATACGACACAGTAAACCCATGTAACACTGCTGCTGTGTAAACAGCTGCCCTTAAGGCTAAGCGAAAATGGGCTTCTGGTTCCCAGTCAATATGCTGTCAGAAGCAAGGCTAGGGTGGGTCCAGGGAGAGGTTACTAATAATAAAAAGAGGAAGAAGAAGAAAAATAAAAGGAAGGAAAATAATGGGACAACTGCATTTCATTGCCCTTACCTTGTTCCAGTCTGGTTTTCCTAATCATCTCTGAACCCTTAAGACTGGGACGACGCAGCCAGTGGGGAGCAAGTGCTCATGGAAGACTGCTCCAGTACAACAGGGGCAATCCTCTGGAAGAGAGCCCCACTGGCCCTGGCCGAGCGTGGAAAACACAGCCGCACCGCGCAGTGCATCTATCACGCGAGCAGTGGTCTCTGCGGGTCTAATGCCAAGTATTGCAGTGTTTACTTTTGCGCACCCTGAGTACTGCACATATTTTTTTGGCTGCATTTTCACTGCCCATGGGCTCTGTATGGTTAACCTTGGCCATTCGTGTTAGGGGAACACTGCTTTATGGGTCCATCAGGCAAAGATTAGTTTATTCAGTCCAATCTTTCAGACGATTCTGTTATGTCCAAAGTAGGAATGAGAAACCAGAAAGAAAAGAAAAATTAAGTGAACTATTCCCAAGGCCATTACTATTTCCCATAGCTATCACTATCACTAGGTTTAAATTTAATAAGGAAAATAGTTTTCCAAAATATTGCTGCAAAATGCAGCCTTAGGGATTATTAGCTTAAGAATTTAATTTTGCTTCTGAGCTCAATTTTTATTTATTTTTTGACATACAAAAATTGTAAATATTATGGAGTCCCATGTGATATATATGTATATACATTGTGTAATGTCCAAATCCAGGTAAACAAACCTATCTCCTCCAACATCTATTATTCTCTGTGAAAACATTCGAAATCCTTCTAGCTTTTTTTTGAAATATACAGTAAATTAGGCCGGCGCCGTGGCTCAACAGGCTAATCCTCCGCCTTGCGGCGCCGGCACACCGGGTTCTAGTCCCGGTCGGGGCGCCGGATTCTGTCCCGGTTGCCCCTCTTCCAGGCCAGCCCTCTGCTGTGGCCCAGGAGTGCAGTGGAGGATGGCCCAGGTGCTTGGGCCCTGCACCCCATGGGAGACCAGGAAAAGCACCTGGCTCCTGGCTCCTGCCATCGGACGAGCGCGGTGCGCCGGCCGCAGCGCGCCGACCGCGGCGGCCATTGGAGGGTGAACCAACGGCAAAGGAAGACCTTTCTCTCTGTCTCTCTCTCTCACTGTCCACTCTGCCTGTAAAAAAAAAAAAAAAAGAAAAAGAAAAAAAAAGAAATATACAGTAAATTATCTACAGTCACACCATCATTTATTTCTTCTATTACTTAATACCCTCTGATAAGCCTTTCCCTATCCCTCCCTCCCTCCTACTCTCCCCTGCCTCAGTAATCACTATTCTCAGCTCAACTTTTATGGAATCAGCTTTTTTAGGTTCTACATTATGAAATCAAGTAATATTTGTCTTTCTGTGCCTGCCTATTTCATTGAACATAATGAATGACCTCCATTTTCTTCCATATTGTTGTAAATGACAGGATTCCATCCTTTTAATGGCTGAATAGTACTCCATTGTACATATGTACAACATTTTCTTTACTTACTCATCAACAAATGGCATTGCTTGCTATTGTGAATATCACTGCAACAAAAATGAAAATGCACAGAACTCTTCAACATACTGATCTGATTTCCCTTGGATATCAACCCAGAAGTGGCATTGCTGGATTACACGGTAGTCTGATTTTTAATGTTTTCAGGAAGCTCCACACTACTTTCCATAATAGCTATACTAATTTAAATTCCCATCAACACTTGTGCAAGGATTCCCTTTTCTACACATCCTCACCAGCACTTGTTATCTTGTCTTTGATAATAGTCATTCTACCTGGAGTGCAGTGCTATCTCATTGTGGTTCTGATTTATATTTCCTTGATGAATACAGATGCTGAGAATGCTTTCTTATACCTGTTGGCTATCTGTATGTCTTCTCTTGAGAAATGTCTATTCAGACCCATTGTCCAATTTTTAACTAGATTATTTGTTTTCTTACTATTGTGCTATTTGAGTTCCTTATATATTTTGGGTATCAGTCCCTTGCCAGATACTGAAATTGCAAATATTTTCTTCAATTCTGTAGGCTTTCTCTTCACTCTGTTGACTGCTTGCTTTACTACATCCAATTTTCATAGCTTAATTTTATAAACTGTACTCCCAAAATTCAAGTTTCCATTAGTTGTTGCATTCTTTTATTTCAACACTGATAAAATATTTATAGTAACTTCTCTGTGACTCAAAAATGGAGAGATGTATAAAATATTTTTGTCCTCCAGTCAACGTAGAAAGGGCTGACTATAACTCTGGTTCTAGGGAAAAATCCTAGATGTAGTTAGGTTTCCAGGCCAGCCCATTAAAAACCTACTTAATCTATGACAACACACACACACAAAAATAACTGATGGTACCATTCAGCATCCAACTGAACTTTATAGAGGTGGCATTTGGCACAGTGATTAAGATGCTACTTGGGACACCTGTAGTCCAGGTGGGAATGACTGATTTGATTCCCAACTCATCACCTTCTGATCCAGTTTCCTGCTCAGGTACACCCTGGGAGGCAGTAGGTGATTGTTCAAGTACTTGGGTCCCTGCCAACCACATGGGAAACTCAGATGTAACTCGGGGCTCTTGGCTTTGCCCTGGCCTGTCATGGCCGTTGTAACCAAAGGATGAGCTCTTTCTCGCTCTCTTTTTTCTTCTGCCTTTTTTTCTTTTCTTCTTCTTCTTTTTTTTTTTTTAATATTTATTTATGTATTTGAAATAGTTACACAGAGAGAGAAGGAGAGACAGAGAGAGAGAGGGGTCTTCCAGCCATTGGTTCACTCCCCAGATGGCTGCAATGGCCAGAGCTGCACCAATCCGAAGCCAGAGGCCAGGAGCTTCTTCCGGGTCTCCACATGGGTGCAGGGGCCCAAGGACTTGGGCCATCTTCACCTGCTTTCCCAGGCCATAGCAGAGAGCTGGATCAGAAGTTAAGCATCCAAGTCTCGGACCAGCACCCATATGGGATGCCGGCACTGCAGGCGACAGCTTTACCTGCTATGCCACAGTGCTAGCCCTCTCTCTGCCTTTCAAATAAAATGAAAAACTAAATGAGAAAAATCTTATAATATTTGGATTAGAAAAATGCACACCAGAATCAATTAAAAATAGAAGACTGAACATATTAGCTTATTTTTTATCTTCTTCTCAAATGCCTATTATTAGCCCACAAGAAAGAGAGAAGACCTAATGAGAGCATATTCATATTTTCATAAAATTTTCCCAAACAGCAAAGATAGAGAATAAAAGGAAGTTATCACTCAAGTTCCCAGAGGGAATAAAGATGAGAGTGGAGCTGATCACACCCACAGAATGCCTGTGGGATCAGCTCTGCAGGTGGCAGCTGCCTCGAAAAGTGGGAAGAGGAAGAAGGGGCAGAACCACTTGGGCCTTCTCACTTCTTCTCATTATTCCATATAGCTGACTATCTTTGTCTCTGACCCTCTCTCACTAGGAGAAAAGAAACGATACTCTGGAAACAGTGAACCACAGAAGCTTCAGAGTAGGGAATAACAGAAGGCTAGAGTGAGGTCTAAGCAGAGCTCCATGCTACTCTCTGGGACCTTCTGTCCCCTCTCCTCACCCTACCTACAGAACACTAACATGCAGCTGAATAACTTCCTTGGCAGGAGAACAGAGTCTTTTCTGGAAAAACTGCATGGCTGTCTCTGTCTCCCAAAATACTGCTAAGATCCGGAAATGTCCCTCAAAATTTATGTGCTGGTAACTTAATCCTCAACACAATGGTATTGGGAGGTGTGGCCTTTGCCAGGTATTTGAGACAAAGGGACTCTACTCTCACAAATGGGATTCACTGTCATAAAAAGGCTTGATGGAGGAATTCAGCCCTTTCATACTCCCAGCTTCTGCACATAGCGCAGCTCCCCTCCACAGAATCCAGCACCAAAGTGCCATCTGGGAAGGCGACAGCGGCTCTCACCAGAGAAGTGAACCTGCTTGCTCCTAGCCTCCAGAATTAGGAGAAAAAAATCAATTTCTTTGTTGTTATTGGTATTTTTATTTATTATTTACAACTGAAAGGTACAGAGACACTGACAAAGATCTTATATACCCTGTTTTATTCCCCAAATGTTCACAAATGGGACTGGGCCAGGCTGAAGCCAGGCAATTGGAACTCAATCCAGGTCTCCCATGTGGGTATCAGGGACTTGAGCACTTGAGCCATCAGCTGCTGCCTCCCAGGATATACATTAGCCAAGAGTTACAATCAGAAGACAACCCAGGACTCCTACTGAGTCACTCTAATACGGGATGAAAGCATCCCAAATGTATCCTAACTGCTGTACCATACGCCCACTCTTCCGTTCTTCATAAATTACTCAGTGCATGGCACCATGTTACAGGGGTACAAATGCACTAAGACACAAGTTCTGACATCTGAGTGTCACATTAAAGAATGAAAATCTAAATGAGATTTGACATCTCAACTGTAAGAGCACATACCAGAGGAGAGCAGAGAGTTGCCTTCACAGCTGAGAGGGAAACAAGACTTCAAACCTGAAACTCCATATACAGCTAAAGAACTAGCCAGAGATAACAAGAGGTGCATGAAGAGATCTCCACATGCATAAAGACGCCACAATTTACTTTCCAGACACTGTCAACAGAAGTGTGTGTCAGCAGGATAGCATAAAGCAAGAAAGTAAAACACAAAAGATACTAGAAAGTGGAGCTCTGACTCAGGGAAGAAGCACAGGCACAGCCAGGAATGCAGAGAGCAGAAGCCCAGACACAGCCATTCTGGAAGAGAGTCCAGGCTACTGGGAGCGAAGCCTCCAAGGGGCAAAAAAATGGGAGGGAGGGGGAGAAACAGAAACAGGTACATAAAAAGCTAAGCGAAATGATTTTTAAAAAAGATTTATTTTATTTGTTTTTATATTTATATTTATTTTTAATTATTATTAATATATATTTATACATCAGTATATTAATATAATATATAATATATTAATATATAATTTTATTATATTTATTTTTATTTATTTATTTTAGTTGTTTTTCAACTCCCATTCTGTGGTGTCTTTTCACTTTATTGATGGTATCATTTGCAGCAGAAAAATTTTTAATTTTGATATTTTAAGAAAAGGGGTGCAGAACAGAGAGCAGACAGGGTATGAACTTGCAGTCATTTTGAATAAATTTGCAGTTTATTTAAAGAAAGTAAATTCTCAGAGGTGGGTGACCAACTGCCAGTGTGCACACAGACTGAACACACGGCATAGGGCACAGGCCCCAGGGACCTTAGGTGGGTTGCAGGGGGCAGTAGGTGGAGGTGAATTCTTCCATATAGGTCTTTCAAGTTTGGCCCCACCGCTTACCTGGGAAAGAATGTGTGTGTATGTGTATAGCGGTGGCAGCGGGACAACAGGGTGTGAGACAGAATTGAGATTCACAGACAAGGGATAAATTCCGATTTTATATGTCTTGGGCAATGAGCTAGAATGGCTGAGGCTTATGTCCTTGTTCCATCAGATACAGTTCAATTTTTTTTTCTTTTGTCATTTGTACTTTGGATTCTCTACATCAGAAACCATTGTCTAACTCAAGGTAATACAGATTTGCTTCTATGTTTTCTTCTAAGAGTTTCATAGCTTATATTTTAGCTCTTATATTTGAGGTTATGACACAGTTTTAGTAAATTTTTGTGTATGGTGTAAGATAGGGGCCCAATTTCCTTCTTTCACATGTGGCTATCCAGTTATACCATTTGTTAAAAGAATCATTTTCCCCTTTGAGTTGCCTTAGCACCCTTGTTGAAAAGTTCAGTAAAATTTTAAAGCATTTGTTTTATGGCCACATATTCTTGCACTTTTTGAATTTGTGACCCAGTTATTGATCCTCCTTCTCAGCCTTCCATGGTCACAATCACAGATGCCTACAAGACAAAAAGCTCAGGATATCCTCTCCCTAACTTAACTGGCCTTGTGGAGTCAAGATGCCGGACACCCTTCCCAGTCAGTACACAGAGCTAGCTTGTGAACCTTCCTGCTCATGTGTTGGAGACTCACAGGTTTGGGTTTACTCTTCTGCCTCCTCTCTTCCTCTCAGAAGGATCTGTAGTAAGAACAGATCTGCTGCTGCTCTGCCTCCTGCTTGACCATGTCCCCTGTTCTCAGCTCCCCAACCAGTCTGAAATTATCACCAAATGGAGTCACTTCCAACTTTTATATACCATAGCTGAAGTACATACAAAAATAAACCTGCGTATTATAACTTCAAGTAGGTTGGAGAGAATTCCTCTACACAGCTATGGTATATAATTTAAAACTGACATGGGGGAGGGGAAGGTGTTGTAGCACAGCAGGCTAAATCATCACTTGGGATGCCCACACCCCATATCAGAGTGCCAGTTCAAGTTCTGGCTACTCCACTTCTGATCCAGCTAACACATCATGGGAGGCAGCAGAGTCCCTGCCACCTTACAGGAGATTTAGATGGAGTTCTTGGTTCCCGGCTTTGGCCTGGCCCAGCCTTGGCTATTGCAGACATTTGAGGAGTGAACCAGAGGACGGAAGATACTGTTCTGTTGGTCAAATAAAAAATAATTTCTTTTGTAAAGACTGGCATAAGGATTTGGTATTTGGCATAGCAGTTAAATCCCCACTCAGGATGTTCATATTTCATATCAGAGTGGCTGAGTTTCAGTCACAGCTCCACTTCTAATCCAGTTTCCTGCTAATGTGACTTTAGGAGGCAGCAGATGATGATTCAAGGTTTGAATCCCTGATACCCACATGAGAGACCCTGATAGAGTTCTGGGCTCCTGGTTTTAGCCTGCCATTGGAGGGTGAACCAACGGCAAAAAGGAAGACCTTTCTCTCTGTCTCTCTCTCTCACTGTCCACTCTGCCTGTCCAAAAAAAAAAAAAGATTTACAGAGAGGGAGAGATAAGAAAGGCAGGGAGGGAGAGAGGAGAAAAAGAAAAGAGAGTGAAAGAAAGAAAAGAGAGAGAGAAAAAGAAAGGAAGAAAAAAAGAAAGGAAAGAGAGAGAGCGCAAGCGTGTGCGCACAATGTTCTGCTGCTTCACTGTCCCCAGATGACCACACAGCAATGACTAGGCCAGGCTGAAGCCAGGAGCCAGAAAAACCATCCAGGTCTCCCTCATGGGTGGCAGGGGCCCAAGTGCCTGGGTCATATTTTACTGCTTTCCCAGGTGTATAAGCAGGGAGTTGTACCAGAAGTGGAGCAGCCAGGAGACTAACTGGTGATCGATCATAGGGATGTCATTGTTGCAGGTGGTAGCTTAACCCACTGTACCGCAACACTCTCCCTACCCAAGAATTTTTTCACTGGCATAAAACGGCCCACTCCCCTAGGTAACTATTTTTCTCTGTCTCCTCTCCATATTACTCACTCACTCTTCAATCAACTCTACCACCTAATATTTCTGCATCCATTATTCTACTGAAACAGACCATGCTAACATTTCAAGATCTCTTTTTCCAGGGCAGATGTTTGACAAAGTTGTTAAGATGTCACTTGGGAGACTTGCATCCCACATCAGAGTGCAAGACCTGACTCTTTATATAAAAAAAAGAAACTCTGGTTTCCAGCTTCCTGCTAACGTGCACCCTGCAAGGCAGCAGCTGATGGCTTGGATCCCTGGCACCCATGTGAGAGACCCAGAGCGAGTCTGAGGCTCCCAGCTTTGGCCTGGTCCAGCTACACTATCACAGGCATTTTGGAGAGTGAACCAATAGATAGAATCTCCCTTTATCTCTGCTTTTCAAATAAATAAAAGGAATAAATTAATTAACTCTCTGGAAAAAAAAAGCTATCTAACATGCCATCTGTCACTACTCACTATTAGACTTCTTGAAGCAGCTAGTGGCACTGGGCATTCTCACCCTCCTGTAATTCTCTCTTCTTGCCATCTGTGAGGCATCTCTGGTTCTACTCCTTATTCAGCCAACTCCTCTTCTCAGCCATCAAATATTGTACTGACATCCCTCAGGATTCACTTCCAAGCTTTCTTTTCTTCTTACTCCTTTATGCTTTTCCCAGTTCTCAAGGCTTCCATGACCTAAGAGTTATCCCAGGCTTCTCCCTTATCATCCATTCTATTGAACTAACTGGTGTTCCTTTTCCATGATGTGCAACCTCCTCCACTATCCCCGATTACACAGTCCGTCCATTTACAAGACCTCCTCCCAGAGTCAGCCTTACATCCCACCTGTCCTTCTCTGCAGGCCACGTTCAAATGCCACCCTCACCTCCCTGCTGCCTTCTTCAATTTCTCTTTCTTCTGACTTGTTTATTATACCCCAGTAAGCACTCTGGCTAATTACATTTATGTCATCTTCTTTGCTTGGCTATAAGGTCCTCTAGGGGGAGGGGGGGGGATTGCAGCAGGGTCTGCCCCACAGAACTCCACCCACTGCCTTGCCTATAGGCCTTGTGAGCAAGGCTGGAAAGTATATAACTTTTACAAAGGCAAGAACAATATTTTCAAGTAGAGGGAAGAGTGAGAGGAAACCAGAATGTGGGAGTGAAGATCAAGAAACACCTAACACTGAAGTTACAAGTAACTCACTTTTGGTTCTACAGCAAGAGAATGTAGAGCTGCCCCTGAAAAAGCCTAACCCTGCCTCACCACCCTTGGTCTGTAAGGATGGGGTATTTTTGTACTTAAGAGATTCAGCCCTGTAACATGCCTCCATCCTACAGCTAATGCCTGTGACTTGGAAAGGATGATAAATTCACTGAGTACAGGAACACTGTTTTCTCAGCAGAAATCCTAAAATACTTCAAAGGCCATAATATTTCATTAAGCTTGGTCATTTGAGTTAAAATTTATTAGTCAAAATAGAAAACTTCCTCATCAGATCCCATATATTCCATTAGCCATAATATATAGTGTCTCCCAATGTCTATAATTATTAACTAGAAGTGTGAGTAAATCACTATCAGTCTTTGGGCCCCAATGTGTGAAGACAGAGTAAGAATTAAGTAATTCAAATGTTAAAGAACTTTTTTTTCCAGTTTGTTTTTCCTCCAAATAAAAAGAACTTTATAAGTACTAAGTGATGGCATTAAGCTATTCTTTCTAATTTAATCTACACCAAAAGTAATAATGTATGGGGGGGGGCGGTGTTGTGGCTCAGTGGGTAGAGCCACTGCCTCTGATTCCAGCAGCGCTCTTCAGCACCAATTCATGTCCTGGCTGCTCCACTTCTGATCCAGCTCCCTGCTAATGGCCGGGAAAGCAGCAGAAGATGGATCAAGTGTTTGTGTCCCTACCACACACATGGGAGACCCAAATGAAGCTCTTGGCTTTGGCCTGGCCCTTTTGACCATCCAGGGAGAGAACCAGTAGATGGAAGTAAATCTCTTGAAAAATTGAAAGGTAGGGGGTGTTTTTGTTTAGACTTTCCAACACTCCCCCTTTCAAATATTCTGCCACTTGGTTACCAGACCACTGTCTAGATGTGTACCTTTTCCCCCTATAATAAGATAGGGAGGTGGGTAGTATATCCTTTGGGACACCAGCTCAATTACCATTTCTGGGTATTCTTTGGCAATGTTTCTTTTAGTGGCATCATACAATAAATCATTTGGATTGAAAAAAAAAGTCATTCTGAATTAAACAAGGTGTCACAGGTGGGAAACTGGAAGGATAGTACTAACTTATACTCTTCAATTGTGTCCTTTAAGGACTAAAAGCCTGACTGAAACCTCTCTCCTTGTCTTGCTGGCATTCTCTCTCCATCATTCAGATGTCAATAATTCTTCAGTTCCTCCAAGATCAATAATCCATTGATCTTGCCACTTTTTAAGCATCCTTCATCCTCTCCTCATATGTTCACTTCTCCACTTACCAGTGGATATGATTCCATAGTCTATCAGGATAACCACCCCTGCACATGTCCTCAACTCCCAGGCAGGCTGTGATACACAGCCACAATACCTTGAGAATGGATGTGTCTTAGAATTCAAAATGTTTAGGATGTAAGGAAGGTAATACAGTGCATATTCCCCAAGTCAAACACAATATTTCTACAGCAAACACATGAATACTCACACTAAGTGGGATAAATAAAGCCTACACATAGCTTTGTGACCATTCAGATTACATGCTGCCAGTTAAAACAGTTTGCCAGACTTACCAAAACAAACAAAAACTACAAGCTCGCACAATATTTTTGATCCCAGAACTGCAGATAAGGAATTATATGTACCTATACTTCATTGACAATACCTGAGACCAAGTTAAGCCTTAGTATCTGAACTTATGCAAATGACACTATTAGAGAAAAAGCACAGACCATGCAAAGTCATCTCCTCATTATAAATATCAGTCCCACCAACCCACTAGCCTCACGTTGGTCTTCGGTGTGACCTGACAGCTCTACCATATCCTAGTCCATTTACTGGTCTATGCTCTGAGGAGCTTCTTTCTAACTTCCGGCTCAAGTCACAAGCTCCTCCTACATCGTCTCCCTCTGGCTTCCTAATTCATAAAACACATAAACACTCAGATGAAAACTTCCAGGTATTCTCACTCCTAATTACCTGCAACTGTACTCACATGCTCTGCCTTCTCTCTTGTCCATCAGAACAATCCGTCTCCACTTGGGTACTCACCAGCAATCCTCACCTCCCCCCACAATATCAACCTTTTCCTGTCTATTGGGCCATTTCCATCAGTGTACGAAACAACTACTACCTTAAAACAAAACACTCTCTTAAAAACTCCACTCCCCTTCTGGCTACTGCCCCATTTCTCCATTTTCTTCATAGCAAATCTCAAGGGTTGTCTATACTCACTAATTTATCACCTTCCTTCTCTTTAATTCACTCCACCAAAATAAAGTAGTTCTTGGCCGGCGCCGTGGCTCAACAGGCTAATCCTCCGCCTTGCGGCGCCGGCACACCAGGTTCTAGTCCCGGTCGGGGCGCCGGATTCTGTCCCGGTTGCCCCTCTTCCAGGCCAGCCCTCTGCTGTGGCCCGGGAGTGCAGTGGAGGATGGCCCAAGTGCTTGGGCCCTGCACCCCATGGGAGACCAGGAGAAGCACCTAGCACCTGGCTCCTGCCATCGGATGAGTGCGGTGCGCCGGCTGCAGCGCGCTGTCCGTGGCAGCCATTGGAGGGTGAACCAACGGCAAAGGAAGACCTTTCTCCCTGTCTCTCTCTCTCACTGTCCACTCTGCCTGTCAAAAATTAAAAAAAAAAATAAAAAATAAAAAATAAAGTAGTTCTTGTCAAGGTCGCTGATGACTTCCACATCATTAAAACCAACATCATTTCTATCTCAATCCTCATCCTCATCTTACTTGACCTATCTGAAGTATCTGACATACTGGAACACTTATTTCTTTCTTTCTTTCTTTCTTTTTTTTTTTTTTTTTTGACAGGCAGAGTGGACATTGAGAGAGAGAGAGAGAGAGAGAGAGAAAGGTCTTCCTCTGCCATTGGTTCATCCTCCAATGGCTGCCGTGGACTGCGGCCGGAACACCGCGCTGATCTGATGGCAGGAGCCAGGTGCCAGGTGCTTTTTCCTGGTCTCCCATGGGGTGCAAAGCCCAAGCAACTGGGCCATCCTCCACTGCACTCCTGGGCCACAGCAGAGAGCTGGCCTGAAAGAGGGGCAACCGGGACAGAATCCGGCGCCCCGACCGGGACTAGAACCCAGTGTGCCAGCGCTGCAAGGCGGAGGATTAGCCTGTTCAGCCACGGTGCCGGCCCACTTCTTTTTTAAAAAAAAAAAAAATTTTAAGCTTTATTCAGCTGTAATTCACATATGCAATTCCCCACTTTAAATTACAGAATTACACGGTTTTGCGTACTCAGAGTTGTGCAATCATCACTATGTAAACTTTAGAACACAACCATTACCCTCAAAGGGAACCCATTACTTACCAGCTGACACAGCCCTTTTAGCCTGAAACACTCCCAAGTCCTAGCCGACCACTCATCTACTGTTTGTCACCACAGAGGGGCCTATTCTAGACATTCCATATGGGTTCCCTTCACTTAGCATGGTGATTTGCAGGATCATCCTTCTAGCGTGCATCAGTGCTTCAGCCTCTTTGGTGGCCAAACGACACTCACTTATATGGATGCATCTGGTTTTCTTAATCCAGTTATCAATCAGAGACATCCGGGTTGCTTCTTTAGTGGCTATTGTGAATAATATTGTAGAAAATCATGTAAAAAGCTTGTGTGTGTCATATGCTTTCATGTCTTGTGGGTACAAACCTAGGAGTGGAACCTCAGGATCATTTGGTAATCCCAGGGTTTAATGTTTGGAGGAACAGCCAAATTCTTCTCACTAGAGGCTGTTAACATTTTTATATTCCTACTAGCAATGTATGAGGGTTTTAGATTTCCCACATTCTTCCCAACACTTGCTATCAGTTTTATGATTACAGTCATCTTAGTGGATGTGAAGTTGTACCCACTGTGATTAATTTTACATTTCCCTAAAAAGTTTTCTTTTCTTTTCTTTTCTTTTTTTTTTGACAGGCAGAGTGGACAGTGAGAGAGAGAGAGACAGAGAGAAAGGTCTTCCTTTGCCGTTGGTTCACCCTCCAATGGCTGCCGCGGTCGGCGCACCACGCTGCTCCGATGGCAGGAGCCAGGTGCCAGGTGCTTTTTCTGGTCTCCCATGGGGTGCAGGGCCCAAGCACCTGGGCCATCCTCCACTGCACTCCCTGGCCACAGCAGAGAGCTGGCCTGGAAGAGGGGCAACCGGGACAGAATCTGGCGCCCCAACCGGGACTAGAACCCGGTGTGCCGGTGCCACAAGGTGGAGGATTAGCCTAGTGAGCCGTGGCGCCGGCTTAAAAAGTTTTCAAGACATTGAGTATCATATATATATATATATATATATATGTGTGTGTGTGTGTGTGTGTGTGTGTGTGTGTGTGTGGCACAGTGGGTAAATCCACAATTTGCAGTGCCAGAATCCCATTTGGGTGCAAGTTCAAGTCCTGGCTGCTCCACTTCTCATCCAGCTCTCTGCTATGGCCTAGGAAAGCAGTAGAAGATGGCCCAAATGCTTGGGCCCCTGCACCCACTTGGGAGACCAGGAAGAAGCTCCTCGCTCCTGGCTTCAGATCTGCCCAGCTCCAGCCTTTGCGGCCATTTGGGGAGTGAACCATCAGATGGAAGACCTTTCTCCCTCTGCCTCTGCCTCTCTGTACCTCTACCTTTCAAATAAATAAAAAAATCTTTTTTTTTTTTTTAATTTTTATTTGAAAGAGTTTCGGAGAGACAGAGAGAGACAGAGAAGTATTCCATCGGCTAGTTCACTCCCCAGATAGCCACAATGCCTAGGGCTGGGCAATGCCAAAGCAAGGAGCCAGGAGTTTCATTTGGGTCTCCCAGGTGGGTGGCAGAAACCTAAGCACCTGAGCCATCCTCTGCAGCTTTTCCTAGGCCATTAACAAGGAGCTGGACCAGAAGACATGAACTGGAGCCCATACGGGATACCTGTATCACACTCAGAGGCTTTACCCAATTACCACAAAACCAGTTCCCTGTGGCTCTTTTAACCTGTAATAAGATTCAGTGGACAAGAGTATCTCAATTCAGTTCCCAACAACTGGTTACTTCTGTATAAAACAGGAAGTTTATATCAAGCATTATCTCCTAAGATCTTCTACAAGTTACATAGAAACTACTTAAGGAATGTACCAGGTGTACACTGAAGGATACACAAACATGCAAATGAATGCTTGAGGCATATTTATCGTAAGATATCGAAGCACCATATATGTGTTCTTTTGTTTTGTGTGTTTTTTAAAGAGTTATTTGGTTATCTGAAAGTCCAAGATAGAGATAGAGGGAGAGATGGAAAGATAGAGAGGTCTTCCACCCATTGGCCCACCCCACAAAAGGCCACAATGGCCAGAGCGGGTCAGATCCAAACCAGGAGTCAAGAGCTTCATCTGGGTCTCCCACACGGGTGCAGGGGACCAGGGACTTGGGCCATCTTCCACTGCTTTCCTAGGCACATAGGCAGAGAGCTGGATTGGAAGTGGAGTAGCTGAAACAAACTGGCACCCACAGAGGGTCCTCATGTGGTGTTTTTATATCAAGAACTTAAATTATTCTCTTTCACCATTTATTTCCCCTACTTAAACTGTATTGACGTCACACTCTCAAAGAGTGTGACCCCACAAAATTAGAGACTCTCACTCTTGTTAGATGACACAAACTCCTTCACAAGGATTATTGCTTCATTAGACTTTATAAATCTGGCTTTGGCATAATAAACGTTAATAATGAATTTCATCATAACCACACAAAAGTGATACATGTGAACTGTCAGAGTACAAGCAGATAGACTAGATCTCCAATTTCTTAAAAAGATATAAAACTGCAAAGAAAACTCAAATGAATTTTCAAACTACTCCAATCAAAAGGCAATATAAGCCGGTGCCGTGGCTCAATAGGCTAATCCTCCACCTTGCGGTGCCGGCACACTGGGTTCTAGTCCCGGTTGGGGCGCCGGATTCTGTCCCGGTTGCCCCTCTTTCAGGCCTGCTCCCTGCTGTGGCCAGGGAGTGCAGTGGAGGATGGCCCAAGTGCTTGGGCCCTGCACCCCATGGGAGACCAGGAGAAGCACCTGGCTCCTGCCTTCGGATCAGCGCGGTGCGCCAGCCACGGTGCACCAGCCGCGGCAGCCACTGGAGGGTGAACCAACGGCAAAAAGGAAGACCTTTCTCTCTGTCTCTCACTATCCACTCTGCCTGTCAAAAAGAAAAAATTAAAAAAAAAAAATAACTATCAACAGAACCACTGCAACAACATATGCCAAGAGTAGGAATACTGTATTGCTATAAGCCACAGGAATGGCTTGTGAGACTTCTCTTAGTCCCACTAAGATCTAAATGTATATAATTGAAGCCACCACACCAACTGTCCATATAAACCACTCACAAATTTAATTAGACCATCTTTTCAGAAAGTTTGTTTCTTCTCGATTACTCAATATTATTGACTTTTGATAGTTCACCAAATTAGTAGGTACTTGTTTATGGCATTGTCAAATGCCTTACAGACCAAAGTCCATCATGTGGCAAGGTCAGATAGAAATGATAGAAATGACGGGAGAAATTCAACCCATCAGCATGGCTGTCAAAAGAACAAAATCTATTATGCCTTTCTGTACACTCCTGAACAGATTCAAAATGACTGAACAAGCCAGATCAAAACTAACCAAAGCTAAAAGCAACCCTAATGAGCCTCTGAAACACAGGTATCGATTTGTCAACATCTAAGCTCAATTAGTCCTTTCAGAACAAAATATCTTAGGAGGAGACAGAAACCAGTTAGAGGTCTAGGACATGAAAAGAATAAAAGCAGTCACTTTTATAAAGCTTCCTGTTAAGTGCAGTTATATCACACTATGGGGATCTTGTGAGGATTAAATAAAGACACAGGCCAAGTGTCTACCCACATAGTACAGGAGCTGGCACACAACAAATTTTAGCAAACCAAATCTTTAAAAACTCAGGCTTATCAGGGCTGGTGTTGTGATACAATGGGTAAAGCGCAGCCTATGATGCTGGCATTCCATATGGATGCCAGTTCAAATCCTGGCTGATCAACTTCCAATCCAGCTCCCTGTTGATGTGCCTGGAAAAAGCAGTGGAAGATGACCCAAGTGTTTGGGCCCTTGCACCCACGTGGTAGACCCAGAAGAAGCTCCTGGCTCTGGATTGGCTCAGCTCTGGCCACTGCAGCCATTTGGGGAGTGAACCAGCAGATTTAAAACCTTTCTCTCTCTGTTTCTCTCTCACGCTCTTGAACTCTGCCTTTCAAATAAATAAATGAATCTTTAAAAAAATAAAAACAAAAAACTCAGGTTTATCAAGTCAAAGATCATCTGATGGTTTAAAAAAGCAAAACAGGGTCGGGGGTGTTTGCCCTAGAGGTTACAATGCTGGCTGGCACACCTGCACGGCACACGAGAGTGCCTGGCTGTGACCCCTGACTCCATCTTCCACCGCTGCACACCCTAAGAGGGAGCAGATGACGTCTCAAGTGCTAGGGTTCTTGCCACCCACATGGAAGACCTGGAATGCATTCCTGGCTGGCTCCATGTTTCAGCCAAACTACACTGCAGGCATTTGGGGAGTGAACCAGCAGAAGAGAGTGCACGTTCTCTCAAACAAATAAGCAAATCAAAAGAAATCAGAGTTATAAAATAGCAGATAGGATCATGAAAATGAAAAACAGCTAGTAAAAACATTTCTGAATGGCTCATCATTTATGGCCACTTACAAACTTCACGTTCTGTGAAACTGTCTTTATTTATTTATTTATTTATTTTGACAGGCAGAGTGGACAGTGAGAGAGACAGGGAGAAAGGTCTTCCTTTGCCGATGGTTCACCCTCCAATGGCCGCTGTGGCCGGCACACTGCGGCCGGCGCACCGCGCTGATCCGAAGGCAGGAGCCAGGTGCTTCTCCTGGTCTCCCATGGGGTGCAGGGCCCAAGCACTTGGGCCATCCTCCACTGCACACCCTGGCCACAGCAGAGGGCTGGCCTGGAAGAGGGGCAACCGAGACAGAATCTGGTGCTCCGACCAGGACTAGAACCCAGTGTGCCAGCACAGCAAGGCGGAGGATTAGCCTAGTGAGCTAAGGCGCCGGCTGAAACTGTCTTTAAAGATGAGTTTTGACAATGAATAGGCCAAAGGTAAACTAACTCTCTTTGGAAGTAAAACCCTGCAAAGCCCATCTGCAGGAGGTAAACAGTTCTTTCATAAAACCTTTATCCCTAGCTGGCCAGACTTCAAGCTTTCATCAATTCAAGTTTCTAAACAAACCAGCAACAAAATTATAAAGTTGATTTTTTCATTAGAATTGTTAAATAACAACAGTTCAATAAATCATTTGCCTTTGAAAGGAAAAAAATTACTTTCTAACACATGTAATATTTCTTCTGGTTCAAAGAAAATGAAGCTTATTTATTTACAAACTGGAAACAGAAATATTATACTGAAATCTTTATGGCTTAAAAATGAAATATTTAAGAAACAAAGATACAGAAAGAACAAGATTTGGTCAGATTCTGGTATTAAAAAATTGAGGGGAGGCAGTATATGGCACAGAAGGGTAATATGGTGCCCCTTAACATCGCCAACACCCCTTACCACAGTGTCACTTTGAATCCTGACTATTTCACCTCCAGATGTGCTCCCTGTTAGTGCACCTGAGAAAGCAGGAGAAAATGGTGCAGGCACGTGGGCCCAAGCCACCCATGTGAGAGACCCAGATAGAGCCCTGGGCCCCTCGTTTCAGCCTAGCCCAAATCCCTGGCTGCTATCAGAGGAATGAAGCAGTGAATGAAAGACCTCTTTCCTTCTGTCTCTCCCTAACTCTCTGCCTTTCAAATAAATAAATCTTAAAAAAAAACACACACACACACACACACAACTTCTGGTATCAAGCACTAGTGTTGTCATTTGCTGTAAGACTTAACATCTCAGGATTCAGTTTCTTGTAAAGTTCTTCTGAACTCTAAAAATGATGTTAT
Organism: Sylvilagus floridanus; assembly: GCA_949820135.1. Classification (NCBI taxonomy): domain Eukaryota; kingdom Metazoa; phylum Chordata; class Mammalia; order Lagomorpha; family Leporidae; genus Sylvilagus; species Sylvilagus floridanus. The sequence goes on along the minus strand of OX463237.1, from coordinate 36,709,427 downwards.
ATTTATGATATCTGATGCTGAATTCAGTATTTCCTCAATACATAGAGATGAAAGTGTGTGCACATACATATATACACGTGTAGATAAACCTTTGTTAAATAATTCTGGCATATTTCTAAAGTGCTAATAACTTAAATTCCATTAAGAAACAAAGATGGGAGGCCAGCACTGTGGTGTAGTAGGCTAAGCCTCTGCCTGTGGCACTGGCATCCCATAGAAGAGCAGGTTCATGTCCCGGCTGCTCCACTTCCAATCCAGCTTTCTGCTGTGGCCTGGGAAAGCAGAAGATGGCCCAACTTTTTGGGCCCCTGCACCCGCGTGGGAGACCCAGAAGAAGCTCTTGGCTCCTGGCTTTGGATCAATCCAACTCTGGCCATTGTGGCTATATGGGGAATGAACCAGCAGATTTAAAACCTTTCTCTCTGTCTCTCTCTCTGTCTCTCTCTCTCTCTCTGTAATCTTGCCTTTCAAATAAATAAATAAAAAACGTTTTTTAAAAAAGAAAAGAAACGGCCGGCGCCGTGGCTCAACAGGCTAATCCTCCGCCTTGCGGCGCCGGCACACCAAGTTCTAGTCCCGGTCGGGGCGCCGGATTCTGTCCCGGTTGCCCCTCTTCCAGGCCAGCCCTCTGCTGTGGCCCAGGAGTGCAGTGGAGGATGGCCCAAGTGCTTGGGCCCTGCACCCCATGGGAGACCAGGATAAGCACCTAGTACCTGGCTCCTGCCATCGGATGAGCGCGGTGCGCCGGCCGCAGCGCGCTGTCCGTGGCAGCCATTGGAGGGTGAACCAACGGCAAAGGAAGACCTTTCTCTCTGTCTCTCTCTCTCACTGTCCACTCTGCCTGTCAAAAAAAAAAAAAAGAAAAGAAAAGAAACAAAGTTGGGGGCCAGTGCTGTGACAAAGTAGGTAAAGCCACCACTTATAATGCCAGCATTCCATATGGGCACCGGTTCAAGTCCCAGCTGCTTCACTTCTGATCTAGCTCCCTGCTAATGTGCCAGAAAAAGTAGCAGAAGATGGCCCAAGTGCTTGGGCCCCTGAACTCAGAGGAGACCCAGAAGAAGCTCCTCACTCCTGGCTGTTGTGGCCATTTGGGGAGTGGACCAGCAGATGGCAGATCTCCTTCTGTATTTCTCTCTCTCTCTCTCTCTCTCCCTCTCTTTCTGTAACTACACCTTTCAAATAAATAAAATAAATCATTTTAAAAAGAAGAAAAAGAAACAAAGATAGGGCCAGTGTTATGGCACAGCAGATTTAACAGTCGCCTTTAACGCTGTCATCCCATATGGATGCTCGTTTGAGTCCTGGTTGCTGCACTTCCAATCCAATTCCCTGGTAATGCACCTACGAAAGCCACAGAAAACGTCCTAAGTGCTTGGACCCCTGCACTCACATAGGAGACCCAAAAGGAGCTCTGGGTTCCTGGCTTCAGCCTGGCCCAACCCTGGATATCGTGGTCATTTAGGGAGTGAACCAGTGGATGGAAGATCTTTTGTCTCTCCCTCCCTCTGTAATTCTAACTTTCAAATAAACAAATAAATGTAACTCTGGCTTTCAAATAAATAAATAAATCTTTTAAGAAAAAAAAAAGATAATGAGAGTGAGAATACATGCATAAGGGTGGGGGTGGGAGGAATCTGACCCACACATCATTCTCAGCACTTAGGGCATTTACACAATCTCATGACACCTGAATTAACCAAGTAAGCCTTTAAACCCTTACAATGAAACATTAAAATTCAATGTTGCTATAATCTCTTCCTTATAAAACATGGGACCCAACAGTCTGGCTCTAAGTATGGTTTAAAAAGAGGGAGGGGGAGGGGTGTATTCACCACCGGGCTCTCCCCTGTGACCACTTAAAACACACACACACACAGGCCCATTGTAACACATTGTACCAGTTTTGAATGCAACACTTAGCTCCAGCTTACTACCCTGACAAATAAAGGTAACCACTTTATGAAGCCAATTTAATTGGGAAGTGACAGAAAACATACAGCCATTCTCTTTAGACTTATCATTGAATTGGCTTCAGCTCCAATCTCTGGCAAATCCCACTCAACAGAAGAAATTAACCAGGTCAGCAGAACAGGTGCTACGCTGTGTCTGTCAAGGGCCTGGCATCACCACAATTACTTGCGCACAATGAAGCAGTAATCTTTACAGATCATCTCTCCCAAGAAGCATACTGAGGAGGGGGAGGAAAACTGAAGGGAGGTGGACAGCACGGAGATGGGGGGGTGGGGAGTTGGGAAGACGAGGAATAGGAAGCAAAGAGAAAAGGCAAGAAAAGAAAATGAATGTGCAGCTGCTTTGCAGCTCAGCAGATGTCAGGACGTGATGTACGAGGCTAGGATAAGCTGTCGTAGCCTGCTGCCAAAGACCGGCAAGTGATTAAAGCCGGCACAGTGCTAAGCACCATATTTAGAATCTGTGGGGTTTCAAGACTTGCACCCATTCCTTGCTGTGCTGCCAGATGTTGGCAACTGGTCCAGTTCCTACTGACTGTGCACAGAGGGCAGCAGTTGGAAGAGTAGCAGAGCAATCTGGAATGCTTCCGGAGATGCCGTACATTAACAAGTGTCACCCATCAGTCACCTTTACAGAAGGCTGAAACAACTCCAATTTGCTGCCACTTCCCTCTTGGGAAACAGCCAAGATAAAGTTGCGCCTGGCAGCCCCATTTGTTTCACTCAGGTGTTTCGGCTGCCTTGCTGACCTCTATTAGTTTAAGTTTTAATTTAGATTAACCCCAGCACCCCAATTAACCAGCAAGGGGAAAAGCTAAGAAGTGACTAGTCATAACTCTGAAATCAGAATTTATCGAAGCTAAAATTATTAATTGGGATGAAGGGCCAATCAAGTAACGCTATTTCTTCTTAAATAGACCTCTAGGCCAAAAAAAAAAAAAAAAATCTCTCAGACTGCGGACTGACAATAGAACCAACTTCTCCCAGTAATTTCAGTTTATTTTATTAAGCCTGTTTAATTTATGGTGCACTTTCCATAGAACAATGTATACTTCAATTAATGAGGCCTGGAACATTTTTGATCATCTCCCGTGATCTCACACTATTATACAGCATTAATATCCCATATCAGGTACTTCCTTACACACTCCACAACAAAATAGAGTTCCCTACACTTCAGATAAATGGATATAAAAGAGGAAGAAAGGAAAAAAGAATCAGAACCTCTGGCTGGGAACAGCTGAGGCCACACTAGACTCTTGCCTACTCCTCACCATTACTGTTGAGATACACAGCAATTGGGGCCAGTGCTGTGGCACAGCAGGTAAATCTACCACCTGCCAGCATCCCATTTGGGCACTGGTTAGAGACCTGGCTGCTCCACTTCTGATCCAGCTCTCTGCTGTGGCCTGGGAAAGGAGCAGAAGATGGCCCAGGTGCTTGGGCCCTGGCACCCATATGGGAAGAAGCTCCTGGCTTTGCATTGGCCCAGCCCTGGCTGTAGCAGCCATTTGGGGAGTGATCCAGCAATGGAAGAGCTCTCTCTACCTCTGCCTCTCTGTAACTGCCTTTCAAATAAATTTTAAAAATTCACAGCAGTAATTTAATAGAACATTACAGAATAAATGCAAAGATTAATAGTCTATCTTTATAAGATAAACTAAAATTATTCCCAATATAGAACCACTTGTTCTGGCTCTGTATATAACTTTCCTAAGAAGGTCCCTCATTCATATGCATACACACAATAAAGCCACCATGGCTGAACCTTCAGCACTTGCAAATTCTTTGATAAAAGTTAACACACAACATTCAGCAGAAAAGCAAACTGTCTTGATAAACAACTGCACAACAAAAACTGGCGTGTAACTGCTAGACAGCATCTTCCGTTCTCCACCAAGCAGGAAAGGGTACAGCCTCAAGCCATTCAGCAAGTTTAACTTAAGAAATTATTTTTGCCCTTTATTTAAGACTTGACAGTAGTCCACGTCTAGTCTATCTTAACAGTCACCAGTCATTAAAAAAAAACTACCACGCCAGCAGTAATGTCAATGAAAGAATTAGGCAGGGATTTTGTGAAGCAATATTGAGAACTGAATCATATTTCAATTCTACCAATTCTTTCTGCCTTTGAAGCACCATACTGTTATATAATCAACAGCAGATAATTTCTCTCTATATATGTATGTATTTTTTAAACTGATTTGAACAAGCACAAAAAGTATCTCCAGTAAGAGGCTTAGCAGGTAACACAATCAGAAGTGCAACTCAAGAACACTGAGATACCAGCCCTTCAGCTTCATGGCCTTTCTAAATAGCTAACAACAAAAAGTCCTCGATTAACACCATCAAAAGCAGCTGAGAAAAAATAAACCACCTAACTCACAGAAGCTCAAACTGTCTTACAGATAATTTACTCAAGGAACACCTAAGAAAGTAGCCACAGTTGTTTCCATTTCAAAAGGAAAACAGAAAACAGGAAAAAAAAAAAAAAAGGCAGCAAATTCAGATTGCTATTGTGAACGCAGCTCTAACTCTGACTGTTATACCAAAATAAGCTACCTGTCGTTCACAGAAGTCTATCAGCTGTTTTAAAATGCTAACACCTGATTTGGAACAATGAAGATATTAAAGTCACACCTGGTGGTAAAAGTCATCATCATCAAAGATTTCTTCATCCAGGTCCTTCAGGTGAGCATTGGCAGAGGCTTGAGGAAGGACCTCCTTTATCAACGAGAAGGAAAGAGTGAATTACTTACTATGAGGTTAACACAGCTATGCTAAATAATGTAAGTCAAAGCACTGTATCCCTTAAGATATAAAAAGGTCTTAGCAAATTGACACTCTTGTTTATGGCGTCAATAATCACCCTAGGCTCTTGTCATGAGTTGCCAAGCCTATGGAAGCATTTTGAGTTCGCTGACTCCGATCTTATTTAGACAATCTGCTAAGTCAACAACAGGAGTCACTGTGCACTTACTCCTCATGCAGGATCTCTGTCCTTAATGTGTTGTACAATGTGAATTAACGCTATAACTAGTACTCAAACAGTATTTTACACTTTGTGCTTTGTTGTGGGTACAAACTATTGAAATCTTTACTTAATGTATACTAAATTGATCTTCTGTGTATAAAGATAATTGATAATGAATCTTGATGTGAATGGAATGGGAGAGGGAGTGGGAGATGGGAGGGGTGAGGGTGGGGGGGAAGGTTGTGGGGGAGAAAAAGCCATTGTAATCCATAAACTGTACTTTGGAAATTTATATTTACTAAATAAAAGTTTTAAAAAAAGATATAAAAAGGTATTAAAATTTAAAAATAAAAATTAAAGCAAAACAAAAAAATCAAAAAACAAAACAGTCCAGTGGTAAAACAGGCAAAAACATTAACATGATAGCTGATAAAAAAGTAATACAAATAATCACATGAAAATATGTTTAACCCCACCCTAATTGAACACATGCAAATTGAATGAGAAAATACTGTTCTTCACCTATAAGACTGGCAATACTCAGTATGACTGGAGGGACTAGAAATTAATGCAGCTTTTTGGAGGTAATTTGGCAACATCCATCAGGAATAGTGAATTTTCTTTAATGTAACGTTTCTACTTCAAGAAATCGATCCACATGCTTATACACACCCACAAATAAAAATATTCAGGAATGTTTCCTGTATAGACTGATTCTAACTCTGGATACAATATAAATATCCAGTGTTTAAATAAATTATAGTACATATGCACAAAACGGAACATTCTGTAGCCATGAGGAAAAACAGGCACTCTCATGTGACAATACAGGCCAAGTGTCCAGGATATATTACGTCTAAAAAGTAAGTTATGGGGCCTGCACTGTGGCACAGTAGGTTAATCCTCCACCTGCGGTGCCAGCATCCCCCACGGGCACTGGGAAAGCAGAAGACAGCCCAAGCACTTGGGCCCCTGCACCCACGTGGAGGACTGAGAGGAAGCTTCTGGCTTTGGATCATCTCAGCTCAGGCCATTGCAGTCATTCCGAGAGTGAACCAGCAGATGGAAGACCTCTCTCTCTCTCTCTCTCTCTCTCTCTCTCTCTCTCTCACTGTCTGTAACTCTACCTTTCAAATAAGCAAATAAAAACTTAAAGCAAGGGGGAGGTGGGGAGGCCAATGCTGTGGCACAGTAGGTTAATCCTCCACCTGCAGTGCCAGCATCCCATATGGGTACCGGTTCTAGTCCTGGCTGCTCCACTTCCGATCCACCTCTCTGCTCTGGCCTGGGAAAGCAGGAGAAGATGGCCCACACTTGGGCCCCTGCACCCACATAGGAGATTCAGAAGAAGCTCCTGGCTCCTGAATGCGGATCGGCCCAGCTCTGGCCATTTCGGCCATTTGGGAAGTGAACTAGTGGATGGAAGATTGTCGTTGCCTTTCCTTCTTTGTAACTCTTTCAAATAAGCAAATAACTCTTAAAAAAAAAAAAAAAAAAAAGACCAACAGGGCCTGGAAGGGCCTTGTTTAAAAAAAAAAAAGTTTTAAGACTTTCTATACAGTTGGCATATTTTATATGTTAATACAGTCATTCTAGTTAGTAAAAATGATAATCATATTTATGTGCATATGTACATGTGTGTAGATAACATATATATATATAAAAAAACATGGATAGAAATATCCCTGAAAGCTTGTCACAACCATTAATGTTGATTAAATCTAAGGAGTGGAATTTTCAGAGGAGGGGGAATTTTACTTTCCAGTTTAAATTCTTATGAACATAAAAAAAAGTAATGCATGCATATTACTTCTATAATTAAAACACTAAAATACTCCCTTTATACAATAGAATTTGACTATTCCACTTTCAGGTCCATTTCTAGAGTACCTGGCAAACACTAAGCCTGAAGTACACACCTGCTTCAATACTGACAGAGAGAACTCTAAAGCTGAATTTTTAAAAATTGGATTATGAATGCTGCTATTACTAGGCTTCTGTATCAAACTCAAAATTCAGAGGAGCTGACACACAGGAATTAATAAAAGCCTCTTTTTTTTAAAACTTCCTCCTTTCATATAATCTGTTTCTCAATAATCCAGTAAAGTAGAGTGTGTTCCTTTCTTTCACTAACTTCTTTTACAAAGAGGTAATACCTACAGGTTTTTCAGTTAATTAGTCTCACCAGGCATGCTCCCCATAACCACAGAGTTCTTACTTGTTCTCCTGGCAAACTCTCTAGGACAGGCTGAGCTGCAAGTTCCGGTTTGCCAAGAACCCGGTAGACAGAGCGCTTGGTCTGTGTCCTTCGGAGTAATCTTTCTTTGTCCATAAGAATATGATCAATCTGAGTCAAGATCGAGCGTTCAAAGGCACCAAAACCCTGCAACAACATTAACCAGTGTCAGATAATGCAGAAAGTCAGTGCTTCAGGCAGCTACATGAGTTTCTTTATCTTTCTGTGTCAGCAAAGAAACAATTGTCTTTGCAGGAGGGGCTTTCTGTTAAGAATGGAGTCTGTGAGTGGCTGTAACTGTTCTCAGAAAAAAAAAAAAAATTGGTATTAAGCAGGTTATATCATTTTCCTATGTCCAGAGATTAACTTCTGCTGCTTTAATAATACCTGTTTCGAGATCCATTTCTTGGGGCCATCATTGTGGTGCAGTGGCTAAGACCACCGCCTGCAGTGCCAGCATCCCACATGGGCACTGGTTCAAGTCCTGGCTGCTCCACTTCCATTCCAGCTCTCTGCTGTGGCCTGGGAAAGCAGCAGACAATGGCTCAAGTCCTTCGGCTCCTGCACTCACATGGGAGACCCAGAAGAAGCTCCTGGCTCCTGGCTTCAGATTGGCACAGCTCCAGCTGTTGCAGCCAATTGGGAAGTGAACCAATGGATGGAAGACCCCTCTCTCTCTCTCTCTCTCTCTCTCTCTCTCTCTCTCTACCTCTCCTCCTCTCCTTTCTCTGTGTAACTCCGACTTTCAAATAAATAAATAAATTTTTTTAAAAAATATCCAGATAAATGAGCTACAGTTCCAGTTTCTTAAAACTGCTTCATGGGGCCAGAGCTATGGCATAGTGGGTAAAGCCACCACCTGCAGTGCTGGCATCCCATGTGGGCTCCTGTTCAAGTCCTGGCTGCTCCACTTCTCATCAAGCTCTTTGCTATTACCTGGGAAAGCAGTAGAAGATGGCCCAAGTATGTGGGCCCCTGTACAATATGGGAGACCCAGAAGAAGCTCCTAGCTTCATATCAGTGCAGCTCGGGCCGTTGGGGAGTGAACCAGCAGATCGAAGACCCCCCTCGCCCTGCCTTTGCCTCCCTCTCTTCCAAATAAATAAATAAATCTTTAAAAAAATTTAAACAAATAAAAAAACTGCTTCAGGTTGGGGCCAGTGCTGTGGCTTATCAGGTAAAGCCTCCACCAGCGATGTTGGCATCCCCTATGGGTGCCAATTCAGGTCCTGGCTGCTGTACTTCTGATCCAGCTCCTTGCTCATGCACCTGAGAAAGCAGTGGATGGCCCAAGTCCTTGGGCTCCTGAGACCCATGGGAGACCTGGAGCAAACTCCTTGCTCCCGGCCTCAGATCGGCCCAGCTCCAGCCATTACAGCTACCAGGGAAGTGAACCAGGGGTTGGAAGATTTCACTCTCTCTCTCTCTCTCTCTCTCTCTCTAACTCTACCTTTCAAATTAGTAAATAAATCATTTTAAAAAAACATTGTTTCAGGTTGATACCTATCTGACATGCGGGGGTGTACACGTACACACACACTTGCCTTCCCGAGTTTTCCAGAAGCCAGCTTGGTTTTATCATGCCACTTCTGAAGTGTGCGGTTCCTGTAGATGGTGAAGTCAGCAAAGCGCTTTGCCATGAAGCTGGGGTAGTCATCCATCTCCAGCTTCCTCTTTGGTGGTGCCCTTTTCTGCTTCTTCTTCTCTTGTACCACCTCATCTTCTTCACTAGAAATCTCCTCACTGGAAAACCAGTAAGAACACAAGTCCAGTGTCAATAAACACCATGCAAATAACGAACAGGGCTCACACAAAGAGTATTTAGGCCTATTATTCTGTCTACAATTTTTTTTTTAAAAAAAAGATTTATTTATTTGAAAGTCATAGTTACAGGGGTGGGGAAAAGAAGGATGGGGGTAAAGAGAGAGATCAATCATCCATCTGCTGGTTCACTCCCCAGATGGCCACAATGTCAAGCCAATGTCAGGAGCTTCATTTGAGTTTCCCACATGGTAGCAGGGGCCATCTTCCACTGCTTTTCCCAGGCCATCATCAGGGATCTGGATTGGAAGTGGAGCAACCAGGACATGAACCAGCAGTCCTATGGTTCATTGAGTATTTAAATGCACCCCGGCTAGGAGGATGGCTTTTTTGTTTGAAAAGAAATGTTCATGAGGTCAATCAAGTGCTCATGTGACTCTTCTAATAAATATTAAAAGAAACAGTTTCAAAATTTTGAGGGACCAGCATTGTGGCACAGCAGATTAAGCCACCACCTGCAATGCTGGCATTTCATATAGGTGCCAACTCCTGTCCCAGTTGCTCTACTTCAGATCCAGATCCCTGCTAATGCACCTGTGAAAATGAGCAGAAGATAACCCAACTGCTTGAGCTCTTGCCTTCCACAAGGGAGACCAAGATGAAGCTCCTGGCTTCAGCTTGGCTCAGCCCTAGCCATTATGGACACTTTGGGAGTGAACCAGTGGATGGAAAATCTATCTTTATCTGTCTTTCCCTTTCTCCATAACTCTTTCAAATAAATAAGTAAATATCTTTTTAAAAAACTTTTGAAAGGTAAGCAAATTATAAAAATAAAGCTATAAAATCATTATTTGAAATGTGTATGAATCAGATTGTACTATCACAAGAGTCTTTAAAAATTAAACAAATAACCATTTTTTTTAAAGATTTACTAATGTATTTGAAAGGCAGATTACAGAGAGGCAGACAGAGAGAGGTCTTCCATCCACAGGTAAACTCCCCTAATGGCCACACTGGCTGGAGCTGCACCAATCTCAAGCCAGGAGCCAGGAGGCTCTTCCAGGTCTCATGTGGGCACAAGGGCCAAAGCACTTGAGCCATCTTCCACTGCTTTCCCAGGCCACAGCAGAGCACTGGATCGGAATTGGAACAGCTGGGACTCAAACTGGTGCCCATATGGGATGCTGTTGCTGCAAGGCGGCAATTTTACCCACCATGCCACTGCGCCAACCCCCATAACCATATTTCTATGACTTTGATCTTCAAATCAATAAGAGAAACACGCCTCTTTGTAACCAAATGCTCAGGAAAGGGGAATGATATTATTCAAATCAAATGCAGAAAAGTTGAATGTAAAAAAACTCAAAAGGGGTCGGGCATTTGGCATAGCAGATAAGATGCTGCTTGAGGTATCCACACCCCATGTCGAGTGCCTAGGTTCAAGTCCTGATCCCACTTCACATTCCAGCTTCCTGCTAATGCACCCTGGGAGGCAGCAGGTAATGGTTCAAGTATTTGGGTCCCTGAACCAGCTGCAGTTCCTGGCTGTAGCTTCAGGGTGGCCCAGCCCTGGCTATTGTGGGCATTTGGGAAGCAACCTAGTAGATGGAAGATCTCTTTCTCTCTCTCTCTCTCTGTCTTTCAAATAAATAAACAAAAACTTAAAACTCAAAAGAGAGGCAACAGAATCAGCACTAAACTGCGATACAACCAGCCCTCCGTATCTGCTGGTTCCATAGCTACAAGTGCCACGTCCACATAATTCAACCAAAGGAAGACTGAAAATTTACAAGAAAAAAAAATTGCATCTGTACTGAACATGAAAGACTATTTTTTTCTCATCATTATTTCCTAACCAGTATTAAAACTACTTACCTAACTTGGCTTTCTCTTGCATAAATGACAAAAAACAGCCAGAAGAAAAGAAAATAAGTAACTCCGCAGCTCCATCTCCTCCTTACCTTTCTACTTCAGGCTTGGTCCCATCTACCAGGTATCTAGTGTCTGGGTACTGACAAAGCAACTCTTCCTGAAGATCCACCAATGACCTCAACAATGCTTTAAGGGCTTTGTGACCTGAGAAATAAAGCAGAGAGAAGAGACATGTAATTGATTACCTTCAATTCTCACAAGTATATGATGTCGGCCGGCGCCACAGCTCACTTGGCTAATCCTCCGCCTGCGGCGCTGGCATCCTGGGTTCTAGTCCTGGTTGGGGCACTGGATTCTGTCCTGGTTGCTCCTCTTCCAGTCCAGCTCTCTGCTGTGGCCCGGGAGTACAGTGGAGGATGGCCCAAGTGCTTGGGCCCTGCAAACTCCGTCCCTGCATGTCTTCATAACCATTAATTTATTCCTCTGGTGTTAAGTTTCTCAATCCTTAAGCAATTCTTCCCCTTTCCTAAAGAGCACACCTTAAACCTGGGCTCTACACCTCCTGTCCCTCTCTCCAAGGAGATCTCATCTGCCTCCAGCTTAAGCTGCCACATACATCCTTCATTCAGTATCTTATGGAACGTTTCTGTTCACACACGACAACCTAAGTTAATGACTTTCTATTCACAGTACTGAATTTTTTATTAGAAATTTGCACACCAGGCCGGCGCCGTGGCTCAATAGGCTAATCCTCCACCTGCAGCACCGGCACACTGGGTTCTAGTCCCAGTCGGGGCACCAGACTCTGTCCTGGTTGCCCCTCTTCCAGTCCAGCTCTCTGCTCTGGTCCGGGAGTGCAGTGGAGGATGGCCCAAGTGCTTGGGCCCTGCACCCCATGGGAGACCAGGAGAAGCACCTGGTTATTGCAGGGTGAACCAATGGTAAAGGAAGATCTTTTTCTCTGTCTCTCTCACTGTCCACTCTGCCTGTCCAAAAAAAAAAAAAATTTTTTTTTGCACACCAAGAACATGTTCTTGGGGCCAGCATTGTGGAAAAGCTACCACCTGCCCCACTTCTGATCCAGCTCTCTGCTACGCCCTGGAAAAGTAGTAGAAGATGACCCAAGTGCTTGGGCCCCTGTACCCATGTGGGAGATCCAGAAGAAGCTCCTGGCTCCTGGCTTCAGATCATATCTAGCCATTGCGGCCATTTGGGGAGTAAACCAGCAGATGAAAGATCTCTCTCCTGGCCGGCGCCATGGCTCAACAGGCTAATCCTCCGCCTTGCAGCGCTGGCACACTGGGTTCTAGTCCCGGTCGGGGCGCCGGATTCTGTCCCGGTTGCCCCTCTTCCAGGCCAGCCCTCTGCTGTGGCCCAGGAGTGCAGTGGAGGATGGCCCAAGTGCTTGGGCCTTGCACCCCATGGGAGACCAGGTAAAAGCACCTAGTACCTGGCTCCTGCCATCGGATGAGCGCGGTGCGCCGGCCGCAGCGCGCCATCCGCGGCAGCCATTGGAGGGTGAACCAACGGCAAAGGAAGACCTTTCTCTCTGTCTCTCTCTCTCTCACTGTCCACTCTGCCTGTCCAAAAAAAAAAAAAAAAAGATCTCTCTCCACCTCTACCTCTGCCTCTCTCTGTAACTCTGCCTTTCAAATAAATAACTCACACACACGGGTGCATACACACACAATTTTACATACACAAATATCCTAGGCAGGGTCCAAACCACATTAAAAAACAAACAAAAAAACCTATGTCCTTACCTGGTTCTCACAGCAAACAGCAGGCATCTATAATGCAGCTGGTCAGAATTAACTATATAGTCTATGGCTAAGAATTTTCAGAATAAAAATTGGTCCTCCAAGAACTGAATTCCTACCTTCTCTAACAGAATGATCCCACTATGTAGACTAAGTGATTCCTACTAACTAGACTGGACATGAGTATCACGTTTTTGAGCTGACAGTACTCAGACACCTCTCCTATAATCAAATTTTCAGATTTCCAGCAACAACTGCCAAAAAACCCTTCCCACAGATGCTCCATCACACCTGCAAATATATCATGTCAGAAACAAAATTTTTTCTTCCTGCCTGATACTTCTTCCTTGTCTGAATTTTTCTCCTGTTGAATGTGTTTTCCTAGGAGATCAGTGACATTTGGGTGCACTTTTTCTATATGTTTAGTTCATTTTTAAAACCTATATTTTCCATTCTCACTATCACTGATAATGGTGTATCTCTAGCCATGCTTCTATCCTTTCTTCTCTCTTTCCCGTAAGTGACCATAACCTTCTTGTAAGCATCGCTACTTTCATTCAACCATTCCTACCCTCATTTTTACTTTGTATTCCACACTAAATTCAACAATTCAACTCACCCAGACTTTGGTTACATGACTTTGCTAAGTCTTACTGTAACTCTTTCCTGCTTCTGCTTCCCCCTGCCCCGCTCGAGTAGTCTTCTCACTATTTTACATTCCAACTTGTCTCATCAATGAGACATCAACACATGAGTTAGACAAGTTCTCCATATATCATATAAGACAAGATTGTATTTCTGTTTTTTTTTTTTTTTTTTTTTTAGATTTACTCATTATTTATGCTTATCCAAAGCCAGGAGCCAGGAGCTTCTTCCGGGTCTCCCATGCGGGTACAGGAGACCAAGGACTTGGGTCATCTTCTACTGCTATCCCAGGCCATAGCAGAGAGCTGGAAGGGAAGTGGAGCAGCCGGGACTCAAACCAGCACCCATATGGGATGCCAGCACTGCAGGTGGTGGCTTTACCTGCTATGCCACAGTGCCAGCCCCCAAGGTTGTATTTCAACCTAAGGCTAGAAGCTAACCTGCCTGAAAAAGCCTTTTCCAACAGGTCAGAAGAAACTCGACAACCCAATAATAATCTGCCTACTGCCTCTCTGTAGCTATGCCGTTCAAATAAATAAATACATCTTAAAAAATATATATATATATAAAAACAACGTACTTGTTTAAAACAAGATTCGTGGTCATATGATTTCTAAATTCTGCATTCCACCCTTTTGTAATCCGTGCATATCCACACAACTTGGGGGGGATCTGTAATATATATTACCTAAAAAGATGCAAAATGCCTTGTGTTCCAAACCAAGATTGTCAACCTGTTTGTTCCTCTCCTTTAAAAACAAAAACTTAAAAACTTTCCACCAAATATGGAGATAAAGTTATACTTATGAAGAAGGAAAAAAAACATAGAGATTTATTCTGTGTGCGAGCTTTTGTGAAAATGGATTAAATATAGCCAACACGAAAAGTAAACAAAAAAAAGAAATAACAATTTTAAAGGGAAGAATGTGCTAAGTGTACATCTAGAACCATGTAAAAGGGGCCAGCACTGTGGTGTACCAGGTAAGCCATTGCCTGCAGTGCTGGCATCCCATATGGGTACTGGTTCGAGACCCAGCTGCTCTATTTCTGATCCAGCTCTCTGTTACAGCCTGGGAAAGCAGTAGAAGATGGTCCAAGTCCTTACGTCCTTACACCCGTATGGGAGACCAAGAAGCAAGTCCTTAGGCCCCTGTACCCACATGGGAAACTCGGAGGAAGCTCCTGGCTTCAGATCCATGTAGCTCCAGCCGCTGCAGCCAATTAAGGAGTGAACCAGCAGATGGAAGACCTCCCTCTCCCTCCCTCCCTCTCTTTCTCTCTCTCTCCCCTTCTTTCTGGGTGTAACTCTTTCAAATAAATACATAAATCTTTTTAAAAAGTGCAAAATCATGTAAATATATGGAATATTTTCAAAGGAAGGAGAGCAAAAACTACAATGCTAGCTGCCAATCCTGTCACTCCGAACAGCCATCCAAGAGAAGAGCTGAGAACCACTCACACATCTCCTCTTGCAGCTGATGTCCAGAAAGTGCCTGTTGTAGTGAAGGCCTTAAAAGAAAATGGAAGACACTAATACCTGGAAGAGAGCCCATGAAAATACAGAAACCTCATTTCATCCAAATTCTACAAAAATATGAACTGTTATTTCTACTTTATTCTCCAGAAATGGCTACATCTTAAGAAACACATGCTATGTCTTCCAAAGTGATACCATACATCAATTTTGCATCTGCAGAGTAGCTTTCTAAGTTCCCCAAACCAAATATGGGAAATATTAGGCTATTTGAAATAAGCCAATTGGACAAAAGGAAAAATATTGTATAATTCCACTTGCGTGAGGTGTCTAAATAGGCACCTTTGTACAGAGACATAAAGTAGAATAGCAATTTCCAGCAGCTACAGAGAAGAGAATGGGAAAATATTTTTTAATGGGTATACATGTTCAGTTTTGAGATAATGAAAAAAATCTGAGATGGACAGTAGTGAAAGTAGCATAACGATGTGAGTATCCTTAATGCCAATGAAGTGTACATTTAAAATGATTAAAAGGGTAAGTTTTATTTTCTATATATCTTACTGCTATTAAAAAAAATTACTGGGGCCGGTGCTGTGGCACAGAGGGTTAACGCCCTGGCCTGAAGCACCAGCATCCCATATGGACGCTGGTTCAAGACCCGGCTGCTCCATTTCCAATCCGGCTCTCTGCTATGGCCTGGGGAGGCAGTAGAAGATGGCCCAAGTCCCTGGGCCCCTGCACCCACATGGGAGACATGGAAGAAGTTCCCGGCTCCTGGCTTCAGATCAGCGCAGCTCCGGCCACTGCAGCCACCTGGGGAGTGAACCAGCAGATGGAAGACCTCTCTCTCTCTGCCTCTCCTCTCTCTGTGAAACTTTTTCAAATTAATAAATCTTAAAAAAAAAAAAAAGAAAGAAAGAAAGAAAGAAAAGAAATGGAGAGAGAGAGCTCCCATCTCCCAGTTCACTCCCTAAATGCCTAAAGCCAGGCAGTGGCCAAGAACTCCACCCAGGTCTCTCTCTCTGCCTCTCCTTCTCTGTGTAACTCTTTCAAATAAATAAATAAAAATCTTTAAAAAAAAAAAAAAACTGCTCTTTAAAAAAAACACTTAAAAAATTCCTAGACCATGGTATAATAATTCTACCATATTAGGCCAGTGCTGTGGTGTAGTAGATTAAGCCTCCACCTGTAGTGCTGGCATCCCATATGGATGCCAGTTTGAGTTCCAGCTGCTCCTCTTTCGTTTCAGCTCTGCCATGGCCTGGGAAAGCAGTAGAAGATGGCCCAAGTGCTTGGGCCCCTGCACCTGTGTGGAAGACCCAGAAGAAGTTCCTGGTTCCTGGCTTTGGACTGGCCCAGCTCCAGCTATTGAAGCCATTTGGGGGAGTGAACCAGTAGATGGAAAACCTTTCTCTCTGTCTCTCCCTCTCTCTGGCTCTGCCTTTCAAATCAATAAACCTTAAAAAACAAAATTAAAAAACAATTCTACCATCTCAATTCACCTCAGTAGAGACAAAAATCATCAGTAATCCTTCAAACTGAGCCTATTTTCAAACTATTTCAAAAGGAATAGGAGAAACAATGGAAAATTCATTCAGTCTTAAAAAGGAAGGAAATTCTGACATTGAAGCTACAATACAGGTGAACCTTGAGGACATTATATTAAGTTAAATAAGCCATTCACAGACAAATACTGTTTTACTCTACTTACATGAGATACCTGCAGAAGTAAAAACCACAGAAGGAGCCGGCACTGTGGCATAGTGGGGTAAAGCCCCAGCCTGCAACACCGGCATCCCATATGGGCGCTGGTTCGAGTCCCGGCTGCTCCTTTTCCAATTCAGCTCCTGCTATGGCCTGGGAAAGCAGCAGAAGATGGCCCAAGTGTTTGGGCCCCTGCGCCCACGTGGGAGACCTGGAGGAAGCTCCTGGCTCCTGACTTCGGATCAGCTCAGCTCTGGCTGTTGCAGCCATTTCGGGAGTGTTCCAGTGGAACAGAAGACCTCTTCCTCTCTCTCTGGCTCTATTTCTCTCTGTAACTCTGTCTTTTAAATAAATAAATGAAATAATTCTTCAAAATAAAAAACACAGACAGGAAGCAGAATGACGGTTACCAGAGGCTGAAGGGAGGGGAAATGGCAAGGCAGAGTTTCCGTGCTGCAGATGTAAAAGTCTAGAGACTGCCTGCCCAACAATGTAAATATACTTAACACTACTGAACTGAACTCTCAGAAACAGTTAAAATGTAAATTTTTGGTTATGTGTTTTTTTACTACAATAAAAAATTTCACAGGACAGGGAGAGCAAAATGTGTCCCTTACTTCCTGTAGGTACCATATGTTCCTGATCTGAAACATGAAATCAAAAACAACCCAGGAAGAAGCTACAAAGCATTCTATAATGTTCAGAATTGCTTGCCCCTAAAAAGCAAGTGATAATTCGGCTCTGTCATGTAGCCTCATCAAGAATTGTCAAAACATCCAATAAAGGACTACAACTTTCAACGGCCACTTTCAAGAAGCCACAAGCCTTTTTATTCAAGTCAGTTTTAAAAAAAAATCTACTGCAGATATATTGGACAGTTTATCAATCCAACAAGAAAGCAAAAGAACCAATATCAGTAAATCAAAGTGCACATTGCTGTTAATACTCTCTCATATGTTCTCATTATATACACCCTTTCACCCACTCAGAAAGTAGCCCATAAGTATTTAAGCTCCATTCAGGAATAGCATCACCATGCATCAAAGTGTCAAGAGACCTACCAAAGATGAAATCTGCAATTTTGTGCTTCTAACCCCCAAAAGGAGGGGGAAAAAAAGAAGAAGAAAAGAAAGAAAGAAAGAAAATGTTTATCAAAGTAAATGTCACCAATGGCCCAACACATGGACAACTTCATGTAAAGAGACTTCAAGACCAGAATTCATTCTCACTTCTTTGCAACACTGGGCCAAAGTTCCTTCGAGATGCTATGTAACCCAGAGGAGATCCGGGGCAATCCTGTGCTGAAGGTGAAGACCTCCTCAAAGCCACAGCTCCCAGGAAGAAGGCAAGACTCAAACCCAACAGCCAGTTCTTTCTAGCCAGAAGAATAACTAATAAAAACCCTTCTTCATTATTCATATAGGACTGAATTCTATTGTTCAACTCTGTGAATAATAAGCAGAACAGAGTCAACAGTTTCTAATTTACTTCTAATCTCTCTCCTATTATAAGAGTTAAAAGTTACGAAAAGCAGCAAAGAGACTTTCTTCTCTCTCCCTCTTGGCATGTGGCTACAAAACAAATGGAGACTCTCAAGCACATATATGTTCATACTGCCCTACATGGTCCATTTCCAGAGGTCTTCCCCTTAAGAGGAGATTAAGAAAGACACGTGCCTCGTCATATTACCAACGTTCACCCCAGGCTTCTGATCATCAGCTGTAAGGATAATTTTGAGTACAGAATAAATGGAAAAAGTACTTCACTGAGGGTCAGGAGCCCTGCATTCTAACTGACACCATCACTAATGAGTCATGTTATGCTGAGTGAACCAACGTAATCTCTTTGAGTCTCAATTTTCTCATCTATAAAATGCAGACAATCCTTTGCCTGTTGATCACATAGAAATAAGGTAAAAAATAATAAGTATGTTATATATTAAGGTATTTTAGAAATTTTTTTAAAGTTATAGAGTAGAAGAAACATTATTATCAAAAAAAAAACTGTCATCTTTCACATGGTGAAAATCCTTTAAGCTCTGCTTGTACTGATCTATAGTGTTAAGAGTGAACTAGTATTCAGATTCCTATATTAAGTATTCATTTACATGCTACCCATATGCAGCCATTCTGTATATAAAATGTCACCAATCTAAAAACCATTTTCATCTAACAGCTTTATATTTTTTCCCTGATTCATCCAGCCTGTTAGACATAAACAAAACAGTAGGCAGAGGTAAGTCTGGACGTGGGCACACTGTTCCTTAGTTAGATTATAAACCACTAACAGAAATTTCTGGCAAGAGGATGAAGGGGGAACAAGAAGAGTAAATGAATAAAGTAAAATAAGGCTTATCCTATCAGTTTCTAAATACCTATATGGTTATTTTTAAATAAATATGCAAACATACAATTATTTATGTACATGTACACATAAACTCTCACACTCCTATCACCCTAGATAAATACATTGAACTGGAATTTACAGATTACAAGAGTATTTTTTTTCTCCTTCAAAAGTAACTCTGGAACTAGAGCTAAACTATAGGTCAAACTGACACACAATATATTGGCCTGAGAACAATACTTTTCATTCAAATCCACACAAGCCTGCCACTCGCACTAGTCATCCCCAGCAATTAATCCCCCAAGAAAGACGTTTGATTAAATCTTTTCAAGCAAATCCTTTGCTTTGCTTTTGTTAGTTCACTTCTTGTCAACATCTATTAAAATATGCCTTTAATTCTCCCACAATCTTAAAAAACACCGATTCCACTGTCTTCAACTTTAATCAACTGTATGGCCGGCATTTTTCATTTCATAATAATGTGCTGCTTGGAATTCAAGAGGCAGGCTCAGCATCAATCATCTGGTAAGAATTTTTCCACTGCAATAAATATGCAAATGAGGAGAGCCAGTCAGTCGTATTTCAGGCCCGACTTGCTAGTGTTTTAAAAAAGACACAAATTTATTAATTGCCGGTGGCCAGAGGAATCCTATTACTTTGGGCATTGATTACAAAGCTGTGTGAGTGATTATTGTGCAACTCGCAGGCTACCCAGGCATGAGGAAAAATTATTAAAGCAAGGCAGAGATTATCAACTCAGAATAACAATAAGCCTTAACATTTAGGCCCTAACTTCTTCAACAAAGAATTACGTGAAGGCTCCACTGTATCATAATTCCGAATTCTGTCAGTATTACTATTTGCACTTGTTCTATATTCCCTAAGCAGAATGGCACTGCCCACAGGAAGAGCGATGTAGGTTACAAATTCCTCAACACCAACCTCTTGGACGTGTTGCCGTTATTTCCAATGTTATGTCCAACTAGAATTTTTATATGTCGGTACAAGTATACCCAGCCAGGTGTGCACACATATATATTCCAGACTTTGATAAATGGGTATACAATCCGAAGACCCTGGCTTTAATTGGAACAGTGTAAGAAGTTCTGTTACAGTGAGCCGGTGAGTACGATGGACCAAAGGTGGAATTGTTTTAATGGTACAAAAATAACCACAAGGATAACTTTCCAAAGCAGAGCACAGGGACTTAAGATTTTACAATCATGAAAACTCAGCTAACGCAGGCCTGGGTTTCCAGAGCTCTGGGGGTGCCACAGGAGGAGACGTGCAATCTACAGAGGGGTCTGTGGAGGGAACAGCTTGATAGGCTAATTCTGAATGCAAAGTGTTTTTGTGAGGAACATTCAACCCAAGATATATTAAATGAGAAAGAGGACTCGGTGGACACAACTTGTTTGTTTCTCTTAAGAGAACGATGTGGGGAATTAGATTAAGTGGAAGTTGAAATAAGCGCAAGATGAAGGGACATATGATAAAATATACATTGGGTGAGCCCTCACAGAAAGAAACAACAACAAAAAATCCTTAACATTTGGCATTACTGCCACCACGCTAAGTAACATGAAAAATAGCACGCATTTGAGCTCTGTGGAGGGACATCCCACTCAAGCTGTAATTTCTGTCCAGGCATGAATTTATAAGGAAGGGAAAAAGAACTGTGGAATTTCTTCAGTTTCCCTGAATACTCTCTCAAATACCTTGATGAAGTGTGTCAATAAATCCTTAAAAAGCCCTATAGGACACAGCAATCTGGCTGATCAATGTACTTCCCGAAATTCACCACAGTTACCTTCCATTTCACAATGCCTAGACAACGTCCATTGCTCCTAAGTACTTTTCCTAAGAATGGAAACTTGTATTCCTCTTCACATAGAAAAAGTAAATGCTCAGAATATGAGGTACTTAAAATCCAAGTTTATTTACAAGTAATTGTTTAAACTAATGGTAGTTACCCAATGAAAATGGGGATACTATTGTCTTTTTTTAAATACACTTTTGAACTGTTTGGGTATTTTACAAGCATCTATTATTCTTATCATTTAAACTTTTATTTAAAGTAAACTAGGAAATAAGGAAACCTTTTAAAAATAAAGTTAATCATATCATGGGCACCAGTTCCTGTCCCGGTTGCTCCACTTCCCATTTTGCTCCCTGTTAATTAATGGCCTGGGAAAAGCAGAAGATGGCCCACATGCTTGGGACCCTGCCACCAACTTGGGAGACCTGGATGAAGGTCCAGGTTCCTGGCTTTGGCCTGGCTCAGCACTGGCTATTGTGGCCACTGGGTGTGAACCACAAATTAGATAGAAGACCTCTCATCTCGACCTCTTTCTCTGTAATTTTGAATTTCAAATAAATAAATAAATCTTAAAATAAATAAATAAAAATAAAATTAGAACCACAATCCATAGAACTCTCTTTTGTTTACTTGGCTCTTGCACAGTATATAATATTTAAGGAAGTGATGAAACTGTCCCCAACTAAATGCCCAAATTCTCTAACCAGAATGAATTTGGAAATTAGTCTGATAAAAATGGGGACTTCATGCAGAATTAATCACTCCTCTCTGAGCATCACTGAAACCACTGTTACACACTTGCCAAATTTTCCAACTGAATCTGATTCTCTAGATTTAAGCTACTTCATTCAGGGCAGACACCTGCCTTATCCTGTCACTCCAGTATCTAACACATTACCTGAGCCATAAAAGATACTCCACAAACGTTTCCATCTCGAGAGACGAGACCCAAGTCACACGGCAGACATCTGATTACATTATCATCTCCAAATCTAAACTCCGACAAGCAAATAAAAGGAAGACAACATATTTTCCAACTCTAGTATCAATTTTTTCCTCAACAAACTGACCTTTTGTCAACAGAAGCAAAGTCGTCAAATCTGACATTTTCCTTATTCTAACATGCCAACAGTTATATAAGACTCCAAAGTGTTTCAAAATCATTTTATGAGACATAAAAACACAAAAATAATAACTTTTATTAGGCATGCCATAATAAACACTCATGAAGGCTTAGTAATTATCACCACTTAAACGCAGAAATTGAGACTCACAAAATAACAGATTATTTTCATTTGTGTTTCTTTTAATATTAAGAAGACTAAGTGTTATTCACTCATCAACTCAAAACAAAACACTATGAGAGTCACACGTGCACATAGAAACATTTCAGTTTGGGGCCAGCATTGTGGTGCAGAAGTTAAGCTGCCACTCGTAATGCCAATATACCAACCACATCAGAGTGATCCGAGTCCCAGCTACTCTGCTTCAAACCAGCTTCCTGCAAACATACCTGGGAGGAAGCAGATAGTGGCCCAAAGACTTAGGTTTCTGCGACCCATGTGGGACAGCAGGATGGAGTTCCTGACTCCTGGATTCAGTCTGACCTAGCCCCAGCTGATGCTGGCATTTGAGGAGTAAACCACTGGAACAAAGATCAATCTCTCTCTCTCTTTGAATAATTTTTTTTTTAATTTCAGTGACATCTTATGCTTAAAAAAAGCAGTTTGCCTATATTTATACCTAAGTATTGACCTCTTCCTTGTGAGCAAAATACTTTTTCACCACACATTTATAATTCCATTTTTCCCATGAACTTTTTGAAGCTCCCTAGTGTTTGTGTGTGTGCACGCATGCACACATGTGCACAAGGATATATCATGGAATAACAGAATAAAATGACATCCTGGTATCTTTCTTGGTATGTGCATTTCAGATCTTCAAAGAACTAACTGTACACACAATACCGGTATACTTATTCACACAACCCTTTGAAGAAGGAGGAAACAAAAACTGTAGCCAAAAACCGATAACCTAAGAAAACATCATACATATTAAGATTGACAGTTCTCAATAGGGACCTACTATTAGGCAAGGCTCTAGCCTAAATAATCTATATGAACTAACTCATTTAATTCCACACAAAAATTCTGAGTGAAATACTATTATCATATCACCATACTACAAATTAAGAAAATGAAACAATGTAACAAGCCTTAAAGAAATCACAGTCTTCATTTTCTAGATCAAGTACCCTTATATATCAAAATTATCTGGGGAACAAAGTATCAGGAAATTCCCAATTACAAAAAAAGGACAAAATGTCCCTCCCCAGTACCACCACACAATAAAAAACACTGAAAGGCTTTGTTAAAATGTTACATGCAAATCTGGTTTCCACACTGGTCAAAAACTAAGTGGAGAAACTAAAGGAAGCCCAGGCCACATGGGTGCAAAGCAGGTGCAAGAGGACAAGATAAAAGAGCATTTCCTTAATCTGAAAAAGAGAATGCTGAAAAACGGATAAAGAGCCTCCAAAATTCAAATGGCCGAACACATCAGAAAAGACACATGGTTTCACTAAAAAAAAAAAAAAAAATTTTAGAGACATAAAAGCTTAAAACAATGTGATAGTTTTCTGATAATGCTTGATGTTGGCCAAAAATGTGAGGGAAGGGGCACTCTCTACAAACTGATAAGAGTTTAATTAGCACAACATGAGAAGAGAGCAGTCTGTCAGAATGCATCAAAGTTCTACCCACGTCTAGCTCCTGACTCTACACTTCCACTTCTAGAAATTAATCCTAAGGAAACGGACAAAGTAAAAACATAGGCGCAAAAATATTATCTTCAACATGTTCAAAATAGGTAAAAACTGCAAACATCTTAGGTGCCCTTTTATAGAGGACTGCTTAAATTAATTTTAGTTTGGTCACATAACTTTTTTTGTAGGTGCTGAAAAAGATAAGTATAAATGGAACCTGGTTTGAATAAACCAAGCAACAAAATTCTTACTGGAATAAATGAAATAATCTAAATATGAAGAGAATATATTATATTAGGAGTATTAATGAAGTTAGGTGAGATGATAGTGTCACATAAAAAATACCCTCATTTTCAGAGCCATACGCAGAAATATTTAGAAGCAAAATGATATGGTTATAATCTACATTAAAATAGATCAAAAAAGAGAAAAATAAAACAACTATAACAATATTTACAAGAAAGAAAAGTTATATTTATTTGCACTGACATTGAAAAATACTGTTTGGGGGCCGACGCTGTGGTGTAGTGGGTAAAGCCACTGCCTGCAGCGCCAGCATCCCATATGGTCACCGGTTCAAGTCCCGGCTACTCCACTTCCGATCTAGCTCTCTGCTATGGCCTAAGAAAGCAGTATAAGATGGCCCAAGTCCTTGGGCCCCCGCACCCACATGGGAGACC
Source organism: Sylvilagus floridanus (assembly GCA_949820135.1). Classification (NCBI taxonomy): domain Eukaryota; kingdom Metazoa; phylum Chordata; class Mammalia; order Lagomorpha; family Leporidae; genus Sylvilagus; species Sylvilagus floridanus. The sequence goes on along the minus strand of OX463237.1, from coordinate 36,685,416 downwards.
TGGAAGAAGCCTCTGGCTCCTGGCTTCGGATTGGCACAGCTCCAGCTGTTGTGGCCAACTGGGGAATGAACCAGCGGATGGAAGACCTTTCCCTCTGTCTCTCTCTGTGGCTCTACCTCTCAAATAAATAAAATCTTAAAAGAAAAAAAAAAGATACTATGTTTGATCTCCTTTAGGAGTTTTTAAATGTTTCTACTAAGGCAGGTGCTGCGGCTCCCTTGGCTAATCTTCCACCTGCAGTGCCAGCACCCCGGGTTCTAGACCCAGTTGGGGCGCCAGTCCTGTCCCAGTTGCTCCTCTTCCAGTCCAGCTCTCTGCTGTGACCTGGGAAGACAGTGGAGGATGGCCCAAGTGCTTGCGCCCTGCACCCCATGGGAGACCAGGAGAAGCACCTGGCTCCTGGCTTCGGATCAGCACAGCACTGGCCCTAGTGGCCTGGGGGTAAACCAACAGAAGGAAGACCTTTCTCTCTAACTCTGCCTGTCAAAAAAAAAAAAAAAAGTTTATGCTGAAACAAAGTATTTGGAAGGATACATGACACATGGTTCTCTCTGGAGAACACTGTTGGAGTAGAAGAGGATTTTCATGTTCCCTCTTCCAGGTTACATGATTCAATGTTGTTTGGTGATGGAGAAGTGGAGAGGAGCAGACTCAGTACTATTTGAAAAAATATTTTTACAATAAGTCTTAAGTGTATGGCTTTTTTTTTTTTAAGGCAATTTTAGTTAAATTAAGATCTTCAAGAATACAAAGATTTTCTGTAGTAGATATCATTCTCCCCTATTAACAGATAAATCCAAAGTGAAGAAACCAATTAAAACAGGAGAGCTGGCCAGCGCCGTGGCTCTCTTGGCTAATCCTCTGCCTGCGGTGCCGGCACCCCAGGTTCTAGTCCTGGTTGGGGCGTCAGGACTAGAAAGACCTTTCTGTCTGTCTCTCTCACACTGCCTAACTCTGCCTGTCCAAAAAAACAAAAACAAAAACAAAAAACTCCCCTGTGGGAGACCCGGATGAAGCTCCTGGCTTCAGGTCGGCCCAGCCCCAGCTGTTGCAGCCATTTTAGGGATGAATCAGTGGATGAAAGACCTGTGTCTCTGTCTCTCCCCCTCTTTCTCTGTAACTCTGCCTTTTAAATAAACAAATAAATCTTTAAAAAACAAAACCCCAATGCTATAAGGGACATGCATTTGATCTAGCAGTTATGATGATGCTTGGTATTCCTGCATCCCACACTGGAATGTCTGATTCCAGGTCCTTGCTAACGTGTGTCAAGGGAAGCAGCAGGGGATGGCTCAAGTACTTAGATACCAGTCACTCACTTCAGAGAGGAGTAATGATTTCTCAGCACCTGTCCTCAGCCTGGCCCAGCCCTGTCTTTTGCAGGCATTTGGGGAGTCAACCAGTAGACAGAAAACCTCTTTCTTTCAGATGAATTAATAAAAATGTTTAAAGATTTTATTTCTTTATTTGAGAGGTAGAGTTACAGACAGTGAGAGGGAGAGATAGAGAGAGAGGTCGTGTGTCCATTGGTTCACTACCCAAATGGCTGCCAATGGCCAGAGTTGCGCCGATCTGAAGCCAGGAGCCAGAAGCTTCTTCTGGGTCTCCCACGTGGGTGCAGGGGCCCAAGGACTTGGGCCATCTTCTACTGCTTTCCCAGGCCATAGCAAAGAGCTGGATTGGAAGAGAAGCAGCCGGGACTAGAACCTGTGTCCATGTGGGATGGTAGCACTGCAGGCAGAGGATTAACCTACTGCACCACCATGCCAGCCCCGAGTTAATAAAATTTTTTAAATAATAATAATGCCATAGAACATATTTAAAAATGTGGGAAAATATGCATAATCTCTATTAAGTAGAAAAATTAGATTGTAAGACAGAATATAAACTATGGTCCCATTTTTGTTCTAACTATACCCCCACAAAGTTAAAAAACAAAACAAAAAATTTTTTTTTAGATTTATTTTATTTAAGAGGCAGATTTACAGAGAGAGAGAGAGAGAGAAAATGAGATCTTCCAGGTGCTGGTTCACTCCCCAAACAGTCACAATTGCCAGGGCTGGGCCAGATCAGGGTCACGAGCCAGAAGCTTCCTCTGGGTCTCCCACATGGGTGCAGGGGCCCAAGGACTTGGGCCATTCTCTGCTGCTTTCCAGGCACATCAGCAGAGAGCTGCATTGGAAGTGGAGCAGCTGACACTTGAACCAGAGCCCATATGGGATGATAGCACTGCAGACATTCTACAAGTTAAGCCACAACGCCAGCCCCAAAACAAAACAAAACAAAATTTTAAATAAATAAATAAAAACCTAGAAAAAGATACATACCACATACCAAAACATTAAAAGTACCTAACTCTTGGGGCTGACATTGTGACACAGAGTTAAGCTGCCTCCTACAACACAACATCCCGAATGAGCACTGGGTTGCTCTACTTCCAATCCAGCTCCCTGCTGAATGGCCTGGGAAAAGGAGAGAAGGTAGCCCAAGAGTGTGGGACCCAGCCACCTGCGTGGTAGACCCAGATGAAGATACCAACTTCTACCTGGCCCAGCACTGGCGATTGCAGCCATCTAAGAGTGAACCAGAAACTTGAAGATCTTTCACTCTTTCTTTCTCTGTAACTTTGACTTTCTAAATAAATAAATAAATAAATCTTAAAAAAAAAAAAAAAAGAGAGAGAGAGAGAGAGAGGCCAGCATTATAGAGTAGCAGGTAAAGCCACCACCTGGGATGCCACCATTCCATAAGGGTGCTGGTTCAAGTCCCAGCTGCTCCACTTCTGATCTAGCCCCCTGCTAATGCACCTGGGAAAGCAGCTGCAGACAGCCCAAGTGCCTGGACCCTGGCCATGCACATGGAGAGCTCCATGACGCTTCCTGGCTCCTGGCTTCGACCCAGCCATTGTGGTCTGGAGAGTGAGCCTGCAAATGGAAGGTATTTTCTCTCTCTCTCTCTCTCTCTCTCTCTCTCTCTCTCTCTCTCTGTTTCTCCCCCAATCTCTGTAATCCTGGCTCTCAAATAAATAAATAACATCATAAAAAAAAATTACCTGGGCCGGCGCCGTGGCTCAATAGGCTAATCCTCCACCTTGCGGCGCCGGCACACCAGGTTCTAGTCCCGGTCGGGGCGCCGGATTCTGTCCCGGTTGCCCCTCTTCCAGGCCAGCCCTCTGCTGTGGCCCGGGAGTGCAGTGGAGGATGGCCCAAGTGCTTGGGCCCTGCACCCCATGGGAGACCAGGAAAAAGCACCTGGCACCTGGCTCCTGCCATCGGATGAGCGTGGTGCGCCGGCCGCAGCACGCCATCCGCGGCAGCCATTGGAGGGTGAACCAACGGCAAAGGAAGACCTTTCTCTCTGTCTCTCTCTCACTGTCCACTCTGCCTGTCAAAAATAAAAAAAATACAAATAAAAAATAATAATAAATAAAAATAAAAATAAAAATAAATTACCTAAGTCTTCACTGTTGAGGTTAAGGAAGACTATTTCCTTAATGTTGCTTGGCTGTTTCCTATATTTTATACAATGGACAAGTATAACATTTATAAAGAGAAATAGCAGCTATTTAACTACTTTATTACATTTAAAAACAAAAGTCTTCCCTGCCTATGGAAGAGGGAGAGAGCCTTCACAGCTCCATGACTGAATAAACAGCATGGGTAGGAACCACCATCTTCAGAGAAACTGCTAGATGTGTGTAGTACTTGCCCTCAAGCTGGCATGGTGAGGGCTGGGGTGGGGTGGAGGTGGGGGAGTCTGCTGATTCAAAATAAACAGAATTACAACTCAATGCAATTACTAACCCTTTGACATTTAGCCAAGCTCCCCCACCCCTACCTGCATTCCCTTAAGCTTGGGTATTTACTCCCGATCTGTACACTCTCACTCTCATACATTCTTTGGAAACTATTTGGGGTGAGGGTCTCAGATAAAAGAACCATACACATGGTAATGGGGCGGTGCGGCCAAGAGCAGAGGCTGCAAAGCATAGCAGACCTCACCTTCTGGGCTGGCTGTGCCTCTAACAAAACAGATGACCTTAAACAAGTCACCTAGGACCTGCTTCCCCATCTGGACAGCACAGTTATCAGCCTGCTTCACAGGCTGCTGTGGGAAATACAGGAGATGTCTGTACAAACTAACCCAAGGACAGTACCTGACCAAATGAGAGCTGTTTGTATTATCTCCAGAATCTACTGGCATTGGACTTAAGCAATAAAAACACCAAGATCAAAGTAAATTGATAATATCTATGCTCAAAATGGCCTACCTGATTGCCTTCCATTCATGTTCTTGTACTGCATGAATCTTACTGAGACTAGAAATACTTTCTAATTACTTGTGTCAGAGGGTTCGTCTCTGCTGCTCCTCTATTGACATTCGTATGGCATACAGTAGGCACTACATGGAAGAGATCTTCAAGACTGAATGGTTTCTTGGCTTGTACAAATTTTCCTTGTATGAAACAGTATGAACAAGCAGAATTCTTCTCATTTTGAATTTCTCTGAGGTAAATTTATTCAACTGACCCAAAGAAAACAAGAACCAGTAGATTTGAGACGACACATCAAGCAAAACAATCAATAACATACAAAAGACATTAAAAATTACCAAAGAAGGGCTGGCAGTGTGGCACAGCAGGTTAAGCTGCTGCCCATAATGCCAGCATCCCATATGGACACCAATTTGAGTCTGGCTGCTCTACTTCTGATCCAGCTTACCGATTAAGGTCTGGGAAAAGCAGTGGAAGGTGGCCCAAGTACTTGGGTCCCTGTACCCATGTGGCAGACTCAGTTGAAGCTCCTGGCTCCTTGCTCCAGGGCTGGGCCAGGCAGTTGCAGCCATTTGGGGAATGAACCACAGAACCAAAGATAGATTGATTGATTTTCTCTCTTTCTTTTCCTCTCCCTCTTTCTCTCCCCCTCTCCTTCTCCTTGTCTGCTGTAACTCTGCCTTTCAAATAAATAGTCAAATATAGTCCAAGCACTAATTTCAAAGCCAGTCAAATGTATAAACTTATTAGGAACTAGGTTATAAATATGAGAATTATAATAATCAAGAAATAATTATGTCTAAAAGTATCATGATTTATATTTATTTCAATAGAGAGAGAGGAAGAGACATTTGGTTCACTTCCCAAATGGCTGCAATGAATGGAGCCGGGTCATGCTGAAGCCGGGAATTTCACCCAGGTCTCACACATGGGTGGCAGGGACCCAGATACTTACTTGGCCATCTTCCTAGATGCTTTCCCAGACACGTTAACAGGGAGCTGGAGAGGAAATGGAGTAGTCGGGTAATGAACTGCCACCCATAGAAATGCAAGTGTTGTAGACAACAGTTTAACCTGGCACACTGAAATACCAGCCAGGCATACAGACTTTCTTTAAGACAATTCAGAAGTAACAATATAGCCTATGTTTTGTTTTGTTTTTCTCATGCTCTTAACCTCTACTCCTTGTCAAACTGCCATGAAAACTAAATGGAAGAATACATGCCAAATTGTTAGTTAGGTTTTCTCTGAGAAGTAGATATGTCTACTTGGAAAAGTAGGAGAACTTCACTTTTTCCTTTATACACAACTATGCTGTTTACATTTTTTCACTGAAATTACCACATCTTGATATTTTTTTTAAAACTTAAGAGTTGAACATAAGACTAATTAAACTAAATCTCACAAAATCCCTAGGAAGCTTCATAAATATCGAGACAGAATATCTGTACTCTTGGAAAAACTGCTTTGCAGTTTCTCATAGTACTTTTAGAGACAATCTAAAGATAGTTCAGGAAATGTATTATGAGTAGGTAAGCAGTAGCCACACTTGAAACTGGAAAGGAGAAACCTGCTGAACCCATGATCTGATCTCATCTTTCCAACTGCCTCTTATACCCTCTTACACACCATGACTGACACCACCACTGGCTTGACCAAGGCTTTCAAGTAAGAAATGGTAACAGAACCAAACACTCTTGAAAAGTAATTTCATGAAAAAGCAACTCAAACAAATATTACAAAGCAGCTTACATGACATCAACATTGGACTATGTTTGTCTCAACTTCTGGGATTATTTGGGTTATGAAAGGCAACAAGGCAACTTCATCACTATGGCATGGTGAGGGCTGGGGTGGGGTGGAGGTGGGGGAGTCTGTTGATTCAAACTAAACAGAATTACAATTCAATGCAATTACTAAACCTTTGACATTTAGCCAAGTGTGAGAACCAACAAAAACCACACAAATGCTACAAGCCTTCCAAGAAAATAGTATTCCCTTAAACAAAGGTCTTACTTTCTGCTGTTCTACCAAGTAGCCCCTCATTTGGATCGCTTGTTCCTATTTTGGTACAATGAATTCCTAAAGAGCTTCCATGAGTTGTGAAATAATTGTTATTCATAAGCAAAAAGAAAAAAAAAGGAAGAAAGAAAGAAAAATCAGGATTAACTGCAATTGCCACTATAACTGAGAAACTTACATCTTGCACTTTTACCGTGTAAATAATGCACAGATCCTGCGGGAACATGCCAAACACCAGGATTCTTAATTAATGGAGCTCTTTAATGTGCAAATCAGGAACAAATTGCAAGTTCTGACTTGCATTGATTATGAAAACATTAATTGAATGAGCAAGACCCTAAAAAAAGAATCCTAAGTCTTCCAAGAGACCAAAAGAATACAAAGCTCTGGAAACCAGACAAATCTGACCAATGCCTAAAATGCAACCCTAAAACTGAGTGCTCTCACTAGTACACAATGAATTCAAAAACAAGAAAAAAACCAATAGTCTAATCAGAAAGCAATCACTATAAAAAGCAAGTATTTCCCTACTGTCTTGCATTACACAGAAAAATGAGTTTACTGCAGAGGCTACAGACACCACTTTAAGAGGAAAAATCACTTTTATAAATACACACAAACACACACATATGTATAGAGGTGTAACAAAACAATGCTGTCTCTTTAAAAAGAATTCATCCTATATAAATTATAGCCATAAACTTTTCCTGCAGTGCAGCCTAATTAATTCTTGTTCTATACACAAAGGGAAATGCTGGGTGACAAATGGGTGTGAAGCCAGAAAGCTGCCAGGTCTGCAAAACATTTTCTACTTCAATTTATAAGCAATTTTGCAGTAAATCATCAACCAGAACCTGGAATCTCAGGAATCTCCAAGTGTCCAAACCACATTATATCACTTATCAAAGAGAGAAGGAAAAAGAGTTTAAAGACATCTCATTTTTCAGTCCCAACCCACATCAAAATCCAGAGGCTTTGTATAATCTATTATTCTCGTCTGGGTAAGGTTTTAGTACCAAAGATATATATTTCAGACAAAAATGACACTACAGGGTTGATGTAGCCTATTCTTCTATCCCTAGAAATACTGTATCACATATCCATTACCATAAGAAGTATCCCCAGAGTTATTTGGGAATAAGCACACAACTATTTTTATCCATCCCCTCCCCCAAGCCAAGCAAAATGTTCACCATCAAGTCAAGTTGAAGGGTTCACCAGAGAGCCACTGCAGAACACAGGCGAAGAACGCCCCCAGGAAGCAGAGGCTCCTGGGGAAAGAGCTGAAACTCACAGGACAAAGCAAGCCCCACCCTTCCCCCATCCCTAGCCCAAGGCACCACTGATCAGCTCCCTGTCCCAGCAACTTTACCTTCTGCAGAATGTCATAGAAATGGAATTTTAGCGTATAATCTTTTTAAACCAGTATCTTCCACTTAACATAACATCTCTGAGATTCATATGTATTTGTGTGTGCATCAATAGTTTGTTCTAATTGCTGAGTAACAGACCACAGTTTGTTAGTGGCTTGCCCAATGAAGGACATCTGGGTTGTTTCCAGTTTTTGGTGATCATGATTAATGCTGTTATATAAACATGTACAAGTTTTTTGTGTGAACGTATGTTCTCATTTCTCTAACATAATTACGAGACTGCTGGATTAGGATCACTTGGTAAATACACATTTAACTTTATTTTTGAAAATCACTCAACTGTTTTTCCAAAGCGGCTGTACTATTTTTGCATTCCCACCAAGAACACAGGCTAAATTCTCAGTGCTCTGCATTCCTGCTAACACTTGGTGTTGTCAGGTGTGTGTGTGTAGTCACTCTCATTGCTAAGTAGAAGAATCTCCATCACCCTCAGCACTTAGATTAAACACCTTTTCATGTGCTCACTGGACATAATGTCTCTTCTTTGGTAAAGTGTCCAAACCTTTTGCCTGATTTTTAATGAGTATTTTTCACTGTTGAGTTCTGAGAGTTACGTATTCTGGACACAAAGTCTTTGTCAGATATGTGATTTGCAAATATTTCTTCCAGGTCTGTCTTTTCTCTCTGTTAGCATATTCAAATTAGTCCAATCATCAATTTCCCCTTTAAAGGATTATGCTTTTCACAATATATCTAGAACACTCAGCTTAACCCAAGGTCATGAAGATTTTCTCCCATGTATTCTTCAAATACTTTATAGTTCTATGTTTTAAACTTAAATCAGTGTAAACTATAGGTTGATGTTCAGCTTTTTTGCAAATGAATACACAATTTGTTCCAGCACCATTTGTTGAAAAGATTATCCTTTCTCCACTGAACTGACTTTGCGTCTTCTTACAAAGTCCACTGCAACAAAACAGTTAATGCAGTAAGTTCTAGTGTTCTACAGCTCACAATTCACAATAACCTATGATATGCTTTATGAATAAATAGAAGAACTCCAAACATCAACCACTGATAACAGTAAATAGCAATCAATTTGATTTAATCAGTGCATGTTATATGCTTTTATTGATATCACAATGTACCCCTATACCTGTACAATAACAACAAAAAACTTTTAAAGGTCAATTGTCCTTGTTTGTATGAATGTATTTCTTAATTGTCTATTCTATTCCATTGACTATAGTAACTTTTTTTAAGATTTATTTATTTATTTGAAAGTCAGTTACACAGAGTGAGAAGGAGAGGCAAAGAGAATCTTCCATCAGCTGGTTCACTCCCCAACTGGCTACAATATCCAGAGCTATGTCAATTGGAAGCCAGGAGCCAGAAGCTTCTTCTAGGTCTCCCCCATGGGTGCAAGGGCCCAAGGACTTGAACCATCCTCCACTGCTTTCCCAGGCCATAGCAGAGAGCTGGACCAGAAGTGGAGCAGCCAGGACTTGAACCAGCACTCATATGGGATGCTGCTACTGCAGGCAGTGGTTTTACCCGCTATGCCACACGCTGGTCCCTGATTAAAATAACTTAAAAATGAAAAAACAAGGGCTTCACAGCAGGTTAAGCAACCACCTGCAATGTAGACATCCCATGTGAGCGTCCAGTTCCAGTCCTGGTTGCTCCACTTCCAATCCTGCTCCCTACTAATGTACCTGGGGAAAGCAGTAAGAGATGGCCCAAGTGCTTGGGTCTCTACACCCATATGGGAAACCCAGATGGAGCTGCAGGCTTCTGGCTTCAGCCTGGCCAGCACTAGCCACTGCAGCCATTTGGTGAATGAACGAGCAGATGGAAAACTTAGTCTCTCCCTCTATAACTTTGCTTTTCAAATAAATAAATGAATCTTTTTAAAAAATATATTAACAGGTTGTGGAGATAGGACACACATATCTTTGGTCTTTGGGCATCTTTATTACACACAGTACATACCCCATTGTGTTCTACCAGCCAAGTGTTTTCAGCAAGAAGGTAGCTGACTGTGTCAATCTCCTTCCTGGGGCCAACGCTGTGGAGTAGTGGGTGAAGCCCCTGCCTGCAGTGCCGGCATCCCATATGCGCCAGTTCGAGTCTCAACTGCTCCACTTCTTATCCAGCTCTCTGCTATGGCATGGGAAAGCAGTGGAGGATGGCCCAAGCCCTTGGGCCCCTGCACCCACATGGAAGACCTGGAGGAAGCTCCTGGCTCCTGACTTCAGATCGGCACAGCTCTGGCCGTTATGGCCAACTGGGGGATGAACCAGCAGATGGAAGACTTCTCTCTCTTTCTCTGCCTCTCTCTCTCTCTCTCTCTGTAACTCTGACTTTCAAATACATAAATCTTTAAAAAAAAAAAAAAAAAAGAGGGAGTAAGTAGGGTAAGGGTCAGAAAAAGAGAGGATGGAGTGATGGGATCGCTAGAATTGAAGACAGAAGATCTTTTGCCAAAAATGAGGCAGCCTATAAAAGCCAGAAAGGCATACAGATTTCAAGGAATCAGCCTGCTGACACGCTGATTTTAGGACCATGAGCCCCAGAAAAGTTTAAGATAATAAATTCATGCAGTTAAGTAACAAGGCTTACAACAATTTGTTACAACAGCAATAGGAAACTAATACTGGGCAATACTTTCAAATTCTGAAGGAAAGTAACTTGTAATCTATAAATGTAAACCCTGCAGCTGGCGCTGTGGCACAGCAGTTGAGCAGCCATTTGCAGTACCAGCATCCCTTATGGGCGCTGGTGCGGTCCCAGCTGCTCCACTGCTGATTCAGCTCCCTGCTAAAGTACCTGGAAAGATGACCCAAGTGTTTGGGCCCCTGCACCCATGTGGGAGACCCTGACTCCTGGCTTCAGTCTGGGCCAGGGAATGAAAAGCAGATGGAAGATTCTTTTTCTGTCTACTCAAGGACAGGACTGCAGAAAATGGCCCCCTCTCTTGCATCACAATTCTGTCCTCCCTGCTGGATCATTCTTATCAACACATAGACATGCTATTATTTCTCCTATTTTAAGGAAAATACCTCCTCTCTTGATTCCACATCCTCCACCATCTACTGTCCCATTTCTCCACCTCCCTGTAAAGCAGCATCCCTGAAAAGAGCGGTCTATATGCAGTTTCTAACTGTTTTCCCCCTGGGGCCGGCACTGTGGCACATTGGGTTTATGCTGCCACAGGCAACACCGCCATCCCATATGGGCACTGCTTCAAGTCCCGGCTGCGCCACTTCCAATCCAGTTCCTTGCTAAAATAAAATGCCTGGCAAAGGAGCAGAACATGGCCCATGTGCTTGGGACCCTGTACCCACGTGGGAGACCTGGGTAGAGTTCCATGCTCCCAGCTTTGGCCTGGTCACTGTAGCCATTTGGGGAGCAGACCAGCAGATAGAAGATCCCTGTCTTTCCTTCTCTCTCCGTAACTATGCCTTTCAAATAAATACTTTTTAAAAAATTGTTTTTCCTATTCTCTCCTGAACCCATTCTAGTCAAGCCTATATCCCTACACCTCTACAGATGCTCATCAAGGTCACAGGTAATCACCACATTACTAAATTAAACAGTCAACTCTCATGCCCCACCTTTCTTAACTGCTCAGCATCTTCTTCCATTTCATAAAATAAACAGAGCTATAAACACATGATGTAAAATTAGAGAAATAAATAGAATGAGATTGAATGTAAAACAAGGGAGTACTGTCATCCTGGATGCTCTGTGCTATTTATCTTATTCAAGTGTGGTTTCAATAAAACAATTGAAGAAAAGGTTTTAAGACAAATAAAAGTAAAGCAGGGTAGCATCTTACTCAAGAGTTAAGATCTGAAGTTGGAAAACAGGAGCAGGTCTCTGACCTCGCACTTAAGATGCTGCTTGAGACTTCCACATCCCATATCAGAATACCTGGGTTCAAGTCCCAGTTCCACTCCCAATTCCAGCTTCATACTAATGTGAACTCTGGGAGGCAGCAGTGATGGCTCAAGTACTTAGGTCCCTGCCACCTATGTGGAAGACAGGAACTGAGTTCCTAGCTCCTAGTTTCAGCCTGGCCAAGCCTTAGGTCCTGTAATACCCATTTAGGGAGTGAACAACTAGATGAGTGCTCCCTCAAATAAAATGAATACTTTAAAATTTAACAAATAAGAAAAAGATAGAGGCCAGTGTTGTAGCGTAGCAGGTAAAACCGCCATCTGCAGTGCCAGCATCCCATATGGGAGCCAGTTTGAGTTCCGGCTGCTCCACTTCCAATCCAGCTCTCTGCTATGGCCTGGGAAAGCAGCAGAAGATGGCCTAGGTGCTTGGGCCCCTGCACCAACGTGGGAGACCAGGAACAAGTTCCTGGCTTCTTGCCCAGCTCTGGCCATTACAGCTATTCGGGGAGTGAACCAGCAGATGAAAAACCTCTCTTTCTATGCCTCTGCCTCTGTAACTCTGCCTTTCAAATAAATAAATAAAATCTCAAAAAAAAAAAAAAAAAACAATAAAATGAATTTTCTACCAAGATAGCTTTCAGTAGTTTTCAGCTTCCACAGTTCTGCGCTCAGTCTCATGCTCCTCTGCAGTCTATGTGGAATCACTACATAGGAGTTCAACACTTGCTTCCTGGTTCCACCACTCTGAGACTTTGGAAGAGCTCCTGCTCGGTGATCAATCTCTCTCCGTATATAACATAAATGCCAAATGAAGCAAGTTGGACAAAGTAGTAACTCACTAGGAACCAAAAGTCCTCCTATACAGAATTCATTCTCCAATAAACAGACAAAACACAGCATTTATTTCAACACCAAGTCAACAGGCATTATGTAAATATCAAACAGAAAGTCATCAAGAAATGATTGCCTTCTCTCCCACCTACAGTTAAAGAAAAATAAGGGACCAGAAATACCCCGCGGTGGCAGAAGTGCAGGAAAACAACTGTTACAGATGAGAATTTAAATTGTTACAATTTTTTTAAAGGCCACTCTGGCACTATATTTCAAAAACCTTAAAAAAAAAAAAAAACCAACAACAACAAAACAGCACAATCCTTTCTCCCAGCACCTACATTTCCAGGGTGATGTAGTTCTGGGCAGTCCAACACCGTGTCCACCAGCGACATGTGACCACTGAGCACTTAAAATGCAACTAGCTCAAATTGAGATGAACCGTAAATGCAGAATTAGATTCTAGATTGTAAAGACTTAACATGGAAAAAAGATGTAAAATATCTCATTATTACTTTTACATTGATTACATGTTAAAATTGTATTTTATAATATTACATAAAATAAATTACTAAAATTAACTGTTTACTTTTTTACTGTGCTTACTAGAAAATTTTAAATTGCATTTACAGCTTGCATATTTATTTATAATCTTCAGTGCTACTTTTAGATAAATTGTATAAATATATATGTACAAGGATGTTTATCCAAGAATGCTTTATGAAAGCGAAAAACTAGAGGCCAGCAATGTAGTCCAGTAGGTTTAGCCTCCGCCTGTGACACTGAAATCAAATGCTTGGGCCCTTACCACCAACATGGGAAATCCAGATGGAGTTTTAGACTCCTGGCTTTGGCCTGGCCCAGCCCTAGTCATAGCAAGCATTTAGGAAATGAATCAGCAGATGGAAGATCTCACTCAGCCTCTCCCTTTTAACGTGTCACTCTGCCTTTCAAATAAATATTTTTTTTTAAGTAAAAAATTATGGGGAACAAAAGGTTAAGCTTCTGCCTGCAGTGCCGGCATCCCATATGGGCACCAGTTCGAGTCCCAACTGCTCCATTTTTGATCCAGCTCCCCACTAATGCACCAGGGAAAACAGCAGAGGATGGCCCAATTACTGCCCTTGCACTCACTTGGGAGATCTGGAAGAGGCTCCTGGCTCCTGGCTTGGGCCTGGCCCAGTCCTGGCTGTTTTGACCATTTGAGGACTGAACCAATGGCTGGAAGACCTTTCTCCTTTTCCTTCTCTCTCTGAATCTCTGCCTTTCAAATCAATAAATAAAATTCTTAAAAAAAAAAAGTGGGGGCCGATGCTGCAGCATAGGCTGCTTAGCCTCCTATACTTCTGGCACTGGCAATCTATTTGGGCACTGTTTCAAGTCCCAGCTGCTCCACTTCTGATCCAGCTCTCTGCTTATGGCCTGGGAAAGCGATGAAAGATGGCCCAAATTTGGGAGACCTGGAAGAAGCTCCTGGCTTCAGTCTGTCCAGCTCTGGCCATTGCGGCCATTTGGGGAGTGAACCAGCAGATGGAAGACTTTTCTCTCTGTCTCTCTCTCCCTCCCTCTCTCTCTGCAACTCCACCTCTCAAATAAATAAAATAAAATAAAGATGTTTTTAAAAAGTGAAAAATTAGAAGAACCCTAAAGATGAGATCTTCCATTTAATGGTTCACTCCCAAAACTGTCACAACAACTGGGCTGGGCCAGGCATAATCCAGGAGCCCGAAACTCCATCCGGGCCTCCCATGTGGGTGGCAGGGGCCCACACACTTGGGTCATCCTCTGCCTGCTTTCCCGGGGTACACTTAGCAGGGAGCTGGATCAGAAGCAGAGCAGCCAGGACTTGAATTAGTGCTCATACAGGATATCTGTTTCACAGGTGGCAGTTTAATCTAATGCGCCACAATGCTAGACCCAAGTAAAATTATTTTTTAAAATGACAGCCATCCACTGAGACAAAAAGATCAACTGTACTCATGTCATCCTGCCTTAACAAAGTCTGTATAAGGCCCTTAAGTCTGCACAAGGCTACACCTGCAGGAGGTACAAGTGCCTTTGTCCCAAGCAATGCTTAAACCCATCCCAAGTAACTGAGAATATTCCAAGGTTCTACAGATCACTCTGCTAACTGTGCCATGGATTCATGAAGTGTTAACTGAGACATAAGACATCTCAGCAACTGAAAAGGGGGAGATTTTGCTAATAATACTTGTTGCCTAAAGGATAGGGAACTGGGTGGCAGGGACACAGGGGTGACAACTATTTTCACTATAGAGTCTAGTATCTTCTGAATTTTGAACCATGTAAATATACTATCTACTTAAAAATAAATAAAATTTAAAAATAAAGCAGAGAGGCTATGTTGGCATAGAGGGTAAGAAGCCAACTAAGACTGTCTGAGTTCCATATCCAGCTCTGCTCCTGACTCCAGCTTTCTGTTAATGTGTAGCTGTGAAGCAGCAACGATGGCTACAATCACTGGATTCCTGCCACCCAAGTGGGAAATCTGGAATGAGGTCTTGCTTCCCAGCCTTAGCCTGGCTCAGCCCCAGCCATTGCAGGCATCTGGGGACTGAACAGGGGACATGAGCACTTTTGCGCGTCTCTTTCTCTGTCTCCATCTCTTGGCCTCTCAAGTAAATTTTTAAAATTTAAAAAACAGGGCCGGCATTGAGGCATAGTGGATAAGGCCACCACCTGCAATGTCAGAATCCCACACGGACACTGGTTCAAGTCCTGGCCATTCCACTTCTAATCCAGCTCCCTGCTAATGCTCTTGGGAAAGCAACAAAGGATGGCCCAAGTACTTGGGCCCCTGCACCCACACAAGAGACCAGAAGAAGCTTTTGGCTCCTGGCTTCGGATCAGCCCAGCTCTGGCCATTGCACCAACTGGGGAGTGAACCAGCAGATGGAGGACCCCTCTGTCTCTCTCTCTTTGCCTTTCAAATAAATAAATCTTTTTAAATAAACAAATAAAGCACAAACATTATCAAGACTCCATGATTGCCTATGACTTACTCAAAATTTAAAACATCATTCTTTAAGGTATCTGTTAGTGATAAGCTCAAATTAACTTCAAAAATTTTAGTCGATTTAGGTCAAAATAACTGGGGACAGAAAAGAGCCACACAAAGAGGGTGCAAATGAATTAGAAGTAGAAAGATATGGGGGAACAAAGAAAATACACTTTATTGATAAGTATCTACTTTCAGTGTTATTTGAAAAGGCAGGGAGACAGAGACACAGATGGAGACAGATCTTACACCAGCTGGTGCACTCCTCAAGCGCCTGGAATAGCCAGGCATCCAAACTCAATCTGGGTGTCCAAAACAGGTGGCAGAGATCCCAATACCTGCAGTATCACCTGCTGCTTCCCAGTAAGAGCACCAGCAAGAAGCTGGATCAAAGGCAGAGAAGCCAGGACTCAAATAAGGAGCTCTAAAACGGGCTGCAGGTATCCCAAGTGTCAAGCTAACTGCTGTATCACATATCCACCCAAGACTGGAATTTATTTTTATACTTAGACAAGTAAAAAATTTTAATACTTCCTCTACATTTATATTACATTATACTGTGTTCTTGCATGTTTTGCTTATGGGAAATATCAAAATGTCAAGCATTGTTTCTATTAAAGGTCTTTAATGATATTGCATTTTATACCTGTAATGAAACATGGTACTCACTGCAGTCTGTAAGCATCTCATTAAATACATTAATAGCATGCATTTCACTAAAAGGTCAACTTATTATGGCTCCAGTTTAGCTTTCCTTTAATCACTTCATTTAAAGCTATAGAACAACTCTGAAAAAGACAGTAGAGACTGCCTGACACAGAAATGTTCCCAATTCTCCCACTTGCCCAGTCATGCTTACTAGGAAATTATTGTTAATGCTTGTATGTAAGACAATGTTGTTTTGATTTATTTAAATCCTGAAACATTCACTGATAAAAGAAGAGATGTCTGTGATTTGCTTCAAAATAATCCAGAGCAGGGTGGGGAGTTAGGATAAGTACAAATGAAATAAGACTGGCACCTGCTTAAGATGGTGACGGTATATGGAAGGTCACTGTATCATTCTTACCACCTTTACAAAGGTTCCATATACTCCATGATGAAAAGTTTTAAATAACTCAGGCTAAGATTTCCTTAAGTAACTATTTGAAAAAGCTTGTTTGTTTGAAATAGACAGACAGAAAGAGGGAGAGACAGAGAGAGATATCTCCCATCCATTGGTTCACTCCCCAAATGGCCCAAAGAGCAGGGGCTGGGCCAGGCCAAAGCCAGGAGCTCAGAACTCCATCTGGGTCTCTCACATGGGCGGGAGGGGCCCAAGTAATTGGGCCATCATTTGCTGCTTTCCCAGACACATTAGCAGGGAGCTGGTTCAGAAGCAGAGCAGCTGCAAATGAAACCAGCACTCTGCTATGGGAGGCTGTTATCATCTTAGCTCTGCTGTGCCACAAAACAAGCCCCTTCCTTAAGTAATTTGTCTTCTTCCTGACATACTACTGTCATCAACACAAAATACCCTCCTCTAGAAGAGTATTAATTTTTAAAAGAAAATCAAAGCCAAAAAGAAAAAACTCTTTAGAGAGTTGGTTCTGTACAGAAAAATCCTTTAGTTTTGTTAAGATTATTCATAACTTACCACCTTTGCAGCCACTAAAATATCAAACAATGTCTCTGAAATCATTTCATGGTTTAAGAGTCAGAATCACCAATGTGGACCAGCACAGTAACTGGGAGCAGGGTGAATTCTTTCAGTTTCCGGAGTGTGGCATGCTGATGGTACAAAGGCGTGGTGCTCAGGAGTGTACCAGCTAGAACAGAGCTGGACTCCTGCTGCATCAGAGGCAACACTTGGGGGTAAGAGAATAAACAAGAGTGCCAAGGAGAGAATATCTTAAGAAAACACACGTAAAGACAGGATTCTAAATGCAATGAAATTCACACTGACAGGATAAAAGGAGAATCTGAAATCAGAAAGGAAGAAGAGCTCAGGCAGCACATGTAGTGTCACCAAAGCCAACGCAAGATATTTCAAAGGCAGGTTAACAGCTTCAGGGAGGTAGGAGCTTGGTTTGACCACAAGGAAATCTCTAGCCACCTATTAATAGTGACCTCAGAGGCCAAAGCTGAATTGTAAGTATTATGAAAGATTGTAACACTACCCATTTCTATAAAAAACAGTTAATTTAAATTATGCAGTGAGGGCTGGGCATTCGGCACAGCTGTTGGAACACTGCTAGGGGGGCTGGCGCTGTGGAGAAGTAGGTTAAGCCTCTGCCCGTGGTGCCGGCACCCCATGTGGGTGCTGGAGCACGTCTCAGCTGTTCCTCTTCTGATCCAGCACTCTGCTAATGGCCTGGGAAAGCAGTAGATGACTGTCCAAGTCCTAGGGCCCCTGAACCCACGTAGGAGACCCAAAAGAAGCTCTTAGCCCCTGGCTTCAGATTGGCCCAGCTCTAGCCATCGCAGCCATTTGGGAAGTGAACCAGCGGATGCAAGATCTCTCTGTCTCTCCTGCTCTGTCTATAACTCTGCCTCCCAAATAAATAAACTTAAAAAACAAAAACAAATAAACAAAAAAACACTGCAAGGGATGCCCACATTCTGTATCAGAGTGTATGGAGTCAAGCCCTGGCTACACTTCCAATTCCAGTTTTCTACTAATACACAACCAAGGAAATAGATGATAGCTAACATACCTGAGCCCATACCACCCATTTGGGAGAATGGGATCTAGTTCCAGCTCCTAGATTTGGCCTGCCTAGCCCCAGCCGCTGTAGACATTCGGAGAGTGAACAGTGGATAGAAGATCAATCTCTCTTCTCTCTCTCTGCCTTTCAAATAAGTAAATAATACTTAAAAAAAAAAAGCAAGCTTTAAAAATATTAACTAATTAATTGTAACAAGAATTTCACTAAATTAAAATAGTAGGGATAATGGTTAGCTACAGTAAGGACAATCATTCAGATGGCTGAACACACTGCCAAACATCTCTCAGAAGAAAAAGATAACAATTATGGTATGACATGCGCCAGATACTGTGTTAATGCTTTGGATTGATTATGCCCTTTAATCCTCACAACCATTTTATCCCCATTTTACTGAGAAGTAACTTGCTCAAGGTCACACAACTAATCCATTGCTGAGATGGTATCTAAACCCAAGTAGTCTGACTTGACTTTGTAAGACCAAGCAAACTGACAAAGAGATACAATTAAAGACATTAGTTCCAGTGTTTGTTCTAAGGTTGGTACAAATCAGCCTATGTGCCACATCAGCTGTACAACACAGTATATACTGGTCATCCAAAATAATGTAGCTTAGAAACTTTTCTTAAGTTATTTACCAAGACAGCGAAATAAATAACATATTACATCACAATCACACTGCCGAAACAAAGTTGAAACAGGTGGGTACTGTGCCACAGCAGGTTCATGTTACCACTTAGGATTCCTGCATCCCATAATGAAGTGTGCGGGGTCATGTCCCACCCTCTGCTTCTAATCCAGCTTGTTGCTAATGTGCCTCGGAGGCAGCAAGTGATGGCCCAAATGCCTGGGTTTGTCACCAATGTGGGAGACCTGGATGGTATTCCAGGCCCCTGGCTTCAGGCTAGACCAGACCTAGCTGCTGCAGGTATTTCAGGAGTGAACCAGCAGATGGGAAATCTCTCTCCTTATCTCTCTCCTTTCCAAATAAATAAAACTTTCAGGGGGCCTGCGCTGTGGTGCAGCGGGTTAAAGCCCCAGCCTGCAGCACCAGCAACCCATATGGGCGCTGGTTCAAGTCCTGGCTGCTCCTCTTCGGATCCAGCTCTCTGCTGTGTCCTGGGAAACCAGTAGGAGATGGTCCAAGTCCTTGGGCCCCTGCACCCATGTGGGAGACCTTGGAAGAAGCTCCTGGCTCCTGGCTTCGGATCAGCGCAGATCCAGCCGTTGTGGGCAACTGGGGAGTGAACCAGCGGAATGGAAGATTCTTTCTTTCTCTCTCTCTCTCTCTCTCTCTCTCTCTCTCTCTCCCCTTCTCTCTGTGTAACTCTGACTTTCAAATAAATAATTAAAAAAAAACTTTTCAGAAAAAAAAGTTGAAACAAAAATTGGCTACCCTTCAGATGCAGACATTCTGGGAACTAGAGAACTCCATCTTCCCATTTTAGAATATGTGACACCTGGGCAGGCAATGTGGTCCAGTGAGTTAAGCTGCTGCTTGCAAAGTTGCCATCCCATATTGCATATTCAGTTCAAAACATTCCCAGCTGCTCCATTCCAGCTGCCTTCTAATGCACCTAAGAAAACAGCAGAAGATGACCCAAATACTTGGGATCCTGCCACCCACATGGGAGACCATGTGGATCTTTACTTCAGCCTGATCAGGAGTGAATCAGCAGATGGAAAATCTCTCTCTGCTTCACCCTCTCTGTCACTCTTCCAAATATGTAAATAAATAAATCTTTAAAAAATAAAAAGAAAATATGACACCAAACATTCCTTTCTTCTCTTTTCTACAACCCACCTTTGTCAGATTAACCAATATTTACCAATGAGGCAAAGAAACAACTGGCTTTGTACAAAAAAGGCAGATTGCAATAAGGAGAACTCTTTGTAACATCAAAATTAAACAACATTAAAATGGCTAAAGAAACTACATGACATCTAGGAATGTGTCACTTATATCTGATGCTAATCAGCTCAATAGGTTAATCCTCCGCCTGCAGCACCAGCACACCGGGTTCTAGTCCTGGTTGGGGCGCGCCGGATTCTGTCCCACATGCTCCTCTTCCAGGCCAGCTCTCTGCTGTGGCCCAAGAGTGCAGTGGAGGATGGCCCAGGTGCTTGGGCCCTGCACCCCATGGGAGACCAGGAGAAGTACCTGGCTCCTGGCTTCAGATCAGAGCGGTGCACCGGCCGCAGTGTGCCAGCCGCAGCGGCCATTGGAAGGTGAACCAACAGAAAAGGAAAACCTTTCTCTCTCTCTCTCTCTCTCTCTCTCTCTCTCTCTCACTGTCCACTTGCCTGTCAAAAAAAAAAAAAAAAGCTACATTTTAAAATGAAATTTCTTTTTAAAAATGTGAAAGGCTTAAGTAAGAACAAAGAGGTAGCAAAACAAAAAAGGCCTCATTGTGAGATATTTAAACTAAAGCAGCCTGGTTCTCATCCAAAGGCCTATCAGGAACTAGGGTACCAGGGCATTAAAAATAGCAGAAGTGTTCCAAAAATCTCAAGAAGTTTGAAAAGCACCACCCTATCTATTTAAGGGAGAAAGGAGGGAAAGCTGACAAAGAGGGTAAAAACGATCCACCCTCATAGTCCATCCTGCCTTCCTGTGAGGACTGCCTACTTTTCACACAGGAAACAGACTTCAAGTACGAAGGACATAAAATCTAAAAACTGGACTCTGGAGGTGGGCTTTGTGGTGCAGTGGGTTAAGCTACTGCTTGGATGCATCCCATAGCAGAGTGCCAACCTGAGTCCCAGTTGTTGAGTTGTTGGCTTTTTTCTTTTTCTTTTTTTAAAGATTTATTTTATTTATTTGAAAGACAGAGTTACAAAGAGAGAGGGAAAAACAAAAAGAGAGGTCTTCCATCCCCTGGTTCACTCCCCAAATGGCTGCAATGGCTGGAGCTGACCCAATTCGAAGCCAGGAGCTTCTTCCCGATCTCCCACATAGATGCAGGGGCCTAGGGACCTGGGCCATCTACTACTGTTTCCCAGGCCCATTAGCAGCAAACTGGATTGGAAGGGGAGCAGCTGGGACTCGAACTGGCACCTATATGGGGTGCTGGTACTGTGGGTCATAGTTTAACCCACTGCACCACAGCATTGGCCCCATAAGTAAATCTTTTTAAAAAAATAAAAATTAGTCTGTAGAAAATCATTCCAAATCAAATCAGGTATTTGCCTACACGAAATGTTTACAGAATTCCATAACCTACCAATCATATGTCCTTTACTTGAAGGATTTTAAGATGGCTCTAACTAGAGGCATTAGCCAAATCAGACATCCTCCTCAGGTATATGCCAACTCTAACTCCATGATACTCTTAAACAGCAAGTGAAAACACCATTTTTCAGCATGCAAATAATGACTCTAACCACAGCACACTCATCCCAAACCTCCGTGTGCCCAGTCCTGTGTCTCTGGGCATCCAGGCCCACAGAACACGCAGGCAGTGTTGTGCAGGAAGCCCCTGCAGGGAGGAAAGCTGGCGCTTTTGTCTCTGCCATGCATCAGCGAGCTCCTAACTTTGTGCAAGTCATCCTCTCTGGGCCTCCTCTGGAAAATGAGGGGACTGAGCACCCAACAGTCTCTACATTCCTGCTCTCTTCCAGAATTCTCTTATAACAGTTCCACACTTCTGTTCCAAACGTATTCTTCCCTTCACAGTCCCCATCATTCCTCACCCTATGAGAAAATACGAGCAAAATCATCTTAGCACATTGTTCAAAGACCTCCCAAAGGCAGGCGTCTTCTAAGTGCATGATGCAACCTATTTAAATGATGAGTTTAATTATTCATTCACTGCCTTTCATTCTAAGGCCAGGGGGTTTTCAGTCTTGCCCAAGCATTAAAGAAATACTCAGAAAACCTAAAGAAAGGTGAAGGAGGAATGAGGACTGGGGAGAAGAAAGCAGAACACACATTCCATTCAATCAAAGTTGTCTTCACTTGATAAAAGGGTTATAGTGCTATTTTGGGGAGGGGGTTTTGAAACCACCACGCTATCATAACATCATTAAAATAGTATCTTGTCTTCTCTTCTTCCTTCCCATCAATCCCAGTGTAGTCCAAAGTATCCCAGTGTTTCTAAGTATCCCAATATGGCAGAAGTATACTTACTATTTTTCAGGGCACTGGCAAATTCTGGACCACCTTTGTCCTTGAAAACAGGGAAAACATCTGGTTGAGGCAGCTGATTAGTGGTCAACAGAGCTTTCTGCAGTTTGATCCTTCCTTCCAAGAGCTGATCCCACAGTGCTAAAAAGAAAACCAGAATGCCATCACTGACTTGTCAAATCTTCCTGGAATGGAAGGGAGGAGGGGCAGGAAACCATGCCAATCTCCAGGCAGCATAGCTTTATCAGTTTCATGCCATGGAAACACTCTCTATTATAGGAAATAAATTCTGTATCTTGGAAGCAAATATTTGCTACATGAGAGAAGGAAGGCTAAAGCCCAAGGAGTGGGGAAAACACTCTTCAATCTTCCACAGTGGCCGGAAGTACTAGAGCAGAACCAGTTAAGCAGCTCAGCGCAGAGGCGGCTGGCTAAGCATGGAAGAATGGGCTTTAGCCCTCTGGGTAAGTGGGGCATGTCACAAACTAATTGGAAGGACACGGGAAAGACAGCACAGCCAAAAACAAACAGTAAACAAACAAAAAGCAGATACTCTGAAAAAAACAAGCAGCAAAATGATGCACAAACCTATCTGGTTCTTCACAGCTCGTCCTTTTTCCACTTCCTCGGAAACTTTGACACTGGAGAAGGTCATCACCACACCATCGTCTTCACTGTTCCTGTCTCCAGCCCTGTCTTCCTCACTCTCACGCTCCAAGTCCTCCTCTTCATCCCCTTCGTCCCCTTCCTCCATGCCACTCTCTTCATCTTCATCCTCCTCGTCCTCACCGCTCCCAAGGTCGTCCATTCCCTCAGTAAATCTCGCAAAGTCACTGATGCTCTGCACTCGGAAGCCTGGCGTGTGTGCAGAGCGGCTCCTGCTCCTCTTCCTCCCTTCCTCCTCCTCTTCCTCATCAGCATACTCCTGTTCCTCAGGGGCACTCAGGTCTTCATCAGAGCCCTCCAGACCCAGTCCCTCCGAGTCTGTATCTCCAGGCTCTTCCTCATCAGGTGTTTCCTTGTCTGAACAGGAAGGAAGGGAGGGAAAAAAGAAAAATTGGCTGTTACATTCTACAAATATGTATTACTTACCTACTATCTCTAAATGGCATGGAGGAAGCAAAGAATAGAACATGGATCCTGCCCTAATAAAAGGTTCTAGTGAGAAAGACCCGTAAAAATTGTAATGCAGGGGCTCACACTGTGGTGAAGCAGGTTAACCAGCAGCCTGCAGGGCCAGCATCCCATATGGGTGCTGGTCCAAGTCCTGGCTGCTCCACTTGTGATCCAGCTCCGTGCTAATATACCTGAGAAAGCAGAAGATGGCCTAAGTGCTGGGGTCCCTGCCACCCACATGAGAGACCAAATGAAGCTCCTGGTCCCTGGGGCTGGCATCATGGTAAATCTGCCACCTATGACACTGGCATCTCATATTGGAGCTGGTTCATGTCCAGGCTGCTTCACTTCCAATCCAGCTCCCTGCTAATGGCCAGGAAAAAGCAGCAAAAGATGGCCTAAGTGTTTGGGCCCGTGTCACCCATGTGGGAGAACCAGATGAAGCTCCTGGCTCCTGACTTCTGACTTCAGCCGCCTGGCTCAGCCTTGGCCATCATGATCATTTGGGGAGTGAACTAGCAGATGGAAGATATCTGTCTATCTCTCTCCTTTTCTCTCCGTAATTCTTTCAAATCAATAAATAAGTCTTAAAAAAAATAAAAAAAGGAAGAAGAAAAGCTCCTGGCTCCTGGCCCAGACTCAGATGTTGTAGCCATTCAGGGAGTGAACTAGTAGATGGAAGATCTCTTTCTCCCTCTCTTTCTATCTTTCCTTCTCTCTGTAACCTTGCCTTTCAAATAAATAAAATGTTTAATAAATAAATATTATAATACAGGAAAGAACAGAAGTGCTTTGACAAAATCTGAATAACACGGAGAGAAATTTTAACTGAAAGGCAAGTGAATTTAAACAGCACTTGCAACCAAGCAAAGGACAGCATTTGAGCTGGATGATGAAGAATGCTAACACTTCAACTGATGTTCGGGTGTTATCAGTTTTGCCATACCTGAATCTGAAAAAATACAGTTCATCGTTAATTATCCCAAATGTGTACTCTACCACATCAGTATATACTATTTACTACATCTTTATAAAATATGAGCCAAGTGTAGATGGATAAAGGCTAAGGCAAGGGGCCAGCACCGCGGCATAGCGGGTAAAACCGCCGCCTGCAGTGCTGGCATTCCATATGGGTGCTGGTTCAAGTCCTGGCTGTTCTTTGATCCAGCTCTCTGCTGTGGCCTGGGAAAGCAGCAGAAGATGGCCCAAGTCCTTGAGCCCCTGCACCTACATGGGAGACCCAAAAGAAGCTCCTGGCTCTTGGATTTGGATCAGCTTAGCTCCAGCTGTTGCAGCCATTGGGGAGGGAACCAGTGGATGAAAGACTTCTCCCTCTCTCTCTCTGCCTCTCCTTCTTTGTGTAACTCTGCCTTTCAAATAAATAAATAAATACTAAAAAAAAAAAAAAAAGGGCTAAGGCAAGACAAACATAATTTAATACTAAAGGGAGAAGATGACAGTCTGGTGGGAGTGGTGGATATGCATCTAATCATCACATTACAATGTCATTAATACAGAGTTCAGAGAAGGAACCACCAGCTCTTCTGGAAAGGCAAGGAAGGGCTTCCCAGGATAAAGACATTACAATCTTACTTATGAAGTGTAAGCAACAGTTACTAGACACAGAAGAGAAACAGCACTGGAGTGCAAAATGCACAAGCAAATGGTAAGAGGTGGGCCTGCAGAGCTGCCCAGAGACGCAATCAGAAGTCATGTTTTCCGTGGGAAGGAGCCTGAACTTGATCCTACAGTAGACAGAGTACCAGTTAGGGCTCCTGGTTTTACTTGTGCTTAGGGCCATCACCTGATAACTGAGAGATTTTTACTGATTATCCAGTCTCTTCCAGGGTAGAACATAAAAGCCCCATGTATAGCAAGGATGACTGTTACACAGAAATCACTTACTGACAACTGTCTTCAATAAAATGAACTAGTTTTGAAAATGTGATGGGTCTTCAGTATTTCTTTATAGGTTTTTTTTTTTTTTTTTTTTTTTTTTTTTTTTACAGGCAGAGTGGACAGTGAGAGAGAGAGACAGAGAGAAAGGTCTTCCTTTTGCCGTTGGTTCACCCTCCAATGGCCGCCGCGGTCGGCGCGCTGCGGCCGGCGCTCCGCGCTCGTCCGATGGCAGGAGCCAGGAGCCAGGTGCTTTTCCTGGTCTCCCCATGGGGTGCAGGGCCCAAGCACCTGGGCCATCCTCCACTGCACTCCCGGGCCACAGCAGAGGGCTGGCCTGGAAGAGGGGCAACCGGGACAGAATCCGGTGCCCCGACCGGGACTAGAACCCGGTGTGCCGGCGCCGCAAGGCGGAGGATTAGCCTGTTGAGCCACGGCGCCGGCCTTTATAGGGTTTTATAGGTGTGGTCATTTGGCCCAGTGGTTAAGTCCCTGGTTAAGATGCCCACATCCGACTAAAGTTCCTGGGTTCAGTACCAGCCTCCAGCTCCTAACTCAGCTTGCAGACCCTGGAGGCAACAGTGATTGCTTTACTAAGTTCCTGCCACCTATATGGGAGACCTGGATAAAGTTCCTGGCTCCCAGTGTAAGCTCTGACCCAGCCCAGCCCAACCCTAGCATGCAGGCACTTAGGGAAATGAGCCAGCAGATGGGGACCCTCTCTCTGACTCAGAAAAAAAAAATTTAAAGGTTTATTTATTTACTTGAAACATAGTTGAGAGAGAGACAAATATCATCCAGTAACTGGTTCCTTCTCCAAACAGCCACAATGGCTGCGACTGAGCCAAGCTGAAGCCAGGAACCCAGAACTCCACCAAGGTATCCATGTGGGTGCAGGGGCCCAAATGCATGGGCCATCTTCCACTGCTTTCCCAGTTAAATTAGCAAGGAGCCGGAATAGAAGTAGAGCAGCCGGGTCTTGAACCAGTGCCCATATGGGATGCTGGCATTGCAGGCAGGGGCTTAACCTACCGAGCCACCATGCTGGCCCCCAAAATACTTTTTTTTTTTTTTTTTTGGACAGGCAGAGTGGACAATGAGAGAGAAAGACAGAGAGAAAGATCTTCCTTTGCCATTGGTTCACCCTCCAATGGCCGCTGCGGCCGGCGCACCACGCTGATCCGATGGCAGGAGCCAGGTGCCAGGTGCTTTTCCTGGTCTCCCATGGGGTGCAGGGCCCAAGCACTTGGGCCATCCTCCACTGCACTCCCGGGCCACAGCAGAGAGCTGGCCTGGAAGAGGGGCAACCGGGACAGAATCCGGTGCCCCAACCGGGACTAGAACCCGGTGTGCCGGCGCCGCAAGGCGGAGGATTAGCCTGTTGAGCCACAGCGCCGGCCTCAAAATACTTTTTTTTAAGAGGTATACATAAACTTAAGGCAAAGAGAAGGCTGTAAAAAGCATAAATACAAAATCTAAGTGCAAAACAGTCAACAGAAATAATCCTTTACATTCTTTATGCCATGCATCCCTCAGACCAAGAAACATTCATACAGAATAGTAGTGCAGAGCAGACTGGAGTCAGACTGCATTCACGTGAATCCTAGCTCTGCCACTTACCAACTGCATGACCTTGAGTAAGTTACCTAACAAATCTGCCCCTCAAGTTCCTTCTCTCTAAAATGGGGATACATAATACCAACCTCTTGGGCTACTGAGAGGATCAAATGAGATGATACATGTGATGATGACGGTGATAATATTTTTTGAGAACTCACTGCATCCCAGACTGTTAGAACTTAAATTAAAGAGCTAACCACAGTGGCTGACACATGGTGAGAGCTCAATAAATATTATCATATTTGTCTCATGATTGGTCTCTTTATCAGTCTCTAGGCAAAGCATATGAAATGAGCTTATCAGGAGCTCCCAGAACTACATCAAGGGCTACATCGGAGATATCGTAACCTGAAGGAGAGTTCCTTTTATACTATCTGTGGCTTCTCAACATGGCACCCTGACCTCTCTAAAGGAAAACAAATGGCATCCTCTCGATAATCACCATATTCAGCCCCTTCTTCCGCTCAGAAACTTGTAATTCTTTAAAAGTGCAGGCGCACATCCTCCCAACTCTCTTGGAAGGAAAAGGGAAGCATTATGTTATTTTTACAACAGCAAAATGTGAATTTTACAAATAACTAATGTTATACAGCAACTTGATCGATGCAAGAGCTGACAAACCAAAGGGAAAGGGTCAAAACCCAAGAGCAGTGCGGCCGTCAGACATAGCACTTTCCCAGCACTGGCCCTCTTCCACAGCCTCCATGCACTGCCTCTTCTTTCACTCCATTTAGGGAGAAACCACTAGTCTGGACCTACGGAGTGCAGCAATTTAATAACTCTGGGCTTCAGATTCCTGCTGAAATGAAACGCAGCAACCTCGAAGGCCCTTTCTAAGACAAATCAACGGCCTCTCCTAAGATAATAGGTAGGGGCACAGAGACTGGTCCCGCAGAGATCATCCAAAAAAAAAAAATACAGAAACAAAAGGATCTTAACCCTAAAAAATTACGTTAGAATGCATTCCATGCAATTATGTCTACTCACCAGATGAACTTGGCAGAGTCTGCTCCCACTGGTCTTCCTTCCAAGCTTTCCTAGAGGTGGTTTTGCCAGAATACCTTTTGTCTGTGTCCAAGAGGGAGGCTGATGCCAGTTTTCTAATGCTACCGACTGCCAGGAAATCACCGTCCCCTTCTTCCCCTTCATCAAACCTGTCAATCACTCTGGCAGCAGTGTCTGTGGGGGGAGGCAGAAAAGTAATCAGATTCTCCAGGTGAGGCGGAACTTTCATGAGAACCCTGTTCGATCCTTCCGGCTCACCCTCGAATGTTCTCTCCAAGAAGCCCCAACTTCCAGGAAGAGCGAACTCACTACTTCTCCAGGTAGGCGGACCACAGCCTCACCACTGCTGGCGACGGGAAAGTTGACTCCGCCTGTACCAGTGGAGACCTTGGTTCCTACAAAACTGGTCTAATTCCTCTCCACACGACAGTAGCTCCGTCACCTCCCAGTAGTCTTGCCCTAACTACCCGACTCGCTGCCACCCTGCAAGGAGGTAGCTTCGCTTACCCTGACTGCACAGTCCCCAGTTCCTTCAACTGGAATTCCCAAGTCGTGGATCAGTCCTTGCATTTCTCTCTCCTCGTTCTCCCTTCCTCGAACTCCCCCGCCAGAGCTGGGACAGCAGCTTACAGAATGGCAAGCTCAGCCGGCGCACCCCGAGCTAGCGTCTTGAGCTTGCGTAAACAGCACCAGGGAGTGCAACTTTTTCCTGGGTTCTCTAAGTAAGTTCTGGGGCACAGCTAGTCGGGAATAATAAACCACCGGTGCGCCTTCCGACCCTCCCTGCCTAACGCCAACACCGGTCAGGGCATTCGGAGAGGTAACCTTCCCCCGGCTATGCCTGCACTCTCCAACAGCCCTCGCCCAAGGGAACCCGAGGACCAGCATTCCGCGCGAGTGCTCGCCACGGTCGCCCACCCACCCGCGCACCAGGTCTAGGGTGCGCATCCAGATTAGCCCAAGGCCTCCTCCCGAGCTCAGGGGAAACGGAGCAGGCCGG
Source organism: Sylvilagus floridanus (assembly GCA_949820135.1). Classification (NCBI taxonomy): domain Eukaryota; kingdom Metazoa; phylum Chordata; class Mammalia; order Lagomorpha; family Leporidae; genus Sylvilagus; species Sylvilagus floridanus. Next base: position 36,656,525 of record OX463237.1, on the reverse strand, counting down.
GCCGCAAGGCTTTGGCTGCCTGTCCCTCCCGGGCGGCCCCCCGGCTCGCCAGGACCCAGTCCTGCAGCTCCGCACGTGGCCTCCCCCGTCAGGCCTCACCCTCCTCCGGGTCGGCCTCAGGATCCGCCTCGCGCGGTCGGGGATTCAATAACTGTTCCAGCTGCAGCGCCAGAGGTTGCAGCCCCGCCATCGCCCCCAGGTCCCGGTCGGAACAACGCAGGTGAAGACGCAGCCCAAGCGCCGAGAAGGCACACTCTGTCCCCGCCAGCCGGGTCCTCACGCCCCGACGCCACTGCCGAGGACCGCGCGGAGTACAGCGCTCAGCGCCCGACCGGCTACTTCCGGGAGGCGCGCTCGGGAGGGGGCGGGGCCTGCCGCGTCACTGCGAGCGTTGCTAGGATCCAGGCGGAAGCGCGCGGAGGGCTGAAGGGGTTGTCGCCGCCCCCTCGAGTGTGCGCGTGCGTGGAGGGGGGAGGCGCTGTGTTGGGCGGTGCGGGAGCGCGCAAGGGCACGTGACCGCCTCTGAAGCAGAGCAGGTTTTGAGTGGCGCGCGGCACCAGACTTCGCACGAAATCTGCATCAAAATTTATGCGAGATTGGCTTAGGAATAAAGCGTAGTGCAGCCGTGGCCCACGGTGGCTGGTTTGGAAAAGAGTAGGGAGTATGGGAGAAGCTTCTCGAACTTCCGGTTCGCCTTTTGGCCCACGGAGGCCCGGCCCATAACCGGATTGGGTTTTTCACATTTCACAGGGGTCGCGGGCCAGACTTGCGCCTCCGGCCCCTCGGCGGCCTGGATTTGGGGACTTCTTATCAGGGATGTGTATGCATGTGTAAGTGTGAAGCAGACCCTTGGGGTCTTTAGTAATAGGAATAATGAGCTGTGGCTTCTCCAGGTAGCTTTGCCCCGGCAGGGAGAGGGCGGTGAAGCAGGGATTTCTCTACTGCACACCCCTCCATATGACTGCCTATGCTGGTCAGAGGTGAGCACAGCTGGGGCTCAATACTGAAGACTGTTGGCAGAGGGGCAGACTCAAATATAAACAGGGTGCATTTCATTGCGCGCAGGCACGTGGAAAAAGAATTTCTCTACATGCTCTCTCCTTCGTGGAGCATTCCCAGACTGCCCACTATGTGGCAGGCACTGCTAGATGAGATACAAGATAAGTTAGAATCTCTGCCTGCAGCCCTGGTCAGCCCCGGAGGCTGACAAACTTGGAAACAGCAACTGCAGTAGGGGCTAAGTGTGAGCGCAGAGTGGTCCATTCTAGCATCTGGGGGAGAAAAAGAACCTAGCACCGCCTAAACAAAAGGATCTCAGAGCCCCTTCATGGGATGCAACAGCCCAAACCACTTGTATCCCACAGCTCCCCTGTGCCTCCCATCAAACCTAAAGGATTAGACCTGGGCTCCTGACTTATACAGTCTTCCCGAGTTCTCCGGGTCAAGAATGATGACAGGACCCCGCTTGAGTGCGGTGGGTCCCGCGTCCCTGTTGTGGGTGGCCCCTGAACAAAGATATCCTTGAGAGGACTCAGGCTAGGAGAATATGCTGGGTTTGTTGTCTCTAAATTTACCCCATGTAATTGCAGTCCTGTGTGTACATCTAAGTCCCCAGAGCAAAAAGAGTGCTCCTTGGGCCTTGACCAGGTGCTGGATCTGAAGTACAAAAGCTTTTCTCCCATCCCACATGGAGAAAATTACCTCCCTCAGTCCTCCTGTCTTGCTATTTTGGGCACAAGAATCACCTAGCAACCTGGCCTTCCAGGTAGAGAGGCTGGAGACAAGGGAGAGGGCGGTGAGGCAGGGCAGAGACCTGTCAGGCAGACAGGACACTGCTGGTCAGCTAGGGAGCTGGGCAGCACAGACACGAGGCAGAGGGAGAGCCGCACCCCTGCTTCCCTCTCCTCCCTTCTCTGTCCTGCTCCCTGCTGCCTCGGAAGACCTTTGTAGGAAGGAATCCAGACAGCGGTACTATCACACACATACCGGGGCCCCCAAGTCTTCCCCAGAGTGGCAGGAGAACTCCAGGAGGGGAGGAAAGAACTCTGAGACGTGGGATGCAATCGAGACAAGATGAGGCCAGGAGCAGGGGGCAGTCACTCCAGGCTCCCAGAGGGTCCTTCCCAAGTGCATTCCAGTTCCTTGAGATGGGGGGTGGGGGGTAGGGCTGGGCAAGAATAGAGGATGGACTATGGGAGGGGCAATTTCAAAAACATCAACCTCCTTGAAGATTTTTTTGCACCCCGACTATGAGAGCAGAGATGTGCCAGGAGATGAGACTAAAAGTGAACAGTGTCCCTAAAGAACACGCCTCTGCCCTTTGCAACAAGTCAGGCAGGTGTAGGAACAGCATAGGGGAGGCAGGCTGACATTAGTCCTCTCCCGCAAGAGTCCCTGATAACTTAACCTGGAGTTTCAAGAGTTTATGGAACCCAGGGTCCCAACAACCTCCCAGACACCTCCTAACCTCCTACCACCGCCGCCCCGTTCCAAACCCTGGCCGCCGAGCCTGCCTTGTGCTTCTTCCCAACCTTGCTTAGCTCCCAGAGCAGCGCCCCCTGCCCTGGCCAGCCAGGAGAAGTTGGGTGGGTGGGCTGCCGCGTCCTTGCAGTGGCCGCTCCCGGCCTCTGGAACCCAGAGGGCAGGTGGCGGGAGGCACAGAGGTGGCGGTTTTAAGATGGCCGCAGAGAGAAACCAGGTTGCCAAGCCCGGCGGAGAGGAGCAGGCTGCCCTTCCAGGCGACAGGGGACCGCGGCGACGCTTTCCTACTGCCCGCGAGCCTCTCCCAGGAGCTCGGCGTAGAGGCAGTGGTACGCCTCCCCGCACCGCGGCGCCGGCGATGGGCAGCGCGGGATTGATGGGCAGGGGAACCGTCCCTGGCACTTCCAGACCACGTCTTCCCGGGCCCCCGGCTCCAAACTCCTGACCTGTTTGGGCATCCGTCAGAGTCGACGGCACTGCGCGGAGGGGAGCGGCGAATCCACTCCGAGTGCTCAACTCTGAAACGCTTCTTACCCGACACCCTGATTCCACAATAAAGCTGCTAAATAATTCAGTAGCCTTGATAGGAAAATGCAGCTTCCCAATGAGCGTGCATTCAGTTAAATGAGTGTCTTTAAAGAGGAAGAGAGTCATGGCTATGATGAATACGTGAGTTATGATTTAATGTATATAAACGCTAAAAGAGCAAAAAAGAGAAGCCGGTCCAATGATTGCAAAGAAAGCAGAGAAAGAAGTGTGCTGCATCCAGAAGCCAGGAGTTTGAAAAGTCTCCCTTGCATTTCATAAATCTTCATTTCAGAAAGAACACACTCAGATCTCTGCCTGATTGTCACCCTCCCCCCATTAGATACACTATCATATGGGTGCAGTGAAATATTGCTTATTTTAAAGTCGCCTCCACGGGAGAGAGAAACTTGGCTGCGTCTTAACAAAATCTGAAAACAGCACTGAAAATTATGTACCATTTAATGTGAAACCTTTGATTTTTTTAAAAATAAAGAAATAAATACTCCAGACAAAAATCTAGGTGAAATGGGAAAGAAATTATGGAACTCTGACATGAACACATATACCCACACAGTAGATAAATATTCAAATTTCTTCCATGTCTAATGAAGCCTTGGAAGGGACTGAACTACTTTTCAGAACCTATTGGCAACGCCCAGTTGAAATTTGATTTCTATATTAGTTATTTGTGGTCATTTTTCAGAGAAACTGAATGCATATCCTTTGCCAGGCAAAACAGTTTTCCTTCTGGAGAACTTCAAATGTAACTCATACTATGAAACAATTTCCTATCAGTTCTGCGAAAGGGATTGAAGTATTTCATTTCCAGCTATGGTGTCCATCCACTTTGTTATCTTTCAAACTACCAAATTCGAAAGCAGGATCATCTGTGGAAAATGAATTGAAGCTGGAAAGCACCACCTCTCCCAGTGTTCCCAGGATTTTGCATGTGCTGGGAGAGGGGAGGAGAAGGCTTCCCTTAGCATGCCTCATCACAGTCTGAGACCACTCATTTTGAGCCATGGATTTGATTTCTATTTCAAGTTGTATATTAAACATATCAGCCAACATCTCTTCAACTGTCTCAGTTAAAGCCACGGAATGCAAATCTGTAGTTAACAACAGCAGGAAGCAATGCAAGAAACCTGGGCTTGGCTTTAGCAAAGGGCTGCCACCACACAGCCGAGGCAACAACGTATCGTCCCAATCCTGCCTTGTTCCTCCTGGCTTCCCAGCGCCCAGCCAGCTCCCCATCAGGGTTCCAATCTAGTTATTGAAGACATCGAATAACACACCAATTATCTAAACATCAGATTTTCTATTTTTATTAAAAACTCACAAATTTATTCAACATGTTTTCTTTCATACAGTGAATGGTCTAATATGCACTGGAGGTCACACAAGCTTAGGTTTATTAGAACAATAAAAGACATATGAGAAATTTAATATATAAAGAAAAAAGTAGCAGCTGTTGACTGCATATTTGACCATAAAATTTAAATATTTTTGGACTTTTATTTTAAAGACACAAAAATAAAACCTGTGTGGGTCTATATAAGTCATATTAACAATTCCATGAATGTTCAACAGGACTAAAAATTAGCAAAGATGGTTTTTCTTTTTTTTAAACCTTGTAACACTTTTTTTTTTTTAACACTTTCTCAGGTTGCTGGTGCCATGCACCTTTACAGTATTTGTGCTATAATTATTCTATTTGGCAACTGTCTGAATATCGTGTTTTCTCTTTGCCTTGTGTAAACAACACTTTTTTTTTTTTTTTTACATACTAGCACAGTGAGCCCTGCAAATCTGTCAGAACATCTACAGGAAAAGAAAAGGAACAATTTTGGTTGATTGCTCAAAACATTTTGTTTTTGAACAAGAGGTTTCAAAACAGGATATATTAGTAAAACACTGAACTCCTGAATTTAACATTTATACGTAAACAGTTGACTGTTTTAGTTCAATAGTCTTTTTTTTTTTTTACTTTTTGTGTGTGAAGGTAGAATACTTTTTCTTGTACAGCTGATGTTCAAGTCATTTTACTGAGGTCTGACTGGAGACCATCCTATCCAGTGTGTGTGTCTCTCTGTGTGTAGAGCTTTGTGAAGGTAGAAGAGTTGAGACTGAGGGCTTTACATTTAAGATTTTGCAATTTTGGCAAAAACAAAAACCAAAAACCCAGATAGACAAAAAATATATATAGAGAGAGTCCCACCTGATGCACAGCAGGTCGGTGTTTCTGAAGCTATGAGTTTGTTGCCGCTGTCGCTGCACTGAGACAACGCTAATGAGCGAATCCCAGAGCTAGAACCCTCACGGCTTGCCCGGGGAGTGACCCGACCGCTTCACCTCCCGCACCCGACTGCACCCCAGGCCTTCCTCCCTGCGGCTCCCGGCATCACCGGGCGGCGGTGCGCCCGTCTTCGCCCGCCGTGGGCATCCTGGCGCCGCCGCCCGAGGGTCTCTGCACAGATCCGGGCCGGGTCCAGGACGGAGGTGGGGAGAAATCCTTTCGGGAGCCCCAGTTCTGCCAGCAAGCACGCTGATCCCAGTTCCACCTCCAGGCGGATCTGGATCCTGCTTCGTGTCCCCTTTTCCCATCCAGTCTCCCTAGTCTTGAACGCGGTCCCCGAGACCGGAGAAATCGTGTCGAGTGGCCTTACTTTTCATGGTTTTTTTTTTCGTTTTTTTTCTTTTTTCCTGTTTTTCTTAAATAAAAGTTCATTTCTGTACAACCACGAACTTCACGCACCGTGCGAGACCCCGCTACCACACGGCCGCCTCGTTCATTTCTGGGGGGTGGGACAGGTGGTTCCCGTAGCTCGCCCCGCCGTTGACCGACAGCGAGGAGAAGGGCGGGCTGGGCCCGAAGACCTCGGCCGACATGGAATGCAGGGGCCCGGGAAGGCTGGGTTCGGGGCTGGGCGAGTCCCCAGGCGGGTGAGCCAGGATGTCGGTGAACCGCTGCGCCTCGCTCGACGGGTGGTGGCCCGGCAGAGGGTGCTCCAAGCCGCCCAGGGGCGTCCCGGAAGGGCCGGAGGAGGGCACGAAGGGCAAGTCCACCGGCGTCTGAGCCTGCGAGGACGGGGGGCCTTGCGGGAAGAAGTCGTAGTTGCCCCCGGGGCCGTAGTACTCGCTCTGGTAATCTGCGGGGCGGCGGGGAGCAGGGCGTCAGGGCAGGCCCTCGGGGCGCGCGGGGCAGACAGGACGCGAAGGCTGGGGAACGCGCTGCGCAGTACCCGCCGCGCAGGACGAGGCTCAGCGCCGACACTGGAGCCGCTGCCACTGCTCCCCCTAATGCACTCTGGACCCGGAATCCGTCCCTCGGTCTCACCACCTCCTCCCGATTTACCCCCCAACCTAGGCCCACCTCGCCTCTTCTCCACAAAACGCGGGCGGCGCCCTCCGCGCACTGCCACCCGCATCCAGCGAAGCCGACCCGGCCGGGCGCGCCCCGCCATTCCGCCACGCACTCACCTCCGTAGAAGGAGAAGGGGCCGTTGGGGATGAGTTCACCCGGCTCCAGGCGGTCCACGAGCGGCCGCATCCGGCGTGGACTTCGGAAGAAGGCGTGGCGCCGGGCTCCCAGCGCGCTCAGCTGCTTCATCCTCCGCTCCTTGGAGCGCCGGTTTTGAAACCAGACCTGAAGCACACGGGCCGCGGGTGAGGACGCTGGGCCGCCACTATTACTCCCCACCCCGGAGGCCCGCGGGGTACAGCCCTTCAGCCCTCTACCGCGTGGCACTCCGGCTCCACGGCGCGTGTGTGCTGTGTGTGGCAGGGGGGACCTGGACAGGCAGCCCTGTCCGGAGGGAAGCAGGTGCGGTGTAGTTGCAGGGTTGCTAACCGTCACACCGCCACGGGCAGTTTCTGGGGGCTGTACACAGACACTAAACTGCGACAAAAGAGTGCCGCACACTGCTGCCTTCGCACTGTCCCTGGAGGTGACAGTGACAAACACAGCCTCCAGCTGACACTCAGTCTCCCAAGGAGGGTGACGCCAAGCCCCTGGCAGGCACTCCTTTTCTCACCTAGGCGCAACTTTCAAGCACCAAGCAAGGCCCTCCACAGCCATGACACACACAGAACCGGCCATTCCCCCGGCACAGGTGCGGCGGCCGGGCACATCCTGCTGAGAGGTGCCTGTACCTCAACCCTCCTGGGGAAGGCACCGGACTCAACACCTAGCAGCATTGGACCAGAGGCACCAGCCAGCATCCTGTGCTGTGCCACCTCCTCCCAGCCCCCCAACCCCATGCCCAACTGCTTCCAGATGGCCTCCCCTCCCCAGGCCACTCTTGCCCAAGGCAGAGCTGACTGTGCGCTGGATGCTCCAACTTTCTTTGAAGGGGAAATCTCTGCTCTTGGCTTGTCTAACTGAGCCGTGAAATCCACAACGGTGGAGCTGAGGACTTGGAGGGAGATGAAGTTGTGTGAATTCCAGAACTGATTGATGCCCACAGCATCCTCTCTGCTCCTTCCTAACCCGGGCTGGGGTGGGGGTAGGGTGTGTGTACAAAGAGGGCTTCAGTAATATCTGCTCCCCTAGCCTCCACACCGAGCTCCCCACTCTTCCCTCTCCCAGGCTGCTGTCACCTCTGTTGGCTGGGAAGAAGAGGGACTTCAGATGGGCAGCATTTCAGACAGGGAAGGCTGGGGTGTGTCTGGGTCTCTGCCATGTGGAACCGCATAGCCCATGCCCGCTGCCAACCTCCGACTGGCTCCCCTGCTCCACTCTGGGGGCTTCTCGCCTGACCAGGATGCCCTGAGGGTTCTAACCTGGATGACGCGCATATTGAGCCCAGTCTCCTGGGCCAGCTGCTCTCGGATGTGGCGCGTGGGCTTGGGCGTGGCGGCAAATGCCGCCTTCAGCGTCTCCAGCTGCTTGGCTTTGATGGTGGTTCGAGGTCCCCGGCGCTTGGCACCCAGGTTCTGGTCATCGTTCTCGTTGCTGCCCCCTTCCTTGTCCGACACGTTGGCGCTCTCGGAGTCCTTGGCATCATCCTGTGATGGGTCTTGGGAATCCGGAGACAAACTGGGGTCACTGCCCGTGGTGGCTGGGGAGAGGCAAGGACAGGTGAGGGGGAGCCTTCGCAGGCCTTCCTCCCCCAGGACCCAGCTGCCCACCCCTGGAGAGCCAGGAACCTGGGGCTCACCCGAGTGGAGGCTGTTCTCTTTGGCGACACTGCTGTTACTTAGGTAATCTTCTTTGCACACGAACTTGTTCTCGTCGATGATGTAGAGCTCCTCGCCAGTGGAGAGCTGCTTGTTACACATCATGCAAGTGAAGCAGTTCAGGTGAAACACTTTGCTTCGTGCTCTCCGCACCAGGTCGCTAGGGGAGATGCCCTGTGCGCAGCCTGCGCATTTGGTACCGAAACACCTGCAAGGGGTGGGCACAGGGTGATCGGCAATGGGCACAGGGAGACGGGCCAGGAGGAAGAAGAGTAAGGAAGACAGGGGAGGTAGAAAGCAGAAGTGGCAAATGAGAGAGGCGATGTTGGAGAAAGAGGCAGAATGGCGATTAAGCAGGCAAGGAGGCAGGAGAGCGCGCGGCGCACCAGGGAAAAGTGAGAGAGGAGCTACACATGGTCAGAGCGAAGAGCCCCAGCTTCCCCCAGTCCCAGCATTATCCCTTGGAGAAGAATGTCGCTGTAGAAGGCCGCGACGGCGAAGGAGGGCAGGGGACTCTCAGTATCCGATTAGTTTGGGAAAAGTCAAATTCGAATTTGATCGCCCTGTAAATACGCCCGGAGCGCGCTGCTTTTCTCTCCCAGCGTCGCCTCTCTCGTTCCCGCAAAAGAATAGGCGCACAAGCTGGGGCTTGGCGAGGCCAGGCCCGACCGCGAGAAAACAAATGCGGTCGCAGCGAGACCCGGTAGCCGCGGCTGGGCTGCTGCCCCGTTCCTGCCAGAAGCCCGGCAGATTGGTGCAAGCGGGGAGCCGCGGCGGGGCTGAGCCGGTTCCAGACGCCCTGCTGCGTTCTGCAGGAGTCCGACCTCGGGAGCCTACAGTCAATGCGCAGGCCTCGCCGGCAACGGTTTCGGATCCAGCCACAGCGGAGGAAACCCGGAGCGGCCGGCGGAAGTGCGAAAGCGCAGCTCGCGTTTCCTCTCAGTTGTACCAGCAAGTGCAACGCTCCGCTCCGCCGTTCCCATCGCGCCGAGCCAAGCGTCCCTGAGCGGCCTTGGGGACCAAGAGCTCCGGGCCTCTGGGCAAAGCGGCCCGGGTGGCTCCGCATCCCTCCCTGCTCGCTTCTCTCTCCCCATTTTGATCTGTTACCACAAATTTGGAGAAAGCACAGACCAAGCCAGGCGAAACCCGTACATTTCAAAACCGCATGATGGAATTAACAATTCGCGGTTGCGCCTGTTTTCTGTTGACTTGTGTTTCTGTGGATGTGGTAGAAAAATAGCGACCTAAAGAAAATGCCATTTAAAGCTAAACGGAGGACGGGAGTAGGATAAAGTCTCCCGGCTCCAACGAGCGCAGTCTCGGCTTTGTCAAGGGTTGGAAGTGGTGTGAGCCGGGAACGCGCGGTGCCTGGGACGGCTCGGGAGCGGTCCCGCCGACTTGCCTGGAGTGGTGGGGGGGGGGGGGGCGGGGGGCGTGCAGGGGAAAGCTGGGACACTGCGCAGGCCATGGTGCAGCTGTTTGCCCAAAGCTGGGCTTGCAGGCCGCTCTGGGTTTCGGGAAGGTTCTGGCGCCAGCAGGATCGACCTCGAGGCCGAGCTGTTCCCTGCCGCTGTCTCAGCAGGCAGCGGGGACACTTCGTGCCAAAGGCACTGCGGTTCCCGCCAAGACCGTTCAGAGAGCGACAAGGCAGCGGCAGCGAGCGAGCTCAGGCTTCTAAGCTCAGCCTCAAGGGCAACCGCCTTGAAGGCCCGGAGAGCGCCGTAGCTGGAGAGCTTGGGTAGGGAAAGACTGGACTCTGCCAGCTCAGAGGGGCTTCTGGGCCGGGGCGGGCTCAGACTCTTTCTTCCCAGGCACGTGCAGCACCAGCCGGGACGCACAGTTTCCAGGACGCAAGCAGGGCCGCGTCCCGGGCGCCCAGCGCGCCAGCTGGCGAGGAGGCGGCGCCCGCCGGACTTGGCTGCGCTCTCCAGAGGCAGCTCCAACGCAGCCGCCGTGGCCACGCTGACCTCTGATCCGAAGCTGGCCGCGAAGGGCCCGCAGGGAGGGAGCAGCCGAGGCGCGAGAGGGAAGGACTCACCGGAAGAAGTCGTTCTTGCAGTAGAGCTTGCCTTCCCGGGAGAAGCACTTCTCGGTCAGGTTGCATTTACATTCACAGCACTGGACGCACTTGACGTGCCAGGCCCTGTCCAGCACGTTCAAGAGGAAGCGGTCCAGGATGGGCCTTTTGCAGCCGGCACAGTGCACCATGGTCTTTGGTTTGGTCGGGGGAGGCCCGGAGAAGAGAGGGGCGAGCCGAGCCAAGGGGACGACTCCCGACGAGGACCGGCACGAGCTCCCTCGCCCCTCCAAGGAGAAGAGACACACTCGGCCGTGCAATCCAAAACCCGCGCCAGGAGATCGAAAGGGGGCCAACGAGGCCGACGCTGGCCTGGGGGCGCCTCGACGGAGTATGAGCGCGCGGGAGTCCCAGGGCGCCGACGAGCCCCGCGCGGGGCGAGGAGGAGGAGTCTCGCGCGTGCGAGGAAGCGACCCTTCTGCCCAGAGCCCGCGGAGGAGTGAAGGTCACCGAGAACGGCGGCGGGAAAGGAAATAAAGAAAGAAACCGGAGACGGAGAAGAGGAAGACGCCGCTGAGTTCTCCCAGGCTTGAGGTAGAGCTGTCAGAAGTCAAAGTGCATCTGCTTTTGCCGGGCGACGAGGGCAGGCGCGTGCGTGCCGGGCTGCCCGCCGCCAGGGCGTCCTCCCTCTTTGAAGAAGAAAGGGGGGGGGGGGAGGCCAAGGAAAGAAGCAAAGGAGTGGAGAAGCTTTGGATCCTAAACTGCCGGCGTCGTGCAGCGGTCGGGGGAGGGGCAGGGGTTGGGGGGGCGGGAGGGAGGAGAGGGAGGAGGAGGATCTCGTTGATTGCTGTTGTGGCTTAGGTTTCCCTCCTTTTGGAGAAGTGTTTGTGTCAGTCGGGAACGGAGAGGGACAACTTCGGGCAGACGCAGCCAAGGCGCACTCCTCGCTCCCGACCGCCCGGGCCCAGTCCCCTCGGCCTGTGGCTTGCCCGGCCTCCGTGTCCTCGGGGCAGCCCTCCCAGCGCCCAGGCTCCTGAGAGGAGGAGACGCCGGCTGGCTTCTCACCGCGCCTGGCTACGTACGGTGGCTCCAGTCACAACTCGTGGCTGCCTGGGCGCGCAGCCCCGCATCGCTCGGCCCGCGCTCCGCCTGCCTGCATCCAACCCCACAGTCGCTCGACTTTTTTTTTTTCCTTTTCCTTTTCCCCCTCTCTTTTCGTTGTAGTGGCAAATCTGGGTTTCGTTCCTTTTTGTTTTTCCTCTTTTGCCGCGAAAGGAGTCGGGGGGAGGGGGCCGGCCTGGAGAGCTTTTTGAAAATGTCCTGGTGCAGCGGCCACAGTAGGCTGGCGGCTGGAGCAGCTCCGCGGTCCGCCCGCTGTCGCCGCCCGGGCCACGGCTCCTTGCTGGCTCTCCCCGGGCGCGCGTCCCTCGGTCCCTGGTCTCCTGGCCCAGTCCGCTGCCCCGGCGCGTCTCTCCCCAGCTCCGGCGGCTCGGTCACTGCTCCTGGCTGTTGGCTGAGCTCTGCAAGCCCCCTCGCCTTAATGCAGCGCCCGACGACGTCACGGCAGCCGGTGACCAATCAGCGCCTCGCGGTCCCTCTGTAAACCATTCTGCGTCCCCCGGCCCGGGAGAGTGCGGGGAGACCGCGTTTCGAGGATCAGTGGCGGCAGCACCCGCGGCCGCGCGCGGCGCGGCGCAGGCGGCGGGCGGCGAGGTACCCGGGCCCCCTCCTGCTCCGGTAAGGCGTCGGTCTCGGGGGGGAGGGACCGAGTGAGGGCGGGAATAGGCACAGGCGGAGGCCAGAGCTCTGCGGGAGGGTGGGGTCATCCAAGACCGAGCCTCGTCCAAGGTTGGGGTGCAGCTGGGTCCGGCAGCCCCGGTGCGCGGTTTGGCTTTGCAATCCCGCGAGCGCTGTCGTTTCTGCCCGTCTGCGCCTCACCTCCGTACTTTCTCCGCCTGGAAGTTTGCCCCCCCCCCCCCCCCCGCACAGCGCCTGTCTTTGGAGGGGTAGGGGGAGCTTGGCAGCAGGATCTTCCTCCTCCCGCTCCTCTTTCGGTACGCCCTCCCCCGGTCCATCCAAAGTCCACAGGGGCCGGGGCTCCGGGAGATCTGGGTGTCTGCCTCCCGCGGCGCGCTCTTGGAAAGTTGATTCAGGCGGTCTGCTTGTGGGGGCGGGGGAGCCCAGAGGCGCAGCGCCCTGGAGGTGGGGAAGAGCCTTGGGTGGGAAGTTGCCACCCTGGCGAGAAGTTGTGAGAAAATTGTGATCCGGAGACACCTTTTGCAAACAAAAACAACGACCCGGCGGGAAACCGCGGGGCTCCAGCGCGCTCGGCGGGGGGCGGACGGGGGATGTAGGGATTGCGGTGGTGGGAAGGAGGGGGACCCTAGGGGCACCACGAGGGCCTGCGGTACACCAGTAGATTGGGGTGTGCCCTGCACAGACGGAGGGTGTCCGGCTTCCATTCCTCCTCAGGCTTCAGGCTGGCCCCAGCTTCTGCAGACAACAGCCGACTCTATCTTGCGATGCCCACTGCTTAGGGAGCCCGCACCTTCCTAAATCCTCTCTGGACACACACTGGGGCCCACCACCGACGGGGCGGACTTGCCCTGACGTGGGGGGCGGATTTGGGTATCGGCAGCCTTAGCCCTAAAGAATTACTCCAGTTTCCTGGCACACTTAAGTCAAATTCCGTTTCGGCTGCAGTTTTCCAGGTTTAGTCCGGATTTATCCCCAGGTGGAGTCTGAACGTTGTAGTGCGGGAGGCGGTTCCATTTTTGCTCCTTAATTTCGTTGTTGAGAGGGGGATTTAGGAGGCTGTATTTGGCCTTAGTATGGATGAGAACAAGGATGGCATTTTGGAATTGGCCTTTTGACCCCTCTCGCTATGCCGGGGCCAGACTTTCCACACGAGCCTGGGACCAGGTTGGCGGCAAATGCGTGCGGATACGGAGTTGCAATTAATTTGGGCTGGAAGGGAATCCCGCTCGGAAAATTCAGTACCCTCTTCGGACGAACCGGGAAGCGGCCACAGCGAATTTGGCGTGGGCTCCGTGGGGCTGCTGGGTTTTAGTAAGGGCTCTTCCTACGCTCCGGCTGCCGTCTGCACCGCACCGCACCGCACCGCAACCTCCAGGCGCCCGGGAAGCCCCCGCCTTGCAGCTGGCGTCACCTTTTCATAGAGAACCGAAGCCGCCCGGGCTCGCCGCGCGCCTCTTTGGCGCTCCGCCCAGCCCCGACCTCCCGGGACCAGGCCCCTAACGTCTTCTACGCACCCCCCTCCCCGCCCCCACACTCACACTCCTGGCTGGACCGCGCGAGAAGTTGATCAGCTCCTGCGCACCGCACCAGTCCCCCGCGCCTCTCTTCCAAAGCCTGGACTCCGGGCTAGGCAGGGTGTGCACAAGACGGTTTTCTGACCCAGCGGGCGGGCTCTGCGGGCTCGGACTTGGCTTTGCGCTCCCTCTGCGGATCCGACCCTGCCTGGAGCAAGCCGACCCGCGCCCGGTACTCTGGTACCCCCGAAGTCGCAGATATCGGCGAGGCGCGGGCTCTTCACTTTGCTTGGATCGGAGGCGCCTCCAGCCAGCTGCGTAGGATAAGGCCTGCGGGGAGGAGCCGGTGCAGCCGAGCGGCCCCCTCGCTCCTCCTTCCCCCAGCTGTCCCGCGCTCGCTGCTAGTGCCCTCGACCCAACCGCTCCTTTCTGGAATCTATAGCGGCCCCAGTCCCGGGTGGCTCGCCCCCGCCCCCGCCCCAGCTGGGCTCCTTCTCATGCAAAGCAGAGGAGCCACAGGGGTGGGGGCTGGGGGCAGCCGTCGAAGCCCTACTGGGCGACAGCTGGACCGGGCTGCCAACTCTTCCCCCAGCCCAAGGCCGGCCGCCTCTCTCCGGTGGGCTGGGGAAGGTTGCGCCATCCGTTTTGGGATGCAGCGTCCTCAGGACTAAGGTGTGGGACCAAGAGGGCCCTTGTCCGGAGTGTCCAGATGGCGCGGTAAACAGATCCGCGTCTACAAGGGGTCCAGGAGCGCAATCCAAGGCGCGTCTCTTGGCTCCGGGTCTAAGTTGAAAGTCCAGATTTAACGCCTCTAGGGCGACAGCACACTAATTTTTTTTCCCGTTTCCGTTGAGTTTGTGTTTTAAAGGTAATCAGTCTCAGACAAGGAGAGAAAACAGATCCAGCTTTCTAAACTTGCCGTCTCCAAAGCATTTAAACCAGGTACTCTAGGCGAAGAGCGGCGACCTCGCTCTGTTCCACCGAGGCCGCGGGTATGGTCTGCGTCCTCCTGCGCCCCTAAGCGCCTGCCAACCCAGCGCCCCACCAAGGTGCGCACTCACATATGCATCCACTGCCCCGGGACGGGTCCACTGCTGACGCTGTGTCACAGACTCAAGCTTAACGGCCTGACCATCGCTCAGTGGCCCGCAGAATTCGCACCTCTCCACTCCTAGGACCTCTGGAAAAGGCCCCAGAGGGCCCAGAAATTGGCCTCGAAATTCCCCTGGGGAGGGAGCGCTGTTCAGAATGGGGATGGAGAGTGTTCTACCCAACCACGCCCAACCCCCCCTCCCCCGACAGTTTGGGGAGCTGAAGGCTCCCCCTCCTGTACCCCCTTGCCTCCCGCTGCCTTTTTGGTCCCAAGCCTCCCTGCCCTTCCTTCCTCTCCACGTTGTCCAGTGACTCGTGGTCCCATGGATGAGCCTACCCAGTCACAGTCTGAGACTGTCCCCAGAGCTGTGGCTGTCCCCGGCCACTTCCCTCCTCTCCCATAGCGTGCCTGTCCAGCCCACCGTCCCCAGGAAAGTGTGAAGAAGAAGCCGCTGAGAGGGAGGCATCTGGGGCGCAGAGATGGCTCTGGGGGGTTAACCTGTGCAGAACAACCAGGATCCGCAGCACCCATCCACACAGGTCTGGGACAAGGAAGGGAGGAGCGGAGCCTGTGCGCCCCTGGATGCCGCCCTTGGCGGAGGCTTCACGAACTCCCTGGGTGAGGATGTGGCTACTGAAACGCAGGGAGCAGTTAGGCTGGGGTCCCTGAGACCTGATCGCGAACTTGTCCCCCTTTCTGGAGCTTCTCTGGCTCAGGTTGTCTCAATCATAGCTCCTTGGTCATGGAACAGATCTACTGTGTGCTGTATTTCCGCAATTTCTTTCTCCCTGGAACCGCCTAGGCAGGAGCTCAGGGGCTGGGGCAGAAGGAAGGGTGGGTGTTATCTTTGCATTCCCAGGCAGGGAACCCAAGTTAGGGGTTTGCCGGAGATGCCTGGGTCAGGGCACTGTGTGCAAGTGAGGCCAAGAAGCGAGCTGGCCACCTTACTCCAGAGTGCACTTTGCCCCTAGCCACGTTTTCCAGTAGGGGCTTGGGCAGCCTATGTGTGAGGGGACCGGCGAGGCCCGGACCCGGCAGCAGCGGACCTGAGCCTCGTGGTGCGCGCTCGGCCTGAGTAAACAACGCTTGCTTTCCCACAAGGGCCGCAGGCACCTGGGGCGCAGGGCTGCGGGAGTGTGGAGCCGCGAGCTCAAGCGCGGGGATCTCGCGATCTCGACTGCAAGTCAGCGCCCTGCAGGGAGCGACCACAGGACAGGGACAGTCTCGGAAGAGACTGGATGGGAGAAGCAAGGAGCGAAGAGAAAAGTGAATAAGGGAGAAAACCAAGAGAAGGGGAAGAAACGCAGGAAAGCCAGCAGGGATGAAGGGCCGGGGGTGAGGAGCGTGAAAAAGTGGAGCCAAAGAAATGGGGAAAAAAAAAAAAAGCCTCCAGAAGAGGCAGCGAGGAGGGGCTCGGACCCCCGGAAGATGCAGTCGCTGCGGGGCTGCTAGGGCAGGACCCCAGGGCTTGCGTGGCAGACGCGTTCCGCGGCGGCGTGTTTGGTGGGAGACTCAGCGCCCGTGGAAAAGCGTGTGAGCGGCTCCGGGCAGGAATCCAACAAATAAATAAAACGTCTAAGACGGCGTGACAACAATGTGTATTTGGGTGCGTGCCCGTGCCCGTGTTCCTCCGTCTGAGCGCACACTCACACCCGGCAAGGAAGACAAACGGGGCTTGTGCCTCTCGGTAATTAATCCTCTCGCTAATTGACTCTCTCCCCCTACCTAATGGCAGTGGGCGCTGCCGATATCTGGAGAGAGATCCGGAGGGGGGAGGGGTCCCCGAGAAAACCACCCCTGGGGCTGGGGCTACGTTCTCTTTGGACTTGGCAGTCCTCGGTCCTCTTCCCCCACGGTGGGCAGAGTTCAGTGGATGTTGCCGCCTCACTCCTCCAGGTTTGGGCAGTAGGAACAGAAGTCCCCTGCTCTCAGGCACAGGGACATTGTTGGGGATCACAAGCTCAGGGGCTGAAAGCCCCCCACTGCCGGGCATTTCCTGCCGCTGGGCAAGGCGTGTGTTGTTGCCCCAGGACTGAAGACCCCATGCGAGGGTCTTGAGGTCTCCCTTTGCTGTGAGCTGCTGTCTCTAGCATGGACGTGGGAGGTTTGTATGAGGTGGACGGGATGGGGTCGAGGGAGGATAGGGACAGCTTCTGGACAAACCTACTTGGACAGGGCGGAGGGACAGAAGTACAGAGAAGTCCAGTTGCCACCTGGTAATGGTGAGAGAGGCTTGCGGGGACAAAGAAGGAAAAAGGTCGACACCCGGCATGGAGGGCAGAAAGGCAGCCAGGTCTCTGTGCCTATGTGACCTCAGCAGGGCCAGTCTCTCTGTGGGGGCATGGGGAGGACCCGCCTCTGCTCCCCCCACGGCACCCTCAGTTCCCAGGACTAGGGAACGGAGATGCGGAGAAGGTGTCGAATCTGGATCAGTCCTTGGGAGCTGAGTTGCAGAGGGGCCCAAAGCCCACAGTGCATCAGCTGATGTGGCTTTGGAAGGTGACTGTCAACTCTCACCCCCATGGGGTGGCAGCTTTGCTCTGTGGACCCCCTCAGAGACTAAACAAACAAATGCTGAGATCCATAATCCACCCCTGCCCAGGCAGAGGAAGGAGGGGGAGAGCAGCTTTCCCCCCAAAAAAAAAAAAAAAAGCCCCCCCTCCACCACTAAATGTGTCCTTAATTGTCCCTTGGGAACGTTTGTACATTTGACCAAAGCAAATCCCCAGGCAGTAAAAGCAAAATTAGTCCTAGGGGCTGGTGGCCCAGGGAGAGCTGGGGCTGGACAGACGGGGGAGGCGAGGAGATGGCCGGCATGACCGAGAAAGGGAGGAACTTGGCTCGCCGTCTCTGTCAATCGGGAAGAACAAAGTTGCAGAGGAAGGAGAGAGAAGGGCATATAAAAGGCAAATCCAAGCCAGAAAGGAAAGAAAGTGAAGAAGAAAGAAGAAGGCAGGGAGGGGGAAGAGACGATAATAAAAGAGGGTGAAGGCGGCCCCAGGAGGCTGGGCCTCGTCCCAAACCATCCGTCTTCATTGTCTCCATGTGTGCAAAGGCGACTCCGGCATAAGGAAAAGCCACTATCGGAGCGGCGGCTTTATTTTATATCCTATACATCAGGAGGGAGGCAAAGCTTTATTTTCGCCAAGAGGCAGATATTTTATTTCTCTCTTACGGTTTTATGTGTGAGAGATGTCAGGTTGCCACAATGGATGGCTAATGCATAGGCAAGAGGAAGCCGTGTTGGCATGCTGTGTGTCACGGGGTCTTGGGGGGGTGAGCGGGCCTGGGATTTAGGGCTGATGGGACACTCTGGGGGATTTCTGCTCAAACATCTCTCTTCATAAATCCAGCAGCATGGTCAGCTCAACAGGGAGAAGAAGGAGTTTTAGAGGGAAAAGAGTTGGGCTTAGTAATAAACGAACACACAAAGGAACCGCTTACCCTCCAACGGGCGCGGGCCGTGGGGACACGGCAGCCCCGAGAAAACACGGAGACCCCCGGCCAAACCCATATGCACCACTGACAGCAAGCATTTTCCTGACAGTTGCACGTCGGTCGTGCTTCCTTTTCCTGTTTTAGGTTTTGCTTTCCGGCACCCCCCCCCAATGCCCCTTTTACCAGACATCTTGTTTTAACCTGCTCAGAGCCTTGCGGGGAAAGGGCCATTAATTTGGAACTCATCTGATCTGCGAAAGGATCAGGATGCCTGCTTTTCGCCGCTCTGTCCTGTGTCTCGCCGGGTAGACACACACAGCCCCTGACGCAGCGGACCTGGAGAGTATAGCAGTTGCTAGATCTGAATCTAGGAAAAACTCGCCGCCCCAAGACCTACAGTCCAATGAAGCTTAGATCCCAAACTGCACGACATCCCATTTTTAACCCTGGGAAGATGATGGGGCGGAGAGACAGGGGTGGAGTCTGGACCACCATGATCCGTGTCCCCCCACTCCAACCCCCCAAGTCACTTCTTAGAGAAGTTGCTTTTGTTTATTCTCAATTCTACTCTTAGTTTTTTGGGGGTCTTGGTTTCTATCTTCTGTGGAGCTCTTTATCACCTGCCAGAGCATTGGACACAACACAGGATCCCTAGGCAGTGAGCTTGGGGACCCAGCCTCAAAGACCCTGGCCTTTAACCTTTCTGAGCCTCAGTCTCCCCATCTGCACCACAAGAGGACTGGGCTAAATGATTGCCGCCGAGGTCCCTTGCAGCTCCAACCTCTCCTGGCCTGGGGAGATAATGTGTGAAAACACTTTGCACATGCTAAAGCCGGACGAATGCCAGGGATTATTATGACGATTCTAATCAATCCTCTTTGCTCCACGTAGATCTGGACTGTTTAGCGCCAGCAAGCAGGCTAAAGAGAGCCGGCAGCAAGAAAGCTGAAGCTTAGCAGAGATGGAAAAGCTCTGTGCTGCGGACAGAAAAAAGCCTGCATCTCCAGACACAGCCTGTGCACCCCACCATCCCGTACATGGAGGGAAGGGGTGGGGAGAAGGAGGAGGCCCGACTTGGTGTGACCCATTTCCGTCTGTATGGCAGCAGAGAGTATATTTCTTCAAAAGCATCATTGGCCTCCAAGTGACTGACATAGGAACCTGGTGGGAAAGCGATTTGCAATTGTTTTTTTTTTTTTTTTTTTTTTCCAGGAAGAAAGGAGAGAGCAAGGTGTAGCTGATTAGCAAGTTAATTATTTCAGTACCCCAAGGGTTGCAATGTGGTGGTGAGTTGTCCAGCCCTGGTGCAATTTCACAGTCCATGCATCTCCTGGTGAGCACCCGGAGGGCCGAGTCTGTCTCTCTCCATCTACCTGCCTTGAGTCTTCCTGCTACACCTGGGGGCATGAGCAGGGGCTGGGAGGCAACAGGATCTACACTGGGCCTGTGTTGTGTGTGGGGGCCACGGAAACAGGGTGAAGGAAGGCTCAGAGATGCCATCCCCTTCCGCTGAGTGTGTAATTACCTGGCCTTCTCTTCTTTTAAAAAAAAAAATCTTTGGTTTAATAAATATTAATGAGACAGGGTCTCCAAGAGTGGAGTTGCCGTGAGGTTATTTCCCCAGACTTAGCACTGGAAGAAAGTGGGTTTGAAGGGCCCTCCTGTCTCTCCCTTCCTCTTAGCCCTGGCCCAGCTCCCCCATGCTCCTGTCGGATTTCCCACCTCTGACCGGCACCTGTGCTGCAGCAGCCTCCTCTATCTGACTTCCAGGTCTGAGTTCCTCTTGGGGGAGAGAGGGGAGGATTGTGTGGTCAGACGCACACCTCATCTCTAAGAGATAAGTTGGAGATGTGAGCATTAGCCCCAGAATTAACAGCTCCTGGCTCTTTGCTCTCCCGGCTGCTAGGGCCGGCCCCCTGCGGTCCCTTCCCAGAAGGCTGAGGGAGGGCTCTACAGTTTACTTAAGAGTGGTCCCATCTGCTCAGCCTGGCCTTTCATAAGGGGAGGGATTTATGCAGTGTCCTTGTGCACAGACCTGGGATTTGGCTGAAAACCTTGGGCCTCTGAGAATATTACTGAACGCTAAAATGTTCAGCCGCGGTGATGATTCATGGTTTTGTCTGCGTGGACAGGTTGCCTGTGTGTATGTGTGTGTGTGTGTGTGCACGTGTGTGTGTGTGTGTGTGTGCACGTGTGTGTGTGTGTGTTGGGGAGTGCACACCCTGATGCGTGTTTGTCACTGTTCTCGCTCTGCATGCAAATGTTAGGAAACTTTTTTCCTTCCGTACTCACTCAGGGGCCAGCCTCTGGCATCGTGCAGCAGTGTGAGGTGTGAGCATGATACCATTCTTTCTGGGGCCAGGCCGACACTCAGCTGTCCCCAGGCAGGTCGTCCAATGTCCCTGCTGGTGCAGTAGGGCCAGGGCTGTCTGAAAAGATGGTTCTGGTGGCTGCCTTGGTGCTGGTGGCAGAGGATTTGGGGAATGGGGGTGGAATGAGGCCAAGCACAGCTTAAATTGGACGCAGCCTAGGGGATCTCGGTAGGAGAAAAAAGGCAATGGGAGAGACTCAGAACACAGGCAAGCGGGCAGAGGGAGGAGCTCCTTGTCTCAGTCGGGGTCCTGCAGGAGCGGAGCTCTGAGGCAGAGTGTGCAATCTGGGCCCTGCCTCTCTCGGGAGGTGACATCCTTGGCCGATGCGGGGAGACCTACGAGTGCCATTCCTTCATCACCTTTGGGGACCTGGGGACCGAACGCAGATTCTTCCCCGCCCAGTGGCTGGGGAGGAGGCACCTGCAGCTCCTCTGATGCCCCTTTCTGATTATGCTCGCGCTCAGGCTGGGCCTGGTGGCCACAGACCCTAACTCCATGGGAAGCTCTCCTTCTAGTCCCTTCTTGTCCATTCTAGCCGGCTCACTGTCCTGACTGTAGGCGCACACTTGGGAAGGAGGGCAGGCAGGCCTGAGACTCTGGGTGGGCGGGTTCTCCTGTGGGCTCTAGGTAGGATCTGGCTTTCCCGTAAAAAATAGGAAAGCAGGGAACCATTCCTGTGCACGAGTTGCCTACCGAAGGCTGTACGGCTGCGGCTGCGTGGACACACACGCTGCTCCAGTTCCTCTTTCTCAGGCACTAGGGAATGCTTCCTTTGGTGCCCCTGTTTTAACACATGCAGAGGCGTGGGCCTGCCTCTGACAGACGGGGAGGAGTAGGTGCATTCCAGAGACCCTGACTTAGAGTGTTATCTCTTCCCCAACCCCAAATCCTCACCTTCCTCTTTGTCTGCCTTTACCACAAATGCAGGGACCGCCTGCCCAGAGAGGTGGGAAGGGATGGGTTTTAATCAGGGCTGGGGGAGGGGGTGTAGGTGAGCCTCAGGAGAATGGGGCCAGCTGGGGTTTGTAGCCGGTGCGCCTCTGTTAGCCTCATGTGTTGCGCGTGCATTACATCCTACAAACGTGTGTTTCAGTCATCTACAACGGACGCGCACGTTTGCCAAATGCTGCCTGGCCAAAACAGTGTTAAATAAAATCGTAAGAAATGCTACTGGGGCCTTGCATGGGTTATTTAATTCTATCAATGATAAACAACGTTAATGTGTAGCATCTCGGTCGGCACAGTATCGTGTTTCATTTATAGACGGCGAGATATAGTTAGGCATGAAAGATACCGGTTTCCGACACATACATTTCCCAGTGATGACTTCGGAGAAATGTGATAGAAACAGCAGAAACGGTTCTCTCTCTCGTAAACCTGCACCCTGCACACAGGCTGCGGGTCACACAGGCGCAGGGCCGGTCAGCTGTGTGTGCAGTGTCGCACATCGTCAGCAGTAAAAGTCGATGCTGTTATGTTCGGATCCACAACAGCGGATACACGCAGCGACGCACACACCAGGCACCCTTTCCAAATCTTCAGTACATTTCTTACCTTTTCTCACACACGGACGTGTGCCGAGACATGGACAGATGCTAAGCTCAGTGTCCATGTTGGACACATGCGTGCTCACGTTGAACACTCTCACTGCCACGTCCCACATGCCTCCACACACAGCGATTCCTCTGCACAGCAGCTGAGCAGCCATGTGTGAGGGGCTTTCCAAAGGCTTGCAGAAAATGGAATTAAAAGGTGAGTTGTGGTGCCCAAAAAATTCCATACACATGATTGGTTTTCAAGAAGCTTGTGAAAAATGTGGATTATAAAAATGGATTTCAAAATTTTTTGCACCAAAACAAATGTTTAATTCCACATTTCCACAAACCTTTTTGTTGTTGTTGTTGTTAACATTTATTCTTCATCTAGTTCAAAGACAGAGAGACAGACAGAGAGGGAGAGAGAGATCTTCCATCCTCTGGTGTTCACTCCCCACATGCCCACAACAGCCAAGCCTGGGCCAAGCCAAATTTCATCCGGGTCTCCCACAAGAGTGACAGGGGCCCAAGCACTTGGGCCATCATCTGCTGCCTCCTAGGCACATTGGCAGGGAGCTAGTTGGGAAGCAGAGTAGCCTAGACTTGAACCAGTAGTCCTATAGGGGATGTGGGTTTTCCAAGCAGGGTTTAACCTGCTGGACCACAACACCCACCACTCCATGAGCCTTTTGCAGCACAATCACACGGTTATGCATGCACAAACACTGATGTTTACTCGCATGCTCCGTTTGACCAAGAACGAGTACCACCCTGTGACTCCCCGAGGTTGCAGACCTTGGGGGGCCAGTGTTTGAGCTGGGGACTGTATTGTCTGCCTGGTGTGGCCCTGAACCTTCGGGATGGAAGGCTTGGAGGAGCAGGGTGAAGACGCCAGCCTGCTTGGCGTCTTGAGAGGAGAAATACAGAAATGCTGGCGCGGGCCAGCCGGGCCCCAGCACGGCACTCCTTCATGTTTGCGCGTTTCACAAAGTCTCTCTGGTCTTGCCTCTGCTGCCAGTCAGCCGTGTGAGCCTGTGCCACCTGCCTCGGGGCCTGTCTGCATCTGGGAAGTATGCTCTCCTTCTGCATCCCTGGGGGTTCAGTTCCAGGATCTGCAGACACCGCAGCCTAAAGACATTCAAATGCCTCAGATGAAACCGCGTTGCAGTGCCTGCCTGTAAGCTACGTACATCCTCCCTGGTACTTAAGGTCACGCTGATCACTTGTGACCCCTAAGGCCGTGCCCTGCAAGGGCTATGGAAATAGCTACACTGTCCGAGTAAAGAAGTCTGTCCATGTTCAGTACGGATGCAGTTCTTTCTCCTGAATAGTTTTGATCTGATTGCATCCACAGAGGTAGAACCTTACAAGACAGGGCTGAAGGTACTGACCTAGACCGGGGAGGAGGCAGCGCATGGTGGGGGTTGAGGGATTGTCGGCCCTGGCTGCACAGTGACTCCATCTGGAGTCAGCCTTTCCAAAAAATGCAGATGCTGGGCCCCGTTAGCTTTGGACGTGCGTCTGCAGCGCCTCATCTCGGCAGAGCTGATTCCGTGTTCCACCAAGACTGAGAACCACTGCCCTGGGTGGTCTCCAGGGCCCCTCCAGCCTTGAGGTTCTATGCCACGGAAAACCTTTAAATACGATGGAGGTTCAGAAAGTTCATGGAACATGTGCATTATGGAACAACTGTGCATAGACTTCACAACTTCTTGCACACAGTAAGCTTGTCTTGTAATTCCATTTCCTGCAAACTTTTTAAAGCACTCCCGTCTGCAAAGCACTATAATAAGGACGCTGTGCTCAAAGCTCCAGGTGGATTCGTGCAAGGTCATAAAAAGCCGATCCGAATCATTTCCATTCCATATAGGGAGACGACCATTTTGAACAAACCTTATTTTTGTTTAGAATTCTAAATTATTTTTAAAAATTTATTGAGAGAAAGAGAGAGAGAGAGCTTCCGCCCACTGATTGACCCCTCAGATGCCCACAACAGCCAAAGCTGGGCTGTCACGTGCTGTATCTGAGAACCGGTAACCAGAAGCTGGAAGCAGAAGCAGGGCTGGGACTCAAACTCAGGTACCGCGATACGCGGTGTGGGCATCCCCAGCAGCATCCTAGCTGCTGCACCAGACACCTGCCCCTGAGCAAACCACCTCCTTCCTGTGAAAGCTCATGCCTGCACTTCCAGTTCTCCTTCTCCTTCTCCGCTTTCTTTGCAGTCTTCCGTCCGCTGACTCGCTCATCCGACATGAACTAAATGCCGCGCCTACAGATACCACACGCACCTGAGAAAAGTGATAGATACCTTGGCTGTGGCACACACATTTCCCGCCTGGCTCCCCACCCTACCTGTTGCCTCTCATGCTATTTTTAGCAGGATAAATGATAAGGCACAGGCCTCGGGAGGACCTTTCTCCCCTCCCCCAGCCCTGAGCTGGAGCACGCCAGGGCCCTGGGCCCCGGGCCGTGCCCCAGATCTGGAGCCTGCAGCTGCAACTGAAGCAAGCCCTGGCCCAGAAAGCTGCTGTCGGGCCTGGGCTTTGGGGAATCCCGTGTTAACATTCTCCAGCAATGGCTCGCGGCGGTCCCAGGGCCCCTTGACAACAACTCTGCTCCCTGAGGCCACCGCGCAGGAAGAGGCCAAGCCCCGCCTAGACCCAAGCTGAAGGCAAAGCGGCAAGGACCAAGACGCAGCCTGCAGCCTGCAGCCTCAGGCCCCTCTCTCTGATGGCAGGAGGTTAAGTGGGGGGGGGGGGCTTCTGTCATGCACCTGCAGAGGGCCATCACTGTTCAGCTGGGGGAGTGCTCCCTAAGCTGACCCTTGGGCCTCCAAGGCGATCTCCGAGTGGAGTCTGGTTCTTTTCATTCCCACTGTCTTCCTGTCTCCCACTAGCGCTGCTGGCCACTGAGACATTTGGATTTTTGTCCCAGTGTGGCATGTGGCTCCCCCGTCCTGGTGAGCATGGGATTCCTGATCAGGTTGAGACTCCTGCTTCTCCATTTGCCTTTTTTTTTTTTTTCTTTTTTTTTTTTTTACAGGCAGAGTGGACAGTGAGAGAGAGAGACAGAGAGAAAGGTCTTCCTTTTGCCGTTGGTTCACCCTCCAATGGCCGCCGCTGTCGGCGCGCTGCGGCCGGCGCACCGCGCTCGTCCGATGGCAGGAGCCAGGAGCCAGGTGCTTTTCCTGGTCTCCCCATGGGGTGCAGGGCCCAAGCACCTGGGCCATCCTCCACTGCACTCCTGGGCCACAGCAGAGGGCTGGCCTGGAAGAGGGGCAACCGGGACAGAATCGGTGCCCCGACCGGGACTAGAACCCGGTGTGCCGGCGCCGCAAGGCGGAGGATTAGCCTGTTGAGCCACGGCGCCGGCCTCCATTTGCCTTTTTATGTGGTCCCCGCCCCCGCCCCAGTTTTATCTCCTTTTCCCCTGGTGACACATGCATTCAGTTCTCAGTCCCCAAGGGACCTACACACACACACACACACACACACACACACACACACACACACACACGGTGGAGTTGCTGTTGGTTATAGTGGATGTCTCCAGCCCAGCCAGACCCGAACCTTCCCTTGCAGGGGAGGATAGGCTTGGTGCAGACAAGGGAGCCCCCAAATCAGCACAGGATCCCTCCTAAATCGAGATCTGGAGCCCAGCATCCCAGGTAGTACCCCTGCCTGGGATGCACCTCTCCCGGGCCTGGGGCGCATCAGCCCCAGGAGGTGATGGAGCCCCAGGCCTCTTCAAAGGGCTCTGCATTTGTTTGCATGGCAGACCTTGAATCCTGCTCTGGTCATAAACATTGTTTATTTTGACTAGGATCTACTGAAAGGGGACTGGGGACAGGGAAGGCAGAGAGAGAACTCTGTAGGGAAGATCATAAAACAATTAGCAGGACAGGGCTTTGGGAGGTCACAGCATCATAGAAATTTGCTGATTGGAAGGGGACACAGGCCATCAGAAAGGTCAGAGACGCCCACTCCGTCAGCCCCCCCACTCTAGGGGCCACATGGGGTGAGGGCGGGGCCCTGGGCCTCTTATGTGGGGACTCGTTCTAGAAAGTGCACGCAGGGTGTGCAGCATGACCCCCCAGTAACCTTCCACCAAGAGGGGGAGGCCAGCAGTCAGCGAGCAAGCACGATGGATTTGCCCTCCTGTGTGACACGGCCCCTGGGTGACGATTTCTGCTCCCCCTGCTCTTTATGGAGCAGCCAGTGTATCTGAGGTGCTGTGCTTGGTGCTCTTCCAGAACCTTCTCTCACTCAACCTTTGGAAAAAGTCTAACATAGACATTTTTTTCTCCACCTCGCACAGAGAAAAACACAAGGGTTTGTCTAAGGCCACACAGCAAGTTAGTGTGTGACTAGACACATGCACTCCCATAGGGGTGCTGGCTGGAGTCCCGGCTGCTCCACTTCTGTTCCAGCTCCCTGCTAATGTGCCTGGGAAAGCAGTAGAAGATGGCCCAAGTCCTTGGGCCCCTGCACCCACGTGGGAGACCTGGATGAAGCTCCTGGCCCAGCCTTGGCCATTGCAGCCATTTGGGCAGTGAACCAGCAGATGGAAGATCTCTTTCTCTTTCTCCCTCTCTATCTGTAACTTTGCCTTTCAAACAAATAAATAAATATTAAAAAAAAATTTTGGATTTTTTAAAGCTGATGTCCCCAACCCCACCCCTTTCACCCTCTTCCACCATCTGCCATGGTCTGGTCTCCCACAGCCTGAGAGATCAAACATGAGCCAGTTCTTCTCCCCCATGGCATATGCTGAGCTAAGAAATATTCAGGACCAAACCTCCTCCTGGTAGGGGAGAACCAGAGTCGGACACGGACCTGGCTCACTGAGGAGAACACACTCACAGACACAGCCCTTACTGCAGACTGTCCTGGTTGTCTTTCACTTGCTGTGTGACTGTAGTAAGTCATTTGACCTCTCTGAGCTACATCTTCCAGACCTGGGCTCTTTAATGAAGATGACGGTGGGAGGAGGTGGCCACAAGCTGGTTCTTTTTGGTCCCCTCTTTGGTATTAGAGCTTGGGGGTAGAAGAGGGAAAAATGAGACATGGCTTTACCCCAAACCCGGCTCACACCAGTTTAAGTCCTGGCTGATTCACTTCCGATCCAGCTCCCCATTAATGCGCCTGGGAAACCAGGAACAGGGTCCAAGTCCTTAGGCCCCTGTACCCACATGGGAGACCAGGATGGAGGTCCAGGCTCCTGGCTTCAGCCTGGACCAGCCCCAGCCAAAGTGGCCATTTGGGGAGTAAACCAGCAGATTGAAGGTTTCTTTCTAACTCTGCCTTTCAAATAAATAAAATCAATCTTATAAGCAAACAAACAAACAGACAGAAGCCAGTCAAAGTGTGCTAGGATTCCTGTCGAGAGCACGAGGGGCTGAGAGCCAGGGCAGGGGCTGGGCCGTGAAGAGGCGGCTTAAACAGTGAGTTCTTCCCTGGCTGTGTAATCCAGTTGCTCAGAGAATGGAAAATCCCCTTCTCCTCCTCCGCAGGCGCCTCCCAACAGGCCTGCCAGCTCTGGGCACTAATCTGCCCAAACATCCCCCTGCGAGCAGGTTGCCCAGGGCCCCTATCCCAGCCCCCTCTCAGCAGGAGCCGGCAAAGGCTGGGCGGGGGTCTGGGGAGTCGGGGGGGGGGGTCTCTGCTCCCTGGCTTGCGAGGGGTCAGATAGAGACTCCTCGGAAAGAGACAGGGAGCAGGCAGAGGCAGGCAGGAGGCTGGGTCCCCTGGCAGAGGTGCCTTGGGCGGTACGCAGCATCCAACAAGCCCACTATTGCATCACTTTTCGATCAAGATGGCTCCCTCCCCAGCACCCTGGCCTCCCCACCCCCTGCACTTTCTCTCATCCATCCACTGAGCTGCTGACAGCTGCCCCGAGAGTGAACTCCTGATGCCTCCTGCAGCCCCAGAGAAACCAAAGGGACTCAGGCCAGGGCACAGCTCCCCCGCCTGCTTCCGCATCCACCCCCTGGAGATGGGGCCACCCCGACTCCCCTGGGTCACGCACAGAGAGAAGAAATGAACAGGCAGGTAAGGGCCAAGGGGAGGAAGAAAGGCAGAGGAAGAGGGGACGAAGCAAAAAAATAACAAGACAGAGAAGCAGTGAGGACGTGGAGAGGGGGAACCAGAACCAGGTGCAGGTGGAAAAGTGGGAGGTTCCTGAGCCAAGGAGGACAGGGCTGGGCAGAGGCTGGGAAAACTGGGTGCAGGTCACCCTGAATGGCTGAAGGCACTGCGGGGAGGGGACTAAAAGGGACCTGCACTGTGGTACAGCAGGCGAAACCTCAGCACAGCATCCTCTCTGAGGGCCTGCATCCAGCGCCCTGTAGATGCACCTGGGAGGCAGAAGAGGATGGCCCAAGTGCTTGGATCCCTGCCACCCACGTGGGAGACCCCGACGGAGCTCCTGGCTCCAGCCTGGCCTATCCCGGGCTGTTGGGGGTATTTGGGGGAGTGATCCAGCGGATAGAAAGATCAAAGATTTCTCTCCACCCACCCACCCACACCCCCCGCCACTTCCACTCCCATGTCACTCTGCCTTTCAAGTAAGTAAATAAGCCTTGAAAAACCTCTGCAAACAAACAAACAAAAACACAAAGGGAAGCTGGAAGTTTCCCCAGGTGGGAGAGATGGGGCTGGTGGTACCTTGTCCCCCACGCCCACCTCTGCGGACAGCCATCCCTCCAGGTGAGGGTTCATCAGTAAGATGTCCCAGACCTCATCAATGGCTCTCCAGAATGATAGCAGAGAGGTCTCTTGCCAGAGGTGGCGAGGGCTGTAGGGTGACCAGCTGGAGCCCAGGGTCCCTCCCTGGGACAATGCCAGCCTCGGCTGGCCTCCCCATCTACCCTGACTCTGTCCTGCCTCCTGCCTTTGCTTCCTATTGCCAGCTGATCCTCATTGTTGGACTTCACATCGGGTACCTAAGGCCTTAAAGACCAAGTACTTTCCATCACTGCTGACAGTGGTCTAGAGAGGTGATGAGAGCCCTGCCCAACCTCACAGGCAAACACAGAACAGCCAGAGGACAGAGGGGCCAGCATGGTGTTGCTGTGTGCAGGGACGGGCACCCAACCACTGCCTGGGCTGTGAACACTGCCAGTGCTTTGCATCTCAGACGTGGGAAAGCACCTGGGGTTGTGCTGAGTGCCTACAATGCGCCAGCTTCGGCACACACTATCCTCAATAAATCGTCAGAGATGTAAACCAAAGCTCAGAGGTTGAGGAACTTGCTGGGAAATTAGAGCTAGGATTTGCTCAAAGCCCGTGCTGAATCCCTGATGCCACCATCGCTCCTGGGTGCTCACAGCTGATGCTCCCCCTCCCCTACTCAGTCTCCACCCCAGACACACAAACACCCAGGGTTAGACATGAGAGCCCCTCCATGCTGGCTGGAACTGGTGCTGTCAGATCCCTCTGGCCACATTCCCCCTGACTTCCCCAAAGACCCCACAAGGACGAGGGTAAGATCCCCTGAGACTCTTGGTGATTGATCTGGCAGTATCGTTACTTTATGGGATGGGCCTAGGAAGTGTCAGGAAGGCAGCTGGCTGTAAATCTTTCTCGCTCCCTCTCCCTCTGTGGGTCCCCTCCTGGAGTTTATGGAGGAATCGTCTTCAAGCTGGGGACCTGGAGCTTCAGTTAAGGCTTGGGGTGGGAAGGGAAGGGACAATGCACTTCCCCTGTCTGGGATCTGCTCCACACATGCGGATCTGCACACTCCAGCACAGGCCGGCATGCAGGGCCCAGCACCGCCCACAACACCCCCGCTGAGCTCCCAAGCGGCTCTGCAGATGGCACGTAGCCCGCACCAGGTATATTGTAGAGGTTGGTGAGCTTCTGAATCAAGCCCGGGACCTGGGAGCAGGGTCCACCTGGGGCCAGAAGTGTGCCCCATTTGCAATGACTGAGGCCAGGAAGAAGGGGCTGTGCACCCCCTGGGGGCTGGGAGGTCATGGGGTAGCTGCAAAGAAACCAGCTGGGAGAGTCTTCTCTGAGAGGTCCCTGTCCCCAGACGGGTGCCAGTTGGGCTACTGGGGACACCTGTGCTGCAGACGCAGCTGTAGGGCCGGTACCTGGTGCAGCCGGCAGCAGTGAGCCTGAGCGGGCTGAGAGAGCCTGGCACCACTTCAGCCTCTCGCCTCATCGTGGCTGTCAGCCCTGTGAGCACTGGGCTGTTTTACTCGGAGCTGAGTTTGGCCAGCTCAGAGGCCAGCTCAGAGACCAGCACAGGCTGGCTGCAGTCAGAGGCCTGGAGACAGCTCAGCCCAGATATAGAAGACAGGAAGGCAGGGTGGGTCGCGGATGGGGAAGGAGTTAAGGGGCAGGGGGGAGGCAAGAAGAGGCCTTTCCTGCCCCTCTCTCCCGCACACACCTTTCCCCTGCAGAAGCTGCCCACCCCAGCTTACACAGGTGCTGGTGGCCACCTGCCCATGGGGGCCACTTCTACTTACTAGCTGGCTGCTGCAGAACTGATCCAGTTGTCCATGGTGCAGGCACCTAGGGAGGGCTCTGCGAATCCTGGGTAAATCGAGGCAGGAGGACGGAGGCAATGTTCCCCCTTCCTGGGGATGCCGGCTGGCTCCCCCCATCCTCTCCCGGCTCCTCTCCTGACTGCCCAAGCCAGGCTGTGCTGTGTCTCCAGTTAAATATATGGAATTATCTATTACAATACTTCAATATTTATTACATTGATTTCGCTTTAAATGCTTTGTAAATCATAGCAAAAAATAATGGCCTTCCAACAGAGAGTCATATACCGTAATCAACTGGAAGAAAGTCGGCATTGTAATTTAAAATAAAAAAAGATCCTTATGTGAGTCTCTCGTTTAAATTAAGAGACAGGACGTGATTCAAATAATAAGGCCCAAGTGAGGCTGGTTTTTCTTGGCAAATTAGTAGAGGTTTTAACTGGAACCGAAAAGGTGTTAAGGTGGAACACTGACCTTATTAGACCTTCATTATTTTCTGTTGTTACATTCCTGGAGCCGAGGGATTTTTTTTCCCCTCCAAAGTAGCCACGGTAAGCCTCATCTCAGGAACTTTGCCGTTCGAGAGAGATCACTTCTCAAGAGGTATTAGTGGGATGAGAGGCGGACACTGCTCTTCATCCGGGAGTTTCGGGGGCACCCAGAGTTGCTGCTTTGGGGGCAATGTTCTTGTCCTTGAAGGCTGAGAGTTCACCCCATCAGCGTCCCTGGCTTCATTAGCTTCTTACACTCGGCCTGAATCCCTCCTCTTCCCCAGCTGCAGGAGCCGGCATTGGCGGGTGGGAGGCAGCCTCCTCGCTCTGCTTTCCACGGCCAAGCTTCGCCGATGAGACCGCAGAGCCAGCCAGGCCCGGCCAAGAGGCCCACAGTACCTGCAGACAGAGCAGAGGCCGTGTCCTAAATGGAACTCACGAACGCCAACAGCCTGGCGCTGTGCCCTGTGCACGGGGGGGGGGGGGGGGGGACTGGACCCCTCTCCCAAACCGGCCCCCACTGGCCCTGGGGTGGGGTGTAGTGGCAGGGGCGGCCCCAGTGTAGACGTTCACTCTGCACTCCGCGTTGAAGATAAGCCAGCCGAGCCCTTTGTGCTCAGTGCAGTCAGCTCCGTTCCTCTCCCCGGCCTCCACATGAACTTGAGATTTGAAGGAGAGAGAGCTGCTTCCGAAGTCTGGCCTCTCGAGGGCCAAGTCTAGCAGCTCATCGCCATGGGGAGATCAGGTTGGGCGTGGAGGATGCCTTTGCATGGGTGGGAAAGGTCAGAGGGCAGGAGGGATCCCCACGGGAGCAGGGAACCTGCGGCTGCCTGAGGTCGCGCGTCAGCTCAGTGTCAGGGCGCACAGTGCAGGCGTGGGGCCGGCACTCGGCAGTGGACACGCACAGTCCCGGGCCAGCGGGTCCCACAGGCGGCCATCACAGCAGACTCCTTTGCTTTATGGAAGGGGACGCTGTGGCAGTGTGAAGGGGCGGAACCCCCACCCGAGGGGCAGCAGTGCTGGATGAAGAGGGAGGGACACAGAGCTGCAGGGGCTGTGGCCTCCCACCTGGAGAAGGAGCCCAGGAGCCTCAGTGTGCAAAGGCCGCCTCGGCCCATGCTGCTCCTGGCCAGCCGGAGGGAGCCTTTCCGGACCCCACCCCTGCCTCTTGTTGCTCAGAAAGTCCACGTGGGTGAAGAAGGACGTGCCGGGAGCCAGAGGTCTGGGCATCAGCCCTGTGTGACCCAGGAAGTACTTCCCCTTCCTTTTCTTTCCTGTCCTCCCTGCCCCACTTACAGAACAATGAGAATCAGCTGGGCTGGTTCTAACACCAGCGTGCAGGCCGCGAGAGGCCAGCTGGGACAGCCAGCAGAGCGGACGACGGAGCCAGGCTTTGATTCGTGGGCTGGTGGAGCTGCTGCCTTTCATCTCTTTCTACCTTCCCTGTGCTGGACTCCAGAGTCTGTCCCACCTAGGAAGGGGAGGAGCCAAATCCTCCCAGCAACATGACCGGAAGATGGGCAGCATTCTATCCATGTTACAGGCCTAGAGAGATTAACCCTCACACACAGCTGCGGAGGGGCAGAACTGAGATTTGAACTCAAGTCTCTCTCCCTCTAGATACATGTGAACTCCAACTGGGCAGAAGCTGACATCAGTGCAGCGAATTTCCCCTCTGGCAGGCCTGCGTCGATGATGTGTGTTCAGCATCTGCCATTCAGTGACCAATAAATATTTCAGGTATTTCAAAATCACACGTGTCAACTTGACTGGAAAGCTGTGTGTAGCCACAGTGAGTGAGGAATAAAGTTTTGGGAACAGCACCTTACCTCACTGTTTCGGAGAAGGTTCTGGGCATTGGAGACGTTAGGCCGTGGTTGCATCATTCATGTCTGGCTGGTTCTCTATCTGGGCATCACCACGGCAGAGGTTTGCTCTCAGACAGGAGTTGGGTGAAAGAGAACTAAAGTTAGGGAAAGGCGATATTAGCAGTCAAGTAGAATCTCTGTAGACATATACAGAGTCTATTAAAATTATGTTTCAGAGGCAAATACTGTCTTGCTCCTTGGTCGACCCCCTTGGGAAGACCTTATGGAGAAAGAACACTGCATGTTTTCCTAATCAATACATCCTTTTTAAAAAAAATTTTTTTTTTTTCAGTTTGTGTGGGAAAGCTGACAGACAGAAACAGAGATCGCCCCGTGCTGGTTCACTGCCCCAAATGTCTGTAACAGCCAGGGCTGGGACCTCAATCCCGGTCTTCCACAAGAGTGGCAGGGACCAGACTACTTGGGCCATCACCTGCCACCTCCAGGGTGCGCATCAGCAGGAAGCTGGATGGAAGCAGAGGAGGAACTCCATCCCAGCACTCTGGTATGCGATGTGGGTATCCGAAGTGGTGGCTTAACCCTTTGTGACACAATGCCTACCCCTCTGCCCCCCCCCTTTTAGCCTCTGCATTTAGAGATTGGGCATTCATGCAAAGGAACTTTTAGCCACTTTTTACTGAGCACCTACTATGTTACATGCACTGGGTTAAACCCTGGCATCTCCAGAGATGCCCAGCGTCCTCCTGGCAGCCATGGGCAGCCAGGCATGCCCAGGGACTAACTCGGCCGGCTGGGCTCTTCCTTCTGTTGCTCTCTGTGCAGGAGAGTGAGCTTCTTGCGCTGAGAAGCCAGCCCAGGGTCTTTTTCTCTCTCTCTCCTCCCACTCCCTCCTCCCCCACTCTCCTCCCCCCAGCAACCCTGGCTGACTGCAAAGGTGCAAGAGGGAATCTGAAAGATTCTGTGCTGTTTGTTTTGGGTTCAATGGAATCTCATTTACACGTGTTAATTGCAACTAATTGGCACTAATTGGATGAACAGGAAACCCTCTGGGAGCACTCATACCTTTAATTTGTAGTAAATATCATTAATTAACATATGCTAATTAGAGCCAATTAACATTGATTAAGGGTTGCCAGCTACTTGGAAAGTACAACTCTGTATCGTCCTCCCTCGTTTGTCTGAAGTCAGCAAAAATAGGAAACATGACGTGTGGGGCGGGGAGGCGGGCTCATGGGGTACAGGACAGTGGGGGAAGAGCAGCGATCTCAGCAGCCCCTCCATGCCCCCCCGCCCGCTCCTGCAGGATGAGCACTTCTCAGGGAATGAGGGGGAGCAGATGCAGAGAGCCTTGGGCTGGGCTGTGGAGGTGTTCTCCCTGGTCTGCCTCCTGGGCAGCAGCAAAGCCAGGGTGCTGGGAACTCTGCGGAGGCCACAGGGCCCTTGAGAGAGAGCAGCGTCCGCCTTGGCCCCGTCTGACATGGTGTGTGCCCGTACACAGAACCTCCTCCGTCTGATAAGATGTGTGAGTGGGGTACCTCCTGCAGCAGATACAAAGTGCATGGATGCTAGGACCGCTCCCCTCAGACATCTCTTGCACATTTTCAGATTTTTTTTTTGACAGGCAGAGTGGACAGTGAGAGAGAGAGACAGAGAGAAAGGTCTTCCTTTGCCGTTGGTTCACCCTCCAATGGCCGCCGCGGCCGGCACACCGTGCTGATCCGAAGGCAGGAGCCAGGTGCTTCTCCTGGTCTCCCATGTGGGTGCAGGGCACCGTGGCTCAATAGGCTAATCCTCCGCCTTGCGGCACCGGCACACCGGGTTCTAGTCCCGGTTGGGGCGCCGGATTCTGTCCCGGTTGCCCCTCTTCCAGGCCAGCTCTCTGCTCTGGCCCAGGAGTGCAGTGGAGGATGGCCCAAGTGCTTGGGCCCTGCACCTGCATGGGAGACCAGGAAAAGCACCTGGCTCCTGCCATCGGATCAGCGTGGTGCGCCAGCCGCAGCACGCTGGCTGCAGCAGCCATTGGAGGGTGAACCAACGGCAAAGGAAGACCTTTCTCTCTGTCTCTCTCTCACTGTCCACTCTGCCTGTCAAAAAAAAAAAAAAGAAAGAAAGAAAAGAAAAATTATGCATGATTTAAAAATTTTGAGCAGAAATAATCATCTCTTAATTTTCCATGAACTTTTTGAAAAAGCTTTTTATATATATATATACATCTTTACATATAAATAAAATATTTATTTTGTTTTGTTTTAAAGATTTATTTATTTATTTTGATAGAGTTCTAGAGAGAGGGATTTTGCAACTGCTGGTTCACTCCCCAGATGGCTACAATGGCCAGCTCTGGGCCAGGCCAAAGCGAGGAGCCAGGAGCTTCATCAGGTCTCCTATGTGGGTCACAGGGACCCAAGCATTTGGGCCATCTCCTACTGCTTTTCCCAGGTGCATTAGCAGGGAACTGGATTGGAAGTGGAGCAGCTGGCATACAAACTGACACCCATATAGGATGCCAACATTGCAGGCAGAGGCTTTACCCACTACGCCACAGTACCAACCCCAAATATTAATTTCGTATGTCAAACACACATATATATGTATATCCCAACAGATTTAGTGTTTGCTTTAAAAACTTTAAAAATATAAGTGCTACAAACTTAAAAAAACTTTTAAATTCTTTAAATTTATTATACATTTATTCAATTTTGTGAATTTTGAATAACAGATTTTAAAGTTGCTGTTTGAATGAAAGTAACAACAGTGCCTCAAAAATTAAAACTAGTGTTAAATGTTACAGGGGTGGGTATTTGGCCTAGCAGGTAAGACACCTGCATCTGGCATTGGGAGTAGTTGGGCTGGGTTCCCTGCTCAGTTTCTGACTCCAGCTTCCTGCTAATGCAGAACCTGGGAGGCACTGGCGATGGCTCAAATAATTGGGTACCTGCTACTCATGTGGGAGACCTGGATTGAGTTTTTGGCACCTGATCTTGGCCTCGCCCAGTCCTGGCTGTTGCAGGTATTTGGGGAGAGAACCAACAGGGGGGAATATTCTATCTCTTCCTGTCTATCTACCTCTTAAAAAAAAAAAATCGCAAGGGGCTGGCGCCATGGCACAGTAGGTTAATCCTCTGCCTGTGGCACTGGCATCCCATATGGGCGCCGGTTCTAGTCTTAGCTGCTCCTATTCCAGTATAGCTCTCTGCTATGGCCAGGGAAGGCAGTGGAGGATGGCCCAAGTCTTTGGGCCCCTGCACCCACGTGGGAAACCAGGAAGAAGAGCCTGGCTCCTGGCTTCGGATTGGCACAGCTCCGGCTGTTGCGATCATCTGGGGAGTGAACCAATGGAAGGAAGACCTCTCTCTCTGTCTCTCTCTCTCACTGTCTGTAACTCTAACTCTCAAATAAAATAAATAAAATTTTAAAAATCACAAGATAAAATATTTATAAAAGGACTTGAAATGATTGCACAGTTGACCTTTTTGTTTTGTTTTGTTTTGGTTTTGTAAGCTCATAGCACTTAATAGTTATACTTGGAACTGGAATTGAGGTGTAATGAGTAAAGCCACTGCCTGCGACTGTGGCAACCCATATGGGCACAGGTTCAGGCCCCAACTATTCCACTTCCAATCCAGCTCCCTGCTAATGGCCTGGGAAAAGCAGTGGAGTTTGGCCCAAGTGCTTGGGCCCCTGCCACCTATGTGGGAGACCTGGAAGAAGCTCCTGGCTCCTGGCTGGCCCAGCCCTGGCCATTGTAGCCATATGGAGAGTGAACCAGGGAATGGAAGATCACTCTGTCTGTCTGTCTCTCTCTCTCTCTGTAACTCTGACTTTCAAAGTAAATAAATGAATCTTTAAACAAAGAAAACCAAAGTAATGCTGGGATGCACAGGCATTCCTGCGCCTGAAGCTTTGCACACAGCCCGGATGTCTCCTGAGGAGCAACTCCTAGGAGAAATGCTGGGGCGAGGGAAGGCCCACCCGGAGCCTTCTGTGCGTGGCCCGCCCTCCGGAGAGCTCACACTCCTTTGCTGTTCCTTCCGCAAAGGGTGAGAGGGTGGGCTCTTCCTGGCGGCCCAGACACTGCTCTTCCCCTTTGGCCACTGGGCAAGTCGTTGTGTGAATTTTCTCGTCGGTGGGAAAGGACCAGCGGTACGGGCATTACTTAACTCTCCAGTCTTCCCATGCGGGAGAATGCGGGTGGTTGTGGAACCCAGGGCAGGACGCCTGTTCCCCGGGTTGCCTGAGAGGAAGCTTCGTAGCTCCCAGGTCTGAGCCACTGGTTCTGACGGGAAGAGACGGGACTGACCTGGAGAAGTGGTCCCTGCGGGGGGAAATGCCACAGTAGAGCCGCGTTCCCCTACAGGGACAAACAGGCTGCCCTGTGGAGACTTGAGGTTTAGCACAGGGCAGCCTGCAAGGCGGCAAACACCTCCCGAGAGCCCTACCTGCGGAAGCCAGGAAAGAGCCCTCTGCTAAATGCATCTTGTGCATTCGCCTTATCGTCCCCAAACCCAGCGATTTAGATACTATTATCATCCCCATTTCACAGATGAGAAAACTGAGGCTCAGACAGTTAATTGATGTGCCCTAGCTCACGCAGTCACTAAGTGTCAGGGCTGCGATTTGAATTTAAGTTTAGAGTCTGTCCTACCCACCACCACCACCACCCCCCGCCCCGCACCAGCCCTCTTAGACTGCGGGAAGCAGCGGCTCCCCAGGAGGAACCCCCACGCTGGGGCCTCCTTGCCCCTCCTAGGCCTCAGGAGCATTGCTGCTGTGTCTGAGTGGGCCCCACGCACGGCTCCCTCCCCGTGGAGATCTGAGGTCTGAGGGAGAGCTGCTGGCGAGGTTCACAGCAGCTTAATTACCAAAGTGATTTTAATTTGTGTTTGTTAATTGAAATCTCATTAAGCAAGTAATTTACTCCAACACAGCTCAGGAGTCCACAATTGCACGGGTGAGGAGGCTAAAGGGGATTTTAGAAGCCGCCTTGCACTGCGAGTTGTGCCGCTCTGTGCTGTGACCCACGCGCCTCCCTCGGAAAGGCACTCCCGGGGACAGGGGCACCCTTCCTCCGTCTCTGCCCTGTGCCCTGGAGTGATGAGAAGAATGAGACTGAGCTGGCCTTCTGCATGGCCGGTGACCTGTGGTGTAGACGCACACAGCCACCGCTCCGCTCTCGTTCATCTTCCTGCCCAGCACCGTGGTAGGCACTGAACATGCTGTGGGGACGATGGGCATTCCCTTCCTATGGGGAAACGGCTCCTTGGGGACCGAGACAGCTGCTGGTGGCCTGCCGCACCCGTCTCAGCCTGACAAGTGCAGCTCCCCGCTCCAGACCGTGGCCCGGCCTCTTATCCACAAAGCATTCATCCCCAGCCTTCGCTGATATCCTGCCTGCCTTCCTGTCTGGGTTTCCACTGAGTTGCTTGGTTTGTGCTCTGCGGACTCACCTGCTGTGTGCCAGAGGGGTGTGCTGCTCCTGCCTGCTGGGCTGGAGCCCTGGGGGGCGGGGGCCCTGCCCCATCTATCCCACCCAGGACACAGGAGACGGGAAGTCTCCCAACCCTGGGCGCTCCCGGCAGTGCTCACCTATTGTGTGCTGAATTAATGAATGAGCTGTACCCTACCCATCTTTCAGATGGCAACTAAACTGACGCTTTTTGAAAACTTGCAGTAAAATATACCTACCAGAAAACTGAGCATGCTCACCCTTTGGAAGTGTGCAGACCAGTGGCCTTAAGGACACCCAGACTGTTGTGTACTACTCCCCATTCTAGGAATTCTAGGACCCTTCTTGTCACCCCCAGCTGAAACCCCGCATCCCCCAGGCAGTAGCTCCCATTCCTCCGTCCACCAGCCCCTGCCCAACCCCATTCTCCTTTCTGGCTCTGTGAATGACTACTTTAGCTCACACAAGCGCAGCCTTAACAAAAAACAGGCTCATCTTTTCCTGTCTGGTTTATTTCTGAAATGCAGTTTAAAGATGGAGCAGGTGGCGGGGGTGTCCAATCTGCCAATTCCCTCCCCAAAGCCCCCAGACAGCTGGGGTGGGGCCAGGTTGAAGTCAGGGAACTCCATCCAGGTCTCCCACATGGGTGGCAGGGACCCAAGTACTTGAGCTGTCACCTGCTGCCCGCAGAGTGCACATACATTAGCAGGAAGCTGGGATTGGGAGCAGAGCCGGGACTCGAACTGAGGCACTCCGATTTGGGATGCTGGCATCCTAAGCAGTGTCTGCCCCTGAAGTGGCACCTTCTAGGGGAAGTCTTTTCTGAGCCCTGCACGGTCCGTGCACCTGCTCCCTGTTTCCGGTGCCTTTTACTACAAGGACTACTTGGCTTCTCCATGGCTGTGGCCCCGGCTTAGCTGTTTTGAACACTCAGAGCGGCCAATTCTTTACTGAACAGCACGGGGGCAGAGGGACTGCAGGCCATTTAGCATTCCAGGGTCCGGTGTCAACACCCATAAATAACTGTGATGACCCAAGCATGCCCTCTCCCTGGTCCGACCTGTCTGTGTGGGAGGGGGCTTGAGGCCAGCGTGGGTGTCTAACACTGCCTGGCATCCAGTGGGGTCAGAGGGTGTATCTGTTGAAAGGAGCCTGGTTTTCCACCTGGTCTGGGTTTCCCCGCGATGCAGACGTGGGTACTGCTTCACCCTGGGAATTTTCTGTCCCTGCTTGTGGCCCTGGCTGCCTCCTCTCTTTGCCCCTGACTGCGGCCACTTGGTAGTTTCCAGGCCTGACATTTCGAACATGCAATGCCATATGTATCGCCACTCTCAGGTAATTATCACGTAAAATTAAGCTAGTCTTGTACATGAAACCAGCAATTAGCCAGGGATTGAAGGTCAGGGAGAGCGCGTTTATAGAGTCGCTAACAAAATGTTAAGTGGAAGTATGTGTCAGATGGGCCAGCAGGCTGGATTAGCCGGGGTCGCTGCCATGGGGCTGGAGAGCCGTGGAGACTCCCTGCTCGGCAGCGCGGGGTGGCTTGGGAGGAACTGGGGGTTGACGGCACCCATGTTTCTCTCCAGCTCTCAGCGTGGGCCGTGGCTTTGGAAGGAAGGTTGCTAGGCCTGCTGAGTCCTGGAGCACACCTGTGCTGTTTCCCTGTTCATCCAGAGACCTGGGGGTCCTTCTGGAAAGCCAAGGTCAACCCCGCCTCCTGGCCGCCCATCACGCCGGCACAGCTCCGCCTTGGTAGATGAGGACAGGACAAGCCTGTAGGACTCAGAAACTTTGCACATGCCATTCCCTCTGCTTAGAATGCTTTTCCCTCTCTCCTGACTCCTTCAGAAATTTTCTATTTCTCTTCCAAAAATCCCACGTAAGCATTGACTTTCGGCAGGGCAAAGGCCCCGTGACTGTACTAACAGCTTGCAAGTCAGTTTCCCACTCCCTTTTCTTCAGCTGTAAAATGAGGACTTTTTAAGATCCCCATGGTCTAGCAGACCAGTGGCTTCTGGGACTGGAAGGAGTTTTGAAAGGCGTCTGGTCTACCTCCTGGCATCTCTGACAATGGATCATCCAGTTCTGGCTTGCATACCTGGAGTGTCAAGGAGCTCACTTCTTCAAAAAGCAGCTCCATCTTGGAAAGAGCCCTAACATCTGACGCTCAGCATCCCAGGACGACCACCACAGGTGTTGGTTTTGCATCTGGTCCCATAGCCAGAGATCATATTCATAGGCAGTGATCTGCTCCAGGCTGAAGATGCACCCATTCCTTATTTGAGTTGGTTTTGAAGCCTCATTGTCATTTGCTTACCCTTCTGGGCTTGCTGCCCTTGACCTGAGGCCTCTTAAGATGAAGCACAAGGGGGCTGGTGCTGTGGCGTAGCGGGTAAAGCTGCCTCCTGTGGTGCTGGCATCCCATATGAGCGCCGGTTCAAGTCCCAGCTACTCCACTTCCGATCCAGCTCTCTGCTAATGTGCCTGGGAAGGCAGCTGAGGATAGCCCAAGTGCCTGGGCCCCTGCACCTGCATGGGATACCTGGAGGAAGCTCCTGGCTCCTGGCTTTGGATTGGCCTAGCTCTGGCCATTGCAGCCATTTGGGGAGTGAACCAGCAGATGGAAGATCTCTCTCTCTCTCTCTCTCTCTCTCTCTGTAACTCTGCCTTTCAAATCAATAAATAAAAAGATGAAGCACAAGAACAGTGGGGGACCGTCACCCTCTTTTGCCTAGAACCTTTGCTTCTATTAATGGCACCAAAGACCATGTTGTTGTAACCTGCATCTCTCTCAGCCCTAGGAAGCACTTCACCACAGGGAGGCAAGGATGAGAATGAACAGAATTCCTTTTAAATTTTATTTCATGCAAGTCTGCCTCAAAAAATACTATCAGCAAAATCCAAAAACAAGTGACAAAATAGGGAGCAGTTTTTTGCGACTCATAACACAAGCAAAAGGCTGATTTCTTTTATAGACAAAGAATCTGCAAATCAACAAGCAAAAGAACCTAATAGAAATATGCGTAAAGGATATCAGAAAGCTGAAAGAAAGGGACCTGCAGATTGCTCCTGAAATCTATGGAAAGATGCTTGGTCTCACTCAGTGTAGGAGAGGTGCACTGGTCGTTCACCTTTTGCACTGCCAAAGAACAAAGTGTTCGATGACAATGATGGGTAAAACTGTGGGGAAGCAGGCACTGCTGTCCATCACAAGGGCGCATGGCTACAGTCTCTGTGGATTTGGGAATTTTGCTTGATCTACAGAGTTTTGAAAAGCATGGGCACTTTGGTGTGACTATCGCACCTCCAGGAATAGATCCTGAAGAGTCATACAAGCAGGTTCACTCTGTGAGGGCAGGGACTTGTGAAAGAATAGGTAAATATGCGCAATGATAAATGTTCAAGTCGATGCCCTGTAACCTGTTTAGGAAGAGCAAATAAGCAGAAATAACTTGTATCTGGGGGCCAGTGCTGTGGCGCAGTGGGTTAACACCTTGGCCTGAAGTGCCAGCATCCCATATGGGCGCCAGTTCGAGACCCGGCTGCTCCACTTCCAATCCAGCTCTCTGCTATGGCCTGGGAAAGTGGTGGAAGATGACCCAACTCCTTGGGCCCCTGCACCTGCGTGGAAGACCTGGAAGAAGCTCCTGGATCCTAGCTTTGGATTGGTGAGGCTCCAGCCATTGTGGCCAACTGGGGAGTGAACCAGTGGATGGAAGACCTCTCTCTCTCTCTCTCTACCACTCCTCTCTGTAACTCTGACTTTCAGATAAATAAATAAATCTTTAAAAAAAAAAAAAAACCCTTGTGTCTGACTATAATGGAGTCATAGATGGCTGGAAAAAGACCAAGGTAGCTCTTTATGTACTCATGGAAAAAGGTCTCCACAATATATCATTATTTTAAAGATTTATTTGTTTATTTTATTTTAAAGGTAGAGTGACACACACAGACACAGAGAGCAAGAGAGCGAGAGAGAGAGGGAGGGAGAGGGAGGGAGAGAAAGAGAGAGAATGGGAGAGAGGGAGAGTGGGAGAGAGGGAGAGAGTGGGGGAGGGAGGGAGAATCTTCCACCTCCTGGTTCACTCCCCAAATGACCAAATGGCCAAAACAGTCCAAGCTGGGCCAGGCTAAGCCAGGAGCCAGGAACTTTATCCAGGTCTTCCATGTGGGTAGAAGAGCCCAGGTACTTAGGCCACCATCTGATGCCTTCCCAGGCTCATTAGCAGGAAGCTGCATTGGAAGGAGAGTTGCTAGGATTTGAACCTAGCACGCAGATACTGGATCCCAGCGTTGCAAGTGGCTGCTTAACCTGCTGTACCACAGTGCCAGCACCCCTTCACAGAGTCTTGCCGCATGGAAATGGAGCGATGCCCACCTGTCAACATCACGCCCATGGCCTGAGGGAAAGCGTGACTCCCTCTCCATGGCTACACCGAGCTGTGCCCCTTCTGCAGCACCGTACTCTTTCTCGGGGCGGGGAGGGGGGCTCCCTTCATCTCCTCACTTTCCACCTGCATTGCTCTCAGCTTGTTTAGGCTCCTCTCAACCTTCACCTCAGGCTATTTCCATATCCGAAAACAGTTCTACCAGGGGTGGGAATGCTTGTACTGCCAAGGGCCATTTGGGTATTTATGACATCATTCATGGGCCGTACACAATTATCAACTTAAAATTTAACCTGCTATAGATTTATTAAATTCCGAGTCCCACCTGCAGTTGGTTTGTCAGGGCCAGATTGAATGATTTCCCAGACCTTAGACAGCTCGTGAGCCAGACCCCCCACCCCTGTTAAGCTACTGAAAGGAAAGAAATGTCCAAGTTTGATTCCTATTTGCCTTGTTCTCAGCGCCCAATAACATGGCAAGGCACTTAGTAGGCTCTCAAGAAATGCAGAAGCAATGGCTACGCCTGAGTCTGGTGGCAGATGACAAATCTATTGGTCCTTGGACTGTCTGAGCAATCATTATTGGACCCATCATCACTGGGGAAAAGACTTCTTCATAGCTCACTGCATGCAGCCCTGTGTGGGGCCTTGTGCAGAGCGGCTCAGTGCGAGCCCATTGCAGCCCATCCGCACCCAGCAGCCTGCAGGAGGGGCCCAGATGTGAGGCAGCCACATTCCAGACGGATGAGGCACGCCCGGGAAGTCACCTATCTGGCTCGCCAATGCACCTGTAGGCGCTCAAGCTTCACAGACCCTCGGGCTGGCCTTGGGTTCGAATCCTCACTCACCGCATCTCACAGTGCTCGTCTGTAAGTCAGGGGTGGCTCTAGACCTGTCTACTGTGCTGCTGAGAGCGGGAAGGAGGCTGGGAAGTGCCTTGCTGTTGGCCTGGCATCCTGGCTTCTGGCAGGTGTGCCAAGGCTGATTCCCCTGGAAGCCAGGGCTGCCAAGCCCCAGACATGCAGAAAGCCACATCAGCCCAGCTAACTCTGGGAAGGGCCACGTATTGCCAAGAGCCCCGTCTGCCAAACAGCACTTTATGGCATAGCCAGTTTTTTCTTTTTTTTTCTTTTTGGCTCAACCATTGTTTGAGATTATTTTGAACTCAAGACCCAGCCAGGGGCTGGCAGATGCAGTGGCTTCACCTGTGTGAATGCCCTCTGTGCTTGCTGTGTGCAGGTGTACATTCTGACATGTGCATGTGAGCGTCCACGTGTCCACCAAGGCACGTGTCTGCACATAGCCGTTTGTGCAAACAGCTCTGGCCATGTGCAGACAGCCAGGTAGGTTGGAATGCACCTCCTGGAGGAAGACAGACCAGTGAGAGACAGGCTGAGAAGAACGCAGGGCAAAAAAAGAAACAAAGACTGAGAACGTGGGTGAGGGGTATAGCAATAGAGTGCGGTGGCCAAGAGCTCCAATTTGCACCCTTCTCGGGCTCAAGTCCTCTCTGTGCTGATTCTTAGCTTGTCACCTTGCGCTGGTCACTCGACCCATCTCTGCCTCAGTTTCTCACCTATACAGAAATTGAAACAATGGCCCTTAATGATTAGGGCCATTGAGAGCATTAAATGAGCTAACACAGTAGTCCCTCCTCACAAGCTCTTTCACTTTTTTTTTTTCCTTAAAGACTTATTTATTTGACAGGCAGAGAGAAAGGGAGGGACACACACATACACACACACACACAGACTTAGAGAGAGAGATAGAGAGAGAGAGAGAGAGAGAGAGAGAGAGAGAGAATCTTCCACCTGCTTGTTCCCTCTCCAAATGGCTGCAACAGCCAGGGCTGGAGCAGGCTGAAGCCTGGAGTCAGGAACTCCATCCTGGTCTCCCACATGGGTGCAGGGGCCTTGGGTCATCGTCGGCTGCCTTCCCAGACACATTAGTAGGAAGCTGGATTGAAGTGGAATAGACAAGACAAAACCAGTGCTCTGCTCCGGGGAGCCAGCGTCGCAAGTAGCAGCTTAACCCACTGCATCAC
This sequence comes from Sylvilagus floridanus, assembly GCA_949820135.1. Taxonomy (NCBI): domain Eukaryota; kingdom Metazoa; phylum Chordata; class Mammalia; order Lagomorpha; family Leporidae; genus Sylvilagus; species Sylvilagus floridanus. Next base: position 36,611,923 of record OX463237.1, on the reverse strand, counting down.
AGAGGTGGCCTCTGCGGTCTCACGTCCTGAAGTTTTAGTAACCCTTTGTCCATCCGTCTGAAAAGACTAAATGGAAAGTCCCCGAAATAAGCAATTTATAAATGTTAAGTAGTTCTATTATAGTATATCGTTATAATTGTCTGCCTTATGATGTTATTGTGGTTACTCCATCACTGTGCCTCATGCATAAAGGGAATTTTTTCGTAGGTATGGAAAGGAAAAAGCACAGTATGTGAGTATGCATGGATTTAAAAGTTTTTTTGTACCAAATAATCTTTTAATTCCATTTTCCATACACTTCTTTTAAAGATTTATTTGAAAGAGTTACAGAGCGAGAGGGAGAAAGACAGAAAGAGAGAAATCTTCCATCTGCTGTCATACCCCACCTGTGGCCAGGCCCAAGTCAGAGGGGCCGGGAACCCCATCGAGGTCTCCCCCGTGGGAGGCAGGGGCCCAAGCACTGGAGCCAGCACCTGCTTCCTCCAAGAACGCATTAGCAGGAAGCGGAGTCAGGAGAAGAGGAGCCAGGCCTGGAGGCAGCCGCTGCCGTGTGGGACGTGGGCGTCCGGAGCAGGGATGTCGGCTACTGCGCCGCAGCACCGGCCCCCTTCACCAACTTTCCACACGGCCTTGTCTACAGGGTTGGGGACATCTGGGGTCTCGGAACATACTCCCTGCAGCTGAGGGGGCTGCTAAGCGTGTGCAGTTCTTAATGGGGCCTGGGGCAAAGCAAGCAGTGTTAGGAAATGGGGGGGGGTGATTGCCCCCTGCCAGGCCTTTTTCCTCCCCGCTAAGATACTGCCTCCTCTTCCCGTCTCTGTCACTCCCGCCCCCTCACAATGTCCCGGTCTCTGCCAGAGCCAGGCTGGGAGCAGGCTGCACGTGCCGCCGGCAGGGAAAGAAAGCCAAAGGCAGCAGGAGGAGGCCGGCACTCTGGCTCCCGGACGCGGCTGCTTTTTTTGTTGTTTCCGCAGCCACGCTCCCAGAGGCAGGAGGTTTGGGGAGGGCGTGGGACGGCTCCGAGGAACAGACAATCCCAGCCATTCCCTGGTGGGCCGGGGGTCAGGCCCCTCCCCGCTCCATCTGCCTCTGCTACAGCCTGTGCCATCCGCTTTGCCAGCCCGGCCCGGCCCAGCAGGCGGGGGCCCCAGTTCAGGGTGTGGGAAGGGTCCTTCTGCTTTGCTTTCTTTCCTCGAATCTCTCCTTTGCTCTCTGGGCCCTGGTCTTGCCCAGCCCTGGGGCTCTGCCTCGGTGCTGCGCCAGCGTCGCTGGCTGTCTTGCCGGTCCCTGCATCTTTGCCACCACCTGCCCTGAGTCCCCTGCCAGCTCTGGGCTCAGGGAGCATCCAGGCTTGTCAGCCTCAGCTCCCGCACACACCCCTCTCCGCCCCCTGGCCTGAGGGTTGGCAGCCCCAGCATCTGGAAGGGCCAGCTCCCTGCTCCGCTGCCCTGGGCCAGGGTGCCCTGCTCTGCTCCCCAGGCCACCCCCACCCTTTCCAGAGTCCTCTTCTAACCCCTGCGCCCCCTCCCTGCCCAGGACAGCTTGCCTCCCTCCAGGCCTTGGCTGAAGCCTCACATGATGCTGCCTCCCCCCACAGACTGGGAGGTGGAGAATCACCATGGCAACCAAGCAAGCCTCCCCTCCCCTTCCTCTCCCAGCTTCACAGAGGGGCTGGAGGTCTGGGCTGGGGGTGGGGTAGGGGGAGCCTGAGCCCTCAGGGATGGAAGGTGGGTAGAGGATGGGGGGGCAGGAGTAGCTGAAGGGCTGCTTGTGGGACCACAACTCCCATGAGTGGGGAACCAATGTGGCCTTAGCCACCAGTTGAGTTCCCAGGTGGGGCTGTGATTTATCTGGGCGGATGGTTAAGTACAGAGTCTCGGGCCCCATTCTAAGCCTACTAAATCCCAGTCTCCACAGTTGGGAGATTTTACAGATTTTCCCCAGGTGATTCCTTCAGGTGCCAAAGTCATAGCCCAGCCAGAGAACAGAGGGCGGGAGGACAACAGGCCTGGGTGGGGGGCTGGGCATTTGGCACCGTGGTTAAGGCACAGCTTGGGGTGTCTGATTCAAGTCCTGACTTTGCTCCCAAACCCAGCTTCCTGCTGATGCAGACCTGGTGGGGCAGTGGTGATGGTTCAGGTCGCTGGTTCCCTGCTGCCCACATGTGGGGGACCTGGATTAGGTTCCTGGCTCCTGGCTTCAGCTTGGTTGAAAAAAAAAAGGAAAATAAATCCTGGCTTATGGTCACTCCGAGGCTCGATGTTCACTTCTGTAAAATGGGAGCACGGCAGAGCACCACAGAGTGCTGTGCGAGTCAGCACCCTGGGGTCCAGCACCTTGCCCACAGTGCTTCCTCTGCTTCCGCCTCCAGGCTTGGCCATCTGCGCGGGGCCCTGGCAGGGTACACGTTGGGGAGCGTGACCCCCTCCCCCGTGCTTGCCTGGGCCTGGGCCTTCCCTGCCATTATGTGTTACAAGACACTGAGAATTCTCAACACTGGAGCGACACGAAATCATTAAGGCAAAACAATAAATAAAGGCCTAGAAGTTATTACAGAGCTGACAGCACACAATGCCGTCCCACAAAGCAAATATGAATTATTTCAGAGCATTTTAAAATGAAAAATCCTCTCTTCCTGCTGTCTGGCCCTATAATCCATTAACTCCTCCGTCTCCCCCTTCCCTGGGTGGACGGCAGCTGGCCAGGAAGGTCCCAGGACGGGGCTTCCTGCGGGTTAGATGGGCCTCAGCCTGTTGCTTCCTCAGCCAGGACACCTTCTGGCTGGCTCAAAGTGGCTCTTTGTCCCTCGTATCCGCCAGGAATCAGCGACAAGCGAAGGCAGGAGCCTCTCCTACTCCTAACATTGTACACCCACTCCCCCTTTGGCAGGAAACCCTCCCAACAGCCATAGCCTTCCCACTTTACAGATGGGAAAACAGGCTCAGGAGGTGTCAGTGACAAGCCCAGGGTCTGCGAGATGGCAGAGCTGGGACTCGAACCTGGGTTTTCAGGTTTAAATGAGACAACGTATGCAGAGTACTTGCATGGAATACTCTAAAAACCGTTATTATCCTCAAGTACACATTCAAGTGCTGGCCTGGCTGTGCAACAGTGTGACAGGACGGCACAGCCAACTGCCAGTTACTTTTTTATTTTTATTTATTTTTAATTTTTTTTGAGAGAGGTCTTCCATCTGCTAGTTCACTTCCCAAATGCCCACAAATAGCCAGGATGGGGCCAGGGTCTCAGTCTGGGCCTCCAATGTGGGTTTCAGGGACCCAAGTACTTGGCTGTGACCTATGGTCTCCCAGGAATCTGGATTGGAAGTAGTGGAGCTGGGATTGGGACCAGGCACTCCGATATGGGATGTGGACATGCCAGTGGGACTCAACCACCGTACCGCACCACCTCTGACTGCTGAGCACC